>FR997776.1:6285000-7535000 GCA_905475315.1 Autographa pulchrina
AAATATCCGATGTGATTTTTCTGTATCATTAAATAGAAACATTGTTTAGATGCCAAATAGTTCGCGAGAGCGATAAAACAAAGCGGCTGGCAAACGACCAAGTCGCGCAAAGCGACACGAGTGGATGGGCGCGCGATTTGCAACGCGAACACTGGTTACTAGCGTCGTGAAGTCATGTCGCCTCATGCCAGGCACGCCGTGCTTAGCTCAGATTTACACGGATACATTTTAAATGGAGCCGCCAGATCGCAATTACACTCCCTTTGAGCTTGCGGAATGCGTTATGTATGACATTCAATTCAATTTGGCGCACAAAGCCCGCGTCTAAATTCTCTTTCTCTTTGACCGAATCCTCTTATGCAACAACGCTTTGTTCGCGAAATAGCTCCAACTTAACAGTATGGGGATATTTGAAAAATATTTACCTTTAATTTTGATAAACTAGTGGGTCAACTGTCACAAATCATGTGTTTTTTATTAAAAAATTTAGGCGCTACAAACGCTGTTGGCAGTGTTCTGTCTGTGGAATGTCGGACGTGTCCACCTGGTCCGTGGGCATGCACGTATCACCGCCATCCTTTGAAGTATAAGAACACAGACGCTTCTGATAAATAAACAGATCGAATACCTTTCAATGTAATCAACCTACATAACACAGTAATACCGCTAATTGTTGTGTCATACATACTTGGCATATGTTTTTACGATAGCTTTAAGATGTTGTAAATGTGTTCCTATAGTTTATGCTGTAGTATAATTAACTCTTAATAGAGATAATAAATCATTCCTTTCTAAACCTATGTTCATCAAACAAAAAGCATTAAATATGGTAGGTAGGAGTCTTATTACAAAGAGGTCAAAACGTTAATAACATAATCATACGTGAATTTAATATGGTAGGGTTAAGTCGTCGTTAATTAATTTAATCCGAGCGAGGTGAGGCTCGATTAGCAGAATAAATTGGGCTTGCGGCGGGCACAATCCCTGGCGCAGTAAACAGTGCCGACAACAAAGGCAACTCGGCAGTCGCCCCTGCGCGGGAAAGGCGAGCTTAATGCTTACTCATTATTTATTCACATCTATAACGAGATTGTCAGTGCTCCCTGTCCCCGCCCGCACTCTACAGCTGCCTCGCTTATTTTTTTATCGTACTTGTACCGTCGCCTCGTCTTTGCCATATTATTTACTCTCACTCACACTTAAATCATTTTCTTTTCGCTCGAGTTATAAAGCTATTACAATTTTTTCTCCCGTCTTTTCTTTAAAATTACGATCGAGCACCCGAGAGCGCTTGAATTGTAAGTGTACGTTCCTCGTGAATACACCACGGTTTTATTGAAATATTTTTTTCCAACGTTGGCATCGTTTTATTTACATACGTTGATGTTTTCTGAATACTCAATACATCGGGCTTTTGGAACAGAGAAGTTTATATGAATTGTACCTATGACACATGTACTTTTTTTGCAAAATAAAGATATTATTTGTAAGTTTGTAAATATCGCAACACTATGTACTTAAAGACAAATAATTTTCATTATTTTTATAAAGAACAAAAACAAATTAAATGTATTTGGTGAAAATGACTTGTCTGTAAACGCTCTACAGTAATTATATTAAGTTTTATTCAAAGATATGAAAGCACGGAGAGCACTAGCAAACAGCTAGATAATGCCGTCAGATACTCAACGTGGTCGTTGAAAATTTTATGTCGCCCCGCGCTGCATCCCCCACTGCAGCCCCCACCCCGCATCTGAAATTCTACACCCTCTTGGAAGGTTTTACTAGCGGTGTATTTTACATTGATTTCACCGTTTATTTAGATTATTATCCGGGAAAATATGTATTTCCTTTTTTATTACAAGTTACAGATTTAGAAAACTATTTAAACAATTCTATTTCAACTTTTTTTTAATATTTTCAATATTGCGATATAATCTTCCTATTTTATATATTTTTGTTCCGCATCACTATGCTGCCGGGCTGACCGGCACAAGTTACATTTGTATGTCTGGTGCGTTACTTTGCATTGACGTTGTGTCCTCGTCGGTTCTGTAGAAACACTTTCAAATTTTTGCCGTCGCTTTCTCTTTTACGATACTAAATAGCTTTGTCTACAATTTTGTATAATAAATGAGCGATACTCGAACAAAATAATTTATTGGTTAAAAATATGTTAATACATTTCGACACACATTTATTTTAGCAAACGTAACATTTTTACAGTGAAGCAACAATACAAAAACGCAATCCTACAATACGTTTACCGCAAATTGAATGAGGCTCGAAATAAATCCTGCGGTCGTTGTCTGACTCTCAATACCAGTGCCTCCCGCTCGAATCTCTCACCCTTGTTTTTCGTTGTTGGGGTTTCATTCGACACATAAAAATACCCATGTGATTGTATTGTGCAGATATTGTTTATTTTTATACAAAAAACAGATCTTCAAATAAAATGTACTTTGGTTTATGTTTTTATTGGAAATACAATGTTCAAGAATCACAGTCTAACTTTATTGAGGGTTCATTTTCCCCTCCCTTGTTAGACATCCGGCCAAATAGAGGTCTCTGAGGTTCAAGCGTCGTAAACCGAGCACTCTAGTGTATCGTAAGTGTTAATTACTTTTGTCACTCCGCAAGTGGGCGGTTAACAAATCTCCTCGTTATATAATTCCACCACTGAGGACTGTAATTTACATCGATTGACGCAACATTGTTTGGATAATAAATTATTATGCCTTGAAGCGTTCTTAACGGGCGGCTAAATCGATAAGTGTCGTTTTTATTGCACCATTAACAAGCTGTGCGAGGGGAGAAGTGATTTCAATCTGCGTAATCAATGCTGTATCGCAATGAAAGAAGCCTAATTGATGCTTGTATTCTTTTATGCGCTCTATTAAGCTAGAAAACTTTTTCTAATATGCATATATGTCTTTCAATCTAGTTGTATTGAAAACAATTTCAAATCTATCTTTTACATAACAAAATAAAAGTAGTCACGAATATTTTAAAGGTATAAATATCGTTGTTTTCATTTATATTTTGTTGTGATTTAAAAACCTTTACTCATTTTTATTGCTATCAAAAGTGGGAAAACGAGAGGAAAAAATAAACAGCCCGGCTGTCGCTCGCGAACGAATTTCCGGCTCACTGCCGTTCGGGACGTTTCAATTTTACAAAATATAAACTTTTGCCCTCTGGCTCGTAACAATCGGTTCACTCCAATTTATCATGTGAAATTGAATGTAATCTAAGTTTTGTTACCATCGTATGAATTGCAGTTTTATTGTTTAAAAAAGGGCAATGTATTCAGTTTTTTTAATTCTACTACTGAACCTGACAATACGTTATTAATTATTTTTGGTTAGTCATACACCTGACTTTTCACATGATTACAATAGATTATCTGATAGACTGGATATGACATAATCAAATGTCTGCTTAAATTCTTTACGGCCCATGTAATAAATGTAGAGTCCGTTAATAATTGCAGTAAGATATTAAAGATTTTGACAAATTCAGAACTATTCGGATACGTATGTAGGAACGTAATTCACGTTCAAAATATCGATTGCAATACATACGTAAATTTAATACTTTATTTTGTTAAAAGCGCATATTACATTTTTTCCCTGTTGTAGACGTACGTCAGTCAGTCTTCTTTTATCTTTCTCCGATTCAAATTTTTGTCTGTATTTATACAAAGGGATTCGTTCATAACATTTTAATTTCCCCTCGGTATTATACGTTAATATTTTACGTGAGATCACAATTCCCTGTAATAATAATCTCTTTCGTTGGGGAGAGTTTTCTATGTTTTATACGCATTTGTTGAGTATTCAACGCTGATGGTTACTTGTAAACAGGACGAGATTTATCTCCCTTGTCCTTGAAGCCTGGTTATAATTAAGTTTTATATAAAAAAGCATTTCATTGCTAAATAATTGCCACTTTTATATTGGTTACTCTACAGTAAAACAAAAACGATAAAAAAAAATATTTAACATAAATAATGTGGGATAAAAAATTAAACACTGACAAACTTTCACTCTTCGCAGTCGGTGCAAATTTGATAGTAATGAAGTAAAGTTACGATTTCGTTAAGAAATACAAATTTAAAAGCTGTAACATAAATTTATCAATACACATTCAGTCAAGTTGATTATAGCTACCCTACAACGACTGCATTAATCGCAGTCGTAAAGCAATAAGTTATAAAACGAATATAAATAAATCGGTTTATGGCTGTTTTACTGCTTTTCGCGAATGTGTTATTACTACGAACGGACGCTATGTGTTGCGCTGTATAACTCTACGTATTTAAAACTATTGCTTTTGCAAATAAAATAAAACAACGACAAAAAAAAGCAATGTTTGTTTAATCCTATAAAAGTCCAGAAATTTTATGTTTAGATATTGCTTTCATCTACTAATCCATAGTTAAAAATTAAGTTGCTAACTGAATTAAATGAAAAGTTTTTGAATTTAAAAATCATGCCATTTAAGTTCTCACCCGTCTTTGTTAGGGGCAGCCTAACCAAACCTTTATGGCTCTACTTTTTAAACAAAATTCCCTACCCACCATAGCAGTTCTTAACATAACAATACTTTAAATGACAAATATAGTTCAAGTCAGAAATATATTGGTTACGTTTCTTCTGACATATTTTCTCCCACGTCTATCGGTATTTTACATGTGTAGCAAAGAAATATTCAACGAGACGACGGTATGTTGGGCGGGCGGCGCGTGCGCGAGGCGCGGGGCGCGGGTTACAGCGGCCGACGACCGGCTGGTAGGCCGCGCAGCAATCTCGCCCCGCACGTCGGGCGATACGCACGTACTGTGCTCGATGATCTTTTCCTTTGTTTCGTATACGATCGCGATGCATCGTTATTTTTGTTCTGTCGAACACGCTGTCTAGATCTGACTGGGATACTGTTCTCTGGATTTCAGTGATATCGGATTGCAGTGACACTAGTGGATGAATTTAAACATTGCTAATTAATTTTGTTAAATGTTTTGTGCTCCGACAAAGTTAACTGCTGTTGACAAACAAAGTGTGGTGTAGTTTTAATAAAATATTGTGATATATTTCAAATAAAGTGAAGCCAAGTGATTAGTAATGAATTTTTGCTTATGTATAAATTTTTTATAAGTTAAAAGTTTTACGTTTTACTAAAAGTTTAACACAGTCACCATAGTGAGGATCAAAGATTCTCCAAAAAACAATGCCGACGGCACTAGCAAAAAGGAAAACAAGAAAAAAAATAACAAACAAAAGACGGAAGCTAACGGGTCGGTGACAGGCAATAAAAACGAAAAGAAAACTTCTGGTGGTAAAACGGACAAGGAAGGCCAAAGACCGTCCACCAAGGATCAAGCAGAACTACAGGTAAAATCTAGAGACATGACGTCAAATAGATTGAGGAAAACCTTTTGGCTAAGAAGAATATTATAGAGTTATGTAGACACTTCAATTCTTACATCAAGATAACCATTACATAATTGTTATAAATGTCATTTTATAAATCAGATATAATAACCATTAGAAGTAGATTACTAAGTTGATATCATTATTAAATCCTTGTGTACAACAAACATATTTTATCGTAACGCCTTACGTGCTTGGCGTCGTTAACATTTAACCCACTTTGGTGAGATTAACTTGAACAATAGAAAGAACCTGCTATACAATTTATATTTAATTTACACATATTCGCATTGAAAAACTAATGGAATGGTTATTGCATTCGGTCACGAACTACCAAAAGCCGAGCTCTACTGACTACAAGTACTCACGATCAATTCCGGTTGAATGTTTATGAACGACGTAATTATAGTAATACACTCGCCAATCAGCTGTTATTTTCTATAAGGTCACTTAACCATGCAATTTATTGCTTCGCTTATGAAATATTTGCAGTGGATAGGAAGTCGGATTATCAATTAAATCGTTTTATATCAGTAATTGTCAGTAGAAATAATATTTCGGTTACCTATATTAAAACAGTGTTCTTAAATTCAAATACCCATCGCTAATTTGTTCTTTACAATATTTACAAATAGGTCATCTAATCTCGGTTTACATAAACATGTCGAAAAGTGACAACAAAAATTGTGTTAAGAAATCTATTTTTTTTTTAATGATCACGTTGTAATAACAAGCTTGTAGTTTCTTAAAAAATGAATTTTAGCTAATAGAACATTAGTAAGCTGAATCTGCAATCGTATAAATTACAACAGAAATATATCGTATCTCTTTATCATGCATTAAAAGGCTCGGAGAACGAAAATTTGTATGCAGCATTAAATTCAGGTCATGAACAAACAACTCTTAGCTTAATATGCGCAGTGAATAATAGTTAGCGGTTCTACACTTTCGACATTTTTAACACGCTGTTTATACGATATTATAATTTAATACATACTTACATCCGGCATTAATCCAAGTTGTGAAATTTACCTACACAACTTAATATACTTAACGCAAGTATAAACTAACTTATAAACAACTTTCACAAGCCTTTGGTTTAACAAGTCAAAAGTAGAACTAAAAAATTAATAATTACACGGTCACTTAATTGATTCTCAATGATTGCCGAAATAATCAATTATTTCTTGCTTTGTGAACGTGACTTTATGAACTACTTTAAATTCAGATCGTCTATAAATTGAGTAACCTGTTACAAATTGTTAACATATTATAAATTATTCAACCATTGCTCTACAACAAAATAACGTCAAAAATACAATTTACGTTAACTGTACATAATGGGGTGCCTATTACTTGCGATTTGAAGCATGCCAATATTCAATTGTATTTCAAAATCTTACTACCTTTATAAGCACCGCAGGGGCCACGGATCGGTATGCTTGAACTTTGCTTAGAGATGAAATTCTCCTTGAATTTTAAGTCCCATCCTATTAAAAGTTTGTGAAAGTATTAGAATTTGGAATGAGGGGCGAAAAGCTATCACGCCATTTTTTCCGAGTCTCCCCGCTGCCAACATAGGGTGAGGAGGAGGCGGGTAAACGGCCCCGAGGCTGGGATCGCCAGATTATGCTTCGCTGTTTTGAATTCGGAATACAAATTAATTAATTCAGAATCGTAAAGTTCATTCATATTAAAAGTTATTAACTTTTTATAAAGTCTTGTGTGGGTGTGCAGCGCTCAAAACGTTAGCTTATTTTAGTTTTATTACCTTGAGTTAATTGCTTTAACGACTCTACTAATGGAATTTGATAAGAAAAAAAAACTAATTTCAAAACATAATTCAGCAATGCAAAGAAATAACTTCAAATTTTAGTTTGTGTAAATATTCTTGCGTTTATTTTGACATCGTTGACTAATGCGGTCGTTTATTTTTATGGCTGATTTATTTAGAGTTGAGCATATTTCTTTTCGGAGGTGGGCTCAACGAAACTATTATTACTTGCCGACACGACATCAGTCATCGCGCTAATCGTGCAACTTATTTATTGCCTTTGTGTAATGTGGTTGTGACAGCCTGTCTACGTTTGTCGCAGTTAATGGACGGGCCTCAAACTATGTTAAAAGCAAATAGTTTTTGAATTCCGAATAATAATGTATAAATTAGTATATTGGATATAATTGGAAATGCCCTTCGTTTCAGTTGCTTAAAATTCCACTAAAGTAAGCTTAATAGATTTATATTTATCCTGATAACTCAGTTAACAGAAGGCCAATGAGCAATATTATTTGAATATATATTAAACTACTATAAAGATTTCAACATTGAAAGTTAAACTTCATCTTACTATTATTTTATGAAAGAAAGACAATTTAATTTATTCCGTCCTCAAACCGGTATTGAAGATATTATATTGAAAACAAGCGCCGGTGGAATCTGAAGTGTCAGAAAAATGTTTTAATAGGCTGGCGGCGCCTTTGAATGTCCGTATTGTAGAGGCCGGACGCCGGCGGGCCGGTGCCGGGTGCCGGCTGGCGGCACGACACTCGCCGCCCGCCTGGCACGCGCGGCCCATACTTGATTTATCACTCCATTGTTGCGGAGCGACGACCCACCCCCACCGGATAAGGCTAAACATTCAATTGCCGGAACGCACCCGAAACGATTTGTTCCCCCGTACTATCGATTGACTATTTCTTCCGGTTCTACCAGTACTTTATGCGATGTTCGAAGAAAGTATTAAGTGATTTATTTTTATATCCGCTACTGCCAGAGATCACTTTGGGCTCTATTTTAAAAACTTAAATATGATTCGTTATCTTCTCACTCGCAAAAGTAGAGGCGTAATTCATTTATCTCTTTAGCTGTATATTGAATACATCCCTACGCTTAGTAATACAGAATAAATATTCCTTTATTTCAACGTTCATAATAAGCAAATGAAATCAACTGACGCAAATCAGATTTAAGAGACAAAGCTACTTAAATTGTGTCCATCGTAAAAGGCGCGGTTAGCCAGCTAGTTTTATTGAGTCGTTCTCGGCGCTAGCTCGTAAATATCACTGGGTAATTACTTTCCATTCCCCTTTAAATACTTGAAACCCGCACCGTAAAATAAATAAACTTTTATTGTTCTGGAAATTGTTAGCATTTATATCGTTTTGTTTAAACTATTATTATATGAAATTGAGTGTACGGCCGATGCGTTAAAAGCTTGTACATTTTGTAATAATTGTAAACGTTGTGAATACAATTATATAATGTAATCTTCATAATACCGGTTCTGCTTTAGCACAGACGAACATACAATAAAATAAATATAATTGTGTTATATAACTTACTGAAGATACTTTCCTGTGTGTCCAATGATTTAGCAGGCGCTTTTGCAAACGTAGAGTTAACAACTAAATATTGTGTTGTCATTGAAAACAATTTTATAAGATGATGTTCAAATAAAATTATTTGTACGGAGTAACATGTTTATTAATATCTACACACACATAACACGTACAAATGTACATTGATATGACCGTTTTACTTATAATTCTCATTAGCATGTCTTTGTGTTAGACGTGATTTCATCTTCATCTAATGAATACAAAAAAGCCGAAGGCGGTTATTGTGTTAGGTTTGAACAATAGGATACATAGTCGGAATACTAATCATGTCGGTACAACGAGACAGAAGACGATCCAATGTGGTCGCCTCGATGATACATTTGACATAGGTATTTGTTATTGGAATTTATTGAAATCACTATTCTAGTTAATATATTAACACTGGTAACTGTTATAATAAATTATTCTCGTTCGTTACATAAATCACTAAACAAGCCGCTTTCACAATATAATAAATAGTCATTAGTCACATAATATTTTTGTTACATAAAACTAGCTTTTTGGAATATAATTATTATTTCCGACAATGATTTTAAACTGCAAATGATATTACATGTCATTACTTGTCTCTATATTTTTAGTTCAAGTAACACTTGTTTAAATAAATTTGCCATATATACAAGAATTTTTCGTGTCTACAAATCGTTTCTAATAAATTGCTTGTGCTGTTCATTCAAAGCGTAGAACTGAAACCACATCGGTCTGTCGCGTATGTAACCTACATAACACTTATATTCATCTTGAGCCATTAGATAGAATAGAGTCTATAACGGTTTACTGTCATCATAGTGACCATACATTTACGATGCGAGTGGTCCCTTTAACGACAGTCGCGGTCGTCAACTACTAATTTACAATACATGTTCATTTTTCATTACCAGAAAGTAATACTGCGCAAAAGAGACTTGTCAATTACTTAATTAAGGTTTCGTTTTTCTATTATCGTCTTGACTTGTAGGTAATAGGTAAAAACTTCCTTATTTGATAGTGAAATGCACAACTTTGTAGGACTAATCATTTCCTTCAATATATATAGGTAATTGGATTAAAACAAGTTACATGTAAATATGTAATTACATACTTTACCTAAGAGGTAAAACGAATTCCGGCGCTACTGCCAGGAAACTGCTTTTAACGGTTTTATTTTGTTGTTTCAGGCGAGTCCAGAAAATAGTAGGAATGCTTCTCCAAGATACCATGATGCATCAATGGAAGATGTAAGTGATGTTATCTATCATCGACATCTTTTCTTTAATGTCTGATTATAATTTAAATGTTTATTAAATCAATTTGATTTTATTGACCATAAGAATGACCATATTTGTCATGTTTCAGGCATCGGACACTGGCTCTCTGTTCCGGGTGACGAGCGCGGCAGCTACAGCGGGCGGCAAGAACGAGCTGGTGGCGCGGGGCGGCAGCGGCGGCGCGCTCGCCTTGTCCCGCGCGCCGGTGGGTGGCAGCGCCAGCCCCGCGCCCGCGCCGCTGCCGCAGCCCGCGCCCTCGCCCGCGCCCGCCGCGCTGCCGCCGCCAGCGCTGCCGCCGCCGCCCTTCCGCGCCGACACCCCACACCGGTCCAACGGCGCGCACATTCCTGCTCTCGACGGACATGCCGCCACGCAGATCCCGACGCGACCCGTGGGCGCGGCCGGGCCCGACACGCCCGAGCGCCCCGCCAGCAACAGCAAGTTGCAGCCGGGTGCGCGGGCCTCCGCCGACAGTCCCACCCCAGCTCCGCCTGCTCCCCCCGCACCCTCACCTCTCTTCCCCACACATACCGCCTACCAATCTCAATCCCAATCACATGCTGCTGCTGCGCTGCCTGATTACCGGCACACGAACCATGAAACGCGAACGGAACCGGCGGAGCAACCTCCCGCGCCCCTGGACCTGCACACGCATCACACGGCGCACCACCCGGCCCGGCCGCCGCACATAGCCCCCGGCGCGGCGCAACCGCCTCACCCTAGTCTACAGAGCCGCGTGCCGCACTCGCAGGCGCACCCCGTCATGCCCGGCCACGATGTTCGGAACCCGCCGGTCGCAGCTCAGACACATCCCTCCGTTCCTACCTCGTTTTCGAACCGCGTCAATGGCGTACCGCAAAGCGTGACCCCACATTCGACGCCGTCTTCAATTCCGAGCTGTCTTCCGAGTCAAACTCTTACTGGGCGGTCAATCTCTCCGGCCGCGCCGACCTCTCGCCCTTACCCTACCCCGTCGATCGGGTCTAGTCATGTAAACTCCAGTATAAGTTCAAGTATTCATGGTCACTCAATACCTTACCAGAGTCAATCGAGTTTACAGAAACATTCCGTTCAAGCTGTATACGCGAATCGACCACATCTTACACCCTTTAGCATATCCAACCACATTTCATCAAGTCATGTTCAATCATCGACTGCAAATCAACCTCCAGTCCTTCATATGAGCCATCCAGTTAACAGTCATTCCGTAACAAGTCTCTCAAGTCATCTTCCCAGTTCCTTACCTACAACCATGTCTACGCCAAATCATATTGGTCCTCCGGCGTCTTTGCCCTCTATAACAAGCACCACAATGTCTTCTTTCACCCCAAGCCTTAAATCACACCCGGGTGTCAATTTACCACAACAGCCGACTTCTGTGGCCACTCCTGTGTCTTCTCATATGCCAAGTAACCATGTGGACTCACTACCGACATCGAGTTGTACACCTACAAACGTTACACCAGTGGCGATGAGTAATAGTATTATCAGCACGCACCATATAGCGCCTCCTGTTGTGGTGGATTCAAGGCTACCGCCGACATCAGCAAGCGATTTACCTGCACGTACTGAGAGTCCCATCGTCTCCTCTACCTTGGCTTCCAATGGTTATCCGCCTCCAGCTGTGTATTCCGGCTCTTCATACCCCCCGCTCTATGCACCCTATGCCACCACTCTGCAACACAGTCCTTACCTACCACCTGCTGCAGCTTCACCACGGAACTCTGCCGATACGGTATGTAACTGTTACAAACTTCACAAAATATTGTTATCATCACTGTGTACCTAACTAAACAAACTATTAGGAATTATGATGATAAAATTAAAGATCTGTGATATATTTTTGCAGAGGACGAGTTTGTCAGCATCGCCACTAGTAGCACCTAAAACACCGAAGGGCGTTCGGCCTCACACGCCGGGCTCGACGGGCGCTGCCGGCGCTGCGATCTCCTACTCCCCGCACGGACATAGTCCAAACAGGGAGCGAGAAAGTTTCAGGTGCCCATGTAGTTTAAGCTCAACTATATTTATTATCATAATGTAACTTTCCTTTTTTCGAAAGGAACAATTCAGTGACATGACCTGTAGTATTTAAAATTATGATTTACTTGTCGTAAGTACTCCATTTAATTGCATTTTGGTCCTAAACTGAAATATAAAGTACAAGGTTTAGAGTGTATATTTAGTAAGTAAGCGACACAGCTCTTTTACTAAGTGCGAACATAAGTTTTTGACACAACGCTTTAATTGATTCTAGCAGCAACATCAGCAGCCTGTCGCGAAGTACACCAGTGGCGGGAGCGTCGCTGGCGCCTGCGCTGGCGGCCCCGCTCGCCGCGCCCATACCCGCTCCTATACCGGTAAGACTCACATTGCACTCACCTACATAATAAACAGAACGACTCGGAAACGAAGTTTTTTATAATTCGTATTGAGCATGTTAACTCGAGCCTCTGTGTCGCTAATCGTGTGGTCCCCCCCTTAGGGCCCGCTGTCGCTGGCGGCGCCCACGGCCACGCCGGCGGCCCCGGGCGCGCCGCTGGCGCACTCGCTGGCGCCCGTGCCCACCGTGCCCAGCATCAGCTCCAGCGCCAAGCCGCCCGCGCACTGGGGCGTCACGTTAGTATACAAGCCATACACGCCATGCCTCCAGTCTCCACCTGCCACACAATCACTGCCATCTCACACACTTTCACTAAATTAAACTAAACATGTAAATCAGAGAAATATTCCTTTTTTGATCATGTAATGTGATGATTATGCTGCTGATTGTCATTTTTACTTGTATATTATCATTTAAAATAATACTAGCTGTACCCGGTATGCATTGCAATGCAATTTTTGCTACCTAGCACCTGCCTACTACCTACCTACCTACTACCACTTAGGGGTATGAAAAATAGATAGTAGCCGATTCTCAGACCTACTGAATATGCATATAAAATTTCATAAAAATCGGTCAAGCCGTTTCGGAGGATTATGGTAATTAACATTGTGACACGAGAATTTTATATATAAGATTATATTAGATCTAGTTCATGAACGACGTACTTATGAGTTTTAATCTATATTTCAGCAGGACAGCGGGTGCGGAGCGTCCGTCAGGGTTCGCGCCCGCTCCTCCTTTGTTCGGTGCACCACTCGCGCCGCCTAATCCAAATCCGTTCTCAGCGGAGTCACTCTTCCAAAGCAGTAAGTTCATTGTTATGTATTAAAAGCTGCACTCTGAAGTTTTACCCGCGTAGTTCCCGTTCCCATGTATTTATCTACATAAAAAGTATTTTTGTTAATCTAAGTTCATTATATTACCTGCATCCTTTTTTTACTGGTTTTCGTGTACAGAACAACATAATTCTGCCCATCAATCGTCTCAATCATTCGAGTCTTTATAATATTAATAAAATTTGTAGAAGTGATAACGCGCCTGTTAGAAGTATTTTCTAAATATTATAGCTTGGAAAAAGAGGAAATAAATAAGTCGAATAAAAATAGTATAAGGATATATTTGTGTGTATTGCAGGCCCGGGCGCGGACCTGCTGCGGCGCGAGCTGGACAACCGGTTCCTGGCGGCGGCGGGCGCCGTGTCGGGCGTGCGCACGGAGATGCACCACCACCAGCACCAGCACCAGCACACGCACGTGCACCAGCACCCGCCGCCGCACGCGCCGCACGCGCCACACGCGCCACACGCGCCCCACGCCCCGCACGCGCCGCACCCGCCGCACCCGCACCAGCTGCTCGTGCCGCACTCGCCGCATCCGCCACTCGTACGTACACACACACCTATACCACCTTTACCACTAGGCATCACAGAATACCCAAAGGTGTAATTCTATTTATCGTATGAACTACAGAAGTTGCCATTTACTTTTCGTCTTTTAAATTGCAATAAGTTTTAATAAGATTGTACATACACATACTAATTACAATTATTATTATGTTCATAATATTTTAGAAGTTTGTTTTTAAGTTTAATTGTGACAATTTCTAGAAGTTTGTTTTAAGTTTTTATGTTAATTTTACTCCTTATTTTATAATTATTCCTTGTACATAACTTTTACCATATTTACCGATGTAATAGAAGAGCGGGTCCTTCTAGCACAAGTATATTATTACTTAAAAGGAGGTCTCTGCGTAAGATTAACTGTAAAAGTTTGATGGTTGAAGAATAAACAATTTTTATTTTATTGTTTCGCTTTTCAGTTCAAGGAAGTGGGGAAGATGTCATCATTGTACCGCACGGGGCTTAGTCTCGGCTACCCGTACTCTTCCGGTCTGCTGCACCCCACGGGGCCCTACGTACCTCCCGCACCACTTACCACATATGCTCCTAAGGTGAATTATCAACATTTTTAAATAAAAAGCAGTCCAGTAAATTTCTAATCTATTTTAAATATTGAAAATTAATTTTGAACCCAATTTGATACCTTAAGATAACACCTGACGCATGTATTATAAAATCACTTTTAATTTCCGGATTTTAACTAACAATTATTCTTACATTCATCTAACTTTCTATGTAATTTTGTCTGTAGATTGTATAATATCTATAACTAACCTTTAAAATATTGATCTATTTCTTGTTCATGTCATAATAATGAAATTGTTTATTTTAAACACTGTTAATAGGGATATTGGGGTAAATTAAAACAACATTTCAATTAAGGTTTTCGTATATTCATTCCATGCATTTTGGATGAAAAGATTCTAATTTGTTGGATAAAATTATGTTTTGTTTAAACCTAGTCTCATGGAAAGTCTGTAAAATGTTGTGTTACTTCAATTAATATCCCTATTCACCCTATTGTACTGGTAAATTTCTCCTAAAACTAGCTTATGCTTATTTTGTATTTAATTTGCTCCAATCATTAACCCTGCATCGCATAATGTTAACAGCCCGTAGTGTCAGCCGCAAGTGACTCCGCCTCTAAACCACCAACACGTCCCGCTGTCGCGGTAGGTTTCCTTCTTAGCACTTCATATATTTCATGCATGCCTGTTTAATCTATCGAACTCTACCAGCTTTATCGCTGGTAGAGTATACTATTAATCATTTTACTATAATGGGATTTTCTTCATACAGAAAACTGGAAAATGGAACGCGATGCACGTGAGGATCGCCTGGGAAATTTACAATCACCAACAGAAAGAGAAGACCGGCGGCGGCACGCTGGTGCCCGGCGGCGACAAGGACAAGATCCGCGCCTTCCCCGCCGCCGCGCCCCCGCCGCCCGCGTACCGCTCGCCCTACGAGCTGCCGCCCGCGCCCTACCTGGCGCACCACCCGCACCTAGGTACGCTCCGGCGCTACGAGCCCGGCCTGCCCGCGCCCGCGCCCGCCGCCTCTCACCGAGCTGTGCGCGTTTCAGGCGTGTCGCCCTTCGGCCGCTACGCGCCCGGCGCCTACCCCGGCGCCGCGCCCTTCGGCCTCACCGCCTACGGCCGCGACCTCGCGCTCTCCTCCTCCTACCACACGCCGCCGCTGGGCGCGCTGCACGACGCCTGGCGCGCCGCGCGCCCGCCCGCGCCGCAGCCCAGCGCCGAGGCGCGCCGCGACCACGAGGAGCGCGAGCGCGCGCGCCGCGAGCGCGACGAGCGCGACCGCCGCGAGCGAGACGAGCGCGAGCGCCGCAAGGCGCGCGAGCAGCGGGACCAGCGCGACCGCGAGCTCGAGCGGGCGCGCGCGCGCTCGCCGCTGCGCAACGGCATGCCCGAGGTCAAGGACGAGCGCAAGGAGCCGCCGCGCCACGCGCCGCCGTCGCTGCCGGCCTACCCGCCGCCGCCGCCGTGGGACCCGTACCGCACCTTCGACCCGCTGCAGCACATGCGGTTCGCGCCGCTGGTGGAGGCCGCCATCCGCGCCGAGGAGGACCGCGCCAAGATGCTGAGCGCGTACGCGCACCACCAGCAGCTGAAGTCCAGCCCGCTGCTGCACCGCGGGCTGGCGCACGCGCCGCTGCCGCCGCTGGGCGGGCACGGCGCGCTGGCCCCGCTGGCGCCGCTGGCCCCGCTCGCTCCACTCGACCTGCTCAAGAAGGAGGAGCCGCGATGATAGCGAGTCGCCGAGTGTGTACATACAGTAATGTAAACGACGTCGCAAGTGAGAGTACGACTTATTTAGTGTATATCGTTTCGCATTATCAGTTTAGAGAATTATTTATTGTAACGTCGCTTACTGAAGGACTGGCGTCGGTCCCGTCGGCCGCCGGTCTCGTCGAGTCGTAGCATTCGGGACAGTGAGGTGGTCGAGTGGGTTGGGAGTGAGATCGCGAGGGCGAGGCGGACATAGCGAATCTGAGAGGGTGGTGCGAGCGTGCGCGCTATCTCGATATGTGCAATATTGGACGAGAACATTGGGCGCTCGTCGCCGCCGGCCTGTACACTACTGCTTGTTTATTTACATGAAAATATCTATCGAGTTGTTATTGTGACCATTATTAGTTAATTATACATGAAATTGCTGAATATTGTGAAGGATAGGATTATCGGAATCGCTATCGATATAATTATACATATTTATATATACTTATAAATAAACTGTAAATATTAGTATGTAAATTAGCGTTAAAATATAGAATTGGTTTATTTAACGTCATACAAAAGAAAATCCCATAAATTATTATTGCATCGGGAGTTTAATTTACACTTCCGTTAAAAATCTCAATGGTTTTTCAATTGTACCAGTGGAGTTTTATTTATTTATTTTTACTCCTATTAATGAACACAATTTCCGTTATAGCAGTTATTTCATTTAAATGCATTTAAAATATGTGATATTATTGTATTGTGAAATACATTTTGTCTGACTTCAAAGTAGTGTCTATTCTCAAGTATCTAGATGTTACAGTAATGTCAAATTTGTATTTATCATAGATCATGTTATTATTTTCTTCAAATTATATTTGTGGACAAATGGACTAATCTGATATATTATTTTGTGAACTTATAATGAATGTGTTTGGAAAGTCTTATGTGCCATTAAATCAATATTATCAAGGCATTGAGTCAGACAAAATTGAATTCTAAATCTGTTTTAACAGACAAATCTGATGTTTTGTGTTCTTAAATCTCAAGAGTGACTCAGAGGTATATTATAGTTTATTCAAAATCATTCTGTATACTAAAAAGTAAATGAAAGCTTGGTGCGATTCAGAAAATACCATTAAAACTTTTGATTTTTATACCAATAAGATTTTTTGTGTTCCTTCCCTCCATCCTGTGCTCCAATAACGTACCTAATTGGAGTAAGTTCGTTAGATATATTTAAAGAAAAACTATAACTCTTATTTTTTCTTGTTGTACACCAAAAACGCACGACGATACATTGGAAATGTCATTTGACGTCACAAAATTGTGTATTTAGTGCAAAAGCATGTCGCCCCTACTCCTGAACTTTGATTAACTTTATCTACCTACTTGATGTTTTGTGTTTTTGACAAAGAATACGTGGCTTATACTTTAAACTATCTACATATGGACTATTATAAATGTTGGGTTTTTATAACCAACCATCTATCCCATTATTTCAAACTAATTTGAGAACAACATAAAATTCACTCATATTATGCAACGAATATGAATCACCGTCTTCTGGGGCCCAATGCCGCTATACGAATACGAAAATTAGGCACAATAACAAATAAACTGGGACGTTTATTAACCCGCCACTCACTGACTTAAAATAGCGGCATCGGGCCCCTGGACTTCTCATACTGTTTTACCTACGAAAGGCCAAAGTTTGGCCAAAGCCAGAATAGAACATGATCACAAATTTCCATGCAGACTGTGTTAATTAACATCAACTTAATTTGAGTTATTGCATAATCTACTTGACCCGTCACCTAAAAACCACGACCACTTTTTCTCTTCAATTTGGTAAAGTTTCAACCTGTTTTGGTCTGTCTCAATTCAATTAAGAATAATTGAATTATTAAGTTAAAGTTTAAGTAGAAACTTAAATAATGGAATTGAGAGTTGTGATGGGTGCTTGTATAAAAAAAACAGTCAACAGTCTGAAACTTGCTCACCTAAGGTATAATTACGGGCCAAATTAAACATTTAAATTCGGTTAGACGTCTGCTAACTTGTTCTTCGGTTGAAAGATGGGATGGTATATAGCGGAAAATCCATACTAACATGTGTAAGTTTGTAACACAGTCAGTCAGTCGCTTTCACGGCTGAACCAATTTTGACAAAACTTGAATAATTAACTAAAATTCCAAAAAAAGATGGCAGATGTACTTTTTATGGAATTTTTGTCGCGATAACTAACGCCCACGCGTGGCGCGGGATTAAGCTAGTATAATACAATTGTTTTTATTTTCTAAGTAAAGAAATTATTATAGTTTTCTTTAAAATTAAAATAGTGAACAAAAGTTAGACATACAAAAATTGTGTTAATTTATTAAAAAATAATAACTGCCCAACATCCTAACATAAGATTTAAGGGATTACCTATCCATTGTCAGTCTGGTTGATGACATTCGACCTATATCTGCTGCGTAGGTCACTTCAAGAAAATGCTTGTTTTACCTTGAAGCTATATTACTGTGGCCATGTATAGTATGTTTCACCAAATACACATTCAGTATAAGTTAAATGACATTATGTCAGTAGTTATTGTGTTATACATGCTTGCAACAGCATTTTTCTTGTTCTTGTTACTAAATAGTATATAAATATCTTAATGAAATACAATGAAACCAACAATAAATTAAAGAGTAATTTTCATTTTAAATTCATGACACTTACACAAATTGTTCATATGTTACATTCTCATTGCAATAGAAAAGTATGGTTTTACATATCAATTGCGTGTTATGAAAAGGTAGGTATTTATTAAAACTATGATAAATGCTTGCACTACAGCATTTATTTACTGCAACCGAGGATTAATGTACATAAATATAAATTCATTTACAATTGATTGATGTCTATTTCCTGTACCAGATTTGAATTGTCTTCATTCGCTTTACTTTCTTCTGTAGTTGAAGAACTCCATAGAGCAGGGCTTCAGCTGTTGGTGGGCATCCAGGAACATAGATATCTACAGGTACAATACGATCACAGCCTCTGTAAAGTAAACAAAGTACCTACTTTTTAATATGTGTTTTTATAATGCATCTAAATTGTTGATTCAAGCAAATAGTCTTATTTGATGTCATTGATCAATAGCACAAGGAAATTCTTTGTTTTAAATGATGAGCAGTGTCATTTCCAGGCAATAGTATGACAGTATTTATCACCAGCTAACCTAAATGGATAGCTAGAGAATTTTCTTCTTTGTAAATTGGGTTTAAAAAATGCTTCCTTTGAAATGGTAAGTTTCAATTCAATATCTCAAAAATATATCATCATATAAGACTTCAATTATTTTTGACTGGCCTGTTGGTTTAGTGGTTAGTGACCCTGACTGGTATACCAGAGGGTTCAATTCCCACCCAAGACAAATCACATCAGGACAAATCTTTGTGTCATGAGCATGATCATTTGCTCTGTGTCTGGGTGTAATAAAATCCTTACTAATATTATAAATGCGAAAGTTTGTTTGGATGTATGGATGTTTGTTACTCTTTCACGCAAAAATCACTAAATGGATTTTAATGAAACTTTGTGAATGACGGAATAACACATAGGCTATAATTCATAAAGATAGTGAATGAATTGTCATTCACGCGGGTGAAATCGCGGGGCACAGCTAGTTTATCTATAAATTTACTAATTTAGACATATATACGTGTGTATATATCAGTTGTCTAGTTACCATACCACAATCTCTGCTTACTTTGGGATCAGATGACCAAGTGTGAGTTTTCTCAGGATATTAATAAAATGAATAACTCACCTTACTACTGAGTAAGAGTAGTGGTAGTAGCCACCACCATTAGCGCAGCTGCCCATAGAGATAACCCATCGCGGGTCTGGCATTTGATCATACACTTTCCTCAGAGCTGGGGCCATTTTGTTAGTCAATGTACCAGCTACAATCATGACATCAGCTTGACGGGGTGATGCACGGAAGACCACACCATATCTCAAAAAGAAAAGAAAGAAGAATAGTACAAAAAATAGTAATAAACACAGTATTCTCTGATATGTGTAAGGTATCATCGTAGGATATCAATACTTAATGGAAACAAGATATAACCTAGCCTTTAAAAGGTTCACAAGAGCTAAACATAAATAGAATGCTAAAGAATAATAAACTTGTCTCCTAAATCTCTCAAGTACATACACAACTGCTTTGATAAAAAGGAAATGTCTATTGAGCTAAATGACCATATAATAAGTACTTATATAAATGAATACCTGTCCATGTCATAACGAGGGGCAGCGATGTGCATCATCTCTACAGCACAACAGGCCAAGCCAAAAGTCATGGGCCATATTGAGCCCTTCCTTCCCCAATTCAATAAGTCGTCAAGTCTGGCCACTGCCATCTCTGCCATGTTACCTGCATCTTGGAACGGAGAGTACGGCCGTTTTTCATTAGGTTTGGGAGCAGGTAAATGGGTTTGACGAATCTGATCTACGGCTGGTGCGAAGGCTCCTTTTTTAACTACAGACAACAGCGTAGAAGGAGCTGTTGCTCCTAAAGCTTTGATTGCCTGCATCTTTTCTGCAAAATATGTAAACACAAGTCACACTACAATGTCACCATAACATCAATAATTTATTTTTCTAGGGTTTTGTAAATTATGCACTTACAACAATGACGCATTAATTAACAACGGCTCGAGTATTTATACGTAATTACGCTTACTACTAAATTGAAATAGACTGAAAAATCTCTAAAAGAAGGTGCCAATTTTACGTAATTGACAGAGCATTTATAGAGAGAGCGATGTAACCAGCCAGTCCCAAATTTAACAATCGAGTAAAAGTTAAAACCATTCATAATAATAATTGAACTTTTTATGTACAAAATTTTAAGTTACCTTTATTGGTGTAGGTTTTAAATAATATATCTTACTTACATAAAGAAAACCCTACCTGCATATGTGAGTAACAATTTTGATTAAAATCATATGTTAGAACTACAATCACGCTTTGCGAATGTGTGTTGTTCTGTCAGTAGGATTTTTTATCTTGTTCATATTTAAGGTAGGCATTAGCATTCCACCATTAAACCAAGTAAGGGTTAAAAACCAAAATCAATGAAGATATATGAATTAATTAATTGAAATATAAGCCCATGTTATGTATGGGGTTGAATCTTATGTTAACTAAACTAAAACTACTGTAGCGAAGCCAATTCTTTTTCCGATTGGTCAAAATATATCGAACAATAATGGCTTTTGAAATTCACCGGGATCAAAACAAATATTTAAACATTACAATGGTTTTATAACCGCAAGTTTTTATACTATACAGCGCAATTTTGCAAATCACCTTAAGCCAAAGCCAAGTTTAATGGCAGAACCAGCTGAGATTGACATTTGACGTATCAATAAACCTCCAATAAACAAAACCACTTAAACCACTTTGACAGAGGCGTGAGGAAGACAGTTACCAAAAGTTTTCAAAGTTGTATTTCTTTCTTCTTTGACTATTTTACGCAATACAATTTGAACTTTTTGCGTTTTGATTTTGATCCGAGCCTGATGAAAATGAGTAATATGAAAAAGGTGTGCATACAAACAAATAAATGTCATTTCTCTATTTATCAAGAAAATTTTATTGGTATCTGATTTTGCTTTAATTTACGCAGGGTGAGAAGAAATGGTTCAAACCGATGTTTGATTTTGATGAAGATAAACCTATAACAAAAACAAAAGTAACGCCACAAAAAGAAAAAGCAGATATTAAACCGATACTGACCGAGGTATATATGTCTATGGGCCTGAGTAGCCTGAAAATAAATGATTTATTTATTATTATTATTATTATACAATTAATTTACAGATATCTCAGCTTCTAATCTACTTCTTAGATATTGATGCATTATATTCGACTTATATGTTTAATTTGTAGGCATCGCATAAAGAGTTAAGCACGAAAAACGTTATCATCACAGATCACAAACACTGGATGAAAACATTTGAACCTGTAACTGTTGAAGATTTAGCAGTTCATACCAAGAAGATTCAGGAAGTAGAGGAATGGGTGAAGACTGTTAGTAATAACAACAACAGTGATATGCTTCTACTGACTGGACCAGTGGGCTGTGGCAAGACCATAACTTTACATGTGCTAGCCACTAAATACCACATTAGAGTCACTGAGTGGATTACTCCTATGGACATAGATATTCCAACTGAAAATGGTAAAATATACCTTAATTTTTTATTCTCTAGAGAAATATTTATAAAGAAAATTTAACCATATCTTTCTACAATATAACATGCCTTCTACAGATCTTATGTTCTTAAATTTATATTTTTCTTAATAGGGGATATTTATAAAGAAAATTTAACCATATCTTTCTACAATATAACACGCCTTCTACAGATCTTATGTTCTTAAATTTATATTTTTCTTAATAGGGGAATTTGAGTATAAGCAAAAGCAATCTGCTAAGTTTCTAGACTTCATCTTAAATGCAGCTAATTTTACTTCCTTACTTGATGATAACAGTAGAAAACTTGTGCTGGTTGAAGATTTTCCTAATACATTTATGAGGACACCTGCAGAGTTTACAGAAGTATTGCAGTAAGTTTATAATTAATTTAAAAGCATTTTGCAAAAGATGGGTGTAAATATTATATTATATTTCATTTTATTTCAGCCAGTACAAGCAAAGAGCCAAGTCACCTATAGTCTTCATATGTTCAGAATCACATACAGACAATAAGAATTCAGTTGTTAATATTTTTACACCAAGTTTGAAGGAGCAATTCCAAATACACCATATCACGTAAGTGTATAATTATAACTATTGAAAACTGGGGCTTGTAAGATTTTTACAGAGCTTTTAGGCTTATTGCCTAGCATATAGGATATATCCAATTATTTCAAGCAGATTTTTTTGTGCTATTTCATACCCACTCATTGGTTGATTTTGTCTACAGTTTATCTGTAAAATTGGGTCTAAATACTATTTTTGTTGTTTTTAGGTTCAATGCTGTTGCGCCAACTAACTTGAAAATGGCGCTGAAGCGAGTTGCTGGTATAATAAACAAGAAGCACACAGCAGTGTACAATTGTCCAACACCCGACCTTATGGAATGTGTGGTCAATTCTTCTGCAGGGGATGTCAGGTCGGCAGTATTAAATTTGCATTTTGCTTGCTTAAAAGGTAACAATTATTTTATAATTGTATAACTACATTGATTTTTCTTGTATAATAATGTTACCTACTCTCATAGCTGTTTGGTCTTTTAGGTGGATCAAAACAAAACATGGATACCAGCATTGTACAAGGCAAGGAATCAAAGGGTAAAACAAGAAAAAAGAAAACATCTAGTAAATTTATGTCATTAGGAAAAGATCAAACAGTGAGCATATTACATGGAGTTGGCAGAGTGTTAAATCCTAAAGGTATATTGAAACTACAAAACTTAATAATACTTCAACTGGTAATTTTATACTCATTACCTGTTTTCTTTTAGTTATAGAAAATGAGAATGGGGAGAAAAAATTGTCTCACTCTCCTGAAGAAATAATAGAACAGTTTATCAGTCAACCGGTATCATTTGTTAACTTTTTGGAAGAAAACTACTTGCCTCACTTCTCTAGTATTGACCATGTGGACAAAGCTGCTTCTGCTCTCAGTGATGCTGACTTAATGCTTGCAGAATGGCGGGTAAATATGAAATGGCATTTTCTTATAATAAGATAAACTGATACTAGAAATTATTATTTATTTGTTTGTTACAGGAAAAGTTGTGCCAAGAATATGGTCTGTATATTGCAGTAGCTAGTTTAATGCTGGCTAATCAGGCACCCATATCAGCATGGAATCCAGTCAGAGGTCCAAAAAATATGAGAATAAAATATCCGTAAGTAGCTTAATGCATTAAAATCTAAATAACTAGGTAGTGTTTAATAAGTAACGACTGCTAAGCTAGAGGTCTTGGGTTCGATTCCCAAGTCGACCTAGGTGTTGTGTTTTTCTATGAAATTCTCAGTAGCAGGTCGGAGTTTGGATTTGTGCCCGGTTAGTGGCAATAGGCTCGCCCCCATTACATGGGACCTAAACATACCGGCGAACTGTGGGTGTACATTGGTACACCTCTGCCTAACCCTTCGGGGATACAGGCGTGATGTTATGATTAATAAGTAAGTTTTAGTTATGGTTATAAATGCATATCAAAAAGCATCAGAAAAACAAGAAATTTAAGTATATTGAATCTATCAAATAATATTTTTATTTTGTGTATAATGGTTTTACTTTTTTAGGACTGTACAAGAAATACCATTATTAGAAGATAACCAATTATACAAAGGAAAGATTTTAGTTGCTGATTATGAAACATACTGTAAAATAATTGGAAATAAAACTGAAACATAATGTGCTTCTATTTACTTTGATTTCCTATAAGAACTACATTGCTACATTAAATAAAATGCATGAAGACTCTTAAAGTATTATTATTAATAACATAGTACCTATAATAACAAGGAATTGTAGAATTTTTCTACTTGGCATTGGGTATAGGATCTTTGGATCTGGGAATGGGATTGTAGAATTTTTCTACTTGGCATTCAGTACAGGATCTTTGGATCTGGGAATAAAAATTAACATGTAATTACTAATACAGTTTATTAGCAGAGTCCCTCAAATATTACAAATACATTTTTATTACATTAACACTTCACACTGCTTGAGTCATATTGAGATACAGTTTTGTGCACTGATCACTCACTTAGTTGTTTCCATTTTGCAAGCTTGTATAACAAGAAACATCTTATTAATATTCTATTAAAATCATAACACGTCACGGATACTTACCTGTGCATTGAATCACTTTTAAAATCAATTCTACAAAGCATATACTGGTGTCGACTCGACCTTAAGATGGGAAGTAGCATACTTACCTCCAGATTCATTTCTGGAACATGTTTTATATTGGTATAATCTTTGATAGGATCCAAAAATCAAAGAAGTGGTGTTTGTGTTAGCGGGTCATGTATGTGACGGAGTGTGTGTGGGTGTGTGCGTGTGGAGGAGTTATCGGGAGGAGGAGGAGGAGGACCTGGAGCGGCGGCGGCGGGGGGCGGCGCGCGGGGAGCGCGAGCGCGAGCGGCGGCGGCGCGGCGGGGAGCGCCGGCGCGGCATCGGGCTGCGGCGCCTGTACCTACCAGAACCAACAACTCATATAATTCCGCTCTGCTAACTTTAATAAACATTTACCAATGTATTTTCAAACTCCATAACTTGTGTGAGGTACGATTATTATAGGTGAACTTTAAAACTAACCGAGGTGGAGAGTGTCGTCGGGGGGGGGCGTGTCTTGGCGGCGGCGGTCGCGGCGAAGGCCGACGCGGACGCGAGGGCACTAACACCGGGGCCGCTGTAATTTCTTGACCGTCGATTTGACCTGTAATGCAATAGGCACATAATTAATCTTTTAAGTCATCATAAAATGTTAAGTTGCTAGAATAATATAAAAGGTATTTTATTTACCTCCATCCATATGCTTCATAGCATTTTCTGCTTCATCAGCATTACTGAACTCGACGTACGCATAACCTCGTCCATTATGCGGGTGTAATCTATCCATGGGAAACTCAACTGCCTTAACAGTACCATATGTGGAGAATATCTCATGGATATGATCTCTAGAGACATTTAGTGTCAAACGCCCAATGTGAATCCTTGTTGGGCGCGGCGGCGGAGAGCGTTCACGCTTTTTGCGACCAGGTGACCTGAACATGAATGAGGGTAACTTAGTAAAAAAAAAACAAATATAGAGAATTGAATAAAAAAATATCTTTTACAATTTATGATTATTTAACTCGAATACTATCCTAGCCTTACCTATCATGCTTCTCCTTGCTCTTGCTCTTGTCATTTGCAGAAGGTGCTGCCAACTTCTTCTTGTCAGTAAGGGGTGATCTGTCTCTCACTTTATCTCTGTCAGGTTCACGGCGGTCCTTGACTGGACTCTTGTTAGGTGAAATTCTAAAAACAAGACATGTTAAATTAGTACATTTACAGGTGTTTTTTTTATTAATTTTATGTTGACAAGTTATTTTATTTTAATCTGCATATCTTTTGGCAATACAACTAAATAAGCACTTAAATAAAAAAAAGCAAATGTATACATACTTCTTCTTTGGTCTGGAGCGGTCATTGTTGCTACTACTGCTACTCGATGAGCTAGATGAGGAAGAGGAACGAGAAGAGCTGCCAGAACTGCTAGAGGACGACCGAGATGAAGAACGGGATGAACTGCTTTCTGATGAACTGTTAAACAAAGCATATATTGTTATTATAATCCAGTTCTAAGCATCTGGCAAAGAAGTAGAGAGAACAAAAAAAACTAAACTTGAAAGTGTAATTTAAGTTATTTAGATGCAATCTAATATTCTAACATACTATGATTAAAACAATTATTTACTCTATTAAATGTCATATTGATGACATTTAATAGAGTAAATAGTCATAAGTAACTTACTAGTAATAAGTAAAAATACTGATTCCTAGTCACTAGTTTTGATTACCTAGCAGTAGAAAATAGACACACATACATGATATAGCTTATCAAACACTACATTTCGGTGTTTTCTACGTTTAAAGCAAGACAACTTTATTTAGCTATCGCAACTGGACCATCATCTATCGTGTTGCAAGTACTCCGATTCGTATTACATTGAATTAGGAACTACGGCATAGCAACCATAACCTAACTTACGACATACACCAATAAAACCATGTTATCAAGTATTACAATCTTATTGTTGCAGATATTTACCTGCCACTACTATCACTGCTGCTAGATCCTGAATCACCTTTCTTTTTCTTGCTTTCCTTTGGTTTCTTTTTCTCCTTTTCAGAAGCCGCCGATGGCGACTTTGGTCTAGCCCTGAAACCATATCACCACATTAATATAAAGTCAAAATAAGTTAACATTATGTTACTTCGATAGTAATACGTACATTATACTACAATACTGACTGATACTATATCGATAATAACGAAATCACACACAACACAAATATTTCTATTTTATCAAGCGTCGCCCGCCGTGATCAGTGATGTGTTGATTTTTTTGACGTATTCTTTACTCTGTGGTCTTTTTCTAGGCTTTGGCACATGTTGATTTAGGTAATATTTCATTTTTTTTTTCATTTTGTTCGTTTAAATTAGTTAAATAAGTATATAGACTAATAAGTAACTTATTACGACAGTATATATTTTATGTTCGGTTGATAACATACCTATATAAACGGAGGGCGAACCATGTTCATTTATGGGCTATTACGGGCCTGTTGGTCTAGTGGTTAGTGACCCTGACTGCCAGTGGCGTAACTACAGGGTGGCAGGACTGGCAAAATGCCACGGGCCCCCGACCCAAGAGGCCGCGAGCTCAGTTATTTTTTTTAAGTTTATACCTGAGTATTTTATTCAGTGGCGTAGCGTGACTTGGTGGCATACAAATTTGTTTTGGGGCCCTTATGAAGGGTTAAGAATTCTCACATGTGAAAGAAAAAATTGCATAAAATTAAAAGAAATACTTATTTATCATAATTTTCTATTAAATTAAATATGTAACACATCCGTGCCTTTTTTCGGCAAACTTATTTATTGTAACATATTTTATAGCTGATGAGGACTTTAGTTTTTCTTAAGTTTCTGCCTCAATGGACAATAGTCACAGGTCTGTCAGTTTCATGTCCCATTAAAGTTCAAAATTATATATTTTTCATCAGTTTTATTTTATTCTTATTTACATTTTGTAAATTTTGGTTTACGCACGTCGGGAGCCCGCGTGGTCCATGGCCCCGTATAATTGTTACGCCAGATACGGCGGTAGCTATGCCCCTGATTTTATTTTCCATGAAAACGTTCTGCTTAAAATCAAGTAAAGTGAGTCAACTAAAGACCATAACACAATTTCAAATTTGGTTATGCATTTCAACACATCCTAAACGATCTGCATTATTTTTATCTTTGATTTTTCGTATTTGATTTAATGAAATAAAGTAGGCACTTTGAAAGTAAAGTTGATTGTAAAAGTTAGATATTAAATAAAATGTCTAGTTCCAGAAAATTGGTTAAGCGGGAGCGAGAAACGAAAGAGAAAGATTCACAACGTAAGGAGGTTTTATTATAAAACAAAAGAAATATATTTCCCTCAAATTATACGCAACTACAATCAGTATATGGGTAGAGTCGATTTACTCGACTCATTCCTGGGAAAGTAAAAATTAAAGTTGAGGACAAAGAAGTGGTATCTGGACTGTCTTACCATATCCTCGATATAGCCCAAACATTTTTCTCTATTACAATCAGTTTTTTTTTTTCAGTTTACCTATACTTCCCGTGTTCTAGACCAAAAAATAAGATCTGATATGATTAAAAAAAGAACTGTAATATAGGGATAAATTCATGCTCCTAAAAATAAAATTGTTATTTGTGTTGGAAAAATACTTTAGTAGTTTATTAAAATTTAACTAAGTACAACGTAAAAAATGTACTAATAGGGCCCCATCGAAAGAATTTGCCACGGGCCCCAGATGGTATAGTTACGCCACTGCTGACTGCTATACCGGAGGTCGTGGGTTCGATTCCCGCCCAGGACAAATGTTGTGTGATGAGCATGTTCATTTGTTCTGGTGTCTGGGTGTAATTTATCTATAATATGTATGTATTTAGAAATATATAAGTAAGTTTATCAGTTGGCTGGTTACCATAACACAAGCTCTGCTTAGCTTGGGATCAGATAACCGTGTGTGAGTTGTCACAGGATATTATTATTATACTAACATGAACTGTTCATGTTAGTAACTAACAGATTTGAATCGAAATAATTATCCATAGTTATCTAAAAGAACAAAACCTAATAAATCTAAACTAGAGACACTATCAATATCTATTAACTCACTGTTGAAGCTAAAACTATTGACTAACTAACTGCTTTTCTTATCGTTCTTCTTGATAATTAAAAAAAAAAAAAAAATCTGTCCTTAATTTTTATTTGGTTGCAGATGCAGCTTAAGCGGTTTAATGATGAATTTAGACGGAAAACGGAGGCGAAGAGTAAAACTTTTGAGTAAAACCAGTAGTCGGGATGATGGTTTGTTATGATATTCTAATAAAAAGGCCTATGATATTATTTTTTCTGCCTATTACTTCAGACGAATCATTGAACCTTCTGGACAAATATGCAAGAAAAAGATATGAACGGCGTCCACTTAGATTGTTCACAAAAGTTATGCTGTGATTGTGTCATTTGTTCCTATTATATTGTTCAAGTTTTAGTGTAATTGCGAGTAACATAGCTACAAACTGTGACATGGCTTTGAAACCTCATAAAGAACGCAAAATAGTTTTCTTTCTTTGCATTCATGTAAATAGTCTTCAAACAGATACAAGTAAGTACTTTGGAAGTAAATGTAATTTCGATTGATTGCGTCCTCCAACAATCACTGTTTGGATGCTAGTAGCAGTTAAGTGACCGAAATGATTAGCTATTGGCCCCACGCTGGGCGACATGGCCCGCACATTAGCGCAATGGGAAGCCCGTGTTGCATTTATGAGAGTTTACCCTCCCCCGCCTTGTGACCTCTTCGGACCTCATAACATACGCTTGAAACACGATAAATAAAAGAAAATAGAATTAAGTGATGTTTACCTCGACCTATATAAGAATTACGGGAAACATAAAATGCTTATCTAATTAATTAGGACTGCAATATTTGGGAAATTGTAACATGATCAAACAAGAGTTGTTTTTTTTATAACTACTTTATACCCACAAAAGTAAATTAAAATAACAAAATTTATTTGGTTTGCTTATAAACTATACTTCCGTCTATAACGATTAGGAAATGGCTGGCCTTAGCCACCCTTTGGGGCCATGAACCTAATTCCCATTTATGAATTCCTGTGCCTACGCTGAACCGCTTTTGTACTTAGTACGAACTAATAACAGGCTAGTTAGCATTGCCGTAATTGCTTAACAAAGTGGATCTGTTGTTAGCAAATTTTAATATGCATTACCCTTGGTAGGTACTTACTTTCTTATTTCTATGTGACAGTTAGATATAGGTACCTTAGCTTTTATTTTTTTCTAACTTGTAGGTAATGAGATACTAGTTAAACAGAAAACGTCAGGTTAATATGTTAGAGCTTATATTTTTCTCACGATAAACTTACTATTACGGTTATCCTTATCAAGTATTTGATGTCGGCACTTTATGGGTTTAAGCTTTGAATATCAATAGGCTACCTACTAAGTACTCGAACATAAGGCTGATGAAAGAGTCAATATTCAAACTACGAGTATATCTACGCCTACATAAAGATAATAGTTCCCCGTAATCCGCGGATTTACATTATAACAATACTTTTTTATTACAATTGCCTCTGAGAATTCCTTTATGGCACAGCTATTATGCTTAGTACCTGAAGTGGTCTGACCTAATGATTTTATAAACATTTTTAATGGATTTCAGTTTAAGCGAGGATGCTGAGAATTTGAGATTAATTGTTATTTATTACGCCAGTTCATATTGACTAAAGGTTTTATCTAAACATTTCTTTCAAAGGGTAACTTTTGCTGAGCAATGGAAGTAATCTAAACTTAGTCCGAACATAATAACATTTTACAACGCTTCCCACGTCTTTAGTATGAATTTATTAGTATAATATCTCGTGCTGCTTGCAATCATCTGCAAAGATTATGAATAACGAGTTAATATGGAGTTTAAAATCAACAGTATTTAAAAACCTATATAAGGTAAAAGAGATACTATACAAGGTAAAAGACAGCGGATTTAACTAAAATATCAGATTTTTCCCCTAATTGGAGCTAAATTGTCTGCATTATAAGTATTTTTAGATTACTAAAATAAGCAACAGTTGAGATTTTAACTTTTCTTAATTCAGTAATAATACTTCACTGAATTAAGAAGAAAACCGAGGGATGATGCTAATATCAATTTAAATGTAATAGGTACAAGTAGGTACCCACAATCGCTGTCAGAGGAGTACCTTTAATGTAGATATTACATTCTTAAATAAACAGATTTTACAGAAGCTTTATTGTTTCTATTTGCTGTCGAACAGTAGTTTTTTTGAAAACAGAATGTTCCTTAAGAAATCCACTATTATTATACACATTGTGCTTAACCTAAATCGTAGTGTAAATGTCCTCCGTACCACATATTGTAAGCCCACGGTATTTCATTGATAGCTGCTCTTTGTGTGGACAAAAATGGTTTTTTAATGATCGGCCACATTTGTATTAGGGCTAAATTATACTCACCTATGTACCAAAGCTATGTAACTTTGTAGGTACTACGTATAACTTATAAGTATTAAGTAGTGTAGGAAGTAGGCAGGTAGAGGTAGTTTGTAATAAAAGGAAATAAATAAAAAACGTTTATTTGCTCTAAAATTTAATGCGAAATAAAAAAGTAAAAACAATAAAATAACAAAGACTTAAAAGGTACAAGGTAACATGCATCACATGCGATCAAATCGGCCAACGCTCAGCATTGTGCTAAGATTCATGCTAATATAAAAACGGAGTCCCAGCGCTGGTTTTTCAGCGAGAAAATATTAATTTTGATTTCGAAGCAGATTTCATTTTATAGCAATATCTAACTATAACCTTAGTTAACAAACTTTATGTTGTATTTTCTAAAAAGGTAAGACATTTATATGTTAGTAGTTAATGAAACTTCTGATATTTTATATCTAAATGAAAAGCAAAGGACTATTGCAATCGTAAGTAAATTTTATCGCCGAAGCCTGCAGCCTTCAAACAAAAGGAATGTAATTTTACTATAATAACTATCTAATATTCATTCACCTCCTAATGAAGTAGGTACTATTCTAATTTTAACCCTTTTTTGTAAAGTCAATTAATTGTGTACCTACCTATTTAGTAGGTACTTTATGTAAATACTTATAATTTATCGTATTTTTAGTTACATGTATGTTTAAACGGTAGGAAGTAACTACCAAGTGTACAATAATTAAGTTTTAGCTAATCGGGCCATAATGTATGTGCGTACAATATCATTAAAAACAAACAGCGTTGTGTAGTGCACCCTTTGGGCGGTATAAAGGCTTGGACTGCGCGCTTATCGCGCTATATAATCACAAGAGCTTTCGCGGTCCGCACTGCCTCCCGTTACCAACGAATATTCCAAGATAAATATACTATTACATACAGTGGAATATAAATAAATTAGTGAATACACAAAAGTTCTTAGTTAAAATATTAACGAGCGAGTGTTTGGATTTTTTTGTAAGTATATATTTTTAATTTATTAATGACCTACTAGTTTTTTTATGATTTGGTATTGTTTAATGTGAAGTTTCTTAGTATAGATGAGTGTTTATTTACAGTCCAAATAATAAAAAAATACAATATGTTATAGCTTTTAATTGATATAAATATTTTTTTGCATACTGATAGTATACTGTGCCCAGCAGTGGGACGTTTATAGGCTAGATTATTATATTATTATTATTATACTGATAGTAAATAGTCCTGGTTTTAATATAAGTTTTTCTTAGGGATTATTGTACTTTTTTTCTGTGCCTATTGTATCGGAAATTAATTTGTTTAACAGGACTTGGGTATACTAATATAAATATTGATTACACCATTGAATTACACTTGATTTCTTGTACTTAAAATAAATATTTTTATAAATTATTTAATGGCGTTTGAAACTAATATGACATCAATAAGTATTTCATGCAAACTGCTATAATGTTACACAGAAAATTGTTGTATTTAATGTTAGATACATAATTCACTCAAAATGTATTCAGATAAATCGTATTCTATTCCATTGGTTTTCAGCCCAAAGTGGCCAAGGTTTTATACAAACTTGATGTACTCTAGTTACTCGTATAATATGAAAAGAAAATATTGAAAGAAATCATTACTAAGGAAGTCACGATACCATACAAATTTATTAAATTTAAGATTGTTCGTTTTTGTCCCAGCTACCTATTGTAGTTTTCAGTTTATTCTTTAATGTTTTATTCATAATATAGGCACATTACTGTTTTAAAATATATTTAAATCAATAAACAAATGATTGTGAAATAGTTGAAAGATGTATGTCGAAGACTGAGGTATAAAGATTTATTATAACAGCTAAACATTGTCTCTTCACTTGAAGCTCTTCTATAAAACAAATAAGTAACTTGTCATCCGTTGATCGCTTGAATTCCAAGGCTTAGTGTATCGTCCCATGAAATTGATATAGGTTTATCATTTCAGAAACTCATACTATACCGACATATATATAGTAATAGACCCAATTGAAGTGTGTTTCTACACATTTTATTAAGTAAATAATGTTAAATGTAAATATAAATACAAAAAATATTGGTGTAATAAATTAATGACATAATATATATAACACTACTATTAAGCTACTACTATTATCTATTACTTAATTAACGTACTGAAAATTATCAAAGTACTAGTTATAGATATAGTTACGTCGTTTTGTATATGATACACACATGATTCATATGATCAAACATTAAAGTATTTATTTTTATCTTATTACAGTAAATTAGACCACAAAGAAGACAGCACATTTCTTAACATTCAAATGCCTCCTAGCCTTCAAGCATACGCCTAACGTTTTTTTCAGAAATAACAAATTATTAAAGATACTTGTTTTGTGTGTTAGGTTTGGTTTTGTGTGATGGTCGTGCAGCGATGATGTGCGGTTCCCTGGCGCTGTTGCTCCTGGCGCTGTCGGGCGCGCTCGCGGCACCAGCTATGTACGACGACGATACGGTGAGACTTGTCAAACATGACGCACAGCCCCTGCATTCAAATTACATTACTACAACGGTTAACGATGATAGAAATCGCTTGAATGACCATAAAAGTATGGAAATAACATTTCATATCGATAAGTAGAAGTCACTTGAGCGCAGCTCCAGGCATATGAGCGATTCGATCAGCGTTAACGGTTGTAGAAATGACACTTGGCTAGAGAAATAGAATTAATTTTAGTTTTTTGATTAGACATAATGGTTACCTACTAAGACCAGAATTAATAAAAATATATTTAGGACATACCATACTTCCTAACTTATGATACATGGTACTCGCATTTTTTCATATTTAGCAAGTTTTTGACTATTGAGCTCATATTAATCCTCGTTTAATAGTCCATATTTACATCATGTCGGAATGTTGTAAAAGATATATTTTTAAACATGCTATAGTTTATTGGGAGATGCCTAAACAAATTTATTTCAAACCCGTTAAATTGTACGTATAAAAATATTGACGTTGTCATATCCTTGCTGAAAACATTACAGTCACGTGTTTACGGAGGCATGTTCCACTTATATATTCAGGTGTTTCAACAGTTGACGAAAATGTATTCTGATGTAAATATATGTATGTAGGGATATGAATGAGTTACCATCCTAAGAAAGTTGTAGTTTGAAGTAAATTGAGGCATGGAATTTACAAATGGGCTAAGTGCTAAAACTTTTGTGGTCACTATGCACCTTTGAAATGGAATGTCTGTACAACATAGCTCCTATGAAAGGTAAAATTAAAAAAATTGATTATTTTGCCCCTTAGCCCATTTGTAATCCATGTAACTGTTTTGAGACAAAAAAAAAAAAAAAAAACCTACTATTGTTTCAATTAGTTTATAAAACTCACTAGCAATTTTCTTTCTATAAAAATTAATAGCTTAATATACTCTGTGGATATATTTTATTTAAACTAATTGTAAAACTATATAATATCATGTTTATGTAATGAGTAGTATTTTATACTATTTACGTTCACGGCTCCGCCCACGTAGATTGGTCATTGTGACAATAAGGTGCCCTCACTCTTTTAGACTTTGAGCTAAGTCTGTTCCAAGGTTTTGTACCAAATCGTAATAAACAAAATCACTTACGATATTAGTTCGGTTTCTAAGATAAACTATATTGTAACTACTGTATTGTAGTTATGCCTAGCACTTAAGTTTTGTATGATTGTTTACTTATATTTTTATGAGTTATAAATTCGCAAGCTGTAAATATATAGGAAAATGTGTGATTCCCCATAATATAATTCCATTTTACATCTGTACTTCATTTAAAACTTATACATTTTTTTAAGTACTCCAACAGCATTCGAATGTACTAAATTAAAATGCTAAATAGTATTTTTAATTTCTTATATAAATCATCACAGGAGGTGGTACCCCAAAAGCGAGCGGCATTAGTCCTGGACCGGCTTCTGGTGGCTCTACAGAAGGCTCTACACGAGGACAATGGCTCGCCGCGGTACGATCGTCTCGACCCCAACGGACCGCGGACCGCGCCACTGCGGCTTGAGGAAGATATCAATGATCTGGTAAACTAATGAATAGTAGTATAATTACTATCGTGAGGAGAATTCGTAATTATTTAGGAATATAGATGTTTGTAGTAAACTCACACTCATTCTCGGGATCACAATTAAGGTCTGAAACTAGTCAGGCGATCGATCGATGAAGAAAAGTGGTTTAAAGTTGTTAATTGTAAATGGGAGGAACTTAGAAATGAGTACTAAAAGTATGTTACTGTTATACTGATGTACCAAGCCTTTTCTAAATTCCATAAAAATGGGTTTACGTTTAAGCGTTTGGAAAACAGGTCTGGAGTAAAAAGTAGGTACAAAATTGATTCAATATATCATATCATTTGACTTGGATCATGTAAATTGGATTTTTCATTTTCTTTTATTCGAACCCAAACTTACAAATCCGGCCAGTGGACCAAGTTGTCAAAACTTTAGTGTATCACGTCTGCTCACCTATGGAAATATAAAGCGTGAAGAACTGTTAAAGTTATTAGACCTACTGCGTCCAGACCCACATATATCTTAATATGCTTACGACGTGACCATCCTAATTTTTTAACAACGGTATCGCAAATATGTTTTGAAACGATCGTAAAAATAAGTGGTTTATTGAACATTACGACTATAATAAATATAGGTTTCACGTATATATGTCTAAATATAGAGGAAAATAAATAACATTATGCGTATAGTAAATAGGTTTAGTCAAGAGTGTAACGGCAATTCGTAGCAAATGTATGAGATTTAATTGTAGCGTAGCACGCGTAGACTCGTAGCTTCCGCGTAGGCACTGCTACGCTTCGTAGAAGTTATCAACGGTTTCTCCGAAATGTGAATGTCTATTTTTATTTTAGAATATGTTCCATGTAACCTAAAAAATTGAGTACATCTGAGTGCCATCGTCTCACGTCAGCTATAGAGAATATTCTAAGAAAGACCTTTATCAAGTTTTCAATACAACGGAATTAATGTAAATATAGGAATTTCGTGCCTGAAGTCATATGTATAAAACTTTAGGTAAAACAACGACGGATCACATGAGCACTTGTCGCAAGGATCAGACCCCTAAGTTATCGTGACCACAGCGTTAATCGGGTCGTCTAATTATACGGACATACTTAAAGTTTAAATTATCAAACGGGGTTAGTTTAGATGGTTTTTGCCATTTAATAAAATTGAGTATAAGACAAAGAATACGTAATCATCATGTATAAAACATGTTGATATTACTTAAGTTAGATTTGTAAATTATCTCTGCTTTAAGCTATGTCATCTGAAATGTAGAGACAAACCTTATTATATTTGTGGGGATAGCAGAAAGTAAATAGGAGTCCACTTTTATTTACTTTACCCTATCACGTATATAACCGATGGAATACTTAACCTAAGGGGAGGGCAAATTAGGGTGCTGTCCATTGGTTAACGATCGAGAAGTGCTATCTTGTAGCCTAAGTTGAATAAATGACTATTGAATTTGAATAGTTATAACTATAATATCTTAACATTTATAAATTAAAATTGAACTGTGGGTGTACATTGGTACACCTCTGCCTAACCCTTCGGGGATACAGGCGTGATGGTATGTTATGTTTATTTATAAATTAATTTTCCTTTGCAGAGTGCGTTACAACGACGTGGCAGTGGCAATGGCCGCGGCCGAGTGCTTCGCTGTTACTTTAACGCCATCACCTGCTTCTAACACAACTATCACAAGCTTATGCTAAACAATAACATTACGAACATAGTCTGTAACTAGTCATAATATGTACGATATTCTAAGAAAATAAGTACCTAAATATATAACTCTTGATTCAATGTCTAAAATTTTATGTAAAATACTTAAATGAGTTGATGTTAATTTGTGCCAAGTCATGAAATAATTCATAAAAACTTTATTGTTGTCAGTTATGATACTTTATCTATACAAATTGATTGTAAGTAAATTGAAATATAAATGTTGTATTATTGTTTCATATTAAGCCAGTTGTCGATATACGAATTCGTTCCCTGTAAATATCCAATAAAGTTTGTCTCACCTACTTTTAGTGCAAATAATAATAAGGTTCTTGAATGACAGCCAGTATTAAAATTAACCTTATTTTTGATTAAGTAGAATCTGATAGAGGCTAACCTTCTTTCACCGAATATTGCTGATATCGCCATCTACATAAAATGTGTCTATAAAATAACATAAGTACATTAACTATGCGTGCCTCAGAGCATTCATAGAATTCAAGGTTTATTACGTACCTATAATACAAACACATGCGAATATCCATGAACTTGCGATATAATAATAAATACAAAGGTTGGTAAAACATGTGATGTTTTGTTAGGACATGTTAATTATTATACAAACATGTTTAGTATTGTTTTTGTTTTATTATATCTAGTGTGATACATACCATGGTAAACAGTAAACTTGCTGCCCAAAAAATAACAATGCAATTGTAACAACCAAATCTGTTGAAAAAAGTTCATCAGAAGCTATAAGTATACTACAATCTAGTTGTGTTATACTGCTTTAATATAGTAGTTATATATATGCTTAGGTAGGCTTCGCTTTGTGGTCTAAAATCTACCTACCAATAATTTTTCATCGCAGTAGCGTAGGTCACTATAAAAACGAGCTTGAAAGTATTAAAAGCAGACTACATTTATTGCCGCTCGTAAATATAATAAAGCTACTTAGCAGCACTTAATACTGATGTAAACTTATCCACTTAAAACAATATACTTAACATTAAATAAGTGTAAATAGCGTTGAGTAAACAATACGTTCCTTTTTTATCATCAACTATTAAATGACTAATGCATTATTAAATTCAATAATTTTAAACATATCAAGTATATAGGTAAACTAAGTACTTGATTCAGCGATTAAATAGACATCTATTGCTGAAACAGGTTACCGTAGAGTCAGGAGGTGCGATGTTTAACCCAATAAAGTTAGCAAGAGGGAAAACCTTCCCTCGACGTATATTACTGTGTCGCTAACAGATGGTGCCACTGGTCTGTGTCTCGAAATATGTATATTGTATGTGTATTCAAAAGTACAACATCAACATCAAGTTTTTAGTATATCTTCCTTTTCTGGTTTTCTTACAACTCCTTACTTATTCGTCTAATATTTAATGACGGAAAAATAAACATTTAATCAAGTTTTAATTTATTTTCATACTAAGCTTCGTCAAAATTGGTTCTTCAATATAACTCTGCATGCGGAACAGAATGCGTATGAACCAAATCAGTAGGCATAAAAATTACCCTACATTAAAATTTCTTAAGCTTAAGGATAGGTATATTCCTTAAGATGTATATTTATTTTCATGTTTCAATGTTTTTATTCAGGATTGAGATTCTTTTCCTTTTTGTGTCGATGGTAGATTTAAATTAGAGTACATTTGGCTTGGAAATTTTCTCACTTGTTTAATTGCACAACTGCCGTACACCTGCACTTCGGATGACTTAAAGCACGCTAACGATTCCGCCATTAATATCGCAACTTACTGGGCCAATGTACTGGGATTGAGATAAATCAAACAAATCGAAGATTATAAAAAAACTTTTTACTCATTCTTGAGTATTGTAACTAACTGGAGTTGTTTTATTTATGTAAAACTAAGATATTTAAAACTAAACAATATAGGGCAAATTATCGGCTTAGTACACGAATGTATTTAAGTAAAGTTAAAAGGATGCTTAACTATAGCAAAACACAAAATTATTGATTGAGTTAATACGCCACACGGTTTAAATTAAGCATAACCATTAATTTTGAGGAATTACACACGTCACGCATATAATCGTGATATAGTTACGCTTCAGATGCTTTACAAGGAACTCAAACAGTTCGCTGGATATGTATTAGATGCCTACGTACGTTTCACGTATGCTTTAAGAATCTTGGTCTTTACTTCCAAGGCAAAATTATAATTATATAGACCTACTTAAAAACGTACAATTTCAATTTAAATGTTTTAAATTGTACAAGTTATTTGTTTAATGTTGTCAAAATTTTATGCTTATTTTTACTGTACCAACTTTTTAAAGAGATACTAATAAGTATATCTTTAATTTAAAATGTTAATCAAAAAGAAATATTTATGTATACAGAGTGTAGACAGTTGTAAATAAAACTAACTGGAAGAAATTGGATGATTTTAATATGGGTGATATTTAAAAACATGCGTGTTTTTAAATATCACCGAATTGTTTAGAAACATGTTGTTTTGGGGATAGCTCTAAGAGAAATTACTAGGGTTGTCGTCAAAAGCATCTTAGTAGCAGTAGAAAGTTTGAAAAGTATCTACTCATCTTCTCGTGTCAATGACCCTTATATTATTTTCGATCAAGTTGTTGCTACCAGGATAGCTCTGTCGCACTTACTCATTAAGCTACTCATTCATCGACAACCTGTGGATATTTATTTCGAGATTTTGGAACTTGGTATAAAAATAAACAATACCTTACTGAGTTGCGTAGGATATAATGAAAACGTAACATATCCTACGCAACCCGCGAATACCTATCTGTCAGTGCCTAAGTGACCTTTAATAAGTGTTTGTAATGCTTTTATAAATAATGCTTGTACTCTTTAAAACCTACGAAAAGGTCTGTGGTCTATTCTCAGCCAAGTTAACTCTAAAATAAGGTTTATATAACCACGCACAACTGAATATAAAGTTAAAAACACATATACGTACGTAGCTAATATCTATGTATGTCTCGTATATGTAAAAGAGGATCTAAAGAAACCGATGTGCAACGTTATCGAGATGTAGTTTTTATCGCGTAGGTGTCAGTTGGAAGTGGAATAATGGCAGTCATCCGTGAAGAGATCTGTATAGGCTTATTGAAGGCAGCGCTGACAGCCGCTCACTTCTTTATGCGAAGAACAAAAGTCTGGGTAGAAAAGACGCGTTCAACGTTACATGGGTAGTTGTGTACTTGTATATAGTGCCCCGGCTAAACTTTTCCTAATATTACAAAATTACATATTAATAATTATAATTCTCAGCACTAAGGTGTTGTACTACTTTGTTTATTATATAGTGTTTTTTGTAATATACCTAAAGTAAATATATAAAAATAACTAAAAAAATATAATCTCAACTATAAAAAGCCTCTTTTATTTTACTAGCCTAAATCCTATTAATTTAAAGCCTATTACAGGCACAAGTGTGTACAATTTTCAGTATTTATGTTTATTCTAACATTTTCAAATTACGTGTTGGATAGTTATTATTTTAGTCTGCCTACGTTTAATTCAACTTATTGAATATTGCAAAAATTATTATATTTGATAGTTTACATCGTTTATTTGTCATTAATGTGTTGTGTTAACAATGTGATGTCGTGTTCCCTAGTCGTCTATACACGACCGTGGCGTTCAAAAGGTTAAGCGAGAGGTAGCTGTTTCGTCAGACTTTATTCGGCACCTAACTAAAACCTTGCAACTAGGATAAAGTTGCATAATATTGGTACGGCGTAATTAAATAAATACAGAGCGTCCGGTATCCCGGGTCAGAGGGTTGTTTTGTTGGCTAAGATAAATATTCAAGGGAGCAAGATGTTAAGGACTATATAGAATATTTTTAATACCTTAAGATAGCTACTAACAGAATTAAGTACATACTTAGGGTAGATAAGTATGTATGTGAATGTGTGTGCTTCAATACATACATATAATCACGCCTTTTTCCCTTGTAGGGTTAGGCAGAGACCTCTTCTTTCCACTTGCTACGATCCTTACACACTTGTTGTACTTCGTCCACTTTCATTATTCCCTGTTATTCCCTTCATGCTCTTGTTCGCTCGGTTTAGACTCGCTCTTGACCTAACCTCTTTATTCACACTCACCTCGATTATAATATACTACCTACTTGTAAGTAACTATTATTATAGCTAATCAAGCAAGAAATATTACTCGGTTGATTTATTAATCTTCTAAATGTGTTTAACCAAGTCCAATTACTTACAACTAAATAATTTCTCAAAGCAGCGACAAAATTGTACAAATTATGAAATTTCGAAGCAAATTAAGTTCCAGCTGCTGATTGAGAAAATAATTTGCATGAAAATATGGAACAAATTAAACCGTTTCAATTAAAGGAAAATAAGAACTCCAGAATGAGTTCTTTTGTATTAAAGATTGTAATAAAGGAAACGGAGTCTATAAATCAGTTATTATATAATACTTCTGTACAATAGTGAGGTACGCGGAATCTGGAAGCCATTAGAAACATGTAAGGGAGAATTAATCGTTGTACCCGCGTTGAATACTAATACAATCGAAACATAATTTCTCTGACAAAACCTTACATAATAATAAAATGTTAACTACTATGTTTATGTATGTAAATATAAGATAGTTAAGAAAAAGTGATGAGTTTATATCAGAACTATGCAAGAAAAACATTTTGTTTACTTTTTATGTGTACGTTTGTTCGGTCATCACTCTAAAACAACTGCACGAAATTGACTGTAATTTAACAGTTTTATTGTTAGAGGTTTAACGTAAAATATGTTTTATCTTCATTAACTACCTAGATATAGAGATATTAGTACAAAGAAACTCATAAGAAGTCGCCGGTAAAAGCTAGTTTTCTTACATTCGTATTGCGATTGTAATTGCTACAAGTTTCAATATAGTCATAATTGTACGTTAATAAAGCCAGAGAAGTTTCTCTGGTCACGATTATGCCTTTAACGTGTTTTTGCTTGTACTAATTAAGGGTAATCGTGTGTAGTTAACTGAACATTTATATGAAAAGGGTCCTGGCGCGTGATCAAGGGAACGTTTAGAAAACGGCCACTAAAGTTAATATGTAGGTACCATTATATTAAACCGGCATTTCGGGTTTATTATCTGCCACTTATTTAACGAAAATGTAATTTTTAATTTAAGATTTTTAAACAGAACCGTTTAATTATTAGTAAGTATTAGTAAAGTTGTAAAAAAATAAAAATAATTTTAACGGATTTTATCTATATGCGATAGAATCCTTTCAAAGTATTTTTATTCCAATTCGCGTAAATGTCAGATAGCACTTTTTATTACGATTCTTGAGTCTTAGTTTTTATTCGACACGATTGGAACGCAAACTATTAGTCTTGGGTATATTTATTAAAATCAATGATACTCCACATAGTCAGATAAAGACCTTGTTTATGTGGGATACGAATGGCGTAAGGTGGTATACTCCAAGTAAATCTTAGTTAGCTGGAAGGTGTTATTTATGCTGATGCTAAAACAGATCTTTATATCACTTCTTATCACTACGAATGTGTGCCACATACAATTCTTAGATAACAATAATATATACTCCCATAACAACTTCATTTACACGTGTATTGACTATGGGTAAATTAAATATAGCTATCTAAAAAACTAATCCGAGTGAAACTTTAACGAAAAAACGAAAACAGAGTAATGTAATATATATTATAATATTGCTGTTATGTTAATACGTTACGTCATGTTGGTAAAACTACTTTTAGTTTTCTACCATTTTACGGACCTTTAAACTATCGTACGTAATTAACCGGCACCTTTGTACATCATTTATAAATATGTAATTATTTTCTTTCTAACTTCTGTGTGTGTACATAAATTATTAAATAAATAAATAAATAAATAAACTTTCGGGGTTATAATCATCCCATTTCCTACAAACAGAACCAAGGCTTCGTAACTTGTACCAATACTTTATGTACGATATTGTGATACTTAGAATTCGCCGTAAGTTTCAGTTGATATCTTTAATTCTAGAGATCATAAACTTGTTTCGTTTTAAAGTTCATTTTCAGTAAAAATAAGTCCCTTAGGATCACACTGTGTTTACTTAATCTTCCACTTAATCCTATTTTTTGATAATGTATATTTCTATTTACCTACTTAAATATCAAAATAATGGCATAATATTTTATTTATTGCTATAAATACCTAGATGCCAAACACTATTGATCACCTAAATTGAAAAAACTGAAACAGGTACAACAAAATGTTAGTAACATTTGCAAAAGGTTGTCTTCCTTCACAAACTTTATAATCTTTTTCTGATCGCATGTGTAGGTTTGATACGAATACCATAGACACATTAATGATACGCCGTTGAAATAAATTGCAAGTGGGAGGTGTGAGGCGCCTATTATGTGCACAAATCATTGTGTCGCATCTGAAAGGTCATCCCTCTTCAGAAAAGATACGTATTGAAGAGTTTATCTTTTATGAAGTGTTTATTATATTTTTGTAAGTGAATGACAGAGTTAAGGTATTCTTTTGTTGAGATTGTAATTGTTGATGGTTGTTAACAAATCGGAATGGTACTGTGTTGTTTATTACTAAGTACAAAGTATATAAATAAATTTATTATAGTAACTATCTCAGATTCTTAAAATAATATAGGTATATAACATAGGCATTAATATCTACTCCTGTCTTGCAACGACAACTGTAATAAAAGTTATTATAACACAAGGTACCTCATGTAATTTTTTTATTTTTAATCCACTTTAATTAGGGAAAATTATCTAAGTTTTTAAACATCCAAAACACACACAAAAAGTCCAAGTCTTGCGGATATCGAATTCGTAGCACGTTGCTCAGTAGGCGTGGCCGAGGTGGCGAAAGCATCTATATTGAGCTTTCAAGTAATACCGCTGTATACAAGTCACAATATTATACATCTAAATAGAAATAGGAAATATAAAATAAATTCCATATGAAGTTATTATAACCGTGCAGGTCGTCTGGTATCAATTATCGTGGTGCGAGGACGCGTCACCCGATCGCGTCGCGTTGATTGAGTGAAGTGATACCCGCCGCTGGCAACGTGAGGCGGTGCACGGTGGATGTACCGCCATTCTATGCAGCCAGGATACACCGAGACCCTCGTTACAACTAATATATCATTTACTGTGATATTCCACGCTTTATTACGGCAGATGAGGGTATTTCTTCGCTATTTATTGTGTCACCTTTAAATCTTCCAAGATGTTGTTTATCATATCTATTAGCTAGTTTGACTTTGATGTTTCAAATAAGCGCGTAAGTCTTGAGCGGAAAGATTCTGTTTCTGTTTGGTCAGAAGTATCGTATAACTTTAATACAAAAGTTTTGTAGAGGTTCTTATGGTTTCAGTAGTCTTATATTTCAGATCTTGGTATTTTAAATACCAAGCAAATAAAAACAGTATTTTTGTGTATAAAGATAACAAGAATATCACATTAAGAGTACCTAAGCCAGGAGTCTTTGTCATCAAGAATTTAAATACTTGTTGGCTTTTCCTATGCCATGACTTGAACAGTTTCTAAGTAGTAATTACGCCATGTTGGAGTTGGAACTTAGACAACTTATAATTAAGTATTTTGCAATCTGTGTAGATTTCCGCTTTCTGCATTAATATAACTTATAACATATTACATATAAACTTTATACTAAACGACTTCGTAGTTGTAGCAAATACGGCACAAAACTTGTGGGGGAGCGTGTAAATAGCTTCCCCTGATAGGGTGGTGTTTTTAAGAACTACCAATATGGCGGTGAATACAAATTTGAAAATTGAAAACCTGTTAACCGATTCCGAATCAGACACCAATACCGATCACAATTATTGCAGCAAATGCCCACGTACCTTATGAATCCAGGGACCACACTTAGAACCTGGGTGCGGAGAAGATGCCTCGTTCAAGGGTGCGTCGTTGCGTTGTGGGCTGCCGGCCGGCGAGCTAAATCTTGATTCATCCGCCGGTGGCCAGGTGAAAACTCGTAAAATCAACACTGCACTATAAGTTCTTCAAGTCTCACGGCAGGAAGTCCATTTAATTCACGAGAATCATGAGAATTTCAACATATGCGGAATATTTTAAGCGGGGCGATGTACACTCGACGCAATGCGAATGGCGGCGGAACGAACTATATATCTGTCACAGCTGAAGGCGCCCTCTATTGGTCATTCGCGTGAGTCTCCCGGAAACACTCGATACGTAACCAATGGGCGCTGCTATGACAGGTAATGGCGGTCGGAATCTTCAACAGGAATTCAATTATATTACTATTTTTTTATAAAAATAAGGAAAAATAATGTTCTTAAGTGCGGGAAAAATAACTAATCTATTTTATATATTATTTAACAAATATCTATTTGTGAGAAAAGGCATTGACGCTTCACCATGCTCCCCGCCTTGGAAGGACGCAAGTGCTTTCAAAGGGAAAGTGGAAAGTTATAAAAGATTTACTGATCCCGATCACGACCAGAAAAATCCAAGTTTTATGACTGAATGCGGAAAATAAAAGTTATTTAAAAACTAATCCTAAACCTTAAAAAACTACTATATTTAAAATAAAATTTTATTGCGTTGGAATAGGATATAATTTTGTGACAGAGCGTTTAAAATTACCGAACTTTGTCCTCACCATTGCAACGCGAGCGACATTGTCAGTTCCTTTAAAAACCTCAGTTATAACTCCTAATGGCCAACTCAGAGGAGGAGAATTATCCTGTCCCACGAGTACGACAGTTCCCACTTCTACAGGCTTGTCCGGAGTTGCCCATTTCTGCCTAACTTGCAGCGTATGCAGATACTCTAAATGCCATTTCTTCCAGAAGGATTGTACCATACTATCTAGCAAAAGTTTACGTTGGGACAGATTTAATCGCTGACCAGACAAACCGGCTGCCGGCAAGTACTGCAATGGAGTCGACATCAAAAAATGAGCGGGGGTAATAACTTCAGGATGCGGATCAGAAGACAACACGCTCAGAGGACGTGAGTTCATAATGCACTCTATTTGGATGAGTACAGTTTGTAACTCTTCATAAGTGAGAAGTTGATTTCCAATCACGCGATAAAGATGCGTTTTTAACGTTTTTATATTTGCTTCCCACATGGCTCCAAAATGTGGGGAGCGAGGTGGAATCATTTTCCACTTAATGCGGCTAGTTGACAACTCATTTAAAAGAGTTGAATTGAGGTTTGACCTCATCAAGAAATTATAAAGTTCGTCTAGTTGAGCTTTAGCACCAACGAAATTGGTAGCGTTATCCGAATAAAGGCAAGAAACTGGCCCTCGACGCGAGATAAAACGTTTAAACGGACGGACGGCTAAAAAGGCGTCGGTAGTAAGTTCAGAGACTAACTCTACATGGACAGCCTTGGTTACCAGGCACACAAACAAACAGATGTAAGCCTTCTGAGCGTGGTGACCTCTGCGACGAGTGAGAGTTATGCGTATGGGACCAGCATAATCCACTCCAGTATGGACAAATGCCTTTGATTCCGATACACGGTATTCAGGAAGGTCTGCCATCATTGGAGTGGGATGCGTCGGATTGACTCTAAAGCATGTGTTGCATTGTCGCAACTTGGACCTAATGACAGTCCTGGCATCTAATATCCAAAATCGCTGTCGTAAAATAGACATAAGTAGCCCTGGTCCAGTGTGACAATTCATCACATGATAATGACGAATTGTTAATTCCACCACAGGATCATGTTTGGGAAGTAAAAAAGGATGCTTAGCATCAAAAGGAAGGTATGACTTTGAAAGTCTTCCCCCAATGCGTAATATGCCATCTTCATCTAAAAAGACAGACAAACTTCTAAATTTATTTGGTAACAATTTACCACATTTGATGCGCTTAATATCATCTGCGAAATGGACAGATTGCACAGCACGAATCATAACTCGTTCTGACGCTGACAACCCTTGAGGAGACCGGGGTTCACAATGAACCTTCGGTCTAGCAAATTTAAGTATATAAGAAACGATGCGCAACAGTTTATCCCATGATGAGGTACGTTGCGCAAGTTGACAAAGAAGAGGAAGTTCTACTTGCGAGGTCACAGTTAAGACATTTGCCTTATGCTCGGGGAGCTCCCCACAGCCGGTGGGACAGAACGATTTAACAGGCCAATCTTCAGGGGCACTATGAAGCCAAGAAGGGCTGCTCCACCAAAGGTCATGTGACACCAACTGTGAAGGGAGCATGCCACGAGATAGGCAGTCACTTGGATTCTCAACACCTGCCACATGGTAGAAATGTTGAGAACCCAAGTTCTCCTGACATTGAGCTACTCTATTGCTGACAAAGACTGACCAGCGATGCGGAGAAGAATGAATCCAAGATAAGGCTATCGTGGAGTCTGAAAAAGCGTAAATCCCAGCAATAGAAACACGAGAAGCGTAGGTATCGCGAACAGTCTTCACCAGCTTTGACATGAGCACGGCTGCGCACAGCTCCAGACGTGCAAGCGTTGTGACCTTGGTAGGTGAAACCTTTGACTTCGCGCAAAGTAAGCGAACTACGACACCGGACGTACTGACAGAGTGTATATAAATGACACAACCGTACCCACCCATGCTGGCATCGGCGAACGCGACTATACGAACACAACAATCATCGGTAACACCCACATGACGTGGTATCCGTAAGGAATCCAACAAGGGAAACTCCTGCATGAGAAGTGAAAAACGTCTAACGATGTCGTCAGGAGCGACATCATCCCAACCGATATTGCTCAGCCATAACTCTTTAATGAGCAATTTGGCGTAAAAAATCACGGGAGCGACTAAACCGAGAACGTCAAATAAGCGGGCAACTATTGAAAGTATATTTCTTTTAGTACATTTCTCGGCTATTTGAGCGGACGTGAAGAAGAACTTATCCTGAGAGGGTTCCCAGGAAAGACCTAAAACCCTGGACACATCATTCCCCTCGTGAAAATCGAGTGATTTACGATGTGAATCAGGAAGGCTATTTAAAAGTGCGGGTGAATTGCTACACCATTTTACGAGGTCAAAATCGCCCGACTTAAACATTTTTATTAGATTATGCGATAGCTGTATAGCGTTCTCCTCGTTATTCACAGAATAGACCAGGTCATCCATATATAGGCTGGTCTCTGCTACTTTAGCAGCTTCGGGAAAATGCGGACTGTCCGAGACCAGCTGTCGCACAGTGCGCATAGCTATGTAAGGACTCGACTTCAGTCCGAAAGGTAAACGGTTAAAAGCGAATGTCAACACAGGATCGTTCTCATTGAATCGAAACAAAATGCGTAGGTATTTACGCTGCTCAACAGGTACGCAAATACGTAGGTACCTTTGCTTAATATCAGAATTTATAGCGACAGGAAATAATCTAAAATTGATTATAAGAATAAACAAATCTGTTTGTAAATTTGGACCAACATGAAGTACATCATTTAAAGATAAACCTGTATGAGTCCTAGCACTCGCATCCAGCACAATGCGCGGCATCGGTTTGTCTGGCCGAACGACAGCGTGATGAGGGATGTAATACCCGTCATCTGAAATGGCCGATTCGTCGACTTTACTTAAATATCCATTGTCTATGTAATCTTTGATCACTGCGTTATAATTTTCCCGCAACGTCGGAGATTGGCGGAGTTTTCTCTCCAGCGCAACCAGTCGACGGTACGCGGCGGTGCGGGAGTTACCTAACTCAGCGGGATCCTTACTAAAGGGCAACGCGACAGTATAACGTCCCACATCGTCACGTGACACAGTTGAGGAAAAAATATTCTCACATTCGGTTTCTTCGGGAGATAAAAAACGTTTATTTTCAACTTCTTCCAATTCCCAGAACCTTTGTAATAAATCATTAAGGGCTAATGCTGTGAAAGAAGAGCTAGGTAAATTTAAATTATCTTTACTATGCGGAAAATCACCCATAAAGACATACCCGAATGTGGTCAATAACGCGGGTGGGGCATGTGAACCTAAGTCTACCCTATTCCCCAAATAAATATACGGAAATAGCTGAGCGCCTAACACTATGTCAATATCACCTGGAATATTCCAGCTTAAATCAGCGAGCGGAAGCGAGTGGAAGTCCACATGGCAATCCCACTTAATATGGTGCGAAGGTAGCTGGTCCGTAATGCACTCAACTACTAACGCGTGAATGGTATACTTTTGATGCGAGTATACGCGAGACTCGATATCTAAGTTCACATAACCTATTATCGGCCGCGATACAGAACCAACGCCTTTGACAAAAGAATTACTCAAAGGAATTATTACTAAATTAAGTTTTCTACAACAAGCTGTAGTTATTAAATTATTTTGCGAACCATTGTCAATTAAACACCTAACAATAGTTTTATGGCCCGAGCTATTGTTATTAGCTCTCGCATAAACCTGCGCGGTTGATAACAGAATCGCCTTAGTCTTATTATCTGCTGCAAATAACACGGCCGTGTTGTGGGTCGGAGATGTTGTAATAACATCGCCCGAACCACACACGGGCACCGGTGCGGAAATATCGACCTTATCGCAATGAGAATAAGAGCGCGCCACAGTGGCGGGTGACGTAACATGCGATGACGCAGCGCGGAGCGGGGAAAGCGCGGGAAGCGCGGCGGACAGCGGCGCGGCCGGGGAAGACGCGACGACTACATTGCAAATCGTCGGTTTGGCATCAGCTGTTTGCGAGTGATAATTTTTATTAAAATGTAATAACGTATGATGACGTTTTTTACATATGTTACAGACTGAGGTCGACTTGCAATCACTCAAACCATGCGACATGCTCAGACAATTAGCGCAACCATGTTCGGATTTAATAAACTCAAATCTAGTTCTAGGAGTCAACGCGGATTGAAACTTAGGGCACTTATACAAATGAACATGGGCAGTAGCTTTACAAAACGCGCAACTCGAGATCGAGTTCGCGGGCGGAGCGGAAAAATTAGGCGATTCACTCACAACAAACGCTTTTGTTTGCGTGCAAGGATCGCGAGATGCGGAACCATGAGGTTTATTATAATTATTTTTCGCATTCGAATGAGATGAATTCGAGCGTGCTAATATCTTTGCCTGATCCTGAACGAAACTTATCAACAATTTAGTTGTGGGTATTTCAATATCGCGAATGGAAAGTTCAAACGATTGACCAGTCTGCGAATCTATTTTTCTCATGGCGCAATGCAAGAGTATAAAGTCCGCAAGATCCGGAATCCCAAGTTGTTTCAAAGCGGAACTACTTGAACTAAATGTTTCAATGAAAGAATCGAGACCATTTGCGTTATATGAACAACTTTTTAAATCTAATATATTATTCAAATAGTGTGTACCTAATGTGCGCTTATCTTGGTATTTCTTAACTAAGCTGTCCCATAAAAACTGGTAAGTATCACCCGTAGGCACAATACCAGCTGTGATTTTTAGCGCGTTATGTGTAAGCCTACCCACTAAGTACTGCACACGCTGCGAGTCAGTCAGCTGATCATTATTATGAATATTAGCCTTGAACGACTCGTAGAAAACAGGCCAATTCTCGGGTTTCCCGTCGAAAGATGGCAGTGCGATCGGAGGCAATTTAATTTTTTGATACATATTTTGTGATAACTGAGATTGACTACTATTGATTTTATTCCTAATACGCTTAATATGAATAAACAAATCTTCAAAGGATTCTAAACAAGCATAGTCGGGGCTCGAACCAGGTTTCAATTTAATATTTATGTGGTTAATTTGATCGACATAAGATTCAAATTTGTCTCGCATGTCGTCAATAGTCTCGGACTCAGTCATAAAACTTTCGTTCTTACGCGAATCGAAGGAAGATATATTTTTTGACGAATTATATAGATGATTAATACGTTTAAACAACAATCCTTTTTTCTCGTGAAGGATTGTCAGTAAATCTTCAGGCTTTAGATCAGTCATTTTGTTAACTACTTTAATATCACAAGCCGAAACGATAGATAACTACCTCCTATTGTACTAGTTACCGAAGTGAAAAATAAATTAAGTATACCTACATAAAATGAACTTTACCAATTAATACGTAACACGTTCAATTTTATGAAACAAAACAATATGGATAACCACCTCGTATTGCACTAGTTACCAAAGTTAAAAATAAATTAAGTATACCTACATAAAATGAACTTTACCAATTAATACGTAACACGTTCAATTTTATGAAACAATATTGCCAGATTTACCAAAGAATTACGTAGAATCTATTGTCAATATTGTTTATGTTAAAGCGGAGCGGTTTATACCTAGGCAGGTTTAGTTTACCAAAAGTTTACGTAAATACTATAACCTGTAGGTACCTATTATGCGGGGAGCGGTTGCCTATCCGGCTCGAAAGGACCAAATAATTATGGGGGAGCGTGTAAATAGCTTCCCCTGATAGGGTGGTGTTTTTAAGAACTACCAATATGGCGGTGAATACAAATTTGAAAATTGAAAACCTGTTAACCGATTCCGAATCAGACACCAATACCGATCACAATTATTGCAGCAAATGCCCACGTACCTTATGAATCCAGGGACCACACTTAGAACCTGGGTGCGGAGAAGATGCCTCGTTCAAGGGTGCGTCGTTGCGTTGTGGGCTGCCGGCCGGCGAGCTAAATCTTGATTCATCCGCCGGTGGCCAGGTGAAAACTCGTAAAATCAACACTGCACTATAAGTTCTTCAAGTCTCACGGCAGGAAGTCCATTTAATTCACGAGAATCATGAGAATTTCAACATATGCGGAATATTTTAAGCGGGGCGATGTACACTCGACGCAATGCGAATGGCGGCGGAACGAACTATATATCTGTCACAGCTGAAGGCGCCCTCTATTGGTCATTCGCGTGAGTCTCCCGGAAACACTCGATACGTAACCAATGGGCGCTGCTATGACAGGTAATGGCGGTCGGAATCTTCAACAGGAATTCAATTATATTACTATTTTTTTATAAAAATAAGGAAAAATAATGTTCTTAAGTGCGGGAAAAATAACTAATCTATTTTATATATTATTTAACAAATATCTATTTGTGAGAAAAGGCATTGACGCTTCACCAACTTGGTTACTAGTTTTATAAAATGTTAAACGAATAGTTATTATAAATTCTAAAGTGTATTTTCAACGAACCGATTTAAATCCTCTTACTAACCGTGTTGGGTTTTCGTAACTTATTTAACTCTAAAATATTATTCGCTTACTAATTTCTACGGAAAGTTACGAAGGTGAGTTGTCAAAACTATGTAAATACATGTTTTTAATTATGTATTAAGTATTAATTTTTAAATTGTTTTTGTAAGACATCTTTCAATAATGCTAATGAAACAAATAATGTTCTGTATTAATCTAGGCTATAATAGGCCATAAATTATGTGTTTTCAAATTTTCATGAATGTTTACATAACATTTTATTGTTAGCGCGAAGAGTTTACAATATGTATATACAAAATTTTAAATTAAAGTTATTATCAGTAGGTAAAATTATATTTTTCTCAATCCTTGTCACCGTACTGCATTCTACGTTGACTTACGTAAATGCGAGTTCATCTGTGCACCTGCGAGGAGATGCAATATCTAAATATAAGTCGTGTTATTAAAAACTTACCATTTCTATCAAAAAGATTATTTCCAGTTCAAGAAGTTTATTTGATAAGTCTATTAATGTTATGTGTTAGTTATCTTATTATTACACTTACTATTTCTTTAACCTAAAATGGTTAAAGAATATGTTAATCAAAATAGCTTTACGAAGTGTTATAGGTTTCTGAATTTTGGCAATGATAGGCAAGACAGAGTTCAGGCATCAAAATTTCTTAATACAGGATAGATCAAACATTGGATTATGTAAATAAATAAATATGCAAATAAAAAAATGGAACGTCTTCATGTACCCAACGGATAGTCTAATGTTACTTTGTTAAAGTGCTTTTTTATTTTCTTGTACCTACTTAATTTGCTTTTAGACGTATAATTTGTGTGCAAATATTCTTAAATAACTCCTTAAAGTTTGTTTACAAAAGTCACTAATTATTGAATGAAAGTTGTGATATTGTTATGTATCAAGCTTGTAAATTATGCCTCACCATTATTTATCTAGGAGAAGATTCAAAGATAACGATAGCCAGTGCACGTGAAGGGATGATGTCTATAAACGTGCCTTAAGAAAGGGTACATGTAAGTTATGTAAACCCATCTTCAGCAATTAAAAGTTTAGGCTACCTAAATCGTTTCTTGATACCTCAGGGAATTTAATGTGCCAAACTTATATTGGTCAGGAGCTAAATTAACCAACACTATTCAAACATTGACCTTCATTTCATGATTGCCTTCTCATCCCTCGGCGGCCGGACCTTGATTATTTAAACCCTGTTTATGTAATTATGTAACCTGTTTATGTAACTTAACGTTTGGTGAGAACCCGCCCTTAAGCAAATATTGTGTGACGTAACTATTATGTTAAGTTGTGTATTGCGTGACAATTTTCAGCTACCTTGGTTGTCATATTTTCTTTTTCAATTCTTAGCAAATAATAAATTAATGGTTAATATATTCAATTATACCGAAGGCAAAGGAATTACGTCGATTTTATTTTAAACAATAATTACATTCTAATGAGTGTTTAATTGTGTTACCTTTGATAAGGCCACGTAAACAAATTAGCATTAAAAATGAGATCGTTTCGAAGAATTCTCAATCTTAATTCAAAAATCTATTGCTAATTTAGTTACTTTTTACAATTAACATAGCTTTATTGTTATAAATACAAAATAAGTATTTTCAGTGTCGTGAAAACATTTATTATTAAGCCGTGTGCGGGAACTACCATCCGGTAAACAAGGGCCGGCGGAAACTCTGCTTCATAACAAAAAGGAATCAATAATAATATCGATGAACACAAAGTAGTGAATACTTCTGTCTTTACCTATTTATATTTGACATAAACACAAAAATAAAACGTAATTTCATAACGGAGATTAAATGAAATGAAAAGATCATGAAACTCGGTGTTTGAAATCTCATGTGACAACCCTGAAAAAAATTGTCGAATCAGGGATCATAGTCTTTTAAAGATAGCGGATCGAAAGGGTCTTCTTAAGTAAAGAAGGACCGTAATAACTGTTGTAATTGTAACTTTATAACAATACCAAATCTTGCAAAAACTCAGTAAGTCTTAAAGATTCTCATAATCTTCGGTTTTAAACAAATAGAAATGGGACAAGTGTAGGGATTCCTTTGTTTTGAATAAAGACACGAAGACTTTAAAAATGTAGGTACATTATTTATACCCGCTAGGTTTAATTCTATATTTTCTTGCACTAAATAAATGACAACATCTACAAGGATTTTAAAATCTCAAAGTAGATTGTATGTTTTAATAACTTTTTATTTATATAGCTCTCTCGTTTTATTTTTATTGGTCGTTATTCACAACGGCCATCAATAAAGCTACATGGTAGACCAGTTGAAATATGTTGTCTTCCACTTATGCCCCGAGCACCCTTCCTTTTAATTATTGAGCTGGAAGATTTACAAAGGGACTTACAAATTGATGGCTAGGCATATAATAACACAGTATCGTTTATAATAACAGGTTAAATACTTTATGCCTTTGTACATTATCTTTGAATTTATAATGACAGGTAATTCTTCCAGTCAATTACGGAAATAGAAATTTCTTTTGAAACGTGTGGAAAGTGAACTCATTACTGATCAGAGGTTGATTTTCCATTATGGTTTGCCTTTGTAAACTTTAATAATTTTCAATAGACATTTAATTGTTGACGGGCCTGTTGGTCTAGTGGTTAGTGACCCTGACTGCTATACCGGAGGTCGTGGGTTCGATTCCCACCCAGGACAAATGTTTGTGTGATGAGCACGATCATTTTGTTCTGGTTGTCTGGGTGTAATTTATCTATAATATGTTTGTATTTGTCACGGGCAGTCTGCCCGTGACCATGATACCTGCAAAGGTGTCGAAACGTCGGGACTTAAAATCTAAATACAAACCGCGATAAAATCCGTAAAAGTAGTTTTATTTCAATGTCTAACATTCGCGTAAACCTAAGAAACAAATATATAAGTATGTTTATCAGTTGTCTGGTTACCATAACACAAGCTCTGCTTAGCTTGGGGTCAGATAACCGTTTGTGAGTTGTCCCGGAATATTATTTCATCGATCGATACTAATGAATCAGTTCAATAAATTATTCATCTGTGGCCTTTCTTGCTTGCCATTGAATAATTAGTAGATTCTTCTATCTAATCATATACATTTAACAAAGTCGAGTTAATTACACCATTTATAACTCAAGAACAGGAACCGATTTTCGTGATCTTTAATTTGTTGGATTTATCTTATCCGGGATTGCAGAATTACTATACAAACTGGAAACAGAGATTACTTGCTCAGGTAATACGGCGGGTCACTGCTAGTAATCCATAGTTACACTATTGGTTTTTAATAATGTTTTTAGTGGAATGAACCAATGGTATCCCGCAGAAACCTTACGGAGCCATGTGAGAATCGTTTTTACAAGTCGTAAATAGTAAGTGGATTGTAATGGACTCAATCAAAGCCCGTGAAGGCGGGAAAAAGATCAGTATCCGACATATCCATACATATTTATGTGAATCGTACCCACAAAGAAAACTTATTACTTCGATTTGTACGAAAATAATATTAAGTATCTGTTCAGAATCTGGGTTTTAATCTAAAATTATAAGGCGTTATGTCAAGACTACGTACCGAATACATTATTGATGGTTTTTTTTTATAACTATTTGGGTCTTCAATCTTAGGTTTTGTTAACTATAAAGGAGCTAAGTTAAAACAATATTAGTTATTGAAGATACAAAATGAAATTCTAGTCTAAAACAATTTCTAGTTTCGTAGACAATAAATGAACAATAACAGCAGGCCAGCTAAAACAGTACAAAATATACAAGACTCTTAGCCCAAACATTTATTTTACTTACAAATATTATTTAAGCTCGAGTCTTCATAACTTTGTACTAATAAGATTCATGAGATTAATAGCTTTGTCCCTTTAACCTATTTCACGGGTGAAAATCCCAAAGGGAGAGCGTCGGAACCTACAGAAAAATTTCACCAAGCCTCAATTTGCCAATATTACGAATTATAGATATTTTCATGTAATAGACAGTGATAAAGTGATATTTAAGTAAATCTAGAATTTAAATATTTTTTTCAAGGAACATAGATATTAAATAATTATTTTAGAGGAAGTCAGTACTGTCTAATGGCTTAATAATTGGATCAGCATGCTGAATTTACAGTGCTGTAGGTTTTTATTAAACAATTAATTATATATTAAATTACTTATTCAAATTTCTAGAACATTATGGGAGTATGGTAGATATAGGTAAACTTTAAATGACCCTCTGGTTTTAAGTCAACAATTAGTGTTAATCAATATTTTTATTCACCCTATAATAAATAGCCTCGCCCTCGAGTGAAATATTTGCTGGCCAGTATGTTGCATAATTATTTTCACAAATAAGCTTCCTCAACAAACTAATAACAGTTTATATCACGAACTACGGAACGTTTGTCGCTCTATATGGCAAGCTGCACTCTTATTTCCTGTTGTGAATTACTCTTACAAACGCTTTATGAATATTACGTCGGCAATAAGAAATGTTCTCAAAGCCGAGTAAAGTATATTTTTTTTTTGTATTCGTTTTCTTTTGTACTTACAATTATTAGGGCATGATATTTTATAATTGATTGCGGGGAATGAGGGCGTTGTCTTAAATAATACCGGGTTCTTTGTTTTTCTTTCAACAAGGTACCTAAAATTGAAAAAATATCGGTATACATATGTGTCGAAATTGTTTTATAAGACAACGCGACAAGTAGGAATTTCAGATTTAATCATATCAACTTATTGCATTATATTATTGTGAAAATTCAAAACTATTAGTTTTCAATAAAATATAATTGCATAATTAAAAATATTAATTACTTAAACGTGTTTAATTACAACTCAAACGGGTAGAATAACATCAGACAAATGTTTACGTTATCGATATCAAAATACTACGGTCATGCAAACAGCACGGTGACGAATTAAATTATATCGAATACGTCACATTAACACGTCACCAACAATATAATATGAATATTCGGGAGCTATCCGTCGTTGTTCCACTGTGGAAAAAAGACAGAGCTATAAGTCTGCATAGCTCTATCCCTTTCTGTAATGGGAATAATTGTTTTTAAGCGTGGTATTACAGTTTTCAGTACAATAATAAAGTGCAGTGTTTTGGCGGGTGATTTAATTACCGACGTTGATGCAAATACCAAAATGAACATTAATTTCCATTATTGTATAAATTTATTAATTAATATAATATGCTTTTGTATAAGTGGTTCAATTGTTTGTCTGAAAAGCTCTTACTTTAAAAAGGGGCTGTTTGGTAGGTAACCAGGGGATCATTTAGCTAAAAGTTTTCATTTGCTTTATAGGAATATCTTGAACCTAACTTTAACCGTAGGCATCTATGTTACCAGTACACCTCAAAGCTGAATATTCAATTAAAGAAGCAAAAAAAGATACTTGACCGAATCTGAAAATATGAAACCCAATTAGTCCCACTTGTTACTGTTGTGTATAGGCATATACTAACAAGAAATTGATGGCATACATAAGTATAAAAATTGTACAACACCATATCATTATAAAGTGCACGTCATTAATGCATCTCGGGTACACTCAAAGAGTTTCCACGGCGAAATTGAAACGAGACTTCACACACTTCAGCGTACAGCGCGACAATCAATCTCTTCGCTGAATATTTTTATTATATTCATGAGGTATCTAGATAGGTAAGGTAGGTAAAAAGAACAAGAATAAATGGTGTCAATTCAAGAGATCTATTTATAAAATACGAGTTCTTTCTCGGAAATTCTGTACAGCCAATTTTTACATAAGTATTTCGTCGTTGAGTTAAAAACGGATGTTTTAGCGTCTTTACTTCAAATAAAGATAAATCTCATTTTTTATTTATTCGATGTGCACTCAGTCATACACACTAAGATAATACCTTATTATAATCGTTCACAATAAATGAACAGTATACATATTATACAATATTTTTTCGGTATAAAGGCGTGGGAATCTACAGGTGCAACTCTATATATACCTAAACTATATATCTTTGAGTACAACAAACATCGCATGTGCACCTATTCGCCGGAAAGGTACATAACTCATGTTTCATCCATGACGGGTATTAAGTTAAAGGGGCTAATCTTTCGCTACATTTTAACACCGAATTCTACAATAACATGTCTCTTTGGATAGTATTTATTATGCACTTATTTTAACATTGGACACACACAACACAACCTTTGTAAAAATAAATTAATCAAAAAGTTAATATTTAAAGAAAAAAGTTGTATGAAAGTTCTAATGTATTTTGAGCAGTAATAATTTAAATGAGATTGCTTTGAAAACAATTATAAAGGTCGCAATATCACTATATTTGACACAAGGTAAGGTAAGGTAATTTGACGCTATATGTAGGTATTGGTGTTAACCAATACCTACATATTGTAGGTGTTGTTAGCATTAGATGTTTTCTATTTTATCAAATAATAACTACCGTACATTTTAACACGTTCACTGCGTTACGGGAAGTATTTGGTTGTAATTGAATTTCGCTCTGTGCGGCAGCTAGTTGTCCTTGTTTTGCGCTCCGTGCGGAGGTGATTTTTTTAGGTTTTCGTACTAGTAAAAAAGAGACACCTATATTGCCGGTTTCCTTGCTTGAAGTGTATTGAAATTTACGAATTAAAATGTACGGGAATTATTTTATCGTAACGCACAGGAAGGTAATTATTTTACAATAGTGCGATACGGGAACTATTTGGCCGTATCCTAAACCCCGTACCGCACAGAACGTGAGCGCGCGCGGAGCTACAGTTAGCCGTAGTGCTGTGCCCTGTTAATACGATTATACAGAACGCGATATAAATAGCGCGGTATGGTACCTGTACTGTTACTTTCTTAAGTCTTTTTTTTCTGTTGATTAAATTATCGAATAAAATAAATAATTTTAAAACGTAAATCAGGGTTTTTTTTTTGTAATTTAGCTTTTATAAGTACCTAAAAATGTTAATAATACAAAATAAGAATTTACTGTTTTTGTTAAAAAGTTGACATTAGCGTAGTTAGTTACTTATTATTTTTGTTAAAAATAGTTTCTGTTAATTTTGTACGACCTGAAAGAACAATAATAAATTTGAAACAGAAAAATATTTTACTTATTACATCCCATCCCTAGCAATATGACTGTTGTATGCGCCACGACAACTATTTTCCCGTAAAATCAACCATTTCTAAAAATACCTGTAACTTTTAAGATATTGCTTAGATCCCCGTGCGACGGCAGCTGTGAATACACAAGGATGTAAGCTATTGATTGGTACAACAAAAAAAACCTGCTGTGGACTTTCCATGTTTCTGTGGAGGTTTGAAGTAAGGACTACGTACGGGAAAATAGACGTCGTAACGCATATCAGGCAATCTTGATACGGGAAGTATGTGCAGTACCGTCTTTACCATAAGGGCACAAGGGGCCAGTGCCCAGGGCCCCCATCCTCAGAGGGCCCCGAAGGGCCGACAATTTCTCTCACATTTAATCTCAAATACTCATTACACTTTTCTCATTGCCCGAATGTCGATCATTTTCAGATTTATTCGAATCAATATATTTATATGAATTTGAGTGACATCAAGCCTACAAGGTCTCGGTTGTGTGCGGTATATAGACACGGTAGCTTCATGCTTAATTTAAACTTAGCGCGCTTTTTGGCTGTACAAAAGGGCTGTTTTTGGTCTGATATAACTTACCAGACATTTACTTGAGTTTATAAATTTTATAATCTAGAGTCTATAATGTCTATTTTCAAGATACATAATTATAATTTGATTTTTTATTCAGTTATTCGGTAATTTGAAAGTATTTCACTTTCTTTACATTCCAAAAGGGCCCCAAATTCTTGTGTGCCCAAGGGCCCCAGCACAGTCTAAGACGGCCCTGAGTATGTGACTTGTACAGCACTGGTAGCAAGTCTTAATCTAGAGCAGCCGCAGCGAACGTGTTAATGTGGTACCCCTCGGATAACCTTTTAAAGCACTTACGTTCCATTATAAATTATTGCGGCGTATGTAACTGTTAATGTTAAGTTTTATTAGTGTTCTGAGCAAATATAATGCGGCCATAAAGCGATAAACTTTTCTAAATAGAAAATATTGCCTAAAACTTCCTCAATAACTTTGCAATCTTTTTATTTTTCACCATGTTTAGTCTTTACATAAAAGTTTAATGCTCACAACGCTAAAACACGCATCAAATTTACAAGTTGACGTTTATGTAATATACCTAGTTTTTCTATTAACACGAAGGTTTTTAAACATCGTGCATTCTGTAAATAAGGCATCTGTTTGAAATTGATGTGTTGTTTAAAATGTTGTTAAATCTGCATATATGTCAAATAGAAAGAACAACAATGTCATGTTTATTATATAGATAAGCTTTCCAAAAGTATCAAAAGACTAGCTACTTATTTTGAAATGAATATGGTTGGAAATGCTCTTTCATAAAGAGCATTTTCAACAGTTTACCGAGCTACAGATCTCATATAAATAAAAATTGATATAATTGCCCATTCCTATTAAATACTAAAAGAATTATAATCCAAGCTTACAATGACATTTTAATACAATAATCCTGTATAACAACGATGTATTTAGGTAAATATATTATTATATTCGTATAAATATATTATTATTATATTATTATATTCGTTTGCTTGCATTACTGTAGTTCCAAAAAACTAAATTCATTTATTACCAACCACAATAGGATACCAACTTTTATGATCAAAGCAATAACATGGAATGAGGCTTCTACATATCCACATGATAAAGTATTCCTTATAATTAAATATGTATATTAGTACATTCGACCGCATGGCAGTGGTAACAACGCATTGCGAAAAAGAACCTTACTGCTTGGAAATAAAGGTTGTTTTAATGTTAAAGTGTTGACATTGTTGCGTGGTTTTCTGTACTCGGACTTGAAAGGCGGTTTGTGTCACAAACAGAGAATTATAATGTTTTGTTTTCTTTTGTATCGTGTACAAGTTAATTGCCTAATACTGTTGACCTTAGGTGGCCATTTCTGTAAATTACATAATTATTTGCTAAACAGATTACTTCTATATGCATTTAAATGTGTATAAAAGTTATGTGATTTTAGAGTAAAGAATCGTAATGAACAGCTGTAGTGGAAGTTTGTAGTAGTATTATTAAGCTTCCTAAATTATTTTGAAACACGGCTTTGTTCTGTTAAATTATGGTGTAATGGCCCTGATTCAGTTAAAATCGCACTAAACAATACGACATACACTAACTATAACCACGAAAATAATGTTTAATAGTTTTTATGAAATGCGTTTCGACAGCAGTAATTTCACAAGCTTTAATTTAAATCAACTTGCAACTCAATTTTCTAGCAGATATCTTCAACCGATTGAGCTGAAATTTCGTATACACGTTTAGTTATATGTTTGACGTCACTCTTTATCCAATATAGTGAAACACCTTAGATAGAGAACTATTAGTTAAAATGCACACAAAGGCTTACTTATGGCACATTTTATCACTTATGGTACATTTTTAATAAAAACTTATTTAATAAAATGTTTGACATTCCGTGGTTTTGCTAAACTAAAATTGCTTAAATTTGAAAAACCTTCGTGGAAATAAGGTATTGATAAATCGTCGCGGGGAGGACAACGTATACAAGTTGCTGTTTCAATATAATATTCGTGATAGGAACTTATAGTCACATCAAAAGGATTAACTATACATGATAATACACTCTGATATGATAAAAAATCCATTAGCTTCGGTCTATCTCTATTTATTAGGTTGGCTACTTGTTTCACCGAATTCGGATGTGATAAAGTACCTTAATATCCGGTGTTAAAGCCAGCTCGTGTCGACTGTGTCTTTGATAGAAAACAGCGTGAAAATCCTGAACATAGAATAGTCACATGACAAAGTCCAACATGAGATTCTAATATAAATAAAACATAGGTATTTTACACACTGATAACTTCCAATGAAAATATAGTACGTAAAAGAAAATCGTAGATGCAGAGAGTCATGTAAAAACTCAGTTTTAATTTGTACGCACTAAATCATTTGTCTTCTACCTGGCCAAGCTATGCATTAAATCATTAGCGCGAAACATTTATGAACAACACCTCCACCACAGTTGCAAAATACTAAAATACAATCTACGTAGGAAAAACATAGTAGGTACCTAGGTACTTTTCCTTTATACAAAAAATATGACTTAATTCTAATATAATTGAAAAAGAATAAAAATAAATAAATATAAACAAATCTCTTGGTTCTTTCACCGACAAGGACAATGCCCTGTCATTACAAACTGTGACTTCACATTTTGTAGGTATCGGATTTACAAAGTCATTGTACCATGACTTACGGGATATTATAACATTATGAGCCATCCCGACTCATTTACTTGAGTTAATTATATATATTGACGTAAGTAGATTCATAAAATACATAATCATTTCCGGGAGAGTGACAGAACTTTTGTTTGATGCATTATTTCATTAGGTATCATTACACACACATTTCACACTTATATAAGGTAATGTAAGGATAAGAAAGAAACATTAGTATGTACCTACTTTGTGTTGTGGTAGTACATAATGTGTTATAGATAAAAGAAATTATGTTAGGACAAAAATCTTAAAGCTTTAAATTTATTGCTGAAAAAAATACACTGCATGGCACAACGTAGCCCGAAATTCGAAAAAAGAAACAAAAAAGCCACACGGAAATTTAATGAAATATCGGTCATACCGATTGTCAATGCAAAGAATTTCAAATGGAGCATTTAAAAAAGAAACAACTTCTCGTCTGTGACGTTGGTGACATGCGGCTTAGCTACTATAATGAACACACGTAAGTGTAGAGTTCGTGTTTACAGAATTATGTGGGATGCTTCGCAGCTTCCCTATAGGATTTAACACGGACATTTTAAGCGTAATTTATTTTTAAACTACTTACGTACGAAGTATGTAAGGTGCGATGTGTTTGCTCGTAATGTAGGTACGTACAGTGTCAGTGAGATTAGTGGAAAAATTTAAGGCTGAGGTGATATGGACCGAAGGATTTTGTTTCTTTTGATTATTGTCACTGTTGAAATAGAGGTAAACATACACGTGCTCGCTTATTAGAGAAACCAATTACCTGTATATTGAATGTACTATATTAGTTATATAACCATGTAATAACGGAGGCTAACGAGCTATTCAAGCGACATTTCAGTTACCGAAATATTTCTGCTCTGTAGATTCTGACCTTATCCTGAAACAAAGATTGCTTTACTACACTATAACATTTTTAAAGTTTGGCGCTTGCTTCGCATAATTAACGTATTTTATTTTTAATAATTTCAATATATATTTTTTTTTTTATTAATCTTAAGCGTTCTTAAAATATTTACAATTATATAAAAACTAAGCCTACACAAGAAATAAGAAAAATTATAACATAAATAAAACTAAGAAAAAATAAATAATGAATGATTTATTTTTTGTCATAAACATTTTCTGTAAGTTTTGGTGTAGAGTTTATTTAAGATTGCTTCGAAGTGAAACTTTATAAGCTCTTTACTTATTACTTACGAGTATGTTCATCAGTTTTTCATCATCCAATTTATTTTAGAGTTCATTAAAAATATTCGTTTAACAATATTATCAATATACCTAATGTTATTGTAACTACACAGTTACATAACACGTTAAACTAAACGCACGAGGACCAAACATTGTTTACTTGACGTTTATATCAATAGAACGGTGTTTGTTTTAATTTCAGAACATAATTATGTATATTGTCACTGACTTAATAAACAAGATGAAGGTCTAAAAGACATTTATTTGTATTAGTTTAAGTTAATTACTTTGGTTAAATATGAGATTAGGTCGACGATTTGTAAAAAACGACAGCTTAGGTGTTGACTTTTCTCTTGATTTCAATTTGTTCTACATAAACTTTTTTCAATCAATAAATAATATACTTACGTATGCTAAAGTGTCTAGTAGTCTAAAATAATAAGCTTTATATAACTTTTAGTACGATTATAATTGTTCACGTCTCCTATTGCCAAAAATATATTTAAATATCAAGACTTATTTTGAAGTCGGTTTTTTTTGGTAGCGTTATTATATCTGCATAAGTTTTTTAATATCTTAGCATAATTTGCAGAAAGGACACTTCTTTAAATATATTATAATTTCAAGACTCACAAAATTATCTTTCAAATAAAAAAAAAACCGAACCTTTTAAATATCTTAGAAAAGATGAATGTGACTGATGTTAGTAAAGTAAGTTGGATAATTTTTTTAACACATGATCAATGAAGGCGTTCCAGGCTATCCGAAAAATAGCTTAGACCACAGTTATTTGCTATCCAAGTAACACTGTAACTATATTGATCTAGTTTTAACAACTTAGATTTTATTTTGTGACGATTATTGGTGTATTACGACTTACGTGCTAAACAACTTAAGTAGGTACGAGTATAGTAGATGGTAGGCATAAGGTTTATTGCGAGTTTCGACCTTAAAGTTACAGACATAAATGCGTATGTTTACCCTAGATAATCACGTAAGACAATAACAACAATATTCTGCTTACACAGAACATAATATCGTAATTATGAAATCATTAATTAGAGGTTAATACGAAACCAGTTAATTATTTCCTTAATTTTATATTACACAAGATCATTTACTTCTCTAGCTGCTAAAAACATAAATGGATGCTGCAATAAATGGATCGTGTTTGTTTTATTTTAGCGCAAAAGATTTGTGATATTTCTAGAGTCTTTATTTATTGCAAAAGATAAGGTAAGGTAGTGTGGCACAGAATGTCTTCTGGCATAAAGTCCTATGTACATTGTTCATAAATAATTTAATTAATTATTGGTAAATTCATTTTAATTATAATATTAACAATTAGATTTTTATCAAATACTAATTACATTTATTTTTAAATCTGGTGGAGTCAATTCTGCGCTTAGGCTAAATGCGGTAGACAACTTACAAAAAAAGAAACATAAAATTAAAACTCAAGTCTCTTCTCATACAGAGAAGGATCAAAAGCAAGAAAACCAAACATCTATTTTGGGCGTGATTCATGTCATTTATCATATATAATGATATGAATAAATAATGCACTACTACGGTACTACGGTAGTAGAAAACACTTATATAAAAATTTATAAAAGTGTTTTCTACTACCGTATTTATACAATTATGTTTATAATATTTTGACGGGCCTGTTGGTCTAGTGGTTAGTGACCCTGACTGCTATACCGGAGGTCGTGGGTTCGATTCCCACCCAGGACAAATGTTTGTGTGATGAGCACGATCATTTGTTCTGGTTGTCTGGGTGTAATTTATCTATAATATGTATGTATTTAGAAATATATAAGTATGTTTATCAGTTGTCTGGTTACCATAACACAAGCTCTGCTTAGCGTGGGATCAGATAACCGTGTGTGAGTTGTCCCGGAATATTATTATATTATTATTATTATTATTATTAATAGTAGTACTACTTTTTTTCTTATTAAAATTAAATGTCTTTATCAGTGAAAAGTTGCTGTAGGGTTTTCAGCTATGGTTTTCTAGGTACATCAAACTCAAATGCTTTTATTACAAGATTAGGTGTAACACTTCATGTAAGAAACATAAAACTGTTCTTAATATACTAAATAGAAAAAAAAACAAGAAATACTATATTACTATTTAGATAGGTTACAATTATTATTGTTTAAATGATATTTTTGTAAATGACTTGAAATTGAAATTGTTTACAAGTTAGAATAAAAACGCAAATATAATAATGTTTTTTGGCTTAAGTATATATGCGTACGTGATGCCCTGAAACCGATTAAGCCTGAAGAGTGTCCGATGGCAGCTATTTGTCATCCTTATCAGATTTTACCACATAATCGGTGTTCACCATTCACATCCGAAATTGTTATTGAAGCCTATCGTGACACTTTCACAGATAATTTTATCATTATTTTGATGTATTACCTCCACATTAATGTTAATGGGATGTTGACTAGTATATGGAAATTTTTGTGTAATTATGTTTGTCGCTAATGTATGCAATTATTTTATAATGACGTCACCAACATTTCGTAGTCCCATCTAGTTTTGGTAAACAAAAATAAATATAACTGTAGTAATTTATACAAATTATTCAAACGTGTTTTACAATAACTGAGCAATATGTTTAAAGTACCATTTAAATAATATCTTTATTTAGCTTCGTCCGCCCTAATTTATTCAGCCTTTAATTTATCTACAGTTGTTTTAAATTTGTTTTTTAAGTATAAGTAAATCCCTAAAAAATAACATTTTGAATTGAATAGAATAATACTTTGAATCAGACAGAAAAGCTTTGTATAATTTAAATAACAACACTGCTATAATGTTAGTAGTTGATCTGAATTAAAAAGGAGATTGTAAATAACTAAACTCAATACAATAATATAAGGCGGATTTTCTTTTCCTAAACTGCTCCAAATATACCATATACAGTTACAATGTACTTTTCTCACTAGAAATTGGCTCAAGAACCAATAATTGATAATCTAGTCACATTAATTACAAAGTTAAAAAAGTTTAAGGATTAAAACAATTCTTTAATCGCCTAAAAAGTCATAAAATCCGTAACGACGTAGCGAAACCGTAGCGGCGTAGCAGCGTAGCGCCGTACGGCACCTACGCAAGTGAAACACGCGGCGTAGCTTACCGCATCGGTATATAAGCCGCGAGGAAACCTCGTACCGTTCATTTGCTTTCAAAAACCATCGAGGGAGACTACGGAAGCTCTACATTCAGCCGGTCCATGCAACAGTGATCGTTACACGTTGTTTCACACAATTGTTGGCCGGTTGTCAACTGAATTTGCTTCGTTACTGCTGTATTGTGAAGGTGAGTTTTAAACAATATTTTTTTAATAATAAATACTGGTTTGTTTTAGTTCGTTTTTTTTTGTTTGTTATTCTTACTTTATTATATATTTTTTTTGCTTAGTGTAATATATATTTTTTTGACAGGAAAGAAATAATTGTATCTACAAAATAAATTAAAATAATAATTAAAAGTAATCCTTTTTAATTATAAATAAAAAAAACTAAAATCGTGAAAAAAGTTTGTAATAAGATGTTGTGTCATGAACGAAAAAAAGTAAATTTTTATTTAAAAATATATTTACGATTAAAAAAAGATAGTGTAAAAATGTATTTAATTTTTATTTAATAAACGATTTATTTTTTAATCCATAATAATGTTCAACATTCAAAATAAAAAATAGTCATAAATGAAAATAATACTTTGATTGAGAAATGTAATTACAAAGTGTCGCCGCACCATTATAATCCTTACTAGCCTACTTATAAAGAAAGGGCGAACTTTATTAATATTGAGTTACGGTGGCTGTATAGTTTCTTCACTTTAATGCACTTGCAAACAACCATTAAATACTTTCGAAACTTACGCCTGCTTTATTAACTAGCTAATGTTATTAAATATCGATATACATTTCCGCGTACTTTTAACTTAACAAACGTTCTTTATTTAAACAAAGAACACATTTTTAAAAGTAAATGAACTAAAACGAAAACAAAAACACTGGTACAAAATTTTCTTATTAAAGAGGATTCAAATTAAAAAAAAAAACAATGCGTTAGATGAATAATGCTTCTAAAGTCCCTAAGTACGTCAGTTATAATATTTTTTAATGTACCATACCTATTCATCACTTCAAAACATACGATTTAAATGAAAAATTCTACCCTTTATCAGCTATTAAACTTTACTTTTCTTTTTAATGATTTTGTAAGCAGCATGGTTAAAATCAAAGAGAAAAAATAAATATAACTATAAGTATATTATACAATAAAAAAGCAAAGTACTTTTTGGGACATTGAGGGGATTTTATTTAGCACTACAGTAACTTAATTCCACTTAACATGCTTTTATCTTTGACAATCTTAAAACTATTTCTTACAAGAGGATACTGTTTCATCATAATGGATTGTAGAAGTTAAACAGACTGTCGCTTCAGGGACAAAACTCTTTCACACAGCTGTGTCCGTTAAGACCGGAAGTCAACAAAACAGTTTGGTAAAATTTAAGAAGAAAAAGACTAAATTAACATAAGAAATTACATTAACAAATGGCAAACTGTTTGGTATTTTATCTAATTAAGATGATAATATATGCTAAAATAACGTGTGCGTGTCACCAACTCAAGAAACTCTGTATATTTAATCCTTTGGCATATCTACATATTTAATTAACTGGTTGCCAGTATTATAAATCCACCAGAAAGAAAAATAAAGTAATTTGAAATCTCGTCTTAAAAGAATCTTCATATTTTAATAAAATCTTTTGTTAGTCATAACTATTTAAAACTCATTATAAGAAAATCTCTTTTTAAAACCACTTTCAATGTTGTTGTTTTTAAAGAATCTCTTTCTAATCTATTGTTTCATTATAAAAGAGTTTAATGTAATATTTTCATTACAAAAGTTTTTTGTATTCTAACAAAAAGACTTATGCATTTATAATAATATCAGATCTACTAAATGAATAAATAAAAAAACATGTTTTCACAACTCGCATTTATTTATTTAGTTAACTCGGTTTTATCAAACTTATTATGAAATTTATAATAATTTAAAAAAACAATAATATTACAAGATAATACTGGGTTATTACAAAAATAGTCATGGTATGTCATTCAGTTCTAAGTATTACTCACAATTACGCTTGTAATAAATTATTCTGGAATAAAACACACAAACATCCTTATAAAACATTTCTTAGAAGTATCCATACTATGTAAATAATAGTAAATATTCAATATACCTAAAAAACAACAATAATATCCAGTATATAGGTGCGGTGTTAAAAATCACTTAAAAACTTAAACTAAATATTAAACCGACCAAAAACAATAATGAATTAAATTAAAAACTTGTACAACTAGTCTGTGAAACATTAAGTGGAATTACAAGACTTAAATCAATTGACCCTTGCTTTAGAAAACAAGTAAACATCCCTAATAGTGGAGTGGCTAAAAGCTCGGCTATTTGTGGTAAGGGACATAAATTCAAAACTAAATAAAATCACATGGCTTGAAACTGTAGATTATAATTTCTACGTATCTACTAACTGGACACAAATAATACGCTATCTTAAAAAAAAATAACCATAATTTCAAAGAGTGGATTCATATAGGTATAAAAAAAAACGACACGAGTAAGAATAAACGTAATCTTTCATCTTTAACAATATTTTTCTTTGTTTCTTTGTTTATATAGTTTCAGAGTTAATCTTGTTAAAAGTTCTCTTTTCCATTGTTAACGTACTTGTCATATGCATAATATTAAAACTTAAAAAGTTACAAATTCAATTTGCATACTACTACAACAAACTAACCCTTAACTATTTATAAATATTTCATCTCACACGCGGTTCCAGAAAGGATACAGAAAACTATTTCATTATCAGCGACAGGATATTACTAGAACCTTTAATCACTTGTATTTCAATGTTTGTAAAGTATTGCAATATATTTTATACTAGGATTTGTATTATGTTCAAATTGTACCTCAACTAGTAACGCCGACTTGATATTGCTTATGAGCATTTTTAATATAGGTACTACTACTGTTACTATGGTTATTATATCACAAGCTATTCACAAAAGTTAGACGCCTTATATCAAATCACTGTATGGGTAAACGAAAGGGAAATTGAACGACGAAAAAAAGGTTCGTTTTCCCACGTTTGTGCGATCGTGACAATGCATCCAAAAAAGGTATGATGCACTCACGTGTCTATTCAAATACAAATTCTATTCCAGTTTCATTTTGTCACAGTTAAACTCTAAACTTATCTCAAGCTTTACGAACTGTACTAAAAGCTTATATATTTTTTAAATTTATTGACGGAATTTTAGTTAACCTTTTCTGTTGCCCTTAAAAATTTAATCAGAAATGACTTATTAATCAATTGATATCGTACTAAGAAATAGGTACACATTTAACAATTGAGACTCGGAATAAATCTTATATAAGAACGTTATATTCGAAATTCAACCGTGCATCGAATTGCGCCATGCGTCGCCATTCTAATAAACGAGTAGCGCAGTGCTCTTGGGGTATTAATAGCATAATTAATTCAAAGGATCACTTGCAAGTTCTATGAAGGACCCGTCCTTGCCATACACCCGCCCAGGCTGCTCAGTAATTTCCGGCTTGCATCTTCAAATCAAAAGGAGTAATTAGTTAACTAGTGTAGCTTATAGGATAAACACAAAATGATTAGCAACTACTTTAATATTCATTACCTTGCGTGTTTGTGATCCGCGTGATATGGAAGCGTTTACAAAACGTGTAGGAGTAGACTAATAACACACTTAATTAACCAGTTTTCAATGAATAGGATAATGTGAGCAATTAGCCCATTTATATCGTCAATCTTGTAGGAATTTTAAATCCCTCTTTGTATCAGGGGTGAATTTATGTCGGCATAAGTAAATACGGCACAGTCTTTACCTTAAGGCGCTGTTTTCGCATTTATATTTACATAAATCATACACAAGGACCTAAATTCGAAACAAATCTGTAAGCCACTCAATTATTCACGAAAACGGGAAAGAATACAAACATAAAAGTATAATGATTTGGTTGTTATAATGAAAAATTATGCAATATTTATGTAATGATAAATATTATTGAGATCTGCACATGTTGTCCGTTGCATAAATTAATGTCGAACTAATGTGGTAAACTATTCTCAGCAATTACGTTTTAGGCAGGTACCTGCAATTGTTCCAGGATACCAATTGTTTTACCCGTATTACATGGAACTTAATAAGGTTACCAGTGCTTACAACCCCTGGCAATCTACCTACCTCGAACAATATTAAATGGCATACATTTACTCCTATAACAAGAAACAACCGCATGAATGAACTGTTTATATACTCTTTGACATAGTATAATGAAAGCCTGAGCCTATGTAACATAATAGAAAAATAAATCACAAAACCTACAAAGCGGGTTACTCGACCTGTAATTGGATAAATTTGTTTTCTCTCATCGATGTCCGGCAAAATCCTTGAGAATATTCAATTTACGAGGAACACACTCGGCAGGAAAAGGTCCCTCTAAATTCACATTTAATATTGGTTGCAAACTTAAGCTAAACAACTGACCCATAAAATGTTTTATGTTACAAACGATATGACATACATCAGATACAAGTATCTGCATTTATATTGAGGTTTATATCGACCTTTTTTAACGAAAGGATAAACCAAACTTTATTTAAAAGTTATAGCGATCTATTTTTAAAACCTTTTTATAACGACCGCTTTAAGGTTGAATAATAATATCATTTTTATAAACACATTGTCCCTTGCTTGGAATTTATTTTCGTTTGAAACGTAAAATAATTCTGAGTCATGCAGACAACTTGAAAATCGAAATAGCTGCGGCTAACACACATATTTGTAGCAAACACTTTCTAAAGACAACAGTAACTTGGAGCGTCATGTACATAGTTTCAGTAAAAATATGTGTCTAAGAATTATTATGATGAGAGCTTGCACTTTGCAAGCTGTGTGCGGACTATAAACATGAGCTGGCATCTTAACGTCGTCCGTCTATTTCCTAGAACTGTTTATTTAGCCCGGCAGGTCGGAGGCAGGGTAATTACGCAGATTTCTTGATCGATACAGTTAATTGCTTTCATCTGTGTAGATGTACCGACTGTTAAATACGTGTAATAATTCCAATTTAAAAGTGGTGCTATAGTAAAATGTACAAAACATGAAATTTATAAATCAATATAAAATAAAAAATAAATCCTGCAGTTTGTGAATAAAGGTCAAAAGAATAGTTTTTGACATTATTTCACGGTAAAATTCAAAGAAATTTAAGGAATATACCACTTTATAGGCATTTATATTAGTAGAAAATTTGGTTTACTATTTCATAAATTATTTCCGAATTAACCTACTTCCATAAAAGAGAAGAAAGAGGAAACGACATAAAAGAGCGATAAAGGGCTTATAAAAATAAATATAACTTTATAAAATGTGCAGTAAAAAATGCATTAGATAAACTTAAGCACGTATTCAATAACAAGTTATTCAAATAAGACCTAGATAGGGTCATTAAAGAACGCTAAAAAGCTTATTGCACCGAGAAACTCATATTTACAGCATGCGAGACGGGAACGTTTTACTTTATGCAACCTATTCGTTCAGCTTGATCGCTTTTGCATATTAATACGCTGTCGCTCACGGCCTCACTCAAGCCACGGCTGACGAGACGCGTTGCGTATCGTATCCACATCGGAGGTAATAAAACTGTAATTACGTTACGCTTCTGTGACAGGATCATCATCATTTAGGTGTAATATTCATCTGAGAACTTAGAAAAAAAAACATTAAACTATATCATAGTAATTGTCTAGCTATGTTTTTAAAACATCCACAGTTTATTAATTGTATTGTTCACATCAGACATCATAAATTAGCTCAATATTGAATGCGTGTGTAACATTGGATTGCATCACTATCACTTATTGCGAAATAAAGGTGAAAATGTGCAAACTAAATTTAGTAAAAAGGTTAAATACTACCCCACATTTACAACTACTTACCTGCAAATAACTTGTTTTTATTTACTAAATACAAATATGTACAAAAAGCAATAATTTTTATTCTCAAAATATTTTGTGTATAATGTTCTCGCGTTCTAGGATGTAGTTAATATAGCACCCACGTAGTTCATTACGAGCTATCGTATTCACTTCCATACACTACCATGCACTATCTTATTCACCCGCATCGCAGAACTACCTCATTATTAATGGCCCGCTGAAGTTTCACTTCATAAAGTTCTTGTAAGGCTTTATTTTCAGCTAACTACATGTTTCCTTCAGGAAGGAAACCCTGCGAAACCAATTGCAAGTTACCAAACTTAGATAAGTGAATTCTTTGTAAAAACAACTAACTTGTTCGTAGATTTGTCAGAGTTAAACAATCTTTTTTTTTCCCTTATACTGCTTTATTCAAGTATGTAAGAGTTGTTGCCAAAAGTCATGAATGATTGATATTGAATATTTGAAATTCATTCATGCTATTGTTTTATAGAGTCGATTTTTTTTTTTAAATATTAAAATGTATATTTCGATGTCATCTAAGTCAGATTGCGGGCGAGCCCATAAAATCAATTTAATGCTAATCAATTTGCATTAAATTGATTAGGTTACCTCGTTATAAAAATATTCTCGATAAAAACAAGACCATCCGAATGCAGAGTTCGTCTCATTTCCCAATCGCTGTAATGTATATTTGAAAAGGCATATTTGTTGCAATTCGTAGAGTTTTAATACCAGCAAATGTGCATTGCAGGCGGGTCTATTGTTCCAGAATGGAAATTGTAACAATGGCTAAATATTTCGCATAGATTTTACGTGTCTGGTGCACTGCCCCTTTTCATAGCAACACGGTGATCCCTCTCTCTCCATTTTATAAGAAAACGTGTAGTGTATCGATAAATAGTGTCTCACATATCCAATTACTTGTCAAGGCGATTCCAAATCCGTAGGGTGACCGTAATTTGCGCGCTTTGTGATACGAACCCCAGGAGATGTTATGAAGATGTATGAGAAAGGTACCTAATACCTTTTACCTCTATAATGGATTCAATTTTTTTGTCAATGTATGTACATAAATAGATCAATTTGCCCGATTGTAGATAAAATCATTGAAATTCCATAAATGTATTTGAATAATGAGTTCGTTTACTGATTAGGAGTTACACTCCCTTATGCTATAGCTGCGATTATGTTTCTGTTGTAAATTAGAATCCTTAGATTATATTTTGTTGATAACAGGTTTTTGTTTTGTTTGAAAAAGAAAATTCATCAATATGTGAAGTGTGCAAAGAAGAAACCCAACTAATTGCTATACTTAATGGTAATCAAATGTACAAACTACCTAAATTAAATGAGTTTGTATATATTCATATTACCAACACAGAATCTAAAAAAAGCTTCGATTTCTGAATTCAGAAAAGTATAAAAAACGGCGTATAAAAAATATCTAGATAAACCATAATTTTTTAACGTATTGAAATCTAATTCCCGCAAACTGTAACGTTGTCCATATAAATCAGTAGACAAAAAAATACATTTAAAAATGACGTATTTTAATCTACTATTAAACCGTTAATTAAATAAACCCTTTTTAATGTGTAGCATGTGTTTATTTGTCGTGTTCCTGACGTGTTGACATCGGTGAAGATCTGGGTAGTAAAATAAAACAATGTGAATGGGTCCGACTGTCCCGGCCAGGACTAACCTACGTAAATATCAATAAGGGTTATGTATACACGTATAACGAGCTCTTCATGTACGTAAGACTTTATGTAAACATATTACATGTAAACTTCTTTGTTTGATACAACTTTGAACGTAAATAAGATTGTGTTAGAAACTTTTTAAACAATTTTCCTTAGGGTAATAATTTTTAGTTAGATTTATTGTCCCTACAATATACACATAAAAAGAATAATAACAAGTTAGTGATTGATATGATGATGATGACATGCAAAACCTATATGTACAAAGTATCAGAACAGTAAAAAATAAGAAACAGTAGAAAAAAGTATTGCAGTATCAAAACAAAATGTTTTGTAATATAATATAGATGCATACTGCGGTTAACTGATACAAGATATAAAAGGAACATAAAAATGTAAATACATTACAATCAGTGTTGTTATCGTTAATAGAGATCTCGCCCTATTTGGTTTAAATCCATTTTATGTATGAAAAGCTAAAAATATATTTGCTGTCGTTTGTTTAATCCCGAAATGGGTAGTGACAAAAGTGTGAAGGAAAAACCATTTTTAAAATAAACATTTTTCGGTAAATTATTTTAAAGCGCGTTACGTCAGCTGATTGAATCTGAATTTAATTAAGTTTAAATGATGACGAAGTCCTTAATAATATTTAAAATAATTTTTAATGTCACTTACAATATCCACGTGTTTACTATATTCCTTCGTACGCTTTAGCTCGACCAATCGAAAAGAATAAAGTTTATGCAGTATTTTAAAAATTAAAATAAAACAACAAAATGTCGCTCAGTAACTCTGATTGTTTTAATATTTAAAAGGTACTCAACACCAACTCTTTCTTACAGTTCGGAGAAAAATCCATTACCTTTGTAAATTCCTTGTTTTAGTAGGTTGTCTCTCCGGGACTTCAACTCCAATCACTTTTGTGAAAGCGTCATAAATATATCACTTAGGAAACAGTGAATTTAGGGTCTGAAGTTTAATAACTAAATAAGATTTAGAGTAAATAATGTGATATCGCCTTTATTATAGCATTTTTTTTAAAGTATGCTTCATCATATCATCATAGAGAATTAGCCACGTTTTTTTAAAAGGTAAACAGTGTATGGTCAAGCAATATTGTCAATAATGCTGATAAAACATCTGAGCAGCAAAGAATCAGCTGTTTCCATTATGTTTACGAGGGTATGGCGTCAAAGTCCTTGTATGTACCATCACGACCGTCACTTAAAGATTTTATGAGGTCAGCCCTTAAGTAAGTAGTTTTACTACTACTACTGATGTGACGAGGTTCTTACAAAAACAAGGACCTTTTATCCCCCATTTTACCTTTAACGCACTTTTTTTATACAAGTTCACATTACAAAAAAAAAAAAAAAAATCTAAAAATGGTTTGATGTTTCAATTCGTGTCTGTTTCTTTCATTTAGCTAATTGGCACATATTCAGTCGTATTAAAAGAAATCTTTTAATATTCCAGGGAGAAAGAAATCACGGCCCTAAGGAATTATGTATTTTTAAAACACTCGAGATTTAAGATATTATGACCTTGTACTTTGTGTGAAATTGTGTGTTTGTGTGTTTAAAAGTGTATGTCTGAATGTAAACCTTGTAGGTACACTAGACACACAGCCTTATTCACTTCTAAAATTTCTCAATACATAACGATATGTACATATTTTTTTAAGATTATCGTACAGGTCGACCTATTTATGTATATTTGCAGTTTCCATATGTGCCCATATACTTAATATTTTTACATAATTTTTACATGTAAAATGCAGGTACTCAACTGAATTCTGAGAATGACAGTTTCGAAAAAAGGTTAAGTTCGTTCTTTAATATGTGTTTTGTTGTAGTAAGGAGATCAAGATGAAATCCGGAGCATACAACGTTTACATGGCCCTCCTCGCTGCCTCGTTAGCGCTGCTGTTCGTGTCAGTCAGCGCTGCACCAATGGTAAGTGATTTAGTTATTTTGATAATATAGTTTAATAAAAAATAATCAATTTATTTTTTTACACTGGATAAGTTATTGCGCTCAGAAAACAACAGGAGTTTCTGAATTCAATGATCATTCTTTGTTAACAATTTCCAATTTCCTGATAACACTCACGACACCCACGGCACACGAATACAAACTTAATTTTCATGCAGTTGAATACTGTGAAACATAACATACAACATGTGTTAAAATAAATGTTGACAAGTCATAGGTACTTTATAGGAAATGAACTTGACTGTATACAAACCTTATTTTTCCAATATCCTGTGCGATATTTATAACACATGCACCACGATGTGAACGATTGAATATGTTAAATCGTTAGACCACACATAGTGTGGGCGAAATTTATCAAAAGCGTATTTTCACTAGCCTCAGTAAAACCACAAAGTGATGTCAAAGAGGTCAGAAAGCAGAAACGACATCGTTTTGTTTTTGCTTAATCAAACATGGTACGCGATTAAGTTGATCCAAATCTACTGGAACTGAAATAATTTAGGTTATGATCAAAGATCGTTAGCAAATTTAAAGGTACCTACTTTGGGGTAGTCGTCCAGAAAGGTAGTCAGATATAAGTAACCAGATTAAATGTATTATTAAATCAAGTATATCAAGTGAATGATTTAAGGACAGATACCGTTATAAGTTCGATAATTGATCAACGAGCTGATTTATTGATTGACTCCCTTTATTTCCTTGAATATTTTTCTTATCTGAGTAACTTATTATAAATATTATTTATCTAATTTATTCACAATGCGCATCGAATTTTTAATTTCAAATTTAATACTTGACAAAATAATATTTAAAATGAAACTTTCAAGGTTGACAACATATCGAAAAATTCATTCAGAAGGCATGGAGCACTGAAACTGTAATTAGCAAAATACTTTCTAAAGTCGAGTGGCGACAGCTCCTAAATTACATCATAATTAATGGAAAAGATCCTACAAAGGCACCTTGGCACAATTCCTTTAGCTAACATTCTAAGGCGCAAACACTGACTGGCTCGGAGGAGCAAATTATCGCTAATACCGTTATTGGTAATTAATTAATACAAAATTGAGCTTTTATTGAAGAATAGAAGAAGGACATTTTACGGTCTAATTTACGGTCTGTAAATATAATTTGTTTGAGATTGCAGAATACTCAGTTTTGAATTACAAAACTAAGTATTCTGCAATCTTATCACCAAATTTTTGTATGTCATTTTAAAACAATAAACAATTACTAAATGCATGTACAGGTTAGGAAAAAAAGGTTTTACATCAAAAAAATATTTAGGCTTGTGGGATTAAACTCAAAGCTCACAGCGGCTGTAAGATTATATTCAAATGGTCAATAAGGGGAACGTTAATTACCTGTCATAATACTTACGTAATTAAACTTTGTGAAGTGTAGGCAGTCTGTGGGCGGTATAGTGGTAGGGACTTGAGTCTTTCATAACCGTCTTGTGTAGTACAAAGAGCCGGTGCCCTGCCCGGTGGTTACGTACATAGCCGCAAGGAACTGTTCATGTACTATCACCTCTTGGAGCAGTACTGTTGACGTTGTGGAACTCTACACTAGCGTATCGGTATCTCGCTTCAACAGCAACTTCAAGAGGTCGTAGTGTTGCTCATGGTACTGGTGTTCGTTTAGGAGGCGGAGGACGAACAGTCGGACAACTCGCTGGTGGCGCACCCTGATGGCGACATGGAGATGTCAGGACCGTGGGACACCATCAACACCGCCGCGCTCCGCAGACTGCTGCTGCAACTTGATGCTGAGGACAGGTGACTTACATATTATTCTTTTTTTACTAAATACCAACGACAGTAGAGAAGAACGTCATTATTTATCTTCCGTACAATGCTTGACATCCCATATACCTACAATATTACCATTAAATAAGGCAATTTACAAGATTTGACAATCATCTGTTTTCCTAACTACACATCTCCACACATTTAATATTTGGAAGGATATATTTATGAATCTCAATTTCATTGCCTTCACTTCTTTCTAGGTAAATAAAAAAACATGAAATGCGTTTCTTTTATTACCCAGTCTTTATTATAACGTTATATCTAAAAGTAGATTGCCTGTTCGTTATGCTGACATCACGCAACGAAGATTGTTTATTTGTCGCTTTTTGCACATTTACATTTACACACATAGTGTGGATTTTATCATATCATAATATTTAAAACAATTTTCGTTACACAAACATAAGTCATTAAATTATTGGTAAAGTGTATTTTATAATTGTCTTTTTTATGATAGGGACAATGTTAAGGGGCTAACTCCATTTACGAGGTCGTAAAACAAAGTATATAATCATGATTTAGATACAGTTGTCTATCATTAAATTGTATAATACTATATAATTGGTATTATGACTTTATTTAATGTTTCGATACTATTTACACGAGCCAAAGATAATTCTCGATGTATATTTAATGTGTATCTTGTGTAGTTGTAGCATAATTTACGTGTTGTTTCAAACGACTCGAACGTACAACAAACAAGGCGTTGAGTCCGTTCCCTTAGTTCGAAGGCTTAAATTACTTTGTGTTTAGCTGCCGCCCTCGCTACCTTTAAATAGAAGGAAGCTGTTCGCAAACTAGTGGACTGTTTGCTGCATCACACCTCACGGTACTGTGTACCTCCTCTTTCAAATTAGATGGAAAACAAACTTCTAGTTCATGAAGTTGTACGATGAAACACAAATACGCCTAAGATAATTAGTTTATACAAGCGTATTCAAATATTACATACAGATATTAGAAAAAGGGTCACTTACATTATGCTATTTTACTCTAAGTAATAATTTACTTGTTTACTAACTTGTGCTTGTCGTATACCTAATTGTTTTGTTATTGACTACAAAGACGTTCACAGACTACATAATTTATTATGTTTCGTCGAAAAACTGTCGAAAATGTTATCTATGTCGGTGGAATTTTATGAACTTACATTAAAAGATCCTAACAAAATCTCAAACTATTATATATCTTCCAACAATACTAATGCATACTCGACCAAAGTTACAAAGAATGTGAAAATAAACTATGTGGCTGTCATGAGTAAATTGGAAATGCTCTCCCAGTGGATAGGGGCGACGGTTTGACATATATATAATAAAAGTATAATCTAAATATTATCAGACCATTAAAAGTAAATTTGAAAGACTTGAAAAGTATTTTAAGGTAAGCTTCTTAAGGTTAGTTATTTGGGCGTGCAAGTAAACTTTTTAATCGTAGCTTTGTGGATCTTTACAAAAAAGTTATTCAATGAAAGCTTCCGTCATTTCAACAACGTTTTTTTTTATTTGCAATAGCCTTTGTTCCAGTTGTATTCTGCTAAGGAATTTGAGGTCGATTATCAATGTAATTTAAGCACCTTCTGTTAATTAATAACAACATTTCAATTATTGTAGAAAATGTATTGCTAGTAAATCTATTAAGTTTAATTCAAGGTATACAAAACACACGTGTTTCATGATATTAATCGACATTTCGATAAATCGTTTATCGATAATACATTGTTGAATTATTAAATATTATATACGGCTACATAATGTTTGATATATATATATATCAAACATTATGTAGCCGTATTTCTAATATGATTAATTGGTTTTTCATTCGATTTTCAATTTAGTGTAAACTGACTAAAAAGGCACATCGAACATTAATGGAACATTGTTTCTAGTTCAATAACAACACCAACTTTTTTTTTTATTTATGTTTCACATTCGTATAAATAGCAGACCTAAATAAGTGGTACCTACAGAGAGCTTAATTACCTTTTAATACTTATTTGTCTACCGTGGAAAATTTGTGGGACCGCAAAAATGTTCCTAATTCTGTTTGTTGTTTACTATTACTAAAGTGCTTACTTTAGATTTACAATAATAGAGCTACATGTGATTTATACTGCCACAACCAGTTTTAGTCCTTATATGTATGTAAAATCATAGGTAAAAGTATATTTAGAAGCTTGAAGTGAACCAAACAGGTGTAGGTGCAAGGAAAATGAATTAACATAGCGTGCATTGGAAACACTTCTAAGGATTTATGGCACAAACCATGTGACGTGAAATTATTTCTGATTGATCCCGTCTCACATTGGCCATTGCGTAACCTTAGATATGTATAAAGGTATTTATTACACGAAAACATACAAATGGTCCCCAAATAAGTATTAAAAAATACAGAATTTTAAAACTTCTCTAAGTATGTACTATGTTGTATTATGTTAACTTATTTTTGGAAACTAGCTACATGAAGCCTTGCAGCTCAATTAGCACAAACGAGTTGGCTGTTTTTTACGGTGTGTAAAATTCTTTAGAGGGTATGACGCTATTATTGGAAGCGTGTCCCGATTTTATTTCGCAAATTTTTTAGTGAACTAGTAAGACTACGCGAGCGTAAAATTCCTATTTTAAAACCAATTCTTTATATAACTGTGTAACAACCATTTCGTTTTTAGATTTGGTCAGTCTTCGAAACTATCTCAGTAATGTCAACATCAAAATTGAAATTCTTTAGTTAATAGTCCATGGAAGAAAGCGGATAGGTAAGACAGCTTTTAATGGAGAAAAAATAAATTCGAGAAACTGCTGACTTGCAAAGCGACCGCGAATGAAATAGCTTTTTGAAATTATATGTTTTAAGACGTTGGTTTCCTTTATAATGCTGCCGTGTTATTCTGTATTTATACAATGTATAATTAATAAGAAGCAGGTTGTTAATCAGGATTATAAATTTCATTTGTTCTTATTAATTGACTTTTGACGCAAACTCTGTAAATGTGATTAATAGATGGTCTTATTGGAAAACGTGTTCCGAGACGTTTTTACAGTCACGTTTTATCGTAACTTATATAAAAGCCATTTAGAACAAAAACTTTTTGTTCCTATATTCCGTTTAAGCTATTTTGATCCGTTTAAGGTACTGTTTTTGACCTTTAGAGCCTTAGGTACCACACTTTATAAGTAATCAGCTGTGTAATCTTCTGTCTGATATCATTCTTTTATGCACGTTCATTTATAAGGTTTTTGTGTTCAGGATGGGCAGGGTGACCCGCTCGTGGCCGCAGGCGGAGCCGCGCGGCTGGGGCCTGCGCGCGCTGGACGGGCGCCTGGCGCGCCAGTGGCGGGCAGACAAGCGGCAAGGCCGCTTCCGCCAGTGCTACTTCAACCCCATCTCCTGCTTCCGCAAGTGAACGACCACCTCAACGACGCGCCGCCCCTCAGACCTAGTTGTAACATGAATACTTTAACAAACATTCAGCAAATAGATTAGCAAAATGACCCCTTGTGAAACGGCTGCTTCAATGCATCAACTGTGTCAAATTATTTACTGCTTTTCAACAGTCGTTTCATAATGAGATCTTTCGACAACTTACAATGTAAATAGCATATTTTAACCCTGTTGATGTTAGCTCAAATGATACACATTATAACTTTCCTTAAAAATAACTTCAGCAGACTTGTGTCAAATAAATAAAGTAGGTACATAGATGTTTCTTAAATTATTATTGACCGTGTAAAGAGACATCTTCTTCTAAGTATTTCTCAATTAATGTATTTACGGATTAACCCTTCACTCGGCAGTGTTCATGACATTAATTAACTGTCCGTGAATTAACTACGTTTTATTACTTATCTACCTAAGTAGATTGTATCTGTCTAGTCATAGTATAAAGTCTTTCTAGGTCGTGGCAAACATAGTTTAAGGTTGAATTCGTATATATTTTCGCATAATTTCTATTAAAAGCTATTAAAATATAATTTACATTAGTTTTGCAAGAAGCCTATTGTGTCGCTTTTGTTCCTCGTCTTTACATTTGTATTTATAACTCTATACATTATGTCTCTATATATTATGAGTACTTATTTATACATATTTAAAAACTAATGTAGATAAGTGTTATTAATATTAATAAAGATAATCAATGAAATAAACTTTTGTTTGTCTACTAAATGTTTTATTCCTGTACTACCTATTTGATAAGAATTCTAAATAACTTCTACCCAGGTTTTATCTCAGACTGTTCGTAAAACACTAAATGTGGAGCTTCTTCTAGACCTAGAGAGAGTATTATCAATTTCATGTACAGGTCAGAGAATGTTTCAAATAAAAAAGAAATATCTGTATTAATGCATGAGCAGTTCAATAATAATAACTAATTTTCAATTTCATTTGACTTGTTTAAATTTTAATATATCAGTTCTTCGATAGTCCAGAACACAGGGCAGACCTTTACGTATTATGTACATAACTGTGGTTAATATTTACTTTAAAAGGATCAAACAACTAATAAATTTAGTTCCCTCAACAAACAAACAAACATACAAAATTCCTTTATGATAAATAAAGGTCGATTATATAACTCTCTGGGCCTCACTAATTACTGTATAATCCTGAAAATAGAGAAAATTTAAGATAGATAGTTAAAAAGCACACTAAAAATCCTTAAAAAATTTACCTTCACTTACCTACAAAATAGGCATCAAAATTACCAATAAAGACGACTTTAACCCTCAAAGTATAAAATACCTAGGCTTCTGGTTGGTATTTGCAGTATCACAATAAAATGTTAAAGCCTTTAAAAGTCCGTAAAGAATTTAATGAAAATCTGTAAATGTAGACAGTAGACCTCTGAAACATCTTAATGAAATAATTATTCAGAACGATTTAACTATTTCCGTTTCCATATTTCTACTTCCGTTCCGTACAAATACATGTACCTAACTAGTACAAGGATATTCATTTACTTACTAGCCATTAAAAGCCAATATTTCATGTCACTAGTTGTTAGCTTTCGAACAATCAGTTCATTTAAGACTGGCTGAATAAATGAAACATTAGCAACACAAATGTTTTCAACGTCGTTCCCGTAATCCAGAGCATTCAAATGACGCTGAACTTTTCAGTATAACGAGATAACAAAGCGTTAAATATCCTTAAAAAAAGGACTATTACCTAGAATTGGCGTTCGGTTACTCACTTCAGTTACTCTCTTCTGATATTACATGAACACAGATTTTATGTAAAATTTTCTTGTCGTAGTGGAGTTTATTGTTATTTAGTTACCTTTTTAATCCGGAACTGCCTCTTTGGCCTAGTGGTTCTAAGCGCGACTGCTACACTAGAGGTCTTGGGTTCGATTCCCAAGTCGACCAAGGTGTTATTGGGTTTTTCTATGAAATTCTCAGTAGCAGGTCGGAGTTTGGATTTGTGCCCGGTTAGTGGCAATAGGCTCGCCCCCTATTACATGGGACCTAAACATGCCGGCGAACTGTGGGTGTACGTTGGTACACCTCTGCCTATCCCTTCGGGGATACAGGCGTGATGGTATGTTATGTTTAATCCGGGAAAATCTTTACTGACGTCCTATGCTCTGGGGAATCTAGAGGGTCTACCGGCCTCTTACCAGATGGAACCACTGGTTTAATTGACTTTTATCGGGAACAATGAAAGAATGCATTTATCTACTGCAGTCTGCAATATTATTTAACTACCCAGCTCAAAACAGATGCGACAATATTCGTGTTAAAAAAATAGTTTGAATAGTACCTTAACCTAGGTATTTAGCATTTCTTGTAAAAACGGCACGGTATTTGCACACTATCCAATATATCAAAGCCTCGCTTACAATGTTAATTAAAGTGTATATTAAGCTCTACAACAGGTTGTGCGCCAATAAACGACGATAATGGGATTAAGATTACATGGCTTGGACACTAACCAGTTAAGATTAGAAGTTCCTTCTCACCTGTATATTTTATTAAATGTTTCGGCGACGTAAAAAATGTTTACACGACTAAAATAACATTTCCCTCATTAGGGGTTGAAATAATTCATTATTTCAAACAACCCTATTAACCGAATAAGGTTGTTCGAAATAATGAATTATTCTTGTTGCAAACAAACAATACACAATTTGAAATACATGCATTACCTACCCCATTAATTATCAATTCACTATTCATTTCCTTAAAATTGAATTCTTTCATATTGATAGTAGGTACTACCTTTCGTTGTTTGTAGGACGTCATTAGACAATCGATATTTGTTAAGTGATTACGATAATAGACTTTCAGCAAAACTTTTAACAAGACTTAACGCTAATTAATCAAGTTTTGTAATTGTGTAACCCTGTGGCCCAAGATCCAGGTTAAAAACCCGTACATCGTATAATCACAACGAGAGAAAAAAAAATAAAAAGCTGCTTATCGTGGGCATCACTATTCTTTTCAGTAAACAAGAAGTGAAATGGTTGGGTAATTTAATTAATTGACCTATATACCGTACATATCTAAAGACTATGCCGTATATACCTAAGTATCTAAAATAGTCACTGATCTTACGGCGGCAGAAATATCAACGTGATTAGTCACGTGGCAGGGAATGACGTACGAACTGTTGACCGATTTCAATTTTATGCTATTTATTCACCATGAATCAGTAAATCAGCAAATGGAAGCCATTATATCCACGGGGGTCCGAATCGCCGAGAATCGCGTCGTAGCAATCAAATGTTGTTTATTTATTGGATGAATTTATCTATCATGCTTTATGAAAGATTTTTATTGTGTTGAGTAGGTAATCATTATCTATTCTAATCCTCATTTTCCCTTTCATAGACTAGAAATTATCCATTCAGGTATATAGAAATGGAAAAACTAGAACAATCGCCAATCAGGGTACCTATTGACGTCACAGAATAAATTGGTAAGCTGCTTTATGAATCAGAACAAAAATAAATCATGTCTGGATATGTGGTTTACTAATTTAATAGAACCTATCTCTAAACCCTAAGTACCTGTAGTTTTTAAGAAAACTACAATAAAGATATAGCTAGTTACCTATTACTTAAATATATGTGTAAATAAAACCTATAGATGCCTACCTATAAAAATGAAGTTTGATCATTTCGTGATATTCACAAGCTGTGATGCTACTCCGAAAGAATGTGTCGCACAAATTTTGTAATGCAGCTTCGTGAAGTGACAAGCTTTGCAAGTGTGGAAATAGTCGCTAATTCCCTTTGTGTTGGTGCATGTGCGATTAGTCTGTTTATCGTCCTTCATAGACACAGTAGGCACTGTAGGCAGTTATAGAGAATTCCTTGTGTGGGTTGTGCTGTGTGGCAAAATATAAAACAAAAACGAAAATACTTGCCGGGGTCTTAAAGTCACCAGACTTGAATCACTTATACTAGAAAAAGTTTTGCTAAACGATCTAACTTTGAGGTAATATTACCCTTAATCATAAAATCATTATGAGTCATTATCGAATAGTGACTTGGCGTTTAAAACTTGGGTAATAATGAATTTGTTTCGATTTAACTTTGTAGAGATGAATTTAGAAATAGGTAGGTCCATAGGTACCTACAGACTTAATAAGACCTTACATTTCGAATATGCGTAGGCCTAGTTTTGAATTTACTTAGCGTAGTGGCACCAGTGTTCGACACTTTAAGGAGATAGTGTGCTTCTTTATTAAATTAAAGGTCAATTAGTCACCTTTAAACCAAAAGTAACAATTGAGTATGGTAAGGTATATTCTTGAGATAAGAATAGAATGTATTATTTTTATTTACTATACACAGACTAGAAAAAAAATCTAAAATAGGAAAAAGTGTACAAATCTCCAGTCTTCGACACCGAATCTCCAGTAATCGACACCCAGTCATCGACAGTTACCAGTTACCGACACCCCAGTTATCGACAGTTACCAGTTACCGACACCCCAGTTATCGACAGTTACCAGTTACCGACTATTATCTATAAAGTGTATCTGCCAAATCATCACCCCATTAGTGGGTCTTTAAAATAAAATGACCTGTTTAATAAGTATGCATTTATTGTCCACTGTACAATAACTGTATTTCTTTTTATAATGTGTATAAATTATACTGGGTGTTAAGAAAACCCTGTCCGACTCGTGAAGGTGTTGTTAGGTATCGATATCTGATTACAAAAATGTGGAAAAAAATTGAAAAAAAGAAAAAAAAATTATAACCTCAAAAATATTTTTTTTTCTCAAAAGTCTAGAGAGAGAGTCGGCGCGGCGTCGTAACAGTTGCTACCTATTTACCAAACAAAAGGCCCCCAAAAACACCGACGAAATTGGTTTTATAGTTTTTGTTTTAATCTCAAATTTAGGGAATTTCGGGGCAAAAATAGGCCATTTCGAAATCCGTTATTATTATTTTTATCATGAATATTCCAAATTTGATATTTTATTTGGGCTTGTGATTGTGAACCCTTTAACACCCTTTCGGGTCGGACAGGGTTTTCTTAACACCCTGCATAAATACAAGACAGAAGATATTGACAAAATGACTAGCACTCTTTGAGTCTGTTTTGATTAATTATAATTTTTTAAGTGAAAACTGCTTTAGCGGCGTTGTACACTTTTTTTTGTTGGGTAAGAAATGTTAAAGTTGCGTCAGGACACATGACCTGATTGAAAATCTTTTCGCCATTTTTTTACAGCTGCTGCTGCTTTTTCTTACTGGTCGGGAGTATATTTTTTTCTCAGAGCCATCTGTAAAACCAATCATCGACACATATTATTCCCCATTAATCGTCATTTGTCGATTACTGGTAGCTCGACTTTGATTAGTTTACTTCAAATATCTACCGAGAAGCAAAGTAAGAAGAGCTATATTTGCCTGTCAAATAAAAAAAATGTATCAAAAAATTACTATCGACACGTGTCGATTACTGGAAAAGTCAGTTTGTGAGAACCAGTGATCGACACCAACATTTTACTAATATCAAAATAATATTAAACTTGCGTTATAACATAGTTCTTATAAAAACCCGTAAAACTCATAAAATTCAAATCACTTACAATACATTAGCATAATTAACAAAGAAATGTACTCACTTCCTTAACGATTTCAGTAAGAACTAAGAAATGTTGTTTTTTTCACCGGTACTCTAGCCACAATCAGGTGTCACACCGCTACTTTCAAAATAAAACAGTAAATATTTCTCAAATGTCAATGGGAGCCAGTCAAAAGTGTGCTTTCTATGTTACAGTGTCGTCATATTAAGAAATCGGTTTCCTACTCTTATTCTATTGAATAAAAAAATAAAGTGTCGATTACTGGGGCCCGAGTCTGCTATTTACATTTGCTTGAATCGTCTGAGTGGGTGGGGTTAGTGGGACCATTTTACGATAATTGGCATTCTACTAACTGTCAAAACGTCACAATTGGCCATTGGAACGATTGAGCCGCGAGTTGAGTGAATATGACCGATGGCCGGTACAATTTCGTATTCCGCTATTTTTTGACAGCAGTTGCATCATATCTATGGCTAAACATTTTTTATTTTTCATAGACAATGTGTCAATTTCAACGAAAACTTTCCTTTTTTAAAACATAATTATCCTTATTTACAAGTTTTTAATAGAAATTACATATTGTATGGGCTTTTACAATTAATTAGTATTCAAAAAACAATTAATACAATTTTTTGCAACATAAGAAACGATTATTAATAATTAGTGCCAATCGGTGTTGCCTATTAATAATTACAAAATGTTTGATACTTTTATTTTTAATTTAAATTGACAACACCGCATCCCACTCATGCCAGTATGCCACTGATTGTTGTTGGCTTAACTGAATACGAAAATTAGGCACATATTGGGTTGACACTATCATCCCACTATGATCATAGTAACACGGAGTGTAAATAGCAGACTCGGGCCCCTGGTCCTTGTCGGTCACTGGTGCCACTACGCTACAATACTTAGGTATACTTAACTTAGATGGCTATGTATAGAGGAAAAAACATATTTCATATGATAACTATCCAGTTTTTATCAAACAATTGAATAGTAGGTACGCGTTTATACAGATTAAATATGAAATACCTACCTATCTATTATATGAGGATTTGGCGATAACTTTAGAGGACTGCCCTTCCAAACTTTTAATGAACGGACTGTTTGACGGGATACGATCACGTGGCCCGACATAACATATTATGTTATGTCGGGCATAACTGGAGATAGTCAATAAGCCTACAGCTTAATAAGCTGTAGGCTTATTCAGCTGTAGGTATATACTAGCAATATATATATACAGCCAACAGTACCTATATAGCAATGTACTGTTGACTGAAAAAAAAACCGAATAATGTATCATCAAGATCTACTACTAATAAATAACTTACGAAATATCACCGATTAACACTGGGGACACATAGAACTTAAAAAGCTCTACGTGTACGTAAAATGATTAACAATTTTGGAAAAAAACTTTCAGATTTAAGTAGTTAATTAAATAACAAAAACCTTTATTTTTTTTAAAGCTGTATGCATCTTTTTAAAGTAGGTACCTACTAGTCAAAAAATATTTAGTCACGTTGCACGTGCAGCCCGTTTGGTTTTTTATTATTATAAAGAACCAAACGTGCTGCCCGCGCGGCGTTTAATTAGTTTCTAAAGCTAAATTCTGGCTCTTTTGTCAGAACAGCCCAAGAATAGATCGACGGACCAAGTATTTGCATTGTCACCTATGAGGCTATGACCCAACATTATAATTATGCAAATTTACGACTCCATCGGCTGTCAAGAACTAGTCTGTTCTACTTGCATGATTTGATCCATAGATAAGTGTGAGTGGGAGTGGCTAAACAAACAATCATATTTTATTCATATTCGGATACATTGCAAGTTAGAAAGACAAGCATGTAATAAAGAAAGGAAAAAGAACTGTCTATGTGTCATGGATGTATTATCTGTGAAAAAGTACATCTGTCTTCAATTGTCTAGACAGAAAATAATTATCTGTGAGTCTGCTGTTTGGCTGTTTGCATTTGCAACTTTGCAACTTTTGAAGTTTTTAGTTTAAGTTTTGTCGGCAGTGGTCGGCTGACTCGGCAGTGGCGCGCATTATATTAAAACTTTTGAAAACTGTTAAAAACTTTCATGTCTTAGATTTATAATCAAGTATATCACAATGGCAGATGATTTGCTCCCAGACAGTGCCAATACTCAAACGCAAACCCAAAACTCCCAAATTGACTGGAGTCAGCCTATCACTCCATCTTATATCCCGACTATATGGGGCAGATTATACTCTACAAAAGTTGCTGTTAGTGGAAAACATTGCTGGAAAAACGCCCAATATCCTGAATATTATGGTAATTCTTCTTCTATAATCATACAAAAAAAATGTCTGCCTACCTACACAATTTTTTCGATTTACTGTACCGGGACAAAATTTTGACCTGTTTCGCCTGCTTCTTTTACAAGACTAGTTTTAGCTTATACTAAAATAAGTTTTTCATTTTTTTAAATACTTACAATATGTTATGTAGAAAGTTATATTGCTTGAATTGTATATCAATAAACATTTGCTATTAGTTAATACCTATTTCCTTTTTTCTTTAACCTTGTATATCTGATATTGCACAGATCTCATACAGCCAGAATTTACATTGGGAAGAGCGCTCACTTGTAACTTTGTTGTTAAAAAAGATATGATTAAAGAAAATATTATTAAGAACATCAGCAAACTGCAGTTCTCCATTAAAAGGGACATGTCGTAAGTTATTTTACCAACATTTTCTTCTCTTGTATACACATTATTTTAAAAAATCCTTACTTGTTCTACATAATTAAGTATTTTTATCACGCAAAAGCTCTGTATTATGATAATGATCACTACTAAACTATGGATTTTATTACTGTTTATTTTAAATTTTAGTTCTTGATGCTTCATCACTTTACAAGGTGTCACAGGCAGACTGAGAGAGTCTGCCTGTGACCGTGATGTAGAGTAGTTTTATTTCAATTTCTAATATTCAAATAAATCTCAAAAGGCATTAGTACTATGACTCATAAAGCATTATAATTTTACTCTATTTATAATTTAATTATGATGACATAACTAATAATCCATACTCTTTTTTTAGTGAACCTCTTTGCCCAGCTATAATAACAGATCTTTCCTACAATGGTACTTTTGTCAACTCAGAGAAAATAGGCAAAGGAAACTGCCGTGTTTTAGATGATAATGATGAGATAGCAGTCACTCATCCTATTGTTAAAAGTTAGTTTTTTTTTTATATTATACATAATATTTATTTACCCCTGTTTTTAAAGGTCTTTTTATCATGTTTTTTTGTTTTTTTTTTAGTTTTTATTTTTAAAGACTTGTTGAAAAATGAGCAAGATCAAGTTCCTAAAGAAATATCAAAGAAGTATTACATCTCAAGGACATTAGGGCAAGGAGCCTGTGGTTTAGTTAAACTTGTTTATGACAAAGTAAATATTATTATTTTTATTATCTATTGTAATATTTTAGAGCATGTTTTAAGCTTAACATGAATTTCAGATAACATGTGCAAAGTATGCAATGAAGATAATTAAAAAGAGCCGAATGACTAATGGACAGATAAACCATTTGAATGACCCTGAGAAAATTATGAATGAAATTAATATTATGAAAGCTGTTAGACATGTAAGTGGTAAAACAATTTAAAAATAACTTCTGAACATTATTCATAATCTCATTTAAAACAGTTTAATTCTGTATGAATGCACAATAAATTAATGATTTAATAAATAAGGTTGATATAATGTTTCTAGCCATGTATAATCTCGACGGAGGAAGTATTTGACTCTCGCGAAGCAGTCTACATTGTATTAGAATTGATGCAAGGAGGAGAGTTGTTCGACAGGATTACTAAACAAGGCCACCTCTCGGAACAATTTACCAGGTTCCTGTTCAGACAGATGGTGCTGGCTGTTAAGTACCTCCACTCTCAAGGAATTACTCACAGAGATCTTAAGGTATTATGTAAACTAATATTTTTAACCTTCAAAACTAACTATGTGATTTGAAAAATCTTTAACTGATATGTAGCAAATTTCTTAAATAGCAGAGTTATAGACTAGGTAGGTTTTGTAAAACAAGATTTCAAATGAGCAAAACTACATGCAAAGCAAGTGTACCCATATGTTTACCATATTATTTGACTTTTTAAATATGGTTTTAAAGTTGTACAATAACAATTGCAAAAAACTCACCTTATTTAGTAAACAAAATCCTTTTTAGCCTGAGAATGTACTGCTTGAGAGCAAGGAGGATGACACGCTAGTAAAAATAACTGACTTTGGCCTGAGTAAATTTGTTGGTGAGCACAGCTTCATGAAGACTATGTGTGGCACACCATTGTACTTAGCGCCAGAAGTGCTCAGAGCCAATGGCCAGAGGTGCTATGGTCCAGAAGTAGATGTGTGGAGTCTTGGAGTCATTTTCTTTGTATGGTATGTAAACATTGCATTTTAGTTTTATTAGCACTTTAAAACAGAACAAATTTCGTTTCAACTTTGGTTCCATTCCAGCCTTGTAGGATATTTGCCGTTTTCGGCCGACTACAAAGACTTGTCACTCAAAGATCAGATCTTGAGTGGAAGGTACAAATTCTCACAAGCGCATTGGCGAGGCGTCAGTTTGCAGGCCAAACTGCTGATGAAGAGAATGCTGACTGTGCAAGTTGACAGGCGGATCACGCTCAACCAAATATTGAACCATAGCTGGATGCAGGTAAATATATAACAAGCATAAATCTTTACCTAACACTGTTTAATAGTTTGTATTCTATGTGATCATTTGTTTTATAGGACCATGACGTTATCATAAGGGTAGAAAAACTACTATCACATAAGCAAGTATTGAAAGGTATGACGCAGCTGACGGTATCTTCTACATGTGAAGACGATGAGAACGGCAACTCTGACACAGTCACGGTTATAAGGCTGGTGGCGACCGGCAAGCGAGCGCTAAGCGACAGTTTCAGTTCCTGCGAACCTATTCCTAAGAAATTCAGAGTTGGTACATCAGTTGGCAAACATGATGATACCACCTCCACAAACAGCTGTTGCTCTGATGACTAACTTTGATTAAATCTTTGACAATTCAATATATTACTGGTTCTAATAATTCAATTGTCTAGTTTATATAATTATGATCCTTATGACTAGGACTGTACATTCCGACGATTTCGGAAGTACAAATTAATTAATGACGGGTATTAGTTGAGTATGAATACCATTTTGTTTCAGTTTTTTATTGTTTTAATAATTATTATTGTTCTATTTTTGTTCACCAGGACATGTGATATTTTTAATGTTTCTCAATTTTAAATAATCTATTGTGGAATTTATGTTAAAAATAGTGTGTGTTAACATATGGTGAGAATGATTATTTTAATCTCAAAATTGTTGTATTTTATGTCTGTTGTTGTGTAAACCTTGATTTTTGTTTATGAATGCATGCAAATCACTTGCATTGTTTTTATCGTGCCATATTGTGCCCAGTGCAGCAATTTAAGATGACTAGTTACCCAAGTTAACTAATGAGACTTAATTAGTTTTAGAGAAAACTTTAAATTTGTTTTAATTCTTAGTTTTGTGAATTTTACATAATTCAATCACAGTAATAAAAGTACGAGTTAATTAGTTTTATTAAGCTACGATAAGTCATTATTGTTATTTCTAAGACTTTCTCTAAACTTAAGAAATGAATCCCGCCTTTGATACCACCGCTTTCGTTTACATCATGTTAGATTTTAATAAAAACGTGTTGATTTTTGTGATGATGATGATACATCGGTTTTATGGTCAATAAAACGAAGGTTATCAAAAATAAATTAATTATTTTTATTTCAATTCCATGAGACGCTCTGTACACTATTTATGTACAAACACAAATTATTATAATATAGGAAAATTTTGACAATAATTAAATTTATTCAGTCTTCTATGATATTCAATACAGTTTAACTTTGTCTTTTCTACAAAGAAATGCTTTATATAATTAATTATTATTATTGTCGGCTTAAATACACACAACGCACACAAAACATTAAAATAGTTATCTTTCAAAACAGCAATCGTAATTTATTTTAATGTCTTATTCATATAAAATGAAACCTTTATAAACCTCCTATACATTACAACGAGCTTATAATAATCATATAATATTAATCAATTATGGCTCACATTATCTAAGTCCTTATATAAGGACTTATTATAAGTAAGCCAAATACTTGTATTCGTACTTCGTGAACAACTTTTATTTTAAAATGTTCACATACTTAACAACAAGTTAGAAAATGCTGTTACAAAACAACCTAATTCATAAAACAGCACTAAGGAGGTTTTAAAAACATTTAACGAAAAAGACTTAATATTTGGTAGAATAACCTTATCTAACGTAAAGGTAAATCTATGACAATAATAGTTAAACTGCATGAATATATTCATACTAGAACACTGTTGAACAAGTAAACAAAATACAGATTTAGCATTGATAAATTATTATCTATAAATAACAAATAAATAGGTTGCATCGTGCAACATAATATGAGGTAATCATAAACTAACCAAAAGACAATATGCATTGATAATAATGTTTTCTGTACTTTAATTGATCGATATTTTATAAGAACGTAAGCTAATTACAAACATTTAGTTTTAAACAGGCACATGGCTTCTTAATCAAGTAGGTAACAGTAGCTATTGTGATGCCTAGTTCCTAACTACTTACAATCACACAGTCGTTCCCCATAATAACATAACCAACCCTCTTTTAGTAATACGCCCTACGACTCAGTCTTATATATAATTATGTTGCAATAAAATCACTACAATTATTCACTCCCCATTAAGTATCTCGTCCAAAAATGGCTTGCGAACTAAGTTTCGTTACGATCGCACAACGATAGCAAAATTTAGTGCAAAGATTAAATTAAGGCAGGCGATAGTTGATTAGCAAGGGAATCTAATTATAGTTATTAAACTGGAACATTATACTCTTTATCGAAAGTGTATTTCACAGTTCCGTCACTTTCGTCACGGAGGTAATATCAGCCAACAAACTAGTTCTCACAACATTATTCACCTCCGCCCATCTCTTCGTGGGCTGAACTGTGTGACGGCTCAGCAGTTTGAGCTTCCGCTTCTGTAAACAAATATTTCCAAATTTATGATACATACAAAATAAACCAGTATATATTTGGTAAGTGTGCCCCAACATAGTCACCAAAGCGGCAAAGCCACAGTATGCACAGTAAGCAAGCTCTATTTAAATGAGCTGGGGACTCACCTACTACCTACAGGCTACTACATAACTTTTGAAGTAACTGAAACAATGTACACACATAGTTTCAGTAAGAAAAGCAATAAAACGAATGTTTTAAGCTTTAGCTATAGGCCGTTAACACTGTTCAGAAGTCATGTAATGTTTATGATATAATGATATTATGGGCTCCCACACAAAACTGCGATGCGATGCGAATTCGCATCGCAGGAATTTCTAGTAAATAAAGTTCAAAATGGAACGCGAATTCGCAGAATTTTGCGATGCGATGCGAATTCGCAGTTATGTGTGCGAGCCCTATGTGTGTGCAGAGTACACTTACTAGAACATTACTATTATTATTTTTATACGTAGCTTTAATTTGTTAGGCTAACTTCAATTTGAAAGTTAATTATGTTATACAATCAAGGCAAAGGTGAACTACTAAGACTACAATATAAATTTACATGAACAATGAACTCAAGATAAAATAAAAAACATTTTTTACTCACCAGCAATGGCGCGATCAACTTTTAACTTGTCTCTGACAATGTATATAGATGTTAACAAGAAGAATATCCCGCCTATGACTTCCACGAAACATGTGACGAACAATGCGTATTGCAGTGACTTGAACTTCACTACTGAGGTAGGCTCCGTATCTACTGGGGAGAAGGACTTTTTCAAACTCTCCGATATCTGAAACAAATACATTATTCATTACATATCACACTTTGCTTTATTTATACAGTTACTGATACTATTCTAGAATCTAAAATGAAAAAATAATTATAAATTGTGATGCAGTCCAAATAGAAATTGTATGAAATTACCACTCATTTATAATCTGATGATGAGATCAATGTTTATGTTACCGTCATTTTGTACAACTTTTAAGTAAATAATTATGAATACGACCAGAATGACAAAAATCTACGGAATCTTTAAAAAGATCGTCCAAAATAGTTATCAAAAATATACTATATTATGTATTATAATGATTTTCCATAAAACATATTATATACGTACCACTCCCACTAAGTAAGGACTTCCAGCGTCACCAAACATGTGTGATATTAATATTTGGAAAGCTTCAGCTGTAGATCTTCTAGGTGGTATAACCACATACTGAAATTATAAGAACACTCGGTCAGCAACTAGTCAGTTTATAATCATATGTATCTTTCACAACACAACAAGCTAAAGTACTTTAATTTTGCCTCAAAACCAATTAAAAACACACCAGCTTGAAATGGTACATGCAATTGTTTATACTGATTTACGTATATTCGGAATGATGTTTTATTTCATTACTCATCAATCCATTAAATTATGATAACTTTGAAACGGAATCATAACTACTATCAGAACGAATACAAAAATAGAATATACAAGTGCACAACAATTAACAAATTAGCATTATTTATAAAAGCGCCATCTGGATTACTTCTTAGTAATTACTAGGTAGACTAAACAGGATGTCAATGTCGGGAATAGTCATATAAGCTTATGTCAACAGATGGCGCTGTTACACAGATTGAAATCGGTCCACCTGACTCGAACGTTCTAAAAATATTCCAATGAGACCACAAGTTCCGAAAATAGTTTATCACAACTAGGCAATGGTGAACCGTCAATATGTGCTAATAATGAGTGACTGATTTTATAAAAAGCACCGTATACAAAGCAATAAATAAATAATATATAATTTACATACACAAACCATGCATAGTTTGTCATGCATCAAATTACTAGTCAAAATAAAAATCCACAATCACCATATACTAACAAAATCTACCGCACAACAAAAAAAAAAAAAAACACCTCGACGGGTTACTCCTGAATGCGATCGGTTTTTAGTGATGTAAATAATAAAACCGAGCGCATGCCAGCAGCGTCCCTGCGGTAGGCATCTCTTACCAGCGACATATCGGCTACTATTGCCCAGTTGAGATTCAAAGCGACTTCGCCAATAAACATAAAGATGAAGGGCGCGTAGAAGTAGCCCTGCACGCACACGAGGCCGAGCGTCATGGCGGGCGCGGACACGAGCAGGCCGACGCCGCAGATGACGGGGTGCGCGCGCGGGAACCGCTTCAGCAGCCCCGTGCCCAGCCACGCGCCCAGCGGCACGCCCAGCAGCCCCGCCACCATCGTGATCACGCCGAATATGAGCGACACCCTTCGTGCAAACAACGCCGTCAGCATGCGCCACAGGGAGCGAACTCGCATACCTCATACTTACGCAATCATGCTAACATATATTGCTTAAATATGTATATAAATCATAGATATCTTTAAGAGACATGTAACTGTCGAATCAACTATTTCATGCTCGCATTTTAATAACAATATATAATAAAATGAGTAGGTAATGAATGTTTCAATACATTGGTTAATGTAACTGACGTGACTGAAGCTTCTTGTGCAATTATATAATATCGAAGCGGCATTCTCTACAATTAGCATCATGATGAGATGATTGCATCGTATCATAAATTCCCACACAACATAATTATCGCGTTACAAGTACAATGGAGTGTCATCTCATTGGAATATTTTCTCCAGAATCTGTTAGAGCCAGTGATCGATTTCTGCTTTAAATAGCTCGCATGGTAAGCCGCGCATGCGAGCTCGGGTCCTGGTAAAGCACCGCACAATTGTGCAATATTTATAATTACATAAATAACTTAGGATTTGACTAAGCTTTACACATTAAAATGCAGCGCTTGCCGGACCCAGTAAAGTCAGAAAGCGCTCACCAGTATAATATCAGCGACGATCGACCACGTCAGATTGAGCGTGGTCATGCCGAGGAAGATGAGCAGGTAGCTGAGCGAGACGTGGTAGCCGACGAGCACGAGCGCGAAGTAGACGAGCGGCGCGGAGGCGAGCAGCGCGAACCCGCACACGAGCGGGTCGCTGTCGGGCACGCGCGCGCGCAGCCGCTGCGCCAGCGCCGAGCCCAGCGGCACGCCCAGCGCGCCCGCGAACATGCCCACCAGCCCGAACTTGTACGACACGCTGCCGCACGCAACCACGCTTTACTACTACACCTTACTCATACTAGCCCTCTCTACTGTTGCCTACATTTGAGACACACTCGCGGTCAGCTACACTCGCGTACACCCTAGCTTTTTTTTCATGCATAATATAGAATCACTTTAAATAATCATCATCATCACCTATCACAGAGTTGGATCAATTAATGGCCCTCTACAAAATTTGTTAGACACGAAAATCAGATCGTTACACAAATAATATATCAGGAGAATTGAACTCCAAATCGTTTGCCTGGCAACTAGCTATTCAACCGCTATGTAATCACGATACATAACCTATTATCCCTGTTATATTGTCTCGGTAATATTAAAACATACCTTTCTAAAGTAATATCATGGTTCTCCGGCTGCATGGAGAGGCCAAGGAAGATGAACTGCGGTCCCCACCACGCCAGAGCGCCTGTCACGAACGCTACGCACGTAAACGCGAGCGTCGACAGCATGAACGACGGACTGAAACATAACAATATAAAATTAAGTACATTTTAAGGACTAGTTATATGTTATTTAAGTCCTGCATTATTATTTGGAAATCAATATATTTCTAAATTAGATCGTAAGTACACCCTAACAACAATGCAATTTCAGTTCTAATGACAAAAAAAGATTAAGTTTTATAGCATCATAACAAACTGCGTGCTTAAGGCGCTCCCCCGAGCAAAATGCGCAAAAGCCGTGTTTTACTAAGCTATAAACTCGATATTTAAAACACATATCAAATTAATTGTTATACCAAATCATTCTCTAACATGTCGACTTTAATTTACCTGGATATATATTTTTTTAATGCAGCAAATTTTAGGTATTACTCATTTTAAAAATGGTCTATCAAAATTTATTTCTTGCGTAACCTCATGAAGTACACGTGCTTTTTTAATGTAACTTATACCAATTAATAGAGAATTTAAATCTAAACATCTTCTACGCTTCTGATTTTCAAAAAGGCCAACAATTTATTTTATAATTCAAATTATTCCTAAAAATTGTCAAATTCACAACAAAAATACACTCGCGGAGGCGAGGCGGCAGTCAGCCGTAGGCTCTCGACGTGAGAGCACGTCTCATTTTTCTTTGAAATGTCATTTACAATTTAATATTATGACAACTGTCAAAAGGTCATTGCTAGCACTATGTAGTTTTACACACGGCACTGGTGATAAAATACAAATAGTATGGAATACATATTTATGTTATAAGATAACTTATAAATGTCAAATTACATATTTGTTTAAATTACATGTATTTATGTTAAATTATGTACAACTATCAAAATTTATTTAATGGGATTTTTATTTCTGAATTTGAGGTTTAAATTAAAACCTTGATTTTTCGATGGCAATGAACACGATTATAACAGGATGATGCCTGGATTTGAAAGAATTCTAGTCCTACCCTTAAAGAGGAAAGGCGGCTTTTGAAAATTCGGTTTTTGAAGAAAGTATTGCTGTCGCTCTACCGCACGGTTTGTGAATGTGTGCGTAAGTTGACAGTGTTTGTGACAAAGCGCGCTCGCTACGTGTAATTGTCTACTTACTCACCAAAATTATTTTATCATCTGCACACGTGAATTGGCATTATTGATATATAAACAAGGGGTAACCATGACAATACAAGGTAGCCATATGATAAACTTTTTGATTAATTTTCTGTATTAGTAAACAGCTTGGTGGTAGTACGATTGGAAATTAATATTCTGGCTGTAAGTTCGAATCTCAGTCGACACATCCTTTTTGTGTATTATGACCTATTCTTTTATAGTTTATTATTTTGTAAAATTTGGTTGATTTTTTACGACATAAAAATAATTTGGATTGTTTAACTTTTTGTCGTGCATTGCATAAACAATGATTATTTTGTGTTAGTGTTTACTATTTTTCCGTGGTAAGTTTGATGCCCATTGCAGACCAAGGGTGTGATATGCCGTAAGAAAAAATATGTTACTAATGTTATATCAGTGGCATCATTTATAGTATTCCTTTGAAAATAAATAATTTATGGTATATTTATTTGTGATTGTTTTTACTTAAAACCCATGACAACATTTCATGAAAAAGTAAAAACACAGAAGCATAGTCTATAATTTTCTTATTTAGTATGCAAAATAAAGGTCTAATATTAACAATAATAATAAGTTTTAGCACACAAATAAATATACCAATGATTAGGTATTTCTTGAATAAAACTTCTTTTTACGGATTTAGTCGCGGTTTAGATAAAAAGATTATCATAAACAATTTATATTATTACTAGCTGTACCCGCGACGTTGTTCGCTTATACCTATCATTCATCTTTATGAATAAATATTTGACTGTGATGTAGAGGGCCACTAACACGAACTGCCTACTGCCGAGTAAATTTTGTCACAAAAGTTGCTGTTTGTATAAATTCTCAAAATAAAAAAGTACCATCGTCATAATTATATAATTAGCTTACCGCTAAAAATTTCAAGGATTGGTTTTGATGCTACTTTGTTTAAAAATTTTAGATTTATCTTCCAAGTCCAGAACCGTGAGAAAAAAATATAATTTTCATGGTGGCTTTCGATGTCAATGTCCAAAATATGTCTACCTTGGGCAGTTTTGAACTGACTCTTTTATCTTCTTTTTTATATATGTAGTATGTTTTCTCTTTAGCTGCTTTAGTTGCCCAGTTGGTTACAATAATTGAAGGTCAATGTTTTTGTATTGAGTCTACTGAAAGCAGCTGTCGCTCTAGGCAGTAAATGGCAAAGGGCACCCAAAAACCGAATCCATAAAAACAAATTAGTCCATTTTTTATGCTATAGTTCTCGTTGGTACCGTAGTCCCTAGTGAGACTACTGGGCGCGAGGTTTTGGTGCGAAACCTCGAAATTGAACTACGCCGTTAAATTGAGAGTGGATATCAGATAGGCAGTGACTGACATGAGACCCATGAAACTGAAAGAGGAGGTAGTTACAAAAAGTTGACGTACGGTTTGAGAGGCACAGTGGCAGAATTACCAAAACTGTGTTTAAAATTATTTGTTTGGAAAGATTAAGTAATAGCTGTCCAAGGACAATCTCATTCTACCCTGATTAAAGTAAGAGGCTGTATCCTGTACAATTCGCTTAATTAAGTGTAAGGTGCAGCATAAGGTGATGGGCTTAAATACCGTACATATATTTTAAAATGTAGAGAATGCGATAGAAAGTTTATTTTATTTAGGGTTTTGGCCCAAACTTTCGGTAATAGGGTACAAAACTTTATGAAATTTAAACACATAAATAAAACGTCATGTACGCATAAAAACCTACATGAGAAGCAAGCTACCTTTTAAAGAATATTAAAGAGGTAGTACATACTAAAGATTGTGTGATAAAAAGATCATTGGGTTTTTGGGTAAAAGAAAATAAATAACAAATACAAAAAGATCTTGTCCATGGAATATAATATAGATGACCAATAGAAAACATTTCACATTATGTTGGAAAAATAGTTTAAAAGTGGATTAAAGTTTTTAACCAACTATAAAGTGATCTATGGGGAAGCTTACGTTTTCAAGTCAGAAGCGAATGCCTAAATTTCCAAGCAAATGGCCAGGACATTTACGCCTGAATCACTTTACGGTATATGCCATGCACGTTTGTTCCTCCATGATCAGGAATGAAGAACAAACTTACCTACGGAGAAGAATACAAACACTAAATAATTGTAAGTTTATATAATTATCGGTTGAGAAAAAATTCACGACTTAAAGATGTCATTTATTGCGACTAAAAATACAACAAAATGTTACAAATATTTTTTTACTTAAAAACGATACGTTAGTAAAACACAAAAAGAGTTATCTCTACTGAGATTTGAACTTGGGTATCAAAAAATTCAAACTTATATAAGAAAAAGGACGCATGAAAGACTGAAGATTGCTATGGCTACCTCAGTCTGCCATGGTTACCCTCTTGTTTATCTGTCAATAATGCCAATTTATGTGTGAAGTTGAGAAAATGATTTTGGAAATTTAAAGCTCCAACCCTTATCAGCTAGATTGAATAGCATGTTTCAACATAGCTAACAACCATCTACGATTTCTTGAAAACAACCTCTCAATTTTTTACACCATTCGATTAAGTAGTTTATGTTTGATACTGTAACATAAAATCTGACCCCCGGCAAAAGAGAGTTGTAATGCAATTACTGTACTGAATTGCGTGTTGTAATATTTTACTTCTTGAACTCACTAAATTAATCATATCTTTTGATAGAGTGAACCGATTTCGATGAAACAAAAACTAAGTTATACCTCAAGTTGTGTATAATTTTTGTATATAAACATTGTCTGCATTGAATCCGTAGATTTTACGTGATGTGTGCACAAACAAACATATAAACAGACAAACAGACAAACAGACAAACAGACAAAAATTTCAAAAATGATGGAAATGGGTTCTGTTAGTTATCCTTTAACACGCTGGCTATTTTTTTTTTCAATTTCTTCAATGTACAAAAATGACTTTTCTACAGATTTATTATATGTATAGATTTAAATAAAAGCAACTAAATGTTATGAAGATTTAAACTAAAAAAGATATGTTTTAAAACTCAAAAAGGGTAGCTCAACCGAGATTTGAATTTGCAGCAAAAATTTTCATGTCCAATCGCACTACCACCAAGCTGTTTACCACAACGATTACGCATATGGCTACTTTGTAGTGTCATGGTTACCCCTTGTTTATACGTCAGTTGCCAATTTACGTGTGCGAAGAGAAAATGATTTTGATGGTAGTAGAAGTATTACTTTTCTCTATGGTAGAAGTAGACAACTACATCATGCGAGCGCACTTTGACACACACACTATCAACTTACGCACACATTCACAAATCATGCGGTAGAGAGACAGCAAGACTTTCTTCAAGTCTCTCTGCCCGCCTTTCCTCTTAATACGTGCCTTGTTAGATTGATATTTTTGAGATAAACAACCTAACCAAATCGATTGATTGTGAAAATTAGCACCAAAAATATCGAATTTTTCATCAATAAAAAAAATCGTAGTCAATACCAAGTCACTAAATAAAGGTCAAAAAAAAATCTTGTAAAAGACATGAAATACCTTTCTGACTGAATAACTTTACATCATTAAATTATTCACTCAGAAGTTTTCAATTACTTGGGTGATATTCAATTTTAGAGAAAAATAAAATATATTTCACTTATCTTTTTTTTAAATCTTGCGGTCATGATTGATGATATTCTTGTCTATAAATTCATAAGTCTACTATTTTTACTACTTAGTACGTAAGTAAATCAACAGATGGCGTTGTTTTTTCATAAAAAGTAGCGATGTATATGTAGAGGGGAAATGCGGGGGGTTTAGAGGTCAAACGCTGAAGGGCATTTGCTCGGGGGAGCGCCTTAACAGTGCTTATTCATTTAGGACATTTATCTTGTCACACTTAGGAACTCACAGACAACTTCAAGTTTAAAGCCAGTATTCACTAGTCAAACGATGTTAGTAGGGGACGACGAATCAAAAGCTATTTTAGTAATTACGATCGTTAAAAATAAAAAGTCTCACTTCCTAATTAGTGCGCGGAGATCCTGATTGTAAGTGGTGGGTTTCATATGGCTCTCCTCGGCTTGTCCTCGTTCGGGGTCCTCCATGAGCCAGAATATGAGGACGACGGCGATGGCCCCGAGGAATGGGGTCACGCGGAGACCCCAGCGCCAGTTACCCGCTGCTGCGCCCGCCACTGACCCCACGATGTACCCGAGACCACTGGAAGATGACAAAGTTACAACTTTAGGTTTGAATAAAAGTTTCGGTCATGCAATAAAACAACAACAATAAAAAACAGAATCTTTTTGGGAATTTTTTAGTGAAATTATTTGAAATATGATAATAATTATTTATTTTAAATATGTCCATCTGACCATTTTCAGTCATGGCGGAGGCGGATATCTCAAACGAGACCAGCCATCTGCGCAGGAGATTCAAGTGCCGCAATGTGTACAATCTGAGATACGCATATATCGATTGTGTCTCGTGTTGTAATGAAAAACGTGGTGAATAACATTGCATAATTCGAACATTCATGAAGGCATCGGTTCATGGCCATGAGGTTAAGCGTAATGCTTGTATTTTTCACATCAGCCTTAATTCGCGTGTCTTATTTCTTTAATTAAAACACGTCGCTTTAATCTACTGCATGCTCCATAATTTACATAATAATGTAAAACTCATTTGATATAGAAAGTGTATTTTTCGCTAAAATAAAAACAGCGAACTCATTTGGGCATTGAGTCATGTCTGGACATCCAATATAATAATATGGTACTCATAATAAAACGTCTGCATTCGTTTTAAAGGTTCACCTACATTGAAAAATAAGTAACTACTTAGGTATGTACTTATTGTTGGAATGTGCTGAGTAGTAAGTAAACAAATATTATGATTACCTAACCAAATTCCTGGCACTAATATTATAAATTTTGTTTAAAGTAGATCTGCTACACATAATATTTGTGTGGTCATAATTGAATGGTAGAAAAAGTAATTTTGAGGGATACAAAGGTAGTCTTAATGAATATAATATTTATGTCTAGAAATTAAATATATAATTTAATTTCTAGACAAAAATATTATTTTATACATTTAGCATTAAGATGGAATGTATTTGGAGCATAATAATATGTAGACATAAATTAGCGCTATGTTATAAATAACCAGTGTGTTACTGCAAGTTGCAACGGATATTGCAAAAAAATAATCTCATTCTAAAGCATGTAGGTACATGCTAAGGCCGTGAATAGATATGAATATCATTTTTTTGTGTAATAACGTGGAAAGTGTTTGCCTCATTCTAATCTGGTATCAATTGATTTTAGAACTGCAAAGACTTCTTAACCGAGATGTCGGTAATACAAAAAGGTTCCATTAAAACCTTTTAAAAGACATGAGAACTTTAATGGCTACGCAAGTAATAAAAAGCACCATGGACAATAAATTAAAAATAACAAAGGTGACTGTTAACTTGAAACCACTTTCCCTTGAGAGCAATTTTGACGTGACGTTTGTAAAATAAGTACAAACGCACTGACCATAGTATTATTTGGCTGTATAAAAAGTAATGAGTCTGTCTCGTAGAAAGGCGACATGAATGACTGGTTATTTTTAAATATCATGAATATGAAACATCAAAGGTTAAAATATTACACGTTCTTACGTTATACGAACTCATTCGAATATATTAGAACGTCATAATTATGCTACACAACCGTTTTTTTTACATATTTATTCAACAGCACTTCCGGCGATTTGGCTTTAACCTTGACTTAAACTTGACCGATCATTCTTGGATAAGATAAACCGAGTTAACCACCTAGGGTAGAACAGTCTAGAACAAGAATCTTAAAGTGATAAGCTTACATCAGTTCTACATATTTACCTTCCGACGGGTATAGCGAAGTAGAAGAAAGCCAACATCTTAGATCGCACATTGCCCACGAAGAGGTCGCTAATGATAGTTGGCGCGATTGTCGAATACGAAGCTTCGCCGATACCCACCAGGCCACGGAAGAATGTGAACATGGTGAAGTTCTAAAACATAGAGACAAAAGTATTAGTTATAGCCATTTAATAAAATTGGAGAAAGTGAAAAGTCCAATGTAATGGCAGCCTATAATTGTGCCACTGCGGCGCCATACATACTAGCCAAAAACGAATATTCAGAACCGTCGTTTGCTCACTACCGTTACGGGTTATCAACCACAAACATAAACAAAATACAACTTACAGCTATGAATGAGCCTAAAAATGTGGTCAAACTCCATAACGCCACCCCAAATGCCATGATGATGCGCCTCGAGTACCTATCCCCGAGGTACCCGAATATTGGCGCGAACACCATGTAGGCGACCACGAACACGGTCTGGAGGAAGCCGGCGCAGTCATCGCCGATTTTGAACTCTTCTTTGACATCGCCCAGAACACCTATAAATAAACCGAGAACATGATTAGTCACATAATGATAAAATCATGTTGTTTATCTCCGTATAATTATAGCACGATTTGTTTTGCGTTTTACCTCTAGGCAAAAGGCACGCATTTTACGGACAACAGGCATGGCCACGCTCGCAAAACATAATCTACTAGTCATCTTTTTAACGTACGTGGTTATTTCATCAGATTTGTTAGGAAAAACACTGCGGCTTGTTTACTAAAGAGACACAAATTCAGCTGAGTCAAAATGTGTTGATAATACGTAATTAAATCCGATAACACTAATGCATGCTTCATTATAGGTACATGTTATAGTTCAATTGATAGGTTTACATAGTAAAGGGGCATTCAAGGTCCGTTAATAATTATGTTAAGCTACACTTTATGGGAAAATAGCGTAGCATAAGCTTTTCAAGAATGATCATGGTATGCTGAAAAAGAAAATGAGTAAACACATAATTTTTTAGTTACTAGACTACTACCACTAAAAGTCTGACAGGCTCAATTTATTTACGTTAGTTAGGACTGAAGCCTTGTAAAATGGCTTCTATCGAGCAGATTAGATTACTAACGATCCCACTTATTATTCCCACTATCTAGAAATAGCACCGAGCGATTACTATTTATTTAAGTATAATGTATTGGTAACTCGTATTCCCGATTTTATAAGCAGACATCATGAGACCCATGAGACAAACCGGTCAGATCCCAATAGCACATTACCTGGCTAACTTTGCCCGTCCAAGACGCTCGGCAGCCAGGTTTGGGACCACAAAAATAAAAAAGGTTTGCTCCAATGTTGTCTAATATAAATAACAACATCATAATCTTTCAATTACATTCCTGCTTATGTACTGTAGTAGTTTAATGTGCCAAGAAACTATACATAATTCTTTATTGCCAATATATTTCGGGCGGCCTTGTAAAGGTGAGTGGCCCCCACATTCGCCGAAGACACATTAGGACGATGCAGACATAATTTGTGGCGAAATGATGTTGAAGTATAAGATAAATGACGCAAGTGTGTGTACGTGACCAACACAAGAAGTATAAATACGATGTCAGCCCACAGGGAACTAATATTGATACGAAACTCAAAAGAAAGGTGTGGTCTGCTTGCGATACAAACTTGGCACTGTCCGATAACACTAAATAAACAAACCAACATTCGCGATTCCCTAGTTAAACCGAGACAAGACGTAGAATAATATCAACCCGAGTATGTCGGCAAAAGACACGTTTTAGAAACCGTTTAACGAAAAGCATTCAACTTTATTCAATTACCATAAAATAGCGCGAGTCACGAAGTCCAACATGAAATGGAGAAGTATGTAATCATTTTAAATTTATTTGTTCTCGAATAAAATTGTTTTAAATTAGACATGTGCGGACAACGGTCATTTCAGACATGCTATTCAATTTATCATTATTTTTTCTAATTTTACGTCATACTTCATTGTTTTTTATTACTGTAAATAGGCAGTGTACATAACCAATGACAATTTATAAAAAATAAAACGATTGCTATGAAATATTCTCTCTTGTGCATTCGGATCTCTTGATATAAAAACCCGTATCATTTTGACACCTCTATAAATCATTTCTTTTATTATAGAGTCCCATTCCCGATCCCCATTATTTGGCCTCCGTCGCGCGCCGTTGTTTGTTGAAGCCCCTAGCTTTTTACGTAAAAGTGTTTTTTTTTTCTTGCTTCCTAGACGCTTGACATTTTTTAATGCAGACACAGTGAATGTAACAATGTAACAGTTTATTTACGTAGGTAAAGGTGGTGCGATACGAGTATCAAGGTGAGCAAAATGTACATACGTCAGTACACGTAACCAACAACTAATACAATTACACAATACGTTATCTCGACTATGTTTTAAGTTAGGCAGATATTTTTATGTTAAACCTTAAACCTTACAATAAAAAAATACATCTACTGAAAAAAAAAATGTTTCATAATAATAATGCAAAATATCAAGTACCTAGCGGTTGCACTACAATATCAGTTTTTCCTTTACATAAAATGATAAGTGGAATAACCATTTTAATTAGCTATGGTTATTTCTGAGGTGGTGTGATGTGGCGTCAGCATTAACTAACGCGTGAGCGTTTTGTTATGCTAAGGTCACCATGACGCAAATTCACGGTCAGTTCACGGTCATACAAAATAAAAGTATGCAAGTTTGCAAAGGCTAATGTGCAGCCAACAATCGCAAAAAGTAGGTACCATAAATATTATTGCACAGAGGCATTTATAAAAGCAACTTTAACTGTATCGGCGTTTATAATTATTGCTATAAGGATATTATTGTATAAGGAATATGAAACTTTGCTTACAATAATAATACGATGAAATATGGGATTTCCTATTGATAATACAGGACTTTTAGTAACATATTTTTTTCCCATATGAGATTTTTATGTTATAAATTTTGTAGGAACTATTGTGCTTTAATTAGGTAAGTACATGATGCACACAAGCACTTTATTAATTTGATTTATAAGATCATTTCAGATTAAACAGCTAATTGACGTTAGTTAAAGTCGCCTCTATTAATTAAGTGATAATAAAATCCATTATATTATAAGCAGATTTATCTTCCAACTAAGAAACTGATTATGAAAAGATTATCAGAGACCTATTTATAATAGGTTGCTTTCTTATTCAGTAACAATTCAGATAAAACGTTTAATTGCCTTCTCCAATAATCTCTGGTTATTTTAAGCAGGGCTTGATGAGTACATCAAGCCCTGCTTATGCCGCAAATGGAACCATGAACAAACTGAAATGCACACGGCCCGCTGCGCCGGGAATTGATATTGATTAATTTATTGATCGTCGCGAGTTTAGAACACTTTACTTTTATGATCTCTATATGTACGTTACAGGACCAATGCACCTCATTGTAAAATTTGATGATGTAAGAAGTACTAACAACTTATCATGAAAAAGTTAAACTTTGCACTCTCTCTAAAGAGACACTTTAAAATAAGAAAGCCATCGGGCCTCTGACTTTGAAATTTAAGAAGTTCTAAATTTATCTACGCTCGTACCGGCTATTCTCTTTGAGTTTTTAAACTAGATGAAGAATTGCTTCAACATCCATTTATTTTTATTCTTATACTTTAAGGGACTCGGTTAAATAACCGGTAAGCACGATATACTTACACATGACAGGACACAAAATGCATCCTAATATCAGGTACCTATGTCACGTTAGTTTCATTATAACGTGAACACATTTAGATATTTACTAGCTGTACCCGGCATGCGTTGCAATGCAATTTTTTCTACCTAGCACCTACCTACTACCACTTAGGGGTATGAAAGATAGTAGCCGATTCTCAGACCTACTGAATATGCATATAAAATTTCATAAAAATCGGTAAAGCCGTTTCGGAGGAGTATGGTAACTAACATTGTGACACGAGAATTTTATATATAAGATTTTAACTTAATACTGATGGTACCCTAAGCCAGGGGCTCGTGGCTAAGTGTAATCCGTACGGCTTGTCCGATAATACAGGTTGAGCCGCGCTCGCCGCGGTTGGTCCGTGGATGGGTGAACAGTTTTGAACATTCCGAGACCCCTCCGTGCCTCGGAAAGCACGTTAAGCCGTTGGTCCCGATTTTCATACGATGATCTTTGGCAGTGGTTAAGTCAATTCTGACAACTAGTCTTACTATGGGGTACTGGACAATTACTGTGTTACCCAGTAAAATGGGTTGTGGAGGTCAGATAGGCAGTCGCTCCATGTAAAATACGGTATTCAGCTGAATCCGTATCTGCCTAGCCTTTTTCCCAACTATGTTGGCTAGGCTGGCTAGGCTGATGGTATGAGTTACTTATACCTACTCATATATTTTATGAAGTTTTTGTTATAAAACATAATGCTAATGGCACACCTGCAGTTTGGCTACAATTCATATCAGCCAGACACTTGAGTATCTAGGTCTGCGATTAATGTTGAAATCTTTAAGTGTCAGAATGTAATCAATAAAAATTCAATGAAGGGCATTGAGATTGTTTATAAAATCGATACAAGCTGGCATCCTCGTAGAGATTTGTGCGGTGACCTTCATAATTTGTGGGCGTCGCATCGCGTGGCGCGTCGCGCGATGTTACGGATATGCTACGTCATCTTCAGTGACTTCGGCGATCGCGTGGTGGCGGCACTATCGCATAAACAGGTCCGTCAGCGAGCCGCTCGCTACTTTATACATCACGCCACTAATACAACCAATCAGCGGCGAGAGATTCGTGGCGCAAAACAGTGTTCAGCGGCTCGTGAGCTCGTGACGCCGCGACAGCACCGGTGTTTTCTCGGTCATGACACTCATGACATTATGACGAAATTCGATGTTTATTTATAAACCTCAAAATAACGCTGCCGGCGTAAAAATCTGTTATCTGATCAAATACCTGCCTACTAGAAAAAAACCGCTAACACTGGTTTGTAACTTCGTAGATGTCCTCAACGAAACGACATTGCCAGTCGTAATCGTCTATAGTAAAGAAAATTGAAGCCGGCATTTCATTTCCGCCCAATACGCATTCGATTACTGGAGATGACAGATCACCCTGGGGGTTTAATAAAGTTCCGATCACCACAAGTACACCCCTCGGAAACTCAAATACAAATAATAATATACAATATGTAAAGAATAAACAAAATAAATAGATTCCGTAGTTGCTTTTTTTATGGATAGGTAGAAAAAAGTATATTTTTAAACAATTAAGTAAACAACGATTTAAACATAAATTATGCTATCAATCCCATTATTGATTGCTGCGTGAAAGGTCTTGGGTTGATTGCCATGACAGATAATTTATTAAATGCCGTAGTTGCTGCAAGTTTTTGTATCTTAAGAAAGAAAAAACTTGAAGGTTATTTCATTTAGAAACAAATTCAAATAAAATATTAAATAAACGTAAAATTACGTGAAAAACATCAGCTTCTTTTAATAGTTCTTTTCTGACCTATCGAATAATATTGTGAACCAAATAAAAACTCTACAATAAAAGAGGGGTCGATTTTCGAGAAGAGTTTTAAGTTAATGGTATTAGGCTAAGCTGTATCTGAAGAGCATTAAAAAATATTAAAACCAAGGAACGAAAACAGTGCAATGCTTTGTAATTTGTAGCTTTCAGGAGCGAATTTATACTGAACATTTTTGAAGTTATATAATAATCGCTAGTAGCGATTCGATACTATGAGTACGAGGTATGTAACTAACTTATAAACACATTTTAAATTATGAAATTTGTCAGATTGCTTGACTTATCCACAAAGAGACCACGGTTAGTACTTACCTAAATAATTGGAATTTTTAACTTTAGCATAGTACCAGGTAAAGCTATTTAGTATTTATAGCCGGTTTACACTTTCAGTGCCAGAGCGCCTGCCAAGTGTGTAAATGGAGTATCACCGACCTAACAACAAGTGTGTCAACTAATTTTATTACGTAATAAGCTATTACTTATCAGCTATTTGCTTTCATTAACTATGTACATGCTACCACGCTCTACGAATTGTCGATAAGAACCAACACCTGAGCACCGGCCCATTGCGATCAAACATACATGAATACATTTTAATAATGAAGTCGTTGCATACGTCCGTTATCCGATGTGCAGTATGTATGCAAGAAGAGTTACAATCTCTACAAATATTAACTTGCATTAAGATAAGCGGACCTAGAAGAGAAACTGACAAGCCACCTAAGATTAGTTTAGTAACAAATTATTCAGCTAATTATAATATACTGAATGTAAAACGTTGAAAATTGTGAAATGGTCAATGAACAAAATAGGTTAAGGCCTGACCAACAATAATGTATTGTTTCAGTATTTGTAAAGACGACTCTACGAAGTTAATGATTGCGTGCACTTTACGAATATTTCAGTTAAGTAAGTACATTCTAACCTACTCGTATATGACATTATGTTATGTTATTTTGCAACGCGACGCAGTAAGTGAACTGTCAATACCAGGAACAACACGTAATCTAACCTGGACGTATCCACTTTCGCAGAACCTTAGTACTGCTTGCATCAAGCATTTTCTTCATTCATTTTATTACCAAATATGTAAGTTTATATTATATGTAGTTAATTATAATTTAAGTAATTGTTCACCACGAAAAACAAGATTTTATAAAAAAACACTAAACATAATTCTAAATTAACTGAATAAACATTTTTAAAAATACTGAACAAAACATTCCGTGACTAGATTGAGAATTTAATTAATTCGTTGTGCAGCAATTTCATCTCAGATTTATTTCTAAGCGACCGGAGATGATCATTTTGTCTGCGATCACTGTGGCAAATAGACACGAGCAAAAAATAGCTAGGTCGGCGCCAATGCACAACTGGCACATGTTTTTTATTCATAAGGGTGAACCTCGTACCCCATTTGCTAAAGGGCGATTTGTCGGCACAAGACAAACAACGCTATTCCCACACTACGTTATAAGTAGAGAAGTTTATACTTTCTCTTTACTACTCGACAATACGAAGAAATCTGCAATAGTACTTACTACATAATTTTTACAAAGATGCAGATCTCTATTTGCATTAACAAATACAAATTATTTTAGAATGTCAATCACCATATACGTATGTTTAATAAAACCACAATATTTGCCACGCATTATAAATTTAAACAATAAGAGGTATGTGGTATAATAATAATATTGACAGAAAGCGAGAACACTAGAACTGATAGTAAACTTTCATTTACACACGTGTGAGTCAGTGTATTTACTATAAGTCGACAACCTTAAAAAAATATACGTTGATCTATGCTACGTCGTGTACTAACGACATGAGAATTTATTTAAATGGAATGAGCAGGTAATGATAATGTGACTGTTAGCGACTACTAATGCCATAAGACACTATGGAAAGCAATTATATGTATTAAATAACTAGACACTCGTAATATAATTAATCTATACTTATAATAAATCTGTAGAAGTGAAAATTCTGTACATTGAAAATATCAAAAAAATTAATGGCGGGGTGTTACTAGACCGACACGGAACCCAAAAGTGTGAAACAAATATATTTTGTCTGTCTGTCTGTCTGTTTGTTCAGGTATCACGCAAAAACTGCCGGTTTGATTACGATGAAACTTGGTATAATTATTCTTTATTATCCTGGGCACCACACTGGGTAGTTTTTATCCCGGAAAAGTATAAACAATAAAAAACAAACTTAATTTTGCGGTTAAAACTCATTGATAAGCTTCGTCATCCACGCGAACGAAGTCGCAGGCACAGCTAGTTAGTAATAAAAACCTTAGTACCCTTTGGTCTAAGGTCTACTTAGCAGTATTCATTAACCATTGTGATTTTTATTTGTAACTATAATTTCGCATCTAGTACCTTTATAAACATTTGGAAATAATAAAATTAATTCCAACAATTTTCTAGTAAAAAACCAACATAGTTATCGCCCGCCCGTATAGTTGACCTAATAAACAGTCGTTACAGGCGTATTGATATGTTGAGAAACCGACAAACTACAATGATTTTCCTATTTTATACAATGCAACACCAATAAGGTCACATACCAAATCGGTATATTAAATAAAACGTTTAGTTTAAGTCAAACGACTGCCACAGGCGCATCCAGCAATCCTATCTACAGAATAAGTGACTTTATCTGATTGTCTGGTACTTTATCTACGGTAAATGTTGATCCAATTGACAACAAATAGCTAGGAATATGTTGCAATGCAAAATCAAAGATATAACTATCTATCAGCGTTCTTATCTTGGAACTGTTTTTAGCAAACATCACTGCCCGATTGCCTTATTTATGACCCATAACCGCGCCTACCTGGATTAAACATTTCGAAATAACACATCACACTATCAGAGAAATAAATTTTACCATTTATTATTTTAATAATAATTCTTACTTAAATTGTTCAATATGCATTTCTACTCCTCCATAAAAATATTGAACCATTATGTTATTTATAGCAAGTTACTGATAAAATATGTTCAGTGACATTAACTTATCAACATAAGAAAAGTTGAAAGTTTTATACACGTGACTGATACTGGTCTGCTGGCTGTGATTAGAATTATAGAGCAAAATAATCATTGTTTTTTGCTCCAAGCTATACGTATAAAAAAAAAAAAAACAAAAAATAATTTTTGAATTGTAAATGATAAAAACGGGACTGCTTCCATTTGTGTGCCGCATGAACATGGTTTTTAACTGGACGAGCGGGCCTACATGTAAACTTCATTAATTTGTTGATATAGTATCTCTAAAGTTGGAACTAATTGGCCCCAAGTGGAGTCTCGATGAGCACTTGAAACACGGCCCGGTGCAACAGTGCAGCGGCCGGAGCCACCATATCTACGTAAGTTATTACGTGCAGCTGCAACGCATCAAATCAAAGCAACCTCTGTTTTAGACTTATAGTGGTCTGGACTTCCAGCCTGAAAGATCGTATAATTACTGTACTCATATCAATAATGCCTATAAATGCACGTGAGTAGTGTTATCGAACGAGATTTTGAGATAAAAAAGGTTGATATTTCATAGTTTACATTAGACTGATACAACAATGCAGTAGTTTTTAAATATTAGATTAAAAATTATAATATTTTCGAACACATCTTAATTTATCGGCAATGCGTAATATTCTACGAAGCGTAAATCACAGCACAAAACTATTTAGCTAATATAAAGTATTCACTATTATACTGGTTTGTGCAAAATTTTGGCCAGTCATTGCATCAACTCATAGTTTAATCAAGATAAAAAAGGCAAGTTAAAAACCTGTTGGATAACTAAATATGTGAAACTTTGTTACAAACATAGAATGGTCTGTATTCTACTGTATTTATAGCAAATACTTAAGCCTCAATTTCTCGGTAATCCCTTTTGATCCCATAGCCACATGATACTGTACTATTCGTTTTATGGGTAGGGTTTAAACCAAGATTAAAAAGAGATTACTTTTGTAAGCTCAGTTTTATGCGCACGTGTGTCTGGAAATGCTATTGCTATCCAATTTTATAAGACAATTACATTAGACGACCGTCAGATAACTTGCATTTACGATTTCTGACCTTCGCCATTGCAATTGCACTGAAGAAATTGCGTTTGCAAATTTACGATTTCGCGTAAGTGTCCATTTAAATAACAACACTGTTAAAAGGTCTTGGCATTAACTATAAAATAGTGTTCATTCTAATCGGTATTATTTTGAACGTAGGATATGAATAGATTAAATCTTAAAGTGTTCAAATTACCGTCCATAAAAACTGGCTTCCCTAAAAAAGTAACCAACCGCATTTACCCCTCGCTGGGCGCGGTAAAACCAACAGCATCTAAGCGATCACATATTTTATTTATTAAACGATGTGACGCACTGGGAGCTCATAATAATTTACACATCAAAATAGGGGTCACAACCCTTTTCATTTTAATCGTTCGAATCTAACGTGTAACGTTTTGTTGCCAGTGACAAAAAAGAAACAAAATATTCTACTTTACTGTTTTTCTTGAGGGCGATTTAGGGCGGCTATAATAAAAATATTTAAACAAACAAGAAAAATATCAAGTATATACAATCACAGAGTAATAATGACTGTGGCATACACTCGTTACCTTTTACTTGAGAAAGTATTGTTCTAAGCTGGTTATATTTTACTTGTATTTATGTTAGTGATATCATTGAACTTTCTGACTCAAACAAGTGAGTTTTTGCCAAATTGCTGCTATGTTCAATCTCTGCGTCATGGAAGCTAATGTACTGTGGGATTATATGATTAGTCACCGCTGGAAATCGATGAACCAATTAGCTTTACTTAGCATATTACGCGATAGCTAAATAAATATTTTTTTCAATACATATAACACTATACATATAGACATAGGTACACTTCTTAACTATTTTCTTTGGCCAAGTTACATAATTTGGGAGTAAGCTAATAAAAGCTGCGGTTTGAGTCTCCTCTAATAGAATCGAAAGTAATCATGAGAAGCCGAGAACACATACTTTCTTAAATAACGCGAGATTTTATATTTTTCGATTCTAAGAGTTTACTTTAAGTAATTTATAAGTATTTTTTTTTCCTTTTTTTAAGACTGTCTCAATTTTAACACGCACAATATAATCATTCCGTTGGGAAAATTGGATCTTGATTACTCTTAGATTTTAATCAAGATAAGACAAAAATTGTAGCTTGTTGGTTATTGTGGTGGCAACTTGTAGACTGCCCTCTGGGGAAATCAACCCCTACGTTCTCCACCCGTGTCAATAAAAAAGTAATATTGCTTATGACTGTTATTTGACACCCTTAAAAGTTTATTGTAACTATCTGCATGTATACCATAATTTACTTTTACGTTGTATCCGATTATTCGAAGTCAAAATATTATTGTAATCCATGCATGTATGTAAATGGACGTATCCTTCTAAATTCCATAAACAATTTGTAATGCCTGTTCCATATTTAAGGGCAACATTGTATTCGATGAAGAATAAGGATTGAACCCACGCACGTGAGTAGACACTGGAGATTAGTTCTCTGATTACGTGACATCGACCCTCCCTGGGCGTTCAACATTCATTCATAGAAATTTATTGACGTCTAATAGGCGCTTTTATCGTCTGGAACGTCCGTCAAAGAACCAGTATTTAAATTAATTATAAGGGGATACACGTATCATTGATTGATTTGAATACGATTGGCCCTTTCTTAGTTGATCAACTTCGAAACAGAAACATATCTAAATTCCTTTGACTGTTACTCTAAACTTTTCCTATTCCATAACACAACTAATATGACTGCCAACAAACTTGTCCTATCATCGTCACGTGTTAAAATCCTCTTCCCACGAAACATTCCTTTCTTTGAGTACTTTGAGAGGTCCTTGGGTGGTTTTGAAACTTTAAAAGTCAATGACATCGTTGTGAAGCTTAACTCAAAATGTAAACATTGCGTAGGTTGAGTTTTGAATATATTTTGTAACAGGATACCGTCAAGAATTTTAAGTAGGCGAGAAAGTGCATCCAAGATAAAAAGGATTATTAACTAATCTAGTTAAGAGGTACTTATGCCCGCAGGAAGACACTTATTTCAACATAAAAGATTAAGGACAAATTTAGGACATGTTGTAACATCGATTATGAAGAATTACATAGGTACTCCAAATTAATTAATAATAGAATAGACAGCAGTAAGCTAGTCGAGCGTACTGCACTTAAAGTTCCTTACAATATACCCAGATTTCCTATCACTAATATATTCCACGTTCAGTCATCTAAGTCAAATATAGGCGTGAACTCTCCAGTTAACAGACTCTGTCGAGATATGAATTCTTTTGTTAAATCTGTGCCAGAAGTTGACATTCACCACGATTCCTTAAAAGTCTTTAAGGCCAAATTACTACAGTACCGAAGAACGCAACTGAATTAATTCACGATGTTTATAAATATAATTTGATTGTACAATTATATACTATATAATCTTGAATTTTTTATGTCATTATTATCTGATAGCTGTGATTATTTGTTATGTTTCTATTTTAATTTTGTATTAATTTTGATCTCATTTGCTCCCACTGTACCCAATATTTGTACCTTTAATAGTTTTATTTTTTGTTATTTAACAGATAATATTGTAAATTTGTTATGTTTTCATTTCTCTTTAATTTGATTAGTTGTAATTTTATGTTTTAAATTTTCTTTTATCAAAATTTTAATTTTAATTTTAATAGGTTCCAATGTTATTAATTAGAATGTTGGTCGACCTATTATTGGCGACTGTGTAAGTCTGATGCTTTTGCTATTTATGCTCACTAATGTTGTATACAGAAGCTGTTGGTTTGCCTTTAATAAATAAATAAATAAATAAATAAATAATGTAAATTTAGGAGATAAATGTATTCGAACATTAAATATTCATCAAAATACTATTTATTAAACTAGCGATGTCAATTAATTAAAATGGAACCTACATCAACGATTACTATTATAAACTATGTGTTAAAAAGTACCTAATGGATGAAGAATTAAATACTTAAACCTAACACTCAAAGGAAGTCCATTAAACTCAAGAGCTGTGAAAATTACAGAGAAATGAATAATTTCATAAAAGAAGACTTGAAATAAGTGATTACTAATAAATCTATAATAAACCTTTACACTATCAATAAAATTGTATATAGGCTTCTTATATGCCTGTATGAGGTTTATTTAAAGTACATTCGTAAGTGAGGAAAAATGTGCCAGATTTTACTATTTTTAGGTCACTAAGCCAGCCCTTTTTATTATTTTGCTGAACAAGGTGACTTCACCCCGACTGATTTTAAGCAGAAATGAAGGCCAGGATTTAGACCCATCTACTAAGTGCCCAATGCCGTCACAAGATCAGCCTCAACCTGTCGGCCTAAAGAGCTGATGAAAGAACTGGGTTTAATGTACTATATGACTTGACTTATGAATGTTTTCCAGACACATGAGACTAAGTTAGACAGGCTATAGAAATACAATTTAAGTGATTTTGTCTCTTTTCGATAACAACGTCGCGCGTCGTGGCGAACCCCCCGAACAAAGTTTTAAATATATACATCACCTAGATATGAAATCTTTTAAATATTTGTTAGGATAAGTCACTAAGGCCATTGTGAATGACATAGATAAGAATAGAGTACCCAATTATGCTAAACGAAGAAGTAGGTGTGTTACACTAGTTACTGCATTGTGACTCATTACCGTAAAATTCTTTGTAAATGAATGACCGTAAATCTTAGAATATCTTTACTAGTGTCTAAGCTTCGGCATTTATGAAGATAGATAAGATAACAATAAAATCTATGGTTACACAATACTGAGCCCTTGACTGGAATACAGATGACATCACAGATTTACTCAATTAGAGCGGATGACTAAATGAGTCGGAAGTCAGAGAGAAGCAAGAGGTTAACAAAAAGTATGAATGTGTCTATTATTAGATTTACCATTCTTCTGAATCATCGGAAATGAATTTAAATAAATAGGTTGACGCAACATTTGTTCTATAAGAACGTGATTATGTGAAAAAAATACCTTATAGGTAAATTTGAATATTAAGAAAGATTTAATATTTCTGTTTATACAAATTATAGCTTAGATACCTACTTAGATTAGTTTCTATTGGTACTTTTAACAATATTCTATTCTTTAACTTTTAATCTGAGAATTTAAAATCGGAGACGAATCCGCCGCCGTAAATACGTACCGACTTTAACCAGTTGCGACAGGGTGGCATGACATGTGTAGTGACCTACTATGTTTATTTATGTATCTATCTTAATAAATTGTTTTATTAAGATTCTTATTCGTAATTATTATTATATAAAACTAAATTAAAAACTAAAACTATTATTATATAAAACTAAATTAAATCTAAAATTGTTAATAGGATAAATTTCAACGAACAAACACATTTTTATATATAGATAAATTCTTATCAGCGAACCGGCGCCGTAGCTATGACGCGTCTTTTGTTCTCGGCAAGCCGGCCCGCTACGTCACCCGGACCGGTTGCGTGAGCGGGACGGGCTATCATGCGTCGCGCTCTGCGAGCGCGCGCGCCGCCGCACCGGTATGGCACTCGAGTGTTCTGTACTCGTCAGTATGTTCACGCGTCTTACCGGAACCGTCACAGCTAGAATTGTAGCTAAGCCGCGCCTAGTATATTACTGCTTATATGCTTATTTTCGTGCTATCTATCATCTTGCTATCACTCCTTCTTATTCTTCATAGTGGAACTTATGTGTGTGTCGAACTGTAACCTGTGCCTGTGTATTATAATAAACTTTATTTCATTCTTCTACTTGTGCACTTCGGACTTTTCTTCTTCCTACACACACCTATTCAACCTATATTGGTGACCCCGATCAAGAGCACGAGGATGGCCGAAGACAAAGCGCGCAGTCAACAAGATGGCGGTAACCCGACAGCAGAAAGTTTCCGTGTCGGTGTGCGCGTCCCGCCCTTTAACCCGGAGAAGCCCGGGCTGTGGTTTCGCCAAATGGAGGCGCAATTCTTTCTGTCTAATATTAAGACAGACGAAACCAAGTTTTATTACATCACCGGCAATTTAGACCCGAAATATGCAGACGAGGTAGAAGACATACTCGAGAACCCTCCACCTACCGACAAGTACATGAAACTCAAAACTGAGCTCATCAAGAGACTCTCAGCATCGCGTGAGAAGAAGATGCAGCAGCTCCTCATGCACGAGGAACTAGGTGACCGGAAACCGACCCAATTCTACCGGCATCTCCTCAACCTGGCTGGTCCAGGTGTTCCAGAGGAGTTCCTGAGGACCATCTGGACGAGCCGCCTTCCCGCTAGTACGCAAACCATAGTGGCTTCACAGTCGAAGATGGATCTTCCCGAGCTGGCTGAGCTGGCCGACAGGATCCACGACGTGGTCGGCACCCAGGTGGCGTCTACGGCAGCCATCAACACTCCTGCATCTTCGAGCACGTCAAACTGCGGCGGACACTCTGAAATCGCTGCCCTTACCAAGCAAGTGGCAATGTTGACGGAGAGGTTAGACCGTTTTACCCGGCCGCGAGGTAGGTCCAATAGTCGCACGCGCCACCGATCACACTCAAGCTCTAGATCGGCATCCAGCTATAAAAGGTCTCCGCAGTGCTGGTATCATTCTAAGTTCGGGGACCGAGCAAAGAAGTGCGTGAAACCGTGCGACTACCCTCAATCGGGAAACGTGCGGGGCAATCAGTGATGGCGACCGATGATTGTCCAAGTGCGGGTCGCTTATTCGTCACCGATCAAAGGTCCAAGATGCAGTTTTTGGTCGACACCGGCAGCGACCTATGTGTTTACCCTCGATCGGCGCTTACTCGACGAATGGACAGGACCGGTTATCAGTTGTGTGCTGCGAACGGAACGTCAATACAAACCTACGGTTTCATAAATGTATCGCTAAACTTAGGGTTGCGCCGTGACTTTGTCTGGCAATTTATTGTTGCCGATGTAACAAGGGCGATAATAGGTGTGGATTTTTTATCTTTTTATAATTTGATTGTTGATTGCAGGAACCAACGCCTCATCGACAATCATACTATGCTCTCCGCCCCGGCTTCGCCTGCTCGTCGTTCGGATGATATTTCGTCGGTTAAAGTAAGTCTCGGTGATTCCGCGTACACACACATACTACGGGAATTTCCCGACATCACCCGCCCACCTGGCATACACCGCACTCCCAAACATAATACTGTACATCACATCCGCACTACTCCTGGGCCACCAGTATCCTGTTCACCACGTAGACTGGCCCCTGATAAATTAAAAATAGCGAGGGATGAATTTGACGCCATGCTCAAGTGTGGCACCTGTCGCCAGTCTGAATCTCCCTGGTCGTCGCCTCTGCACTTAGCGCCAAAGAAAGACGACGGTTGGCGCCCCTGTGGCGATTACAGGATGCTGAACGCGCGGACCATCGCAGACCAGTACCCTATCCGACACATCCACGATTTCGCCCACAGCCTGTCTGGCTGTACCGTCTTCTCACAAATTGACCTGGTGAAAGCGTACAACCAGATTCCTGTGCATCCAGATGACATCCCGAAGACTGCGATCACCACGCCGTTCGGTCTTTTCGAATTTCCGTATATGACATTCGGTCTTCGAAATGCCGGACAGACGTTTCAGCGCTTCGTGGATGAAATGCTCAGGGGCTTGGACTTCACGTACGCATACCTCGATGATTTTCTGGTTTTTTCAAAAGACCAGAAGACCCACGAGCTCCACCTGCGCCAGCTTTTCACCAGGCTCAAGCAATACGGTATGGTCATCAACATCTCAAAGTGTGTCTTTGGTGTGTCGGAGGTAAACTTCTTGGGCTACAATATTTCAGCAAAAGGTACCAAGCCACTGCCTTCTAAGGTCGAAGCCGTGCACAATTTTCCCGCTCCCAAGACCGTAAGAGAGCTGCGGAGATTTCTTGGGATGCTCAACTTTTATCGTAGGTTCATTCCTGAGGCAGCTACTCATCAAGCACCCCTGAACGCTCTTCTAACCGGCTCAGTCAAGGGTTCACACCCTGTTCACTTTTCACCGCAGGAGGACGAGGCTTTTCGGCAATGTAAAAACAGCTTGTGTCAAGCAGCATTACTGGCACATCCGGATTGCAACGCAAAAATGGCGTTGGTCACGGATGCGTCAGACAAAGCCATCGGAGCAGTCCTGCAGCAGCTGAGCGAGGGGGCGTGGGAGCCACTGGCATTCTTCTCTCGTAAGTTGACTCCCGCACAGGTAAAGTACTCTCCTTACGATCGGGAGTTGCTCGCTATTTACGAGAGTGTCAAATATTTCAGGCACATGTTAGAAGCTCGTCATTTCGTCATTTACACTGACCACAAGCCTATTACATACGCCTTCCACTCTCGTAAAGAAAATAGTTCCCCCCGGCAGTTCCGCCATCTGGACTTCATAGCCCAGTTTACGACGGACATCCGGCACATTTCTGGGAAGAATAACGTCGTGGCGGACAGCCTTTCACGCGTTGAGGAGATTGCTCAACCTGTGCACGCTGAGAGGATCGCCACTGCTCAACTTGAGGATCCTGAGCTTAAGCTACTCCTAGCTGACGACACATCCTTGCGCCTGCAGCAAGTACGAATCCCAGGTTCAAGCTGCCAACTGTACTGCGACGTCAGCACCTCCTCACCGAGACCTTTTGTGCCCAAGGAACTGCGCAGGTCAATTTTTACAAGCCTACACTCCTTGAGTCACCCAGGTACCAAAGCATCCGCGAGGTTGGTCGCAGACAGGTACGTCTGGCCTGGAGTAAGGAAGGACTGCCGTGAGTGGGTTCGTTCTTGTCTCCGTTGTCAACGTGCAAAAACCACACGGCATGTCTTTGCCCCAATAGGCAACTTCAAACTACCTTCATCAAGGTTTGCTTTTATCCACATCGACCTCATAGGTCCTTTGCCACTGTGCCAAGGTTTCCGATATTGCCTCACCGCCGTCGATCGCTTTACGCGATGGCCTGAGGCGATACCGCTAGCAGACATAACTGCTGAAACAGTGGCAAGGGCTCTGCTGAGCGGTTGGATTGCTCGTTTCGGCTGCCCATCAGATATCGTAACCGATAGAGGTAGGCAGTTCGAATCAGCACTTTTCAAATGTTTGTCAAGTCTCGTTGGTTTCCAGCACCGTAGAACCACAGCCTACCATCCAGCTTGTAATGGATTGGTGGAGAGATTCCACCGTCAACTCAAAGCTGCTATAACATGCCATGCTAATGCCAGTTGGGTGGAATCTCTTCCACTAGTCTTATTAGGCGTTCGCAGTGCATATAAAGAAGACGCACAGGCTTCTGCCGCCGAACTAGTATACGGCCAGCCAGTGCGCCTACCAGGCGAATTTTTCGACCCGCAGGCTGATGAGACCATTGACACAACTGATTACTTGTCAAGGATCAGAAATTTGGTTCGGAAACTGCATCCATCACCAGCATCCAGGCACAACAAAACGAAAACATTTGTTTTTAAAGAGTTAACAACATCTACTCACGTTTTCCTTAGAGACTGCACTACCGGTGGTGGTTTCAAACCTGCATATTCTGGCCCACACAAGGTCATCGAACGAGATGACAAGGTGTACAAAATTGTGGTTAATGGTAAACAAGTCACCGTTTCGATAGACCGCGTTAAGCCGGCCTTCATACTGCGTGACCCAGATTCTACATCATACACACCACCCACAACTAATATACAGCACAACCCATCGCAAACATCATCTAACCATAACACCAAACACAATACTCCAAACGTGGATAAACGAGACTTACCAGCTGCTGACGATGATGTCATCAGAACGACGCGGTCAGGCCGCCGTATTAAATTTACCAATTATTATCGCCCTTGACGGTCTCTGGAGGGGGGTGATGTAGTGACCTACTATGTTTATTTATGTATCTATCTTAATAAATTGTTTTATTAAGATTCTTATTCGTAATTATTATTATATAAAACTAAATTAAAAACTAAAACTATTATTATATAAAACTAAATTAAATCTAAAATTGTTAATAGGATAAATTTCAACGAACAAACACATTTTTATATATAGATAAATTCTTATCAGCGAACCGGCGCCGTAGCTATGACGCGTCTTTTGTTCTCGGCAAGCCGGCCCGCTACGTCACCCGGACCGGTTGCGTGAGCGGGACGGGCTATCATGCGTCGCGCTCTGCGAGCGCGCGCGCCGCCGCACCGGTATGGCACTCGAGTGTTCTGTACTCGTCAGTATGTTCACGCGTCTTACCGGAACCGTCACAGCTAGAATTGTAGCTAAGCCGCGCCTAGTATATTACTGCTTATATGCTTATTTTCGTGCTATCTATCATCTTGCTATCACTCCTTCTTATTCTTCATAGTGGAACTTATGTGTGTGTCGAACTGTAACCTGTGCCTGTGTATTATAATAAACTTTATTTCATTCTTCTACTTGTGCACTTCGGACTTTTCTTCTTCCTACACACACCTATTCAACCTATACATGTAATTTACTTTACGCCATAGATGTACACAAGTATAAAAGTTCACTGACGTGAATACGTTGAAAAACAAAGCCTTGAGCTGTTTTGACGCACTACGATTTATTTAATTATTGCCCGTCTGAAAGTACCTCCACGCTATAATTAAAGTAAAATATCTACTCCTATCTACCGCCAAAAATTACTTAGTCAGTGCTTTTTCCCCTGTCTTCCACCTATGCCGCGCCCGTTAGATTTTAGGCACTTTTATACAATGTGGAAGTGCATTTAAATATATTCTCAAATATTCTGTAGAGTACAGTGAGGATTAACGTAGGGTTCCGCTCGTCAAAGATATGGATTCGATATGCCGGCGCGCATATCTAATGTCATTAGAGCTTGGCTATTAAAACAAACACTAAGCAACACCCATTATTAATACCTTTGTCATTCTTATATTGTCATATAGTTTATCTTTATGAAATAGACATAACATTAATACGGAAGTTGACTAGTAAGCAGACTCTTATACATTGTTGTATTATCTTCAAGAAATAGACATAACATTGATAGCAAGTTGATTACAATTTGTGATAAGTAAAAATATATTTGGATTGAAGACATGAGGAAGTATACAAATAATGATACACTTGCCTAATTATTATCTTTTTCGTAAGATAGTGTTTAATGAGCATTAATGATGTGAATAATGAATAATAAAAATAAATAAAGTGTTTCTGATTTGTTATTTTAGTAGTTTATTTGGAGTCCAATAAACAGATTTAACTGTAAGAGTTATGTTATATATTGCTTCCAAAATAATATAATATTAAAGACTGTTTATAGTCTCCTGTGTGGGGAGTGTAGTAAGAAAAAATGGACAAAAAAATATCTCAAAAAGTTTTTATGTATTTTTTTACAACCAAATGATGAGTTACATAAAAGTACGAGATAATATTACAATAACATACCACTTCTCAATTTAAAAGAATAAATAGGCTAAAATAAGTCAAGTATTCAAGCATATTTATGGGCATTTTATTGGCAATTTCCTTAGTGGCCTTGTCCCATAATTTATGTATAGCAATTTAAAAGCCAAAGCAAGACAATCTGCCTCAGTAACTATCTCTACCAGCTACATTAAAAAGGTCTCTTGTTTTCACAAAAACACATTTACTAAATAAAATTTAAAATTTACTAACAATAGTCTACAAGCACACAACAAAGGTTAAATTATATTATGCATTATTCTACTTATTTTGTATTATTCTTATTGTTCAACTAAAATTATAAGAACATAAGTTATATAAAACTATACTGACCATATTTTTATATATTGGCATAAACATAATTAAAACTAAAAACATTATATCTAAAAATATATATCATATAATGATCCAAATTTGATGTATTTAGATGGTAGGTTTTGAAAATCTTGACTCATTATTTAATTGTGTAAAATCATAGCTGCTTTTTCTTTGGTATATTATAATTTTGTATGCATTTGAACTGCATTTCTCATTTGCATTCTAATCAGATAGTGAGTCACGTTGGTATCTAATTAGGGTTTTTAAACTACTTACTGAACTACTAAGTTGCTTCTCTTCATAGGCCAAAATATAGACACTTCAATCAATCATCACTTTGTGATAATAGACTGGAAATTTTCAACAATTTTAATTTGAGGTTGATGAAGGTTAAAGTCTATGTACAAGGTTTACAGGTAAGATTAGGCTTAAGAATGAAGTGTAACAACTTACCCGCGAGGGTGAATCTGTCCATATAGTTGATAAGGTTAACGAAACACAGTATTCCCACAGTCATGAATTCGAGAAATGATACTTCGCTCAGATTTTCTCTTCTTCTCGTCTGCTTCTCTTGTAGTAGCGCCGTTGCAGATTCATTATCACTGTTTATAACAAGCTGCTGATTTGAAGTGTTCGGAGTAATACTACTCTGGTCCATGTTGGTTACGCTACCGTTACACACCTGATGATTTTCTATGAGCCAAGCTAACCAACAATCACTTTAACAACTTTGAAGCCGAAATTTTTATGTCTACAATTTTACTTGTAAATAAAAAAGCTTAAGCCAAACTATTATTACTTTATACTAATTGCATTAAACTGAATAAAGTATAAAATAAACTATATTTAAAAATACTGTATAAGAACAAATATTTAGGAACTCAAATCATGATTTGACGTTACGAGCACTCGTGATGACAAGTCAACGTTCGCGACAGACGTGAACCAATATTCCTCGAGCGAAACGTGTGACGTGACGACGAGTGATGACGACAAAGTGACAGACGTGACAGTGAGTTAACTTAGAACCAGTGTTGCAAGCACTAATTTATGTGTTTAATGTCCGCAGCGCAGAATATTCTCTTTGGGGCTCGGTCTATGGTTAAGTCAATTAAAGGTGCGGGTTTTTATTAAAATCTGCTAGGTCCGCTAGTCTGTCATGAGGTCTATCTATTCATTTCCACTGCTTCAGTCATTATTCTCTGATTTTCACATATACCCAAATAGACCTCATCATTGATTAGCGAACCTAGCGGATTTTATTTAATAAGATGTACAAAATCTAAAAAAAAATATAATATACATAATAATAAATAATAATAAACATAATAAACTTAACATATTATTTGTTACTTATAATTATCATAAAAAAATAGAACAGTTGATATTTAATGCTACAAAAAATAAGTTCCACGCGTAGGTGTATCGTATATCGAATGTGCTACTTTTGACATTTACATCTGTCAGTGTCAAAGTTACTCCAACAAGCAAGCTTAATTACTTTTCTCTATGCAAGCAAGCTTCTGCTCCTACCGGTAGGCGACTATCTCGATTTACTTTTCGAGAAACCAACCAGCGCCGAACAAGTAGCCCGATCATAATTTATGCGAGGTACTCTAACAGTGAAATACTACGTTTATAGCTTTGCACGAAATCCCATCGTTAGCATAGCTAGTTGGTAGCTACAAGAACACAATTTGTTTACCATGGCAAAAATAGTTGTTTTCTTAGTTTTATTGTGTATTTCGGCTAGTTTTGCTAAGAAAAAAGATGAGGAGAAGCCGGATTGGGCCAAAAAAGATATAAGGGATTTCAGTGACGCTGACATGGAAAGGTAAATAGAAGTTTACTATATTCACTTTCTGAATCCCGTTATTTATAACCTTCATCTTTATATGTTACGGTTCTCTGTATAAAAAAATAGAGTATTCCAAAGTTCTTATTGTTACTTATTTACTAAATAAACGAATAAAATTGTTTCAGACTTTTTGACCAATGGGAAGAAGATGAAGAGCCACTCCCAGATGATGAGCTACCAGAGCACCTTCGTAAGCCACCATCAGTAGACTTCACAAAGCTGGACATGTCAAATCCAGAGAGTGTATTACAAGCCACCAAAAAAGGTCAAACTCTAATGATGTTTGTGTCAGTTGCCAACAAACCTTCCAGAGCAAGGACTGAAGAAATAACCAAGATTTGGCAAACTAGTCTTTGGAGCAACCATATTCAGGTGGAAAGGTGAGAATGAGTGCTTAGTTATGAAGAAGCTAATAGCAATAATTTCACTACTAAAAGATATTTATCCATCAAGAACACATTTGAGTCTATTCAAATAAAATAATATTATTTCTCATTCCAGATACCTTGTAGATGATGACAGGGCAATTTTCATGTTTAAAGATGGAGCTCAGGCTTGGACCGCTAAAGAATTCCTTTTAGAGCAGGAAGAACTAAAAGATGTACAGTTAGAAAGTCAAACATATCCTGGAAAGAAACCTGATATTAAAAACAAATCTCTACGAGATGAGTTATAATAAGATTTATTTATATAGGTGACAGACAAGCATTGTCACTATCAACATAATTTATGTTTTGATAACAGAAGAATTTTCAATAAAATGATGGTCAATGTCTGTAGGTCTCCAATCAGTTTTGTTTACTTGTTTTTGCAAGTGATAAGTGTAAGTTTATCTGAAGAGTACATAATGTAACTTAAAATAAATCAAACTCTTTATGTATAAGATCTGTTTTATCCATTCCTATGCTGTTGATTAGTTTTCTATTTAACATGTGAAAGGATTGAAAAGGATAAGTAATTTAATAAAATAAAATTACATACTTATTTTTAAATGGCTTTTTATTTAAGAAAATAATAAATGATTACGCATTCTTTATAATAATATCTTATGACAACTTTAAAACAATTCCAGGTGTAGGTATTAGGGTATTTTAGAAAGCATCAGTGGCACGGAAGTGTTCCTCATCAATTGTTGAGTAGATGTGACCCTCACCACACATCCATTCCAAAATATTTCTGCAAAGTAAAAAACATTAATAAATAACTAAAATCTATTTGTGAACTTCAACATTATAGCTTAACAATAAATGCAAAAATATGTCTTTTGTTCTTCTGTACTAACTGTGTTGTTTAGACTAAGATTTTATATTATGATTATTGAACCGTTTTACCTAAGTTTACAATTTATATCAAAGGAAAGCTAATCTACCTTCAGAAAACTTAAGAAATTTACCTGGTTTTGTCTATTTTTGTATTTATACATTGCAAAGTATACAAGAAAATACTTACTCAAACTCCACTTGTGACATGCGGTCCTTCAATGTGGAATGCATGTCCTGTTTACTGATGCCCTGCTCAAGGGTAGATGCTCTTATGAGGTTGAATACCATCATTTGACGTGGGTTAAGCCCATTTACTGATCCAGTATTTTCAGTTACTCCAACCATTGAATTAGCTGGTAATCCACTTTGGAATGTTGAATTGTTGTTTGTGACTTTTTCCTGTAACAATATTTAGACATACTCAACATTAAGTGTTAGTGGTACATGAACTGTTGATGAAAAAAAATTAATTCACGGGTAGGTACACATTCAGTTACAGAGTTTTACTGCCCTATGACAACTCTGAATCATAATGATTCATAATATTACACTTAATAGTATACTATTAAGTGGTAGTGTTATTTTATATCTTAGTTTGAAGTTAGCCGGTTTGATCCTCTATCTCTATGCATTTCAATTGATTACTGATAAGGTACTTGGATTCTTATCTTAGATTCCTTTGTGTGATAGAGAATAAATATTATTGTAAATAAAATTGAACATTTACCTTTTTGGAATCAGCCTCCATTTTAACTTTATTATGAATGCAATGTAAGTAGTGGAATGTAATAGCATTGACATCAGTAATAGGCATTACTTTAAATGTCATCAGTACTTTCTTTCCTTTGTTGGTCTTCACTGTACCATACACCTGGACATAGTCATTGACTTGCACCTTTGGTGTGGCCTTATCCTATTAAGCAAGAGAGATTTAAAGAATTATAATTATGGCTAAGTAGGTATACAAGAAATTTTGGATCAAAAGTCAGCTATGATAGCTAAACTTACATCTTCATCAGCTGCCTCCTGGTCCAGCCAGAGCACAGCTCTCATTCTGCCAGTTATATCTTGTATGGTATATGTGATTTTCGTGCTCTGCATACGAATGTTTCTTACACGGGCGACAATAGAAACAATTTGAATTTCTGTGCCCCATATTTTGACACCATCATCTCCACAATGTAGTGCTTGTTTGATTACAATTGGTGCTGTACGAGAAGCTCTCCGGCCCTGAAGAAAAATGCATTAGTCACAACAGTGCAGGTTTCCAAACATTTCTTATAAACACTGAATCTTAATAACTTACTGTTTTTGGAGCCTGGTTTGGAGTGTTTGCATTACCGAATTGGTTTGGTGAATTGAAAAATCCTCCACCAACGGCAGATTGATCTAAAAACCGTTATTAAATATGAAAACTCCATTTTATTATTGTTCACAATAATTAATGATGAGGTTGTTGTTCGAACTTACCGTTCCACATTGTGCAGCAAAAAAGTTTCACGTCTACAAATAGGACTAAATAATTCGGTTTATGACCGAATCTGTATGCAAGTATTTAGTATTTCGTTGACTCTGATTCAATATCTCAGCGTTTTTGTTACAAGATTAAACATGTCGTTTGCGCGCCGAAAATTTGACAAGTCTGATTTTAGTCTGTCTTAGTGATGCGACTCGATTCCACTTTTACTCGAGTGACTCGAGTGGTACCTAAAATAATCGTATTCGAGTGAAGAAATAGGCGACTCGAGTTGACTCGGACTCGAGTAACTCGCTTATCACTCGCCTAGACAAACAGGTTTGTACATGCTCGCGTTGCCGTGAGTTGCGAGTTGCCGTTATTTTATTGTTTTTGATCTGATAACTAGTGTTAAAAATATCGGTTTTGCTGTTAAACGTATTTGTGTCTGCTTTTAACTTCAGATTAATTGTCACAGGTGACTCGATGAACGTTAGTGGTCGAGTCAATCGGGCACCACTCGAGTGACTCGATGACTCGAGTGGTGTTCGAGTGACATTATAAAATGACTCGAATGAATCGAGTGGCAAAATTCCACTCGAGTCGCATCACTAGTCTGTCTAGTAGTCTACTGTCTATTAATAGTGTCTACGGATTTTAGTCTTTTGCCCTTGGAAAAACAGACGACGTAAAAAAGCTGCAGTATAAAGCTTTTCCATGTTTAACCTATGATGATGAAAGATAATAAATGCTATTTTGTGTTCTGTGGTAAGCTGATAATAGTGACATTGACAGTTTCATTCAACTTCAAATTTTACTGATGCAAACTTTGTTTTGGTTGGAATAAAGTTTATATTTTAATATTAGTTAATATCTTATATTATTAAAGGATTTTTAATGTTATGTTATACACAAAATAATGACTTACAAAATGTTTCATAAAGGAAAATATTACATTACTTTCAAAAGAGGTTTTGAAGACTGCAAGAGAGATGTGACTGTAACAATTGACAAACTTTTTGAAACTGATACTCTGGTTGGTTACTGTATATTATTTTAAAAGTCTAGTAAGTACTAATTCATATGTTTGAACATTGTTATATGTTTAACAAATTACATTGCAGAGAATATCTTTATCTGATGATGAGGATCCTACTTTTTTATGTGTACTAACTATTACGCGTATGGACTATGAAGACTTAAAAAAGCAACAAGGGCTTCTCGTAGATTTTGACAACTTTCCATCACAGCTTGTGAGGTTGCTACAACAATGTGCTTCAAATAATATGTAAGATTTCAAAATATTGTATCAATTCACATTCATAAATTCTACATATATTTATGTATGTTACATACTTACTTTTACTTAAGTATTCTATAGTTACATATTTTATTTCAGGTTTTTGATAATGCAGCAGAAAAACCCTGCACAGTATTATTTAGAAGTAATAGAACATAATGAATTTAAAAGACTAGTGCATTTGTCGCTGAAGACTGGTCCAGCTACAGACACTGATATAAAACAACATATGGCTGACACTATCATACTCTTAAAAGTAAGTTGTTAAAACTAATTACTGAAATAGATTAGCACCTTGGTACCATGGGTTATGTATTTTTGTCAGATAAACAATTCAATTGGTTTATAAACATCTCTATTTATTAGCTGATACATTATGTGGCTTCCATTTTTATAATTTCTATAGTTCAAACTATCCCTAATGACACCTTTTGCAATAAATAATTCTTGCGATGTCTTTTCATTATTTATCAGTCTGAAACAAACCATTTTATTCAGTCTACTGATGAAAGTAATACTAATTTCAGAAAAACTTAGCAGCAGTAAAAAGCTCTGCAATGAGCAATGAGGCACTACTCAATGACAAGTGTTTGAATTTGGAAAGAAAAGTACATGACATGACCCATGCTTGTGCAAGATTGGAAGAAGCTAAGTTGAAATCCGAAACAGAGCTCAGAGAATCAATGGAAAAGGAAAAACAAATGATGATGCAGGTATATTGAACAATAAGCCAGATTTTACACAAAAGAAAATGATTAGAAGTAATTTAATTAACTTAGGATCCACTTTGTTATATTATTAGCAAAACTTTGCACTGAAATACTCCAGTGAAAAGTTAATATGTGTATGTGCATGTATGTTGCCATGTCATACTGGGTCCATATTGTACCTACCCATTAATGTAACCACCACCTACGTAACATATGAAGTTCAATAAATGTTGAATATCGAGTACTGAAGTGTAACTAATATACCTTTTCTTATTTCAGGAAAAAATAGCATGGCAACAAAATGTTGATATGAACATGAAATCTCAATTAGCAGTATTACAAGATAGTCTTAATAATAAAGAAAAACAGATTGATGAAGTTAATTCAGTTTGTAGACAATTACGTGACAATAACTCTAGGCTGGACAATCAGTTAAGGTATATACTGTTAAGAGTAATTATTATATTAAATTATTCGATTTTACAATTTTAGTATCTTGCATATAGTAAGAAAACTCCATATGTATGTATAATTGAAAATTAAATGTTTTCAGTGAAAAAACCCAGTGCCTTAACATGTTAGAAAAAGAGGTCCAGAAATCACATATTGAAGTGGCAACACTGAAAGCAAAATATGCTTCTTTAGAAAGAGATCTGATGGAAAAAGATAAACAATTTAATCATTTGAACTCTAAATGTGTATATTTAGAAAAGGTATGAATAGAAACATGTAATATTTAAAAGAATAACATTTTCTTTTTCCTGATTCAATAACTTTGACTTTTTTTCAGAATGCTAAAGAAAACTCAGACGTTATAAAAGATTTGAATAGCTCTCTGCAATTAGCTAAGAAGGAGAAGGTTAGCTTTTAATTATTACTTTTTTATATACTAAGGAATCTAACTTACATTATAATCATAATCTTTCTAGTATACTACTGGTTTTATTTAGTGTTCATTATTTGTTTTAATTTGTGTTTTCTATGTTTCCAGTGTAGTTTAGAAGAACGATTGGCTCTTAGTGAATCTCTAGGAAATAAAAATAATGATGCCATTCGTTCAATTTCTGAACAACTACTGAAGGCTAATCAAATTATATCTAAACAAAATGCAGACTTAATTGAAATGAAAGAGAAGGTACTTATTTTTTATTATTTAGTCGAAAATTCATAGCTTTTAATAGAATAAATAATTTTATAATTTATCTAAAACCATTATTTAATTTTCAGTTACTATGCAGAACAGCTATAGCATTAGAACAAGAGAAAGTTATAGAACGCAATAATAAGGAAATGGAAGAACTAAAAAGTCAAAATGTAACCATAAACCAGTGCATGGAAAAACTGCAGAAAGAGTTTGATGATCTCAAAGAAAAATATGATGCAGCTGAGAATACACTTAAGGACAGAGATGAAACTATAAAGAATAATAATATGGGTAAGATTAAATATTATGGGTTACAAAATGTTTTTGGCTTGAATTGTTCTATCAACTTATGCTTATGGTCAAGGATACACAGGTTTCGATTTTGGACTAGACTCAGTGTGCATACAAACCATTTTTTTTTACAGACATCCAAATTAATATTTTATTTTATCAAAATCATGAAATAAAATTAATTTCTTTCACAGAAAACTTAAACAAACAAATATTATTTAAACTACATAAACTTTACTTATTGCAGTGATCCAATGGCTTCATAAAAAGTTGGATAATGTCGAACCTGCAGAAGTGGCCCAAAATAAACAAAGACTTGGCATTCAGACGGCGACTAGTTCTACGCCATATTTCCTTTCTAGAAATCACAACCATACGGAATCATCACACGGCATACTATCGGAAGAATCTATTGACTTTTATGCTACTTCGAAGTCGTAAGTACCGTTCTATATAACGAATTTCGTTCGAATAACGTCGCCCTTCTTTGTTTTTGGCATATTTTTTCATTTTTTTCCCCTACCTTTTCATTGTAGGTCAAACTTGGAAGCTTCCCCTGGTCCCGAAGATCAGGAAAAAATGAGTAAAGTTGGATTGGATCCGAAATATCTACAACCTTCTGAAACTGACAAGTGGACTGTGAGAGGTGAATATTAAACCTAAATTGTTTACATCTGCATGTTTCAATTATAGATAAATTTTGAACTCTGCCAATAATATATTTATTATATTTTTAGGTACGAAAACGAAGTCTAACCCGCCTAGTCAGGCTGGCAAAGAAAATGTTAATATAAATCTGCCTAAAGTTAACTACAGAGAAAAGAAATCTGCAAGGGGATCAACCTATCGGGCAACCCCTGTGTCAGCATACTTTCCTTAGCGCTATTGGCGATTTCATAACATTAGTGCAATAAAAATAAATGTGATTTCATGTGTTCTTTTAATTTTATGCCTATCATTTGTACATTGTCATGAACTCAATTATAAAGAATTAATTCATACAGGAGTTTTATTTATTTCCAATGTAGGTGATTTTACTTTGTGTTTCAGTACTACATTTTTGCTCATAGACTTAAAAATAGTAATAGTTCAAACGAAAAAAAATTGTTCAAAAGAAACTAAATGAATGCAGTTATTGGAAATTTGTGGCGATTACGTTAACGATTAAAACAAGATTTAAGGAAAAAGCTATTGTAATAGCTAAATATTATATTCTGATTTATTTACACAATCAAAATAAGACAAAATTGAGTAAAGCGGAGATAGAAAGACTTTGTACTGGATTCATCTACATACTTTTCGAGAATATCACCTTTGTAATTGTTAGTCGATTTTCAAATATTGCAGACGAAATTATTTATCTTAATTAAATTTTCGTGTTTTGCAATAAATATGCTTCAAATCGTTGATAAAGATTTACAGTTAACTATCTCTTAGATCATCCAAAATCTAATTTTATATTTCATTAATTCTAAAGTGTCTGTCGCACCTATTTCTGGATAGATTATTTTAATTCATTATCTGTGTACAGTTGAGACGATTCATCAATGAAAGACAGAAGCAGAAGTGACGGATCGGATTAGCAAGAAAATGAGAACAGTATTGGGATTGGTCGAGTGGGGAAGGTTATCATTATTTTGTTTGCGTGATTCATTATTGAGTAATTTTGTACTATTTTCTGGTTTCGAGTACTCTTTTAAGTGAGTTTGCTTTATAAAGACAGGCAACGCAATGTTGATTTTTTACAAACGAAGTTAGTGATTCAAATGGACTGTTTAAAGAGCTTTTGTGTAAAAAAATAGTGTGATTGTGCTGTGCGGGGCTTGGGAGTGAGTCCTACATCATGCCTTTCGATTTTTTGTGTTGTGTAAGGCCCGGCGTCGAAGATATAGTGGAGTTGGATTACTCGCATCAGTCGCTTGTCGATTTTCCAACAGAAGTGTTTGTGTACGAAAGGACGCTCGAGACTCTACTCTGCCAAAGCAATCGTGTTACAGAACTACCACGCCAACTGTTTATGTGCCATGGCTTAAAGTACTTAGATCTCAGTGATAATGAAGTGTCAGGGTTACCTGCAGCCATATCCTCGCTAGTGAATCTTCAGCACTTGAATATCAGCAGAAACACATTGACATCAATTCCAGAGAACATGAAAGCACTAAAATATCTAGCATTCTTAGATCTTAGTGTAAACCCTTTGGAAAAGCTTCCAGATGCTATCACAAACCTCACCGCTTTACAGGAATTATATTTAAATGACACATACTTGGAATATCTTCCAGGTAATTTCGGACGACTTGCGAATTTGCGAATACTTGAATTAAGAGACAATTATTTAATGATTTTACCTAAGTCACTGTCTCGTTCAACTGAATTGCAGAGATTAGATATAGGACAAAATGATTTTCAACAATTTCCTGAAGTCATTGGAAGGTTTGTGAAGCTAAAAGAACTATGGATAGATAATAATAGTTTGTCATGCATAACATCTGTAATAAAACCATTGGAAAATTTAATACACTTAGAGGCAAGTAATAATATGATAGAAGAGCTTGCTCCGGAGATTGGATACTGCACTCAATTAGTGGATGTAACATTATCATTGAACATCTTGACACAGCTTCCAGAAACCATTGGCCAATTATGTAACTTAACTACTTTAAAAATAGATAATAATAGATTGTATTCAATACCAGAAAGTATAGGAAAACTGACTAATCTTGAAGAGTTAATGCTTATGTGCAATTACCTTGATAAAATACCATCTTCAATTGGACTCTTGAGAAAACTGAAATATCTTAACATTGATGATAATATGTTAGCTTCAATTCCTCCTGAGATAGGGAGCTGTATAAAACTATCTGTGCTCTCATTAAGGTCAAATAAACTGACTAGAGTTCCTCCAGAAATAGGTCATTTAACTTCTTTAAGAGTGTTGAACTTAGTAAGAAACTCATTAAGTTGTCTTCCTCAATCTTTGTTGAATTGTGATAACTTAGTAGCCCTCTGGCTATCTGAAAACCAAAGCAAACCTTTAGTGCCTATGCATTCAGAAGTAGACCCTCACACATATGAACAAGTCCTCACTTGTTTCCTCTTCCCCCAAGTGCCTTTAACTCCTATTGAAATGAAATCAGACAATGATAAACCTGAAAATGTGGAAGCTAATGCTTCTGCCCGCCACATCAGCTTTGTTGATATGAAAACTGCTCCTAAGATTACTGAAAAACCAGGGCAATTAAGAAGAGCACCAACACCTTATCCAAAAGAACTCAGAGCATTAGCAAAGCATGCCAGGAATATACATAAAGATGGTGCTCAAGATGTATCACCTCCCATGCAAAATGCTGTACACATAAAAGCTGCCAAAATCACTCCCACACTACAGCAGAGATTTGCATCAGATAACAAAATAGAAACTCCTGGTAAGGGTAATTTGACTGGGACAAATAAGGATGCTATGAAAACATCTGTATATGACAATCTCCCTACTGAAAATGCATATGATAAACCATTAGACCTTCCATATGAGCAAGATAAGACTTATAAAAGTGTTGACCATGCCCTCTATGCTGAAAATACTGGGACAGGAAATAATGATTTCAAAACAGAAAGTGCTGATAATTATCATCTGCCACAAAGGCAATATGTCCCAAAGCAGACAGACAAATACAGTTCTAGACAAGACATGGATAGAGTGAATGTTCCTATGCCCCCAAATATGTACAGAGGCCATATTGAACATAAAAGTTTTCCATTGCCTAATGATACAAACTATCGAGCTGGTCTAGATGATTCTCACACTAGGCTGCAAAGATTAAGTCTAAGTTCGCAAGAAAGGCAGTCCAATAACGAAACTATTCTATCTCCACATTTCAATGAAAATACCTACAGTAGCAGAAGTATGATAGAAAATGTCCCTCCATTTGATCCTATTTATGCAAGAAAAGATCACATATGCCATTCAGTATCAGAAAACAATTACCATGAAAATATATATGACGGCGAAAATTGTGCGCGTGCCAAAGATAAAATTTATGGTCAGCGGAATTATGATACTTATAATTACCACTCACACGGGAATCGTGATATGTCAAGTCCTAGAGTACACACTGTTAGTCAAGTGGTCAGTTCTACAACTATGCCAAATCTAAGCACTTATAATAATGTTTATTCGGGCTCCTTAGTGGAAGGCCGTAATTATTCACCATCCCTTCACCAGGCACCATCTCCGAATGCCAATATTTATGGCATACCGGCGTCAAGTCCTACATATATATCAACACAATCTCCGGAGCTATACTCGCCGATTGGCCATACCAACACTACCAATCCGTACCGCATGGCGACCACGCCATTGATATCTGATGATGGAAGCTACAGTCATGTTCATTCTCCAACTAGCCAAAATATGTACGATTTATATGATGCTATACCAGCTTCATCTAATCCTCCGAGTGTGGTTAACCACCGGCACAGTCCGAGCATTTCTGAGCCAGTTTACGGGCGAGGTCAGCCTCCGCCTTATCACATTGCAGCTCCGTACACCAAACACGCACAGTATTTCAATGGAACGGGAGGATAGTGGCGACTTCAACAACCAAAACCGCGAGGTTTACTAAAGACACATTCGTGTGAACGTTACTAGTACTTATCTACGTAAAATGGTGATTTAACTCTTGAATTTGTACTTTTGAATTTTTGTTCTATGCATGTGCAATTTAAATGTGATATAATTATGTAATGTTGTAGTAGAACTATTATTAAGGTGCTAAGGGATGGATCATATTTGTTGTTGGAATATCATTCAAAGGAATATTACTATTTTTAAAAAGGTTGAATTTATTCAAGTATGAATTGAAATATTGCGTGTCTTTTTACTAGTTATGGGTTTTAATATTAATGAAGCACGCATTTAGGATGCGGTAGGTACTTATTAAGTACGAATTGTAACAACTATGTTGATTAAAGAAATCTATTGTAATAATAATTGTAAAAGGATTAAGGCGTAATGTTTTTTAATACAAATTCGAATTTGTAATTATAGCCTGATCGGAAAGTATCAGTTATGTATGAGTTTAAAATAAGAAATGAAAATATCCACTGTGCAAGTGGTAAGGTGCTATGCCCTAACTATTCGAGGGCCTAGTTTCCAAGTAGGCTACTGTTAAACATTGTATGTTCATATCTACGTATTTTTTTGATAACTCGGCATTTGAATGCTATGAATGCTATGATATATATTTTTGTAATTATGTGATACTTGTGAATTTATGATAATATTTATTTTATTATTAAGTTGACAACGTAAACCTTTTGCAACCACCTAATAGGAAGATTAGCCAGGGTTATAAACCTTTAAAAGATTAATAAAGTTTCAGGATTACTCATTTTACTTCCGTTAATTTTTTGTAACGTAATATGGATAAAATGGAAATTACATTATTGATTTAACAAATTTCTTCTCATCTCTGACAAAATCTCGGCTAAAATCTCCAAATAATTTATATTTCGTATAATTATATATTGATCATAATTCTATCGTATGTATTTAAACAAGAATGGATATTTTGTAAGCAAGTTTATATACTCGGAAGGCAGCTTAGCTAGGTATATTGTCTGTTGATTCTCGCCTTATATCAAATATTTCGTTTCTCTGTTGTACTGACTACTTACATACTTATCTGTAAGAAGTGCGCTAACTGGATAGCTGCTCAATATATGATACATATCCTGGTATTTCTCATATTATCGTGTTCGCTATTATGCAATACTTCGCTCGTTTCGCATATTTCGTAACTCATATTGAAAATACGTAACTGCTGACTCTTACTCGCGCTGGCCAAACTTTTTATGACCATTTATGATACAAATTCTATATTTTTATATTCTTACACTTTATACTCACCTACAGATAGATTACGTTTTTATTGAATCAAATTTCTTAGCCGCTATGTTGTGATGTGAAGGAAGAGAGACAATCTTTTGGTTCCTCAAAATTTGTGGTGTGTATTAACTACCACCGGATTACCTGCCTACACAGACGTTTAATAAGCAAAATCTTCTGTTTCATATATATCAAACTTTATCCGCCAGACGCCTCATAGTAAATGTATAAATGTGTATACTAAATGCAATCAGGAGTAAAGTTTGATAACCATTTATCCGTGTTATTCAATAACGTTCCGACGGTGATGGCTACTCGTGTATTTTTGTCTAAGGAGTTATGTAAATGAGTAGGACTTCATTCAGGCTATTCCAGTCTCGGTCTGAGCTTTTCGAAAGTGACTTCTATTTTGAAATGTTTTTTTCCCCTCCGTCCAACAGCGGGTGATTCAATGTCGAATGGTAAAAAAATACGCTTAATATTTGGACGATATTTCTATTTACCTTTTAATATATACTCTTTTGTACTTCTTATCCCAATAAGCGTCGTCCCCGCTACTATTGCAATCTCCTAAGTGTTGCTTTTTAATCTCCCTTCATTTATTAAAGGAGGGACAGTTTTTATACTTTTCTATTTTTTTTTTTAATATTTATTGGCTATGTTATTGCGTTTGCTTTGGCAAACTTTACGTGTAACTGACTAACACAAACGCATTACCCTCATTACAATGCATTTCATTTTTAGATATATCATTAATAACTTTTTTTTGTAACTTCATTAGCATGTCTTATTAGTTCAATTAGTATTCAGTACCTGTGAAATTTGTAATAGCTAAATGAAAACTAAAAATAACTTATAGTAAAATAGCTCTCTACTATTAGCTCACTAGTTAGCTAATAAAACTAGTATTATAATTATGTAATTACTTATGTGTATGAGTATTAGAAAAAATAGAAATAGATTACAAATATTTGTATCAGTGGCATTCATCATTAGTGAAACTTGACAAACTGAATAATGGCAATAAAACCATTACTTGGTACAATCGATAGTACATTCGAACATTTCATATTAGTAAATTTATTATACGACAAAGATGTTAGATTAGCTAATAAGTTGCACATATACACTGAGAATGCATTTTGTTGAATAAATGTGTACCTACCTATTACATAAAGAGATAGATACTTTGTATAGAATTCAGTGTTCCTTATTATGACATTGCACGTAATTCTAAAATTAGTACACCTGTGTCATATTTTTGTTGCGAGTATATTACAATTAATTTTTATTGATAATGTTAATAATTATTTTTTAATTTTAAAGTCTATGTTAATGCATTATTTATACAATTATTATAATAAATAAACTTGGAGTAAACATCCAATTAAAGTTTTGTACGTATTTCATATGTATGTTGAAAATATGAGGAACCGTTGATCCTCAAGATGTGTACTTTCTATGAACCGAGCCAATTTCACGTGTGTATTTAATTTTAATATTTATTTACATTTAAAATAATACAGAGTATACTGCCAGTTTCTTATCATAATGACAAATTCTAAAGGGGGATTATCTTAACGTGTACATTTTATAAAAAATATTTTACTTTACGACAATTATTTTTAATTGTAATTGTCATGATTGATGTATATATTACTCAAAAATATTTGAATAAATATATTTTTTATATTTTGTAAGTACATTTTATTTTGCGACCTTTTATCTGATAGGCAGGTACTGAAAAACTTTAACCAACAAGAGTACCTGTAGGTACCTTCAAGAATTTGTAATTTTAACGATTAAAATAAATAATTCCTACTTAATGCATTGAGTTATAATGTACCTACCTGACGCACTATTTAGTAGATTCATTATTACTCAATTACTTTATGTTGGGTACTTTTAACTGTACTGGGTACCTAGTTATAAGTATTACCTTCTTATAAAGTGCTCGGCTAAGAAAGTGACTAAATTATTATTCCTTAGTCATAGGATTTTATTAAATATACATGTAATTAATTTTGACTTATGTAATTTTCGAATTTGTACAGACTCTTTTCATAAATACATGTTTAGTCTGCACACTATTTACCTACATTTTGTAAGTTCCTTTGTGCGAGGGCTATTAAACTATTTTTTTATAATTCAATTTTATATTACTTATATAAAGAATATGTAATGTTATGGTAAAAAAGAAACTCTAGTCACTACGTAGTTAAGTAGTTTGTATTACTTGGAAACTATTTTTGTGGTAAATCTCCAAATATGTTTAACATTGGGACCATTAAGACGTCAAAATTTTAACTTGTTTACATTTTATAAATTATAATATCTAAGACGTGCATTCTGTGAAATTGTACATACGATATTATGTCACACTTGTTGAAGTTATGTGACTTTGTTTGTCTAATGTTACGTGTAAAGGTACCCACAAATAAAGGTTTGAAGATTAAGGTTTTGTAAATGCATACTATAATTCTTCCAATAAAACAATATTATTTAATTTAACAAAGTTAATATTATTTTCCTTTGTCTTTAGTCGTAATATCCTTAATTTATTTGAATCTATTTAATTGTTTCTGTTACCGTTCGATTAAGGCACTTTTGGTTATATCAGAATGATGCTTAAAGGGACTAGGTTGTATTTATAATGGTACTCTTGATGGTAGACTGGTTGTTAGTACCAAAATTTACTTACATAAATTAAAAGGAATGTACCTACGGTACCATGTATTGACGTTTAAGAAGACACTCCCACTCAGTAAACTTGGCTCTCTGGCCTCGAGCTGTTTGCCCCCGCTTTGGACGCTGTAAAAGGAAAACTTGTACTTACGAGAACACAGCTACAAAGAAAAACAAAACTTCCCGGTCACTTAGATTCTGAACAAAAGTAAAGCAATACTTTATTATTAATTAGACTAGGACGTTTATAAATGTATTATAATATTAATAAACCAAGTATCTAGATACTTAATTCTTTAATAATGGAAAGGGGAACGTTTTCACATCATCACAAACAAACAAGAGACGAGTGGAAATGGGGGTTGCAATAGTAGATAGTAGGTGAACTTTAAGGATAAGACTATCAAGGAGTACCTAGGTAGGTATCTATATATTTCAAACTAGCTGTGCCTTTTTTTTTTTTTTTTTTTTTTTTTTCGGGGTGAAACTCTAATGTTTTCAACCCACTCTGAGGGCACAGCGTGGGGATATGTCGGACTTGCACCGACTAAAAACACCCCGGTCCCGTCTTAGCCTTAGTCAGAGCCACGGGGTCGCTTACGCAATCTCTGCGCGGCTCCGGCAGGCTTCGGTCCTGAACTGGACCCCTTCCAGGGGGTGGGTGTAAGGTGCCCAACTCTCGTTCCTTCCGAGGACGGACGCCTGGGACATGGCGTCCGTATCCTCCGTGAAACTAGCTGTGCCTGCAACTTCGTTCGCGTGGATGACGAAGCTTATCAATGAGTCTTTAACCATTAAGGGATGATTCTCATTAGAGCGTGACGTGCCCGGGGCGGGGTCCGGACGGGGCACGGTTTTGATCTGTTACATATATTTTGTATGAATCAATTTATATTACACCGTGCATTATCCCTGTCCCGTCCGGGCCCGCTCGACACGGATAATGCACGGTGTAATATAAATTGATTCATACAAAATATATGTAACAGATCAAAACCGTGCCCCGTCCGTGCCCCGTCCGGGCCCCGCCCCGGGCACGGCACGCTCTAATGAGAATCATCCCTAAAGCAACGGCCAGACAGAAAAGACGCAAGACGAGGGCGGGGCGCGGACCCGTCGCAGACAGGGCGCCGTCACGACTTTTTAACATATATAGAAAAGACACGGACCCGTCGCAGACAGGTCAACTCGCAGGTCAACGTCGCAGACAGGACAAAGGACAGACAATAATCTGGTCTATTATAATTATAAATTACTGGATTATTTTCAATTAAATTACAAAATGTAACGTTAAATTCAAAGTCGTCACGCATTTTAACGTTCGTTTACACGTAACGTTCTAATTACTCCGACGCAAGATGCACAATGGCGAGCGGGCGAGCGCTGTGAGAACCTGCCCTCCGCGCCCTTTCCGCTCCCCCGCTTGCGCCCGTGCAGGCCCGCGCCACGGTAATATTATATACAGTACTCCAACTTCATACAAACGGACGAAACGCGAGCTATACCTACGCGCTCGATCTCGGGGTGCGCTCGGGCCGCAGACAGTCACGGCTGTACCGCAGTGTCGAACGGACGGTGTGTTGTTTTTTTTACAATAACCGCGCGATTTTTACTCTAAAAATCAGTTAATATGACGAGTAGGAAATATTGTGCTGTTTTTGGTTGTATGAATTTCCCAAAACAATTTTTAATTAAGCTTTATATAAGAATGCGGATTTATTATACTTTAAAATTTAACAATAAAGCATTTCGTACGACTCCGTTGAGGCGCAAATATTTTTCGGTCGCAAATTTATAAGACCGATTTGTTTTTCAAAAAAAAAACATGTTTTTTTAATTAAATCTACCAATCAAAAAACAACACATTTTTATTGAACACTTCCTATTCAATATACAAAGTATTTCATTTATTTATATAAAAAGGATATTTACAATCACAAAACTAAATAGAAACAGAAAGTAGGTAGATGTAATTAAAATGCTGGAGACGGGCAGCCCTGACGCATGTTTGTTTACGTATCGCGCGGCTGTAGGCATTTATTTCTATCATGCGGCATCACCCCATTTATTAAAATTGCAAAAGCGAAACGGCCATAACACAAATAAATGCGTGACAAAAAATACGGTGCTGAAGCGAGTGGCTCCTTCTGCTAAACTTGCCCAAAATCCTAATACTCACATATACATACCCAGCATTGATGGAATCAGTAACCCAAAGTCTCTGACCACGTTAGAGGGACGAAGAGCAAAAACCGTAAGAAAAAAAAAAAAAAAAAAAAATATTACCGTGCCCGCGCCCTGCCCGCGCCCTGTCCTTTCTATATGTTTTCCAATAGGACGCCGACAAGTTAACGTCGTGACGGCGTCCCGTCTTTTCTGTATGTTTTACGTCGCGACGGCTGTATACATTTTATATGCAAGTAGATTAAACGGGCGCCGCGACTGCGACGGGTCCATGCCTTGCGTCTGTTCTGTGTGGCCGGTGCCTAAGGCTGCACACGCGACGGAAGCTTAAAAATTGAGTAACTTCTCCCGTTTTCCCAACATTTCCCTTCACTGCTCTGCTCCTATTGATTGTAGTGTGATGAAAAGTATACTTTAACCTGCCCAGGAGTATGAAGAATAATTGTACCAAGTTTCGTTAAAATCCGTCGAGTAGTTTTTGTTTCTATAAGGAACATACAGACAGACAGACAAAAATTTTACTGATTGCATTTTTGGCATCAGTATCGATCACTAAGACCTCTCTACAGATTTATTATAAGTAGGTATAGATATAGGTATGTAAAGTACCGACTTAATAAATATGATGGTACATTTTGAACCAGAACAGTAATTGTTAGAACGGGTATGTATCTTTCCATTGCCCTTTAAACAAAGGAAAAATTCGATGTTCTGTTGGTATGTAGTTACTTATTCAGCCCATTTCCATACCATTGAACCTACACAAATAAGTTCCCAATTACGGAAAATAAGCGCGTACATGCATTTATAAATACCTTTTTTGGGCTTGACTTGAAAAAAAAAAAAAAAAAAAAAAGGTAGTTATGCATGTACGCGCTTTAGTTTAAGAGGTAATACGGAAAATAAGCAGCAATATGTTAATTTCCTCATTTCATAATTAGGAACGTGCGCAGCTATCTTCAAACACAGGTTTTAGCTGGGGTTAAAAATAGCTAGGTGCGGACTAAGCGTGGGCGTATCAGTAGGGGCTCAAGGGACGAAATTGAGAAGATACGCCTTGTTCACTCATTACCAGGAATGCCGGAACGTTTATTGATCTCACTGACGACGTCACGAGGTGTAAAGGACGAATTTATTTCTCTATAGGTGCGGAGCCAAACTTACTGCCTTTTATCTCTCATTGTGAAGAATTGTAAAGATTTCTGACTAGCTCTTTGATATTACATAAATTGGATCCGAAGTTTAATAATCATAGTTCTTTAAAATTATAGATAGGTAAATTAGAGTAGAAGATAAACATGTGTGGAGCTAGAACCAAGCTGTAGGTGACACTAATTGACTTCCCAAGGTGCGCCGGACGTACATAGGTATGCTATGTGGCGGTATGGTTGGTCTAGAGACACAGTAAGTTCGTAACACAAGCTTTATATTCCAGTAAAAAATATGGAACAAACACTGAAATAATAACTAAACTAACTTTTTACGGATTTTATCGCGGTAAACCTAATTCGGTAGGTTTTTTGTAGGTAACTAGGTAGGTATATTTATTTTTGTATCATAGCATAGATGGGTAAGTAAAGCCATGACGTGCGGGTTCGAATCTCGCTATCGACATACAATTACAGAAGAATTGTAATAAAATTCAGTTGTTTTTAATCTTTCTGTCTATCTACCTCAATGAAATTTTATTAAATAGTAATTACTTAAAGTTTCCGTTTGCGAAATTACTATTTCGAAATTTATTTTTTACCTCATTAAATAGATGAGTTAATTAATTAGTGATAAATAAACCAGCATAGTTAGCTAAGGTACCTATGATGCAATAGTTTAATTACGGTTTAAATCAATGTCAATTAGCCATTACCTAATTTCTGAACTTAATGATTTTTTATGTGTTACACATTCCATTCAGCTTTCTCCTTTTGAAGTAAGTTCGTTAGTTAAATTGGAGTGTTTGGTGTTTAAAAACATAAGAATCTACATAACAAGACTGTTTAGCTATGCCATAAAAATGAATTGCACCCTGAAATTAAGGTTTATTACATGATTCCTAATGTCTTTTTTACAAAATCCCAATGTCTCTACGTTGTCATCGGACTTAATAAACGTAAAAGTTAATTTGCCTATGTTCTCTAATATACCTAAATGTATAACCTTCTCGTACCTACCTAAACTTAAGCACACCTACAGGCCCTGAAAAATAACAAGGTAGTGAGTAGTGACCTAGTGACGTCACGAAGGTAGATGTTCTATCTAGGCATGTTAAAAATCACTGGGTCGCTGGTCAGCTCGTTTACGATCTGTGGTTGACCCAGTTCTGCGATCAAATTGTTCTCAGTCTATACGATAACAAGCTGTTTTATTGCTATATAACACTATTCGCGTATTTAATGGCACTGTTGACTTGGGAAAGTATTGCCAATTTGCTGATTGGGATCTGCAACGAAAATGGTTGTTGATAGAGTAAATTAACTATCTACGTTAAATACTGCCGGTCTTGTATAACAGTCAAACCGTTTTATGTACTCTTTGTTACGTTCTTAAGATTTTTTTAAAAATGGGTTGTTTTCTTTAGTTCACAGATTTGGTGTGGTGGCTAAGTGGTTAGGTAGTTCCTATGAAGCTTATTGTTTGTAGATCGCTAAGTTATGCAAACCAATCACTAGTCAATTAAATTCTTAGGAGGATCCGACTGGAAAGCTCATAAAAATATATTTGTAGGCTGTAGGTACCTACGAGATAAATAAGAAGTTTCGGAAATGAGATTTAGCCTTAACTGAAACGTACTTTGTGTCTCTAATCATCATGTAGACACAATAATCGCTGAACTTTGTATATATAAATCTGCCTGACGTAAAGTGCCTATTAATTACATTACTATAACGATAGACCCAGTGTCAAGTGCGCGTGCCTACTGCCTTATTAAGATGTAGAAACCGCTGTCAATGCGACAGGCTCATTTCCTTTTCCGTGTTCGACTGAAGACAGCTGACTGTTCATGAAATACAAAGGACTGTATTGTGGTATTATCGTATGAAATGCTAGCTAATACTATTTAGGTAGGGAAAACTTGTATCTATATGTGATCTGATGAATAGGTTTTTGTACCTACGTACATAAAAATACATGTTTCGGAAAAATCTTGCCGGGATCGAACCTGCACCACCCGCACATTTTGTTTTATAGCCTACTTCCAGTCCTCCGTACCTTTTCATGTAGGTACGATGGGCCAGGTGCAATGGTTTCATTAATTTGATAATTTTATCTATAGGTACAAAATACTCAAATAACACACCTACATTTCCCTTTCATTTTCTTAACTTTATTAGTCTTCAGCAAACAAAAACATTGCACCTATTTACGTTAGTAGAAAACCCTAACCTTTAATTTCAATCTTACATTTTTACTTGCGTAATATCGTTTGGAGAACTCAACTAGGTTACCTAATTGTAATATCCTGGTTCCAGCATCTTTTACAGAAAATATATAGTCAAGTGCGAGTTTGTTTAGACCACTTCATTTTCGTTAGCACCAAACTTGTCGCATGAATTGACGTATGTATTTAAATTACAATGGTACTTATTACCTTATATTTATAAAACAATTATTATATGTGGCCTTTCGTTTGCGACTAAAGAACTGTCGACAAACATACACAGGCGGAAATTTACGAGCGGAACTTACTTACTGACTGACTTAGGTACATATCCCATAAGAAGTTCTCAATCAAACATGGGTTGATACCAATATTAATAAAAAAATCTCGTATGGTTTATTGTTTGCACCCATGCAACCCTAAACCGAACTGGAAATAGACAGAAATGTCTATATCTAGAGGAGACTTCACTTCCGCTTGGTAATAACTTGGCGGAAGTACGAACTTATTTAAATAATGTTACTTCCTAAATAACATCTTAAAAATAAATAAATATATAATTTTACTTTACTAACAACAAAGAGCATAATTTAAAAGTATTTTTGTCGTATCTTATAAACACAAAACCACGTAAACATGTACTATAAGCTATCAAGAAATCGATTAGGTGCGCGCGCACACTTTATTCGGTGTAACAGTTGTACCAAGTTAAGCGAAGTTCGTCAGCTGGTTATAACACCACCAGGTACGGTTCTTGTCTTGCCCTTGATTATAATGCGAATTAATAAACCGTTTGTAGAAATGCATCCGTGAAATATCACCTAAATAAAGAAAAAAGTGATTTCGTTGTGTCCTTAAATTGAAATCTGAATAGAGTTCCTAATATAGTGAAGTGGTAGGTTTATTTTTATATCTGGAGCAAGTCTCTTAATGTGTTTAAGCTATGTTTGAACTACATGCATATATTATTATTTCAGGTTATTTTTAATTGTAGTCATCATGCCGGGTGCCAGGCATAAGATCCTGGGCCATGTCCTATCAGGATTCTGCCACAAAATGAATCGTCGTAAGCCCATATACGGGGACTCGATGGATACACCACTCAACCGGTGTCTCACCACCCTGGACATCACGCTACTCGGTAAGTATAAACTTACCTACTATTGTTTATTTATAGTGGTGTCTTATAAGATTAATTTTGACCCCTATATTCAGGCTTTATCTTTTGATTAGGGTTTATTTTTAGGGTATATCTAAATCTCCTTAGTATTTTGAAACATTTCCCGGATTCTAATTCGGTTAGGTAGTCATAAAGGATACGAAAATATAAGTCTTACTAATTTGTATATATTGTAGGGTCACACCGTACACGCAACAGTCGCGGTGCCTGGTGGCAATACCCTACAAAATGTGAGGTTGAAATATTAGATGGTGGCCGTTAGTGGCCGTCGTCGAAGTCTCCGTTTGCGAGTAACCATAACTCTTATTTGTTTCAGGTGTTGGTCATATGGTTGGAGCTGGTATTTATGTATTGACTGGAACCGTGGCCCGTCACATGGCGGGTCCAGCGACGGCCCTTAGTTTTCTATTAGCTGGGATAACGTCTACTCTAGCTGCACTGTGTTATGCAGAATTCGGCACTAGAATACCAAGAGCTGGCAGTGCGTATGCCTATACTTATGTCAGTATCGGCGAATTCTGGGCCTTTATCATCGGTTGGAACATCGTGTTAGAATATATGATAGGTAAGTTTTTAGGAATATATGTATAAGTAACCTCTTTCATTTAGTGTTGCCGTGCACCATTAAGGATTTATTTTTCATGTTTAGGTGCGGCATCGGTGGCTAGAGCTTGGTCGGGATACCTAGACGCAATGCTGGATGGTGCTATAAGCAACGCTACAATTTCTATAACAGGAGAAATGCACGAAACTCTTTTGAGTAGATATCCGGATGTCCTTGCATTCTTGATATGCATTGTAGCATCATTAATCCTTGCCGTGGGGGTCAAAACTTCCGCCTATATAAACAACGGCCTTACAATTTTAAATCTTTTGGTTATATCCCTTGTCATATTCCTTGGGTTCTATTACGCTGATCTTGATAACTGGTCTGCAAAGAATGGCGGTTTTATGCCTTACGGCGTGAGTGGTGTTTTGGCGGGAGCTGCTACATGTTTCTATGCTTTTGTTGGTTTCGATAGCATATCGGCATCAAGCGAAGAAGCCAAAGACCCATCGCGCTCGATTCCTATCGCTACCATACTATCAATGGCACTTGTTGGGTTTGGGTACATTCTGGTTGCCCTAGCCTTGACATTAATGGTTCCCTATCAGAGTATCAATCCTGACGCAGCGTTACCAGCGGCCCTTGGAGCAGTACATGCAGATTGGGCTAAGTACGCTGTTGCGGTAGGTGCAGTATGTGGAATGACCACGACTCTATTAGGCTCATTGTTTTCGTTGCCTCGATGTTTGTATGCCATGTCAGCTGATGGTCTTCTCTTCGGTTTTCTGAGCGATATTAGCAACAAATCTCAAATACCTATTATCAATCTGATTATATCTGGTTTGTCGTCCGCTTTGATAGCTCTTCTGTTTGATCTGGAGAAACTTGTGGAGTTCATGTCAATAGGTACCTTATTGGCGTATACAATTGTGAGTGCTGCGGTTATTATTCTGAGATATCGGCCCGTGCCTCCGATGGACGAGAAGAGTGGTTTTGGTGTTCCACAACTGGAATCTCCTGGAGATCGCGAGGATAGCTCTGCGACTGGCACTCCTGCTACTGACGGAGGCTCATCATCTTCTGAGGTAAATCAGTAGATAGATTACATATTTTTCTTTTTGTTTTCTACCATCTATTTGTAAATAACATAAGTACATTACTCACGTTTCAGATGTTCGAAGCTCTGACAGTTGGTCGCCTGCGAGCGCAGTACGCTTGGTTAGAACCGCTGGCTGGAGGCAGGGCCCCAGGGGCAGCTGTTACCAGCTGTGTGTACACATTCACTGCAGCGGCTGCCGCCTTGTGCGCTCACAATCACTTCTTAGCTGAACCGGCAGGGCTCTGGGCACTCCTTCCAGACTTTATCCTGTCTTTTATTATTGTCGCCTGTAAGTAGAGTTCATTCATGTATCTGCTAACTTAATGTATTCTACTACATATTATTGTCAAATGAACACACTGTTATGGTTTAAAACAAACGGAAATATCTCATAGGTACTTAGCGCAGGCAGATCGGTGGTATCTAATACCTAGTTTCTCACTGACAGCGAATATTTATAAACAGTACCGACAGTTTACCGCGTAATTTGTCGTTCTCACGTATGTATGTCGTTTCTCATCTCAATGAACAATATTTTCAGGTCTTGTGATCATCTGGGCTCACCAACAAAGTCCCACACGGCTTCCGTTCCGCGTACCCTGGGTGCCACTGCTGCCGGCCGCCAGCGTGATGTTAAATGTCGAGCTGATGATCAATCTCAACGCACTTACTTGGGCACGATTCGCTATTTGGATGACTTTTGGTGAGTTTTAGACTGGACGTTTTAGTTATTTAATTGATTTATTGTTTTTTCCTATAAGGGTAAAGGATTGTACCTTGTCCCTATCGTAAGACAGAATAAGGGTAGATAGTTTCTGCTGACATTACATACAAGCATATTTTTTTGTTAGTGGATAGGTCCTTTTATTATGAACTTACCTTATTTTCTAGGCTTACTCCTATACTTCTTATACGGCATCCACCACAGCAAGTTAGGTGAGGGTGTCACCGGTCTTCTGTCTCGCTCTGCGAGTGGCGGCGGTCACAGCGGCGGTTGGGGTGCCGTAGAGAAAACTAGCGCCATTGCCCGGCGCGTGGGCCGCTTCGCGCGCGGCAGTAAGGGCGACGACCGCAAACCAATCATCAGTGACGACGAACTGTCTAGGCGCGAACCGTGATTTTAAATCACCGTATGTATTCTTCATTTAAAATTCATTTCTCTCTATTGTTTGTAGCCCTATCAGCTTGTTAGAACTGATTTTAGAATGTATTTGTATTAGTGAAGCTCTTCACTGTGATCATTATGGCGCGAATACGGACATCTGAGTGTGAGGCTCAGTTCACACTGCCGCGGAATTCGTCGGAATAGAAGTTTATGCACAAAGCATTATGAACTTTATGTGCATAGTACAAACGCAAAAGAAGTTGAACATCTTTTTTCCGACCAATTACTTAATAATTTAACTGCAAGTACTGCAACAATGTTATGAATACGCGGGAAAAGACAGCTTCCTTCCGCGGCGGTGTGTATTGGTTGCAAAAATATATCGTTATTACCATTGGTTATTACGCTTTTAAATAGGGCTTCATAAGTGTTTATTATAGGCCTTAATCGGCAAATTAGCGGGGTATATTTAGAAAATATTTACCTTTACGTAATACGGTACATAAGCCAAAAACTATGACATTCCATTATAAGGATTTAAACGCACGATTTTGAGTGATTTTTAAGAACTTATTTCTGAATTACTTAGATATGAGAAGAATATTTACTCAAGAAAATAGATATTTACAATAAGATGTTGAGTGCTTTCAAAATATAACACCTACTTACAAATAGCAGCATTTGTGTAGTAAAACATTTTAATCGAAGGAGTTCAGTACCTACTTATTAGGATAAATAGTGTACAATTAGAATCTCGTATATCCAGTACCAATGTACTTCCTGAAAGAATATACCAAAGTAATCATGTTAGAAGAAGGTTGTAGAGGATAGGTTTTAGTTTTAATTAATGTAATTTGCACTGGACTTTTTACTGAAACTAAGAAAACTTCCTCTTATATTTACTTTGTTATATTTATTTATTGTATTTCGTAATTAATATTTTATTACTTTTAATGGCTCCTACACACAGTGCCGGCGGCAGTGCCGCCGGGCGAGCCGCCGGCCAAGCCGCCGTGCGCCCGGCGGCATTCAAAGCCGCACAAAGGAGCCGCCGGCATTTGTTTGTGTGACGACGCGCGACGGCTTGGCCGGCGGCGGCTCGCCCGGCGGCACTGCCGCCGGCACTGTGTGTAGGAGCCATTACGCATAAATGAAAGCAGTCTTTATACCTTCATGCTTTATAGGGCTCAATGTAAAAAAATACAAAAAATATTTAAATGCATTTTATTGTCAAACAATATTCATTTCATAGTGCCATATTGATGTCAAGTATAACAGGGTCAATTAATGTTAAAAGCAAAAAATGCTGTAAAACTCATTCAAGTGAGATTTTCGAAAACACCAAATCTAGCTTTTTTACTTGTTTGAATGATTGAAATTTGTGGAGCATTGAATGTGAATAACAAACATTGGTTTATAATAAATATATCTTGAGACTATAAGGAAATAAGACAAAAAGGTCATCATTATGTTTTATGATCATTTAAAGTTAATAAAGGAAAATGCTTGATGAGTATATCGTTGTATGTTAGCACAAAATGTTATTAGTAAATTTTAATCTGTTGTCTCACAATAATTGTAAAATAATTACTTCCAGTTGTGTGTTACGTTTTTATATCTTTATTTTAGAGTTAAATGTTAGATTTATTGCAAGTTATTGCTTTACACAAAATGTACTCTTATATAATTACGTAAATAACTCCACATTCCTGTATTCGTGTTAGGATTTTTTGCGCAAAATTTATAAAAACGAACTATTACATCGTTGTTAAAAGATTGTATATTTTAAATGTTGATGTGTACATAAAGAAATATAATAATAAGTATGTCACTACTGTTGTTATCTTGTAATCCCTGTACATTGTGTTTACCTACACAGACCTTCCCTAAACAACACAAACAGAAAATGTTGAAAATAATAATAATTTGTACTGCTGACAAAATACAATATCCCTTATTAATAGACGTTGTACGCTATACAATAATACTTAAACATTAAGAAATGGACGTAAACAATACACAATCGACAACATCATAAAGTAACCATGTTTAACAAAATTTACATTTAATCATCAATTCAACTAAAATTTCTTATTTTATCTATCTTATCGCTACATAAATACGCCGACTTTCGACTTAGTAAAAACTAGGTATTTATTGGAATAATGTATTGCACGTTTTGTAAAGAGATGCGTTACAAATGCAAATATACGTTATTAAAATATAGGTACATACAATGTGGGGCAATTTGACAAGCTTCAGTCAAGGTCGAACTCTACTAATGTAAAAAGGTATTATACTAAAGGTAGTGGTAAAAACACTCGAAGCTAAATTATTATTTTTATATTGACATAGTAAACACATAACATGTCTATATAAAAAAAAAATACGGGTCACACCTGTGCATGAAGCACCTATAAATTAAATCTATAAGGTTAATTCATAAGAATATTTAATTTATTTAGTGTCTAAATTGCTGCCTAAAATTAACCGAAAACTTCCATAATTTAGGGATTAAATAAACATAAATATATCGGTTCTCTCACTCATTCAAATTGTGCAAATTGCAGGTGTGTAATAATACTATGTTCACACGGTAACAAACAGCGGAGTTATATTCTGAAAGGTTATAAAAGTTGAGCATAGTTTAGACATAATGCTATTGAAAATATTGAGACAATCTATGGTATGACAGAATAGTAAGATATGAGCGCTGATTCTATTTTCCACGAACTAAACTAAAAACAGATAGGTATCTTTAACTAACAGAGCGTGAGATAAATACGGAGATAGATAACTTAAAAATGGACGTAGTTAAGCAGAAAGGATCCAAACCACATCGATCTAGTTTTGAGATATTTGACTTTTAAGTTTAGATCGTATTTCTTCAGGAATGCGCTACAATAAATCTGCTGATTTAATGGCAGATGAAGGGCATTTTCTTATATTTTAATATTAGAATTATGGAATTACGTTTACTTCAATAATTTAAAAGATATTGAAGAAAATGTGGGGTTGAATCCTTTCTAATAAATGGCACTTTCGATAGAACTAGGTTAATATTACATTTCTCAGAAAGGTTCCAACTAACAAGTTGTCCTAAAAAGCCTTTTTATTATGAATTATATCAAGCAGAAATAAAAATAAACGATATTTTTAACTAAACTTTATTAAAATAAAAAAGATGAAACCAATTATTGAAATTTAAATATACCAAATAATGAAATTCTTTCTTCTCTAACTACTTTTAATTTTCATTATCGTTCTGAATATCATTTTCAACAGGAAAATCAGGCAGTCCTCCAAACCCATCCAAATCATCCACGATACTTTCGTCTCCCTGTAAAGCCTTATAGAAAGATAAACAGTCTTTTGGAATTAGATGAAACATAGATTTCAAGTCATCTAGTTTAGGCTGTGCAATTTTTTTGCCACTAGGCCACAAAACGGGCATGTCTTTATCAGTTACTAGCGGTCGCCCGCGGCTCCGCCCGCGTGGACCATTGGATTTATTTTGGATTTTTCCAAAATAAAATTTAGCCTATGTTACTCGTGGATAATGTAGCTTTCGAATGGTGAAAGAATTTTTAAAATCGGTCCAGTAGTTTTTGAGCCTATTCATTACAAACAAACAAAGTTCTCCTCTTTATAATATTAGTGTAGATATCAAGGGATTTCCCTTTTATTTTCTTTTCTATGTTCAGTTCTTGATATGAGTCGTCATTTATAGCCTTCTTCATATATACAATATATTTCTGTTCCTTTTTTATAAGAATTACTTTTGTTTGAAGCCAATTTGTTTTCTCTTTGTTTATAAAAGTCTTTCTATTGACAATATTTTTTTCTATATTTTTAGAAGATAAAAAGTTTTCTTTTACCATTTTTGTTACTTGGAGAGGATTCTTTTTTTTACAACTTCTAATGACTTGCATATATTCATCTGCCGTGTATATACGTTCATAGAATTTTAATTGAGTTTCAATTTTGGAGAAATCGGTATCATTCGGCAAAAATGTATGTCCAGACTCAAGGTACTTGAAAGTGATTGTTCTTAAAGTAGGGTGAGCGTGTAATATTACTTTGAGCATCAGTACTATTTTGATATTACGATTTTGACCGCCACAGCAATCACTCCATAATACTAAGTCCGTCACATTTGAATCAAGTTTATTCCTTATATAATGGATCAAACACGATCCAACTTCATGGGCACCTCGCCCAGCTTCTCCTTCAATCCATACATAACAATAACCAGTGTCATTAGAACCAGCGTGAATTCCACAGTTATATAACCACAACTGCCTTTTATAAAAGACAATGCTGGTTGGAATTCGGGGAAGAGGAAGTGTCTTTTCCAAGTCGAATGTCAAACATTCGAATTCTTTGTCAGTCTTTGCCTTTAACAAGTCTTCTTTCATGTGTTTTCTCAATTCTTCAGCTTTTTTTAAGTGACTTTCTTTTTCAGACTTCAATTTTGCTTTTTCCACATCTGACTCAGTATTTTTCAATTTATTAGTAAAAGTGTCACATCTGGTACACGTATCCTTTTTTAATGGTTTAAAGCGTAAATTGAAGTATTTATAGAAAATTTGTTTTAATGTAGCAAATGAGGCAGGAGTCTTTTCTTCGCCAAAAATAGTTTTAAATTTGTCCAAATACAAGTCGTAAATTTTTTGTATAGTCATATCTGATTTTAAATACATGAAATTAGCATTTTGTTCACGCCTATAGTGTGATTCGTATTTAGGTAAGGAACTTATTATATCTTTGATGAAATCAATATCTTCTTGAGGTGTTTTATTCCAGCCACCTTGTGATAACCCTCTTTTATCATTGATTATGCCACCATTCCTATATTTTTTAAGACTTATATCAACTTTTTTGGGGGTTATTTGAAAATTATTTAAAAACATTGCTTTACAAACCTCGGTACCACATATGGTATATACCCTTGAGTAGGTTTTGGGCTTCTTTTGTAATGTTTTACTAATCAATAAATGACAGTGGATCCTTTTCGTTATTTTAATAACATATATAAAATAACAAAGAAATAATTATCAGAAATGATTCACATGCTATGGATCCTTTTCGCGATTTTAGATATATTTTCGTAGTTTATAATAGTATTTAACAGAAAGGGGTCAAGTGCTGTAGGTCGTTTCCGTGATAATTATATTAAATGAAATTTGAATAAACTAAATTGTCAGAAAAGACTCAGGTGAATTGGATTCTTTTTGTGATATAAATTGTAGCCTAGGATCTTTAAATGTCTATATCTCAGAAAAGGTGCAAACGTGTTGGATTGTTTCTGTTAAATTATAATATATACTCGCCATACATGCGGGTTGGTATCTAGTGTTTATATTAATGCCATAGCTATTTTTATCTGTGGGATCTTTTTACTGAACGAAAGTATCGACCTTCACGACCTCTTTAGTATGTCTAACTCAATTTAGGTGTTGTTGTGGGTTGGATCCTTTCTGCTTAACTACGTCCAAATGTCTAACTTCGTGATGCTACATTTCTAGGTATCGTCAAATTTCTTTATGGAAAACTTGAACAAAACTTAATTTAATTTTGGCAGCTTTAATTTACGTCTCTTCTTTTCAAATGAATCAAGTGAATCTAAACAGATAAGTAGAAAAAATACAGCCTAAGATAAGTTTCGTTCGAGTTCAGAATCAGCGCCATTTTTAATTTACGAGATATTTTAGATTTATCCTATTGTAGAAACAGAAGATGTATTTCCTGAACTTTACAATATATACATTGACAATAGCGGAATATAGAGATTCAGTCTTATCTGTTGTACCGGCTGATTTGCCACGCAGACGCCGGCAGCCGTTGCAGTTTTTGGATGGTAGGCCTTCCCCATTGCAGCCATATGAATCCGATGACCAGACAAATGACAGTTTCTATGTAGTACCCATCAATCCTCACGTTGCATGTACCTCCTTTTGATTTACATAACTGTCAACAGGATAATGCTAGTGTTATTATTTTAATGGCGGCGAGAAACCGACGTATCGGCTAGAGGAAAATATGAATAATTATTGTTACATATAAGGAAATACTAAACCGTGTTCTATGATATGTGTCTATTGGAACGAATCAACGAGGAAGAGTAAACGAGTAAGTAATGTTTACGAATATTATGCATAAGTAAAGTTTGTGAAAGGTCGACACTACCGATGCGAATTAAAATATGCATTCACTGTCTGATAGCTACTATTGTAATGACTCTTACAGGGTTCAAAATGGGGTCAAAATTTATTAATGTATCTTAAAAGTAGTTGTTTTAAATGTATATGAGTTACTTACATCTGCTTCCAGTTGCGACGCACACGTATTATCGCTTAGCTCAGCCAGCGAACAGGTCTTGTAAGTGAGATGGTCAATGGCCCACAGCGAGAGCGTGTTTGGCCAGTTTGTGCCCAAGTTAGACATAGTGTTCAGGAATGTCATGTAAGTACCACCCACTGCGGGATCTGACACTTTGGCGAAGAATGCCATCACTGCAACGAACATGCAGTACAGACAGGTCTGAAAAAAAAAATATATTGATTTATACATGAAGGATTATGATTAAAAAAATAAGGAAACATTGTTATCTACATGGTAACTGCATAAAAATGATTGCAATCTTTATAAGATAAAAAAAAGTTATTTTATGAGAAATATTAAATAATACTACGTATGTAAGTAAAGTCGACGGTAAAACATTGTTAACACAACCGAGTCTTCATTTCAAATTACTGTGCATTGATTATCTTCATTCGTTATTACTACTATGATGTTATCAACTAATCATAATGATTTTCTGAATATAACATACCTGATGGAATATATAGAGACACATCAATAGGAATAGATACGAATAGGTCGGACCCGCGTTGCCTAGTAGGCTGGGCGTAAGGGCCACTAGTGCAGCTACAAGAGGGCCCACTAATAGTCGCAGGGGGAAGGCCCGAAGCCATAGAGACAGCGGAGCCGGACCTGTTGTGTGTTTTGCTAAAATCTAAAAGAAAAAAAAAGTATAATTTAGTGAACATTTTCCAGGAAAATAAACTATGAAAAGATTGCCTAATGGTAGTTAGTCAATCAACATATAGAAAATATTATTTTAAGAATATGTTACATATAGTTCGTAAATATGGTTTTGTGTTACATACAACAACATAGTAAAATGTTTGTAAATTGCCTTGACTAATTTGAATGAAAAATATATGAACTTATGTTTATTTATTTATTTAAGATTGTGTTTACTTACTATAGGCATGACAATTTGTACAGGGACTAGGGGTACTGCAAGTAGAGCCAAGTCCTCTCTCGGTACACCTGCTTCCACAAGTTTTAATCCTGATACTGCATCACTGGCACAGAATCCAAGCTAAGAATGAAGTAAATATTTAGTATTTTTTATATTCATTAAAAGAAAAATAAGTATATATGTTTCATACATACCTTAGCAGTAAAAAGGACGAGCGCTAAAGTGCGTACAGCAGGCAATTTGATAATAGTGTACAGTTGTTTATAAGCAGTCACAACATCACTAAAACCCTTCACATTATTGTCTTTGGTGTTAGCACTGTCATTGGCTTCATGTTTCAACACCGCTACCATAGTTGTGGTAATAATGAACACCCATCCCCAGAAAAGGAGGAAACTGGCCAAGGTAACTAGTCCGGTCTCTTCCGGTACACTCCTCAGGTATTTGTTGCAGAAGTAAGGAGATTCCAGGGCCAAAAACATTACATATCCTAAGAAGAAGCCGGTTGTCTGACCTACAGTGTTACATGTTGACGCATGTCCAACATTACACCTGTGAAATTACGCTATCGTAAGATACTAAAATATAATTTCAAGATTGTAATATTCGATGTCCATATTGAGAAGAATGAGATACATATACTTAATAAATAAATAAATATTAAGCAAGGTTATGAATATAAGATATCATAAAATAGATATTGTTTATCACTGATAACAATTAGCTAAAGCACTCCATGAACAAAATTATTCCAGGGTTAGGTTTAAAAATGTTTGTCATAATGACTATTAATTTCTTACATGAGATCATATAGTATTTATATTTCTACATACCTTTTTAACATAGTGAGAGCCCAACCATCAACAGCTATATCTTGTGTGGCCGCAAGGAAATTTAAAAACAGGAAAGACATTGTGAGAATAGTCATTGAGGGGGCAACATCATCAGACCCTAGCCATTCCGTCATACTATTTGACATGATGATCATCACAATGCCAATTAAATACTGAACCGGTACAAGCCATGTTTTTCTTCGACCAAACTCGGGCCAAAACAGAGCATCTACTATCGGTGCCCATAGTAACTTCACACTGAATGGCCAGTTTACAAAACTGAATTCTGCCTGAAATAAAGAATAATATTGAATCTAACATATTATAATACAGCAACGGGATTAAATTTGGGGCAACAATTTTTGTACATATGATGTTATTGCACACTAAGTAAATGCTTTGTTATTTAATTAATAATTCTATGTTAGTGTCTTTGTTTTCTTTTTTTGTATAATTTATTAATTGTTAATTATTTTTATTTTCTATATTGTCCTCCAAATATTTGTACGCTTCCACGGCAAAACATAGTGTTCCTATTGTTTATTTTAAAGACCTGCATAATATGTAAATTTACCTATGTTTCACAAATAAAATTATGATTCTGATTCTGCTTTCAAAAATATTCATAGTATGACTGCACATGTTTGTGAAAATAAAGGACTTTGACTTTGAATATTCAAAAAATATAAATATATTAAACATTCAAAAGCTTCACACTAAAAAGAGAAATTTAAAAGCATTCAAGCACACTTAAATCTATTAAATTATGCATATGATTAATCATTTTGATACATTAGCCAGAGGCAATGACCTCAAACTTAATGTATAAAGTGGAATATTTATGAAATGTGCTTGATCATCAATAAAAAGTAATGATTTACATGTTGAACTGTTTGTGTACATGTAGCATTATATTAACAGTAATAAGTAAGCATGTCAAACCCTAATACATCGACAAAACACATTATTTTCTCAATTTAAATTTAACTGTGGAAATCACAAGTAATCTAGATTTAGTGCCATAAACAGCACAACAATAAAAAAACTCATTACAAATTTTAATTATGTTTCTAGACAATTTCACAGTTTTATAGGTGTCGCGATTATATAAAAGATTGTTTATGACTTAAAACTTCGAGCTACATTGATTTGAAGCACTGGAAGTCATTGAGTTTTACTTACTTGTTGAGTGTAAGTTATGCCGCGATTCTGAAGAAGCATGGGCACAGCTCCAGCAAGCCCCAAAGGTATACCTTGTAAGGTATAAAGAAATAATAAAACTGCGATATTTAATTCATCTCCTTTGATATTGCTGTGACTACTTTCGACATTGTCACCATTTTCAATCAGTTCCTCTTTTTCCGGCGATTGCTTACGCTTAGTTAACGGCATGACTGAGGAAAGTATAGCCTGAAAGTAATTGAAAAATAATTTAAATCCGCATGACACTGCCAATCTAATAAATACACGTCATTCAAATACATTTTGTTACTAATGTCCACAAACCTTAATTTTGATAATTAAGGGATTTGTTTGAAAACAAGCAGTCAGGCTTTGATGCAATATACAAAAGTTATGTTCCACCTTTCATATAATTACAAGACATTAATTCTAAAATATCTAGGTAGGCAAAAATAATTCAGACAGAAACATACAAGCACCCCGTCTAACGTCACAAATCACACATGAAATACTGTCACTGTCAAATAAAATATTGTCAAGTGTCAAACTATCCAACAAAGATCAAATAGGTACGGACCGGTGCGGCTAGATCTATTCTGCAACTTTTCTTGAAATTTGAAAACCGTAGTTAATATGTATCGAGAATGTAATCCTTAAGGCCGTATCGTATATGTTTTGACGTTAGTAAATTTAAAAGTGTCAAATAAAAGTATAACCAAAATGTTTTGTATTTTTACTACTGGTGAATTTAATCAAATTTAGATTTAGTTTATTGTGAATATATACATGTAATCACTAATGGCTATGATACCTCGTTCTTGTTTTTTACGGTGTCTGCTGGATACACATGCACCTATTGAACTACTTCACAATGTAAAAACAGTAGTAGGTCGTAACAAAAATACACACATTAAAGATCAGTCTTGTTCTCGACAGCAACGTAAGTTAAGCTTTATGTAACATTCATAATCAATAACTTTGTTTACATCTGCCGGCTGAGTATCAGGTAGTGATCCCGTGACATACAGAGGTCAGTTGGTCAGCGTTTAAAGGTAGGTACTTATGTAGGAATTATTGATTTATTTTACTGCTAGTATCTTAAGACATAATCAGCTTAGTGATAATAATCTTAGATCTGTAATTCATATACTTAGATCAAACTCCATTTTAATTCATTACAGTTTCTCTCAAAGCAGACTGTGAAAAGTGCTTGGTTGAAGTCAAACAGCTGGGAGTAAATCCTTCTGGTCTTGACGGATGCGCTCTAATAAGAAATGTGGAATACAAAGTAGAACATGGAGCTAAAATAGAAGTTTTATTAAATAACTTTTTCCACTTAATAGAGTTTGATCCACCACCAGATAACTGTGAAAATCCAAAACCTTGCAATAAACGAAAACTGGAAGAAGATGAACCTCCAAGGAAAAAGAAAAGTTTAAAAATGGATAGTATGACTGAAGTGCCACTTAACATTAAGCCTGCTCCGGATGACTTGTGGGAAGACATTGACAGAGGACAACTTTATGTGTTCACTTCAAAAGGTGTCAAGTCAAGCAAGAAAATAGCAGCTTTTGATATGGATGGCACTCTGATCAAGACAAAGTCTGGCAAAATCTATCCTGTTGACTCAAATGATTGGCAAATAGCATTCCCTACTGTTCAAAAGAAATTGAAGGAACATTTGGATCAAGGCTATAAGCTAGTAATCTTTAGTAACCAAGCTCCTATAGGCAATGGGCGAGTTAAGATAGAAGACTTTAAGAAAAAGATTGAAAATTTACTAATAAAGTTGGATTTACCCATGCAAGTATACCTATCCACTGGAAAAGGATTCTATAGGAAACCAACAACAGGGATGTGGAAAGTATTATCTGAACAGGTAAGAATATATACTAAATACTTAAAATTATGTTAGTATAATCATGTATTTAAAGTTTTTTTTGTTGTAGAAAAATGATGGATTACAAATAGATATGGCCCAAAGTTTTTTCTGTGGAGATGCTGCTGGCAGGGTCGCAAATTGGGCGCCTGGCAAGAAGAAGGACCATTCAATGGCTGACAAACTCATGGCAGAGAATCTCAACCTTAGGTTTTATACACCAGAACAATTTTTCCTGGGACACTCAATAGCTAATGTCCCAATGAGTAGACCAGATTTCTGTCCTAAAGATCTACCTACCTCTTCAACATTTAATCATGATTTAATTAGCAAAGAAAAAGAGGTAATAGTGTAAAAAGTTGTAACTATTTTTACCATGTTAAATGGAAACTTATTAATCAAAGACTTTTTGTTTAGATATTAGTTCTAGTTGGCTATCCTGGTAGTGGTAAATCATTCTTGGCAAGTCAAATTGAAAAGAAATCTGGATACAATTATGTGGCTGTATGTAGAGATGTTCTGGGGTCATGGCAGAAATGTGCTGCTGAAGCAACTAAATTATTGCAGGTTAGTAGTACTTTTTTATAACAAATAATAATAAAATATAGTCCTAAAGGTTTGTGCTATTGCTTAATTATGAACAGTAGAGTTTTCCTGGATGACAAGAGGTACATACATACACTCTTGGTGGTTGAGAGTATGGTATGTGGTATTATTCTTTGAAGTACTTCTATGTAACATCTTTCACTCGAGCAAATATAAGAAAAAGTAGTAAAATAGGTATATGCCTTGTAACTTCCATACCTGTTTGAATACATCTGTGAGATGCACTTGTTTCCATAACAACTTTTAAGACACCACTTCTACTTAACAATTTCAGAAAGGCAAGAGTGTTGTAGTCGATAGCACGAACCCAGACAAGGAGTCGCGCGCGCGTTGGTTATCTCTCGCCAAGGAGATGAAGGTGGAATGCCGCTGTGCCAAGATGGCGGTGAGCATAGCCCACGCGAAACACAACAATAAGTTCCGAGAACTGATGAAAATTAACCACATTCCTGTCAATGACATTGTTTATCATACATACAAGTAAGTGGCCTACCTATTGAATGATGTACTTTCTAGCTAGATGTAATACTCATTTACTTTGGTAAAGACCTAGATTCGGTGTTTACTTCGTTGATGGGGTCAGCTTATAATTATGTTGGGCTTCGATAAGTATTTGAGCTTTAAGTATCGAAGTTACATTGTATGTTCTCATTGGTAAATGAAGAAGGCTTCAGTCTAGTTTAACCCTCGGAAACTGGTTCCTACTACATGTTTAATTGTTTGCCATCGTGTTTCCATGATTTAGAATCAATATCAATCGATTTTCGTACTTATCTAGTTATGGGTATAGCTGGACACTTTATAAATAAACAAGATCTCCACCTTGGTACTATAGCAGAAACAAACAAAATCAATTGTTTAAAAAATAATATTTTGTTCCAGAAATAAATTCGTGGAGCCTACCACAAGTGAGGGCTTCAAGCAAGTCATTGAAGTTAATTTCTCACCCTGTTTCGAAGATAAAGAGTCAGAGGCGATATATAAAATGCATTTACTAGAGAAATGAAATTAAAAATGGACAATATTTAATTTAAATAAAACGAATGTTATGTGAATCAGCTTTTTTATTGCTAAATCAATCACGATCACACCTAAAACATCGTGTTAGGCCGATTTACAGTAACAAGACTATTTTTATCTGCAAAGTTAACATGTAGGTAAGGGCTTATGTCGTTTAATTTTAAATACTTACTCTTTGACATTTTTTAATAAGGTATCTTTCTATTTTATATATTGCTTTTAAGAAATTTGATTTACGTTTTAATTTAAGATATTTTTAGGTTTGTTTTTATTTACAATTTTGATTAGACTAACACGAATAGTAGTGAAAAAATATGCAATTTTTTTTCATTACAAATAGGTACTTTCGGTGATTTAATTGCAAGGCAAAAGCGTGCCCAACATGGCAATGGCGAAATGGACGGATGAATTTTTAACAATCATGTACGATATTAAAACTAATTTGTTTCCAAAACATATTTACAATCACATTTATGATACAAATTTCGAAATTTTATACTGCGTCAAGCTAGCTTATAATCTCATAAAAATCCTAAGTCCTAATAAAGAGAAACATTACTTCCACATTAACACACAAATTGAATAAAAGGTACCTACGTAAATTTCAAAATGTAACAGCTAGGTATCTAGGCACTAGATTACAGTTTCGCTAAGTATTTCATTTATATAGCTCGAATTTTGATTCATTACCTAGGTGTATAAAATCTCAGCCTCAGACGCTCTAGGTCTTCTAATACCAGTGTTTTTATCAACGCTGTCATTAATAAGACATCTATACGCAAATATCTCATATTTACGCTACTAATATTACCACGTAAAAAAACTTTTTAGCATTTTTTTTATCAAACATTAGCACAAGCCAGTCTAGTTACCAGGTTTTAGTACAAATTATTGAATTAAAAATGTTTTTATTATCGATCATCTAGAATTCTAGACACAAGGCAGTGTGTCAGCCAAGATAGAGTACCTACCTAGTCACAAGCAATTTTCGTAAGGTTTTAGATACGCTGCATTTTTGAAAGTAGTTTTGTTATCTACTTTACAATATCCTTTATTGTTTCTTTTTTGAAGTATAATTTTGTCAGCTAGCCGACTAGAATTTAGTCGTACAGCGGATAACACCAATAGGTAAACCATGGATCGGCGACATGAACGATCATTTTCGATAGTTAAAGCGATAAATTCAACTATTTATGTTTACAATTTAGTAGTTCTTCAGTTCATCACTGAATGTAAATACTGCTTCACAATACATCGCCATGTTATCAACGGTGGTCTGTACCTGAACCATAATCTCTTTAAGCAATAGGTACTGCCGTTGTGGAAGTGAGACAGCGTACTACACTGCACATAGCAGCGTCTCGCTTACACGACGGCTACACAGACCTGATTTAAGAGTTCATGGTAAGCACGCTGATCTGTGAGTTATGTCTCAATGAGATGATTAAGGGGCGATGATGATAATAGCATTAGCTTGTTGTCATTCTCCATCGGGATCTTCGTCCTCCGCGTCTAATAGATTATCCAGACTCGTATCCGAGTCATCTTCATGTCATCTGAAAATTCACATGTCTTAGTAAGAGTTAACAAGCTAAAGGGATAAATAAATTCCTTTGTCTTTGAACTGATCGGCACAAGTCGTTATTTTACAGATCTTCCGGTTAAACACAAACAAAAACTCTAGATTCCGGATCCTGTCTAGTTTTCTGGTGCTATGCCAAAGTTTATGCAGCAGATTTTGCATATCAAGCCCATACTGACAAGGGCTGTAAGCAGTCACAATGCTTTTACCTGGCTATATACACAGTGTCGATGTGAGTGAGACGAGCTCCAGCGATTGGTACAGTGGCCGAGACTGGGCGCAGTTTGCGACGCTCCAGGGCGCTGCGTGCTTGCTGAACTGCCAGGTCGCCGCACCAACGTTCACAGCGAGCGTATATCACTACACCTGAAATTGATATACAAGTATTTGGGATGCTTACATTTTCTTATTTAGGCTCTTAGATACACAGGGACCAGGAAAGGATATTCAACCTTCAGACGGCTTGAACAACTCTGGAACCAGCCAGATTTACCACATCCTCTCATAGAAAGAAAGCTATTGAATCGTGTAGTGCCTGAGATTGTTTATTTAATTATACTGGATGTATTTAATATAAGAAGTTACAAGTACCTACAATGTTTATCGGAATAAGAAGATAGGTAGGTATTTAGAGGATAATGCTTTTAAGTTCGGGATAAGTAAAAGAAATAGTACCTACCTGCATAAGAAAAAAAAATGGGATATTATTGTTAGCTTACCGGCACCCGCGAACAGAGTAATAGCTGGCCAAGAGTCAAGAAGTAGCGGAGTAAGGAACAGTAGAGCAGTCAACAATGTTATAGGGCCTTGAATGCTTTGCATCTTTCTCATACCCAGGTTGTGAGCTGGTTGCCAAGAGCATATGAAAACACCTGATAGCCATACTGGAAAAAATAAACAGGTGTTAGTATATGGTATATAAAAAGTACCAAAGTATGTATTGTGGTTTGCTTTGCTGGTTAATATGTGTCATATTTGGATCGATGTTATTATGACCGATCAAACATCTTTGCATATCAGCTATTTTTCCTTTCCTATCTTTAAGCACCGAGGTACAAAACGTTGTTCGTCGATCATTTGTTTTTGGCTCTACTTTACATAACTATATTAAAAAAAAACTTACGTGGTATTCCAGTCGCAAACATAGGTAGCCTGAGTGTTTCGTTGCAGAATGCGACAGCTATGAGAGCATCGGCGACCAGCTGTATGAGGCAACCCGCTGCCGCCCATCGTGCGCCGCGCACGCTCGGCGGAGAAGGTGCACTTGACTCAGGCACTGATGTCACCACCTTGAATGTTATATTCAGCAGTTAAATGTAGAGAAGTATTTAGTAGACTGAACATAACATAGTCATGAGATAGGACAAGAACATATTCGTCTTGCAAATGTAGGGCTACTTGAGGCAACATTGATGAATTAAAAAACGTTTAAATATTGTAAAACGTCATTATTTGGCTAGGTACACTTATTACATTAATTAAATATTCCGTTCTGAAAAAGGTAATCGTTGATTTCTTCCAAAAGGAAACCTTCAACGCTTGTTTTAGGCACAGTACTGCTGTATAATGTGCCCTTTTCAAATTTCTTCTATGTACTAACTTGTATTCGATCCCTATACTCCTTGACTACAGCGTCGATGTCTGTGGAGTCGTCGCCAGAAGACAGTTCCTGCTCACTGGCCTCAGCATCGGAAGCTACATCCACTTCTTCGTTGGCAGCGATCCCTCTCACGCCACTGCTACTGCTTGTCATTTGGTCGTTTTCTTCGGTCGTACAACCAGCATACTCATCTAGAAGGAGGCACTCGCGTTCCTCCGTTTCTAAAACATAAATATAATTTATAAAATGTAAAAAAAAGAGTTTCAGTCAAACATTTTAGATATAAGCAAGGATATCAGCTATGTTACTGTACCTTTTGGAGTTACTTTAGACTTGATACTTTCTAAAGTTTTGGTGTGACGAATAGCCGATGGAATGAACCAGAGACCTCGTTTTTTACTACCAGATGCCTTAGATCCCCGTGCGTCTCTTCCTAGGCGTTTGTATTCAATGTCTGAAACATAATCGATAATTTTATTCAATTGATTTCCATTTCAAAAAGTTTTGACAGAAATTGGATGTTGAAAATGTATGCACTAACCTCCAGCTTCCTTTTGCTCAAGTGTCGGCACGCATCGCATTATAATAAAATGGAACGCCTGTATGGATAACCCGAGTAAGTGGCTTGCGTTCATTAGAGTTATCATGTGCGACAAGGGACACGCAAAAGCTAGAATCGCTGCCAAACTACCTGCAAATGATACATTCATTAAACATTTACCCACACAAACGTGATTCAAGAATGTAATTGTATAATTCTGGTTAGCTAGTACGTGATTAAGCGATAATCAGTGAACCTACATCTCGGTTGGGTTGGTAAATGACATCATCCCTAATATATTTGCTCGTTATTACCAATTGGCAGGATATCTACGAGTCTAGCCTGTAAATGGCTCATTTGTTTAAATACTCTTAAACATAACCAGTACGAACCTGCGGTGAACACGGCTAGGACGGGGCTGCCTGTGGTGGTACTCTCGTATGTCATTGACCTAGTAAGGACTTTCCATTCTGGTGAAGCTAGAGCTACCAGAACTGTGAAGAGTAATGGACAGAGTTCTGTCAAAGCCAAGCAGATGCCGGCGATGGTGACGGCGGCCAGGACTGGACAGACCCAGCCCGCGGCCCTCGCTTCCAGCAAAGTCGTCACCGGCAAAGCCGCGTCAATGCTGTTTCTGGAATCGCAGAAATTGAATAATGAGTATGTAAACAGATACGTATGATTATATATTATTACGCCGATTGATAGTAATGACCTGATGAAATTGTAGATATAATGTTCTGTGCGTGGTACCTATGACAGCCTACGTAATGTAGCTTGATAACAATCTATTTGGTAGGTTAATGGGCCAACTAAATCAGATATTCACTTACCCTTTTAACATGTTAGTGTAGAGGAAACATAATCCCGATAGAACTACAGTGGGTAATCCAATCATGAGGAAAATATTTTTCTTTAGACTTCCATTTCCTTTAGGTAGCGCCACATTAAATGCGTAACAAATTGGTGCTCCTGCCGCAAATAGCTGTAAATAAGACCATTTAAACATAATATTGTTGTATGTAGACTTTAAATTACAACTATAAAACTTACTTATAAAGTATTTTCTAAATTCCTTTGCCTTGTTTTTAAGATCTATGACCAGTTAGTAGAGTGTAATTTATATGAAGATTGGTTACTCACCTCATACACGGTGATCGGTATCGGCATATTAATATTGGCGATATCGAAGTTAATAAGGCCGAATATCGCGAAGAACTGGCTGAATATGTACAGCAGTATTAACAACATGAAGGTAAACATCATGCTTTCCTGAAACATATCACATTATTAGGTACTTACGACTACTATTTCCAAGTCGAATTCAAATTGCAGAAGAGCAAACTTTGCGCCCATATCATAAGGACTTGAAATTGCTTAAACAAACGGCAAGTCTCAATACTCAATAATCGTATGTTATTACATGAGAAAGTAAATAGAAAAATAACATTTACCTCTAATCCACACATAAACATGGCGCAAACAACCATAACGACGGTTACCCCCAGCACATCAGGCCAGGGTTCCCCCAAGGCTCTGGTCTCGTATCCAAACAGCCATCGTCGTGTCCTTCCGCCTGTCACATGGTCAGCAGTCGCACTCAGAATCCTGGCACATATCGCCACAGCCACCAAATGAGATAGGAATGTCATCCACATTGCCATAAAGTCGGCGAAAGATCGTAAGTTCCTCTCACGCCGGCCTCTAGACGTTTTCGGTGGTGGAAGTATTTCAGCTAGCTTTTTCAGGTCTTTGCACGTAAAGGCTGAAAAGAATTACGTCAGTTAATAAAAGTAGCGTTTGTATATATTTGTGACACCTACGTTTCAACCTATTTTCTTTGATTGTAAGGTGGTAAGTTCTTTGAACTTCATTAAAGTGAGATAAATGACGAATGCAGTTGCCTTGATTTAGATCTCTGTTAATGAATATAGGAGAGTGGGTTCTTACTGGCGATGGTTATGAATATGGCTAGGAGCATGATGGCGGGTACGGCGCAGTAGCTGGAGTTGGCAGCAGCGAGCGGTGCTAGGAGCAGCGCGCCGAGGGTCCAGCGCGCGCCGTAGGCCTCCCCGCCGCTAAGCGCGCTCAGCGCCCCGCTCATCTTGCTTCGCTCACCCCGCTCACTTGCCATCTTCGAATTTCTGTTGTACATATAATATAAATTATCATCCATACACAAAAACTAGCAAAGCGTAGTTCGTCGCGTAGCTCCCGATAAGAGTCATCGGGATATTGATTAATCCAGGTTTTTATCTATCTGCATGCCAAATCCAGTTATTTGTTTATACATGAAAGAGCAACTAACGTGAATTCATCAATCCTTAGTAAAGAAAAATTATGTGTATCATTCTACATGAAAGTAAACTAAATAGAACATAGTTAACATAAACAGTTATAAACAGTTAAAAATCGTCAAACTATCTACAGCACGAATGTGTATTTTCTCCCGTTTTATTCTACCCTTTGATCGTGCGCGTCCAAATTGCATGTCATTACAATAATAAAAGGGAGTGTAAATTTTCCAGTTATGTAGAAAAATACTAACTACATACTACCACACAATCTTTAGGTATTAAATATACAGGATGTTTTTCTACGATCAAAAGCGATCAAACAAACATTACAGGTACAAGCAATGTTTGAAAATGAAAATGTTTGTTTGCAGTTGTCTATTTACAGTTCTTTATCAAAAAATATGAATTTACTCAGTTATATTTCAGGAGTTAACGTGATAAACCCATTTATTTTCATTAAATTTATCGATTCGGAGTGACTGCGTAGAACCCTTGGATCGATGAGCGCTAGTAAGGTTTTTATTAATGTAGGAAGGTTTTCATTTAGCGAAAAACAGTTATGTAATACAGATTTTTTATCAGAATTTCGTATATGGGTCGATAGTCAATAATATCGAACATCCCTACATTAGATAACTTACCATTGTTGCAGCTTTATCACGAATTAAGTGCACTTTCGATAACAATTTTAATTTACCACTAATAAACTACATTTTCACTCTGTTTTTACACTAAACACTTGTAATATAAAGTTTCTTTGTCTTATTATTGCTGTGGCGTCAGTTTTTTGAGGATTGTTAGTGAGTTTACAGTGTCGGCCGGTAAATAAGGTCGTGTTTTCATGTTTATGCGACAAACGTGAGCAGGTTAGAGCTATAGTTGCCTCTTTGTTCGCTCCCTAGCGATCGATACCGAGTATCGGTTGGGGTGACCATCCATAGGGAAGAAATTCCGTATTCTATATATTCTATAAACGTCGAACGTTTAAAAGTGCGATTACGTTGTATTTAGATTCTGTTTTTACATAATTTTGGTAATTCTTTTGTTTTTTTAAATGTTTTCTGGCAATACTGTAAATCTTTTAAGAGAAATTAAAATTTGACGACCTGTTTTGCTTACTGCTTACTCTAGTGCACAGAATACCTCTGTCGTTTAGTGCTATGATATTTTTGATTTAGTTACTGATGATCGCAGGTTGTAATGCCATATAATGGACATGATGTAATAACTTAATTGCGCTGACTGTTTCAGCCCCGAATTTTAAGGTTTACTCTTCTATTCATATTGTTTGTAAAAGAGAGGTTTTTTTCTAAATATTTTCGCACCCACATGTAATCCACATTAGAGTCACAAATACCAATTAGTTGTAGTACAGAGAAGTTGAATATTATGAATGGGTGGTCACTCTATCCTTGTGTAATGGCTACTAATTTTCTAAGGTTTCCTTCTAAACGGTATAGTTGACGTCGAAACCTCTCTTACGAAATAAAATGCTGTACACTGAAACAGGATTAAATGTAGTTTATAATGTAAGCTGAATTTAATAATAGGTCACTGGCTTTTTGGTTGTAGATGTACACGTCTTTCGAGTGTGATTCTTTTAGAATAAAAATTATAGTTAAAAAATAGTTGGAATCTAGTCTAAATTCTCTTATGTAAGTTGTATTTTGTGATATGATATATATTTTTTGTACAATTGGTTATTTTGATAGATAAAAAAAAGTCGGTTTCGTTACACGATTTAGAACTCCTTTGTAAAAACTCGTAGATGATCTTAGATGCACTTGATTCGTTTCCACCGACGATTACTAGCGTTTAGTTACTACACATAATAAGAAATATTTGATGACAAACTACCTTGACCTAAACAAATGAGCATCAGAATGACGTAGCAGGAAGGGCTAACTGAATCAACTTTCAGAAACTAGTATAGTTCTCGAAAAATCACTCTGGCCACGTAACAGCCATTAGCTGGCGTAAAAGGTTAAGCCAATTACATTATCTGACTCAATGTTCTTCTTTGCAGTTCGCGGAAGACTTCTCTCGCGGAACACTGAAGTCATGATCGAGTTTCAGACAAACAATTTCATTAAGCCCTGTTAAAGATGGCATAGTGAAGATTTTTTGTTGGCTGGGGAAGTTCCCATTACCTTGTCAATTAATGCAGCACGAGTTATTAATAAATTCTTGTTTCTTTTTGTCATGTCATATTTATTAAACAGTCTTTATATTGTCGTTTCAGCACTTTTGGTTGGTGTTCTTATATTATGGTTTCTTCAAAAATTGTAGCTGCAAAGTTAGTCTAAAATCCGTAAACAATTAAAGTAAATTTTCTCCTTTTTAAGGCTCATAGGTTAGTTTATTTTAGTTGTGTTTGTAGGTAATTTAGGAATTTAAACGACTTCATTGTTAAAGTATGTCTAGGTAACCTGTAGTTTGCGTGCAACAAGACAGTAATCTCGCAGACATTGCCGACATCATAATGTGGGTTAAACTCTCATAATTAGGTCACTCAAATCTGAGACACAGAACTAACGATTACCTACTTAAACGAGGTTTTAAGTAAACTATTTTAATACCTACTTTAATTTACATAAGTAACATTTTAAGTAGCGGTTTCATGATTTGAAATTTAGGGATCTGGTGTTTGATTCCGAGGTTTGATCAAACCATTTCCGATATCATTATAGTTTAAAATATAATTAGCTGGATACTTTAGTAAAAGTTAGTATATGTTTGGACATACATTAATTAAATTATAAGGTATGTAGAAAATGGGAACTTTTAATCTTATGTAAATACTAGCTGTACCTACGACTTCGTTCGCGTGGATGACGAAACTTATCAATGAGTTTTTAACCGCAAAATTAAGTTTGTTTTTTTATTGTTTATACTTTTTCGGGATAAAAACTACCCAGTGTGGTGCCCAGGATAATAAAGAATAATTATTTTATACCAAGTTTCATCGTAATCGAACCGGTAGTTTTTGTGATACCTGAACAAACAGACAGACGGACAAAAATTTTTTTTTCACACTTTTGGGTTCGGTGTCGGTCTAGTAACACCGCCATTTATTTTTTTGATATTTTCAATGTACAGAATTTTCACTTTTTACAGATTTATTATAAGTATAGATTATTATGTAGTTAATTATTTCATTCACTTTCCAGTATTCATCCAAGTATATAGTATATAGTATATATATAGATAGCAGACAGACATTGCGAAGCTTACAACCAATGGAAAATCCTTTTACATCACCGATGACACGACAACAAAAGCTCGTGTATCTTATCTCAGTGAGAATAGTCCATTGTTCCCACAGTCGCGTTACACAAAGAATCTGAGAACTAAAGATTTATAATACTTTTAATTAAAATTATGCAAATTAAATAATTGTATATAATCTGTAAAGTGATACTTTTTTACTTCCCAAAATTCAAAGTAATAAACGTTTGAAGAAGTTTTACAAATAAACTATTATAAATTGATCAGTTTATGAATAAATTTGGAGATGTTATCATATAATATATGTGATGTTCTAGATTAAGTAATAGACAGAGTTAGTTCTAATACTAACAGGAATACGACTCTAATTGTACCTATACTTACAACTTTCATTGATGAAAAAAAACCTGAAATGAATTTTATTTCAATGTCAAACACTCGCTTAAACCTCGGAAATCAGGATAAGGAAAACTGTTTTGTAACTGACACATGAAGAATAAACTTTTTATAAGTAGCTAGATTCTATTTGTTGTTATGTTGACCACTAAGTTAATTTAATTTTACATTACACGGGAACATTCAATTTATAAGAAAATTTATTATTCGACCGCTACGGCCTACGACATATTCATTGTTTGGCAAAATGATCCTTTTAATTGAAACCTAGATAACGAATAACACCTAAAAATTGTATATTAAAATTATAATAAAAATATGTAAAAACATTTGTTTAATTTATCCCCCAATTATCTTAAAACTCCTTAATCAAACTTCCTTTTAATTCCTTTTAAACGACTTAATCACTGGAGCTGCTCTTTAAAAATCAACCATCCCCCAGTCTGGATGCGCGGCGGGAAGAAAGTGTGTAGGCGTCGCACCATTGTGCTTTATAAACACTGGGATCGTGTCTATCCAGACATTCCTCATTACAACTGTGTACTGACTGCACGTAAACCACGAAAATCGGGAATATCGTACGGCCGTACATTCGCACTTCTGATTTAAAAGTTGTTTATGAAAATGAAATTGAAATTCGTGAGTTTGGTTTTCGGAATCATTTTGTGTTCTATTATTGTGTGCGATGCATTACCTTTTCGAGCCGGGAATATAGATTATGTGAGTATAATTAAAAATAAGTTTTGCTAAGTCCTATTTTAATTAAATGTTTTATTATTTAAGCCGAGCGGTTGAAATAGGGTTTTATTTACGGTTGGGTACTTTTAAATTAAAAGTAAATAATATTATTTGATGACGTGACTTCTTATATTTTAATAGGTCTGCTTGCAGTGGAATAGAATTAAATTGTTTGTTTTTTTTTTTTATTAATGTTTATTTAATTTTGTGAGCTTGCAGCAATAAATGAATTACTTAGACACGTTATGCGAACTTTTGTAATGTTTCTCTGGTGTATTTTACAGATGTAGAAGTCGCCTTAGATACTACTACTTATTATTTCGGAGAAATCAAAGTTCAAAGTTTTATTTTAAAATTTGTATATAAAAATAATCCAGCGACGAACAGATTAGCTCTACTTTTATGAAAAAGATAGTATATTTTAATTACTTATTAGGTTAACTTAACTGGCAATAAAGTATGAAAATATTTATTTCTAAAACTTCGTAGATAATTAACGGTTGCTTACATTAATTTTCGAGTAAGTATTTAAGCTAAGATTGTTTTAAAAATACAAAAAGAATGCAATTAAAACTGTCTTTTGAAATAAGATTCTCGCTTGGCTGCTTTTATGTCCTCACTTTAAATTGTAATTAGTTAAATTAATTTATAGTAGGTACATTCTTACGTTGTATGTGTATCTGTGTTTATATAAACACAATACATGTTTTATTTATATATTCATTAGCACTTTTTCGTGCCTCAGAAAGCACGGTTAGCTGTAAGTCCCGACTGTCATACGTTGATCTTTTTCAGCCGATAAGTTAATTCTGACAACCAGTCCTTACTATGGAATACTGTGTTATGAGGTGATAGGTAGTCGCTCCATGTAAAATACGGTTTTCAGCTGAATCCGGTAAGACTGGAAGCCGAAGTTTGGGAAAAAGGCTAGGCAGATAATGACGACCATTATCACCTCACTTAAAACTTTTTCGACTTATTAACTTTCCCAAAATTCCCGCTCTTCTTATTCGAGCTGATCTCAGAGCCACAGCACCAACTATTGCAATCATCTCTTCCAGATGGAAGCTATTCGCCGCATGCAGCAGATCCCTCAATGGCACTGCATGAGGTACCGGAAGTTCCAGCTGCACGGCCACTGCAACCGCTGGCTGATGATGAGGCGGACCTGATACTACGGCTCCTGGCCTGACCACCGGAGAATATAATAACGGTACGTCGCGAAGGAAGTCTTCTATCGGTTTGATACTTTAATACTTCAATTGAAAAGGAATTAGTAACTCTTTACTATTTTTTAGCTCTAGAAGCGTTGACAGTTAAATTCACAATTAGATATTTATGACTCAAGAATATTTTATGATGTATAATTTCAATATCATATCTTTATATTTAACTGTATATCTGTATGTGTAGCAGTGAAAATTAATCAATATAAAAATGCCATAGTTTTAATCAATAATAGGTATATCAATTCGTAGTATTATAATAATAAATTTATTTGATATTAATCCTACGTAGTGTCATGAGAAAAATTTATAATTAAAATATTCTATAACTTTAATTATTGACTGATACTAGGGACCTTCTCTTTTTCATAATGAACTATTGTGTATTTACTATTTAATAGTGAGATGATAAAAATAATGTAGTCACAGATATTTATTACTTACTATACCTATGTACGTAGACATAAATAAGCGGTAGGTAGAGTCTTTAAAATGTTATATTTACTAATTAATAATTGTTTAGTTAGTGATTGTTTTAGAGTCTTTAATATGAGCATTATAAGATAACAAATGTAGAGCAAATAGTAATATTAAGTTTTCAATTATATTTTACTCTACAAATTCAATTTTTGTCAAACTTTATTTCATAATCCTACAAATTTTAATAAAAGTAAAAAACTGTCTTTTACATAGCCTATGACTAATGATGATTGTATTTTAAACATCCCGAGCTTAAATTGATTAATCACGAAAATAAAATGCTTGATTACCTCAGGCCGGGATGACAAAGGCGCTAACATGTATTTCTAGTGATTCATTTGTCTCATAATATTGTAGAATTATCTACCGTATCTTTTAAGACTTGTATCAAATATGTAAAAATATTTTCGTAGTTTATTTTCATTCACAATTTCAAGTTTTATTGTTGTCTCCGGTTCGTAAATCTAATTAAGGCTGGATAATCACTTAATTCTGTTAAATTTTGACTTAAGTCTGACTAATCTACTCGGAATTTTATTTGGGAACATTTCATCACTGTATTAGTCGCAATACTTCAGACTAAAGCTATATATAACTTTTTTATTAAGTACTTATAATCATAAATATCAGTATTACTATGAATTGTTTAAATTTTACGAGTAAATTCATAAATAATATTGTAGAATAGCATAACTCTGTTTCAATAAAATAAAGCAATTGGTCTCATGTATGTGTTTTATTACAACTATAAAGCAAGATGTGAAAGTATTGGAGTTTGACCGTTACCTCATATTTGCGAGACACCTAATCGAATTATTAATACTAGATGTCTTTTCAGAGTGCAATGGCTTACATAAAGTCTAGCCAATGCCTTCCTGTATGAACTGGTAACTGGGCTTAAAGAAACACACTACTTCTTATATGAGTTATGTACACCCATGAGTTATGCATCGCTCAGTGAGTGGACACTGTCGTAACAAATACTTGTGAATCATGTTACTTAAGTCACAACAAACGTCAAATAAATAGGTGTATTTGATTTACTCGTCACTGTGTAATAATAATATGATTTGTTTCTGTAAATTGAAAAAGTTTTAAATATGAATTACAAATAGAACACACAGTGAACACACATTGTTTTCTTGATTTCAATCTTGAGTGTGAGAATACGAAGGTGCGAAGTATGAAAAAGTTAAATAAGTATTTAATTTGTTTGAGAGGCGTTATTTAAATGTTTGACTTAAATTTTGTTTTTTGGATAATAAAGTTTGTGATAATACGAAGGAATAACGGTAGTAGCTCTCGGTTCTTCAATGTAATCTTTAACGATATTTCTGCGTCTTGTTTCTTTGATTCCTGAAATATTTTCCTCTATGGGTAATTCTTCACGTTTAAGAATAATAGTTTTCTTCATTTCTCGCCTGTCCATTAAAATGTTGTTAACAAAACGAACAGTGAAAAAGAAAAAGAGTTCGACAAAGCTCAGTAAACTGGCCCCGACAAATAGCCCAGTCGTTCCTCCGACGGACACTGAAAAATAATGAGTGCTAGCATGAAATATTGCGAAGAAAGTTATTTGTATACAAAGAAAAACATCTGAGGGACTTTACCTACTAAATCAAGCCGACTCCTCACAACATTCCTTTTTAATCTCTCCGTTGATAAATAGGCAAGAACAATCTCCACATTCGCACTCTTTTTTAGTTTCTTTCTGAAAATGGAAAACAATCTGTAAAATCAGTACTTCACGAATTCTTAAAAACACTTACGTGGCATTACCTATTACCAAAAGGATCTTTACTGTTACCAGACATTTAACTAAGAATCTACTATCTTTCTTTTTTATGTAGCTCTGTATTCAAACTAAGGATTTGTATACGGTCGGTAACAGAGTCAATAAATATAAAAGGCTGTAACCTGTTTATAATATCTTTGATGACAGTAATCTCTGCTTCATCGCAAGAAGGCATACAATCACAGACGAGTCCCGGCTGAATATTCCAAGAAGGTTTCAGTACAGTTAGTTCCCGAGCATGAAAGTTTAGGCACGCCATTCCTGATATATTACATCTGTCTACATCACCTGCAATAAAAATACAAGGAGAAAATATGAACGTACGTACATGCCAAAACTCAATTTCAACAAAAACAAAAGTAAAATTTTTAAAATTTTTGCGACTTGCGACTATTAATAGTGAAGGTAATTTGGACACTCTGAGTAGACCATAGTTCAGTGTTAAGTTCTGAACCCTTCAATCATGAAGTTTCTGGCCTGTTGGTCAAATGGTTAGTGTTCCTGAATGCTAAACCGGAGGATTTGAGTTCGATTCCCACCCAGGACAAATCTTTGTGTGTAGAGCACGATCATAGGTAAATTACGATTATAGATAAATTACACCCAGACACAGAACAAATGATCGTGCTATATATATATATATATACGTATGTTTATCAGATGTCTGGTTAGTGGTTTCCGTAGTATAGGCTCCGCCTAGTTCGGGATCAGACGGCCGTGTGTGAGTTGTCCCAGAATATTATTCTTAGGTATTACAGGTGGACTTACTAGCGCCAGGCATGAAGTGGTCATTACACTTGCAGATCTCCTGCTGAGCTCTCTTGCGGCAGAGCACCGTGCAAGTGCTGTACGAGTAGAAAGGGTACAGGCCTTCGTCATTCTCGTAGTGGAACCGGCAGACACGCTGCGCCGGCGTTGTTGACGCTACCAACGGATCGTTTTCGATGTGCTTCACTGATAGTAAACGGCTGAAAGGTATAACATTCTTAAAGGAAATAAAATCTATGGAACCTGGCAAAATCAAAAGATAGGAGTAAGAATAATAATGTGAGTGCGTGAGCGCGAATTTATTTTTAACTTAATAAATCATGTCAATATAAGCCAACCTAGGTAAATACTGGAGTATTTTTTGTGAACAGTCTTTTGCATTTATAGTAACATTTTATTCTCAAAGAATATAAAATGTAGCGTGTCGGGGCCATGGATAAATATAGGCTGGTTAAAAATATATATTTACCGGTAACTGTACCCAAGTTTGATGTTTAATGTGGACGATAGCAGGGTGGTTACCGTCGGTACTTCATCTTCTCCTATAGTGTACATCTGGTAAACAACAATTAGATTTACGAATGGAATTAATAACATAAATTTCATATTTTTTATTCCAATAAGCTTTTTTTATTGGCCCGGTATATACGTCATATACTAACTGTAACTGCTAACGCTGTGTCAAATTTGAGAAGTCCTCGACGATTCTGCATATTGCTTAGCATCGGATAGGGATGTGGCTTCCTAAAATAAGCATGATGTATTTGTATTAAGTGTTCGAACAGCAATCAGAAAGAAAAACAAATTCAGCATGTTTTCAGATTTCTTTATGAATCAGCTTAAGTGCTAAGTATGTGTAGTACTATTTTTTTTTCTTTTTCCTAAATGGCTCTAATGGTAAAAAACGATAGTACAAAGCACAATATTATATATTCCATTACTTGATTTGTATCGAATTAAGTATATAACATGGTCCCATATCCGTTTCTATAACTTGAAAATATTCACAGCACGGAAACGGTTGATCATTGTAGGAACAGTTTTTCAAAATGTCGTCACAGTCACTTCTAACGAGATTTGCAAAATAACTGTAGTTTGACATGATACAATCTGGATCAGGTTTGGGTTCCAAGAAGCAAGTATTTATAAGGACATAGCTGGATCCACGATAATACGCTATTTCAGCTAACGTATCTTCTAAATCCACCAAATGATTTGGATCGGGCCAGATTCTGTAGGAAAAGGAATGAGAAAATATTATTAATTGTAATATTGTAATATTTACGCCTCATTGCATATATACTATTAAACTTCTAAAATAAAAAATTAAAGGTTAAATTAATATTGATTTTGAAAAATCCAATCTGCCATCAGCAAGCGTGGTGATCAATGCTCGTTCCTTCTAAATTTGGAAAGAGGCCTGTGCCCAGCAGTAGGACTGGTATTATTTATTTATTATTGCTCTTATTTAAAACTTTCGTAAGTATAGAAAAATACAACCAGTCTGGTAAGGCTTAGGTAAACAGGTATAACTTACTTGTCAGCAACAGCGAATCGTTTAATTTTATTGTCTACCTCACAGACGGCTACCGTGGGCATCTGAGTGTCCCACTTCGTGTAGGTGGTCTCCAGGCCGAAGCTGATGGGGCTGTAGGTGAAGGCTTCCCAAGCCGATATTATGAGGAGTGCCGATCCGTACCATGATAGAATTACTAATACAGCCCATAATAATCTGGCGAAGTATTTATCATTTTAAGTTCTTCAAGTCAAGTCGGTCACCGGTGACCGACGAGGCTTGGTCTACCTAACAGACAGTCACCGTGGGCATCTGAGTGTCCCACACTGTGTAGTTGGTCTGCAGGCCAAAGCTGATGGGGCTGTAGGTGAAGGGTTCCCAAGCCGATATAATGAGCAGCGCCGATCTGTACTGTATCCATAATAATCTGGCGGAGTATTTGTTCTTTTCAGTTCTTATACGAAACGTTGGTCACCGACAATAGTTATTTCTTTATTATGTAAGTCGATTCGGTAGTTAAGTCTTTTTTTATTTTCCTTATGCTGTTTTTTAAGTAACAACTATTTAATTTCTTATAAATACACTCTTCTTAAGTTATTTTAAATACATTTTGGATCTCCTCAAGTATTTTTTTTTTTTTTAATTACTAAGCCTATTCTTACCTTTCTGTCCAATGTTTGGTATCGTCCGCAATAAAATGTATGCCTGCAAAAGTACAGTTAGCGCAATAGTCTTTTATTAACTCTTTACAAATTTGAGATTTCTTTTTAGGCATTTTAAAATACAAGCTGAAATTTGTAGTGTCCTTACAGGTAATGAATGTAAACTAATTAAAAAAATAACATTAATGTCATATTGTGCAAATGTTGTGAATTATTAATCATCAATTATGTAGAATTATGAAATGTCGTGATTATATGGTGTAACAGCGAATGCCTAGCTTTCAAGGTTCTATAGTTTGGAATGCAAACAGAGTTGTATGTGTAAATATTTATTTTCAACAATAGATCTGAGGCCGTATTATAACGTTAAAATAATCTGATTATTCTAGTAACAGACAGGGATGGAGTTATAAAGACAGATAGCACCATCCCTTTCTGACAACGAAACAATTGATAGCACAGCTCCTATTTACATTAGTAAATCAACAAATAAACTCGATAGTAATATAAAACTAACACTATAATATAAAGTATTGCACCATACATAGCCACACAACGCTACTCTAATCAAGGGTATATTTACAATTATTTACATGATTATATCTACGGGGTCATAGTTTGTGCAGCTTAGGATACATATTTTGACCCCATTAAGGATAATTGTTATAAGAGATCACTCTTAACCGTGGCACCGTTTACATTCTTCTAGGTCAATAGCCCTACCTTAGAATAATTCTTACAAAATAATATCTACAATTTATATAAACTTTAAACATCTTTTGATACAAAACAATCCCCTTAAAATATGAGTATAGGTCAACTTAGGCTGAATTTTTGGAAATCCGATTAACACAAAATGTTTAGACTATTGCCCAGTTTCTGAAAGTCCAATCCACGTCCACAAAAAATCTTTAACACTTTGTCAAACTCAAGCGCTATTAATAATTGGTTGTTAGCCCGTTCTTATCCTAGGCGATAAAAGACTCAGATACCCGACGATTTTAGAATCTAAGCAACTAACGCCATACAAATCATACAAATAACGTGTCGTTGGAGACTTCGGGTATCGAAGACATGCGTCGCCTCGTGGCCTTATCTACCAATCTCATTAGTTGACAGTAGATTTGACAACCGATTAAATTGGAGCCTCAGAAACCGGGAGTAAATCTACCTACTAACTACCTACTAAATTACAAATACTGCAATAATTCTTGGTTAGGGAAGAGTGAATGTTCAAAGTAATCTTGTTCACTGAGCTCATCGTTGAAAGTGAGAGGGATCTGGTTTAGTTTACTCTCTTCGGAAGCGGGCGGAAACGTTTTCCTTGGGATGAGGCCGGCGTGAGTGAGGATTTTGTAAATCTCCTTGCGTGACACGTCGTGTGCATCTCTGGCGTAAACCTTGAACATAAATAGAACAAGTTTTAATTACGAGTTCAAATTGAACAAAATAAATACAGTAAAAAGATTGTAATGTTGTCTGGTTTTGTGAACGTCCAAGATACAACTTCACATCTATAGGATTTAGATTGATGATCAAAAGTCAAAATTTATTTTTCGAATGCAAAAGACAAATAGTGAAAAAACAACAGATGTTTTTACAATTAAAAAAATAAAAGATTAAATTGTGATACATAAACTAACGTGACATAGTTTCATAAAAATATTGAATTGCGCATGTAAGTAGGTACTTAATTAGGTAATGGCTAATCGGCCTTAAACATGCGGTTCCGTATTTAAACCAGTTTAGACAGGAATAACACTTTTCGTATGTCAAATCCAGTTCTAGGGTCAACCTGTTTAAGATGTATACTAGCTTAGTAAGTTAGGAAATCTTACCAGTTTCTCTCCCTTATGTAACAAGCTGGTTAGAGGTAGGACTTGTAGTAAATGCGGGTTCCGTAATGCTGGGCTTCTGAAGACTGGTGGCAAGAGTTCTTCCTCCCGGCGCACGGCCAGCACGTCCGGGTGCGGGGGAGGCAGGCACTTGACTAAGCACGAGCATGTTGTCAACAACAGGACCAAAGACCTCATTGTTCTAATCTGCGAATGAAAGGACCAGTTACGTCTAAGAGCAAAAAGCTTCTGTGATCTCGTACAAAAGAGTCCCTAGATATATTTATTCGAAACAATAGCAATTTTCTTTTGTTTTAATAATAATGTTGCCTGTAGTCATAATGTAAAGATATTTTCTTTCATATTACAATTCCATAGTTTTAACAAAAAGGGCTATTGAATTTAGCTGTAGTTTAGATCCCGATACTTTACAATATAATGTAACTTGACTGTTTTTCAGTGATAGGTTTAATTGAAATTCTGATTCCAACAAACCTAAGTGACTGTTCGATGTTCTTAGACGTCAACATTCGTAATAATAGTTAGTGGAAGTAAATTTCCTGGATCCGACGACAAACTATCAGTTTGCATTAAAGTTGTACTTGGTTTACCGAACAGCTTCAGCAATAGTTAAATCGAAATTCATGTTTGTTTGTGCGATGAAGTTCTGTTAACTAGTCTGAGAATATTTCTGGTGTTAGATAGAAATCATCCTTATGTACAGGTAAATAATATCTGGCGAATATGCGATTTATATTGATATTATTTAGATGTATTTGTAACGGGGAAAGTAGTAATGAAATGATTAAGAAAAAGCCATTTTTGTCACCATTATTTATACACAACAATTAGACCAAATTTCTCACGTGGTATGGTAATCATTTACAGACGTTAAGAGTTAAGGTTAAGACCCAGTAAATATCTTTTTGGAATTGAAACAAAACATTTACTAATTATTATTTTGACTAAGTGTTTTCTTTTTGGTCAGCTTAGTAAGTAGAGTCTTTAAGTCATTAGTCATATTCACAATTACATGTTTGACCTCCAATATTTACAGAACAATTATTGTCCGGTTTTAGAAAATAGAAACTACGTTTTTCATTTGTCTAAGAAAATTATTCCTCATGGGCATGCACAAGTTGCACAAGAAATTTTCTTGATGCAATTTTTCTGACATATTTTCTAAATGATTTTCCTCAATTCCATTTCATATTTCTAAGAGAAACATCTATCTACTTGTTAAGGAATCTTGTATATTCACTTCTTCTCACTTCAATTTACGTTATGAGACATACTCTAATCATATTCGCTGTTATAAAGCGACTTGCAAAATTGTGCTTCACAGGCACATTCGTGTCTTAGCTTTAACGAAAACGTGCTGTATGGAATTACAAGTGAGAATTCCAGCAATAAAGTCTCAAAGAGGTAACTTTCCATAAAGTTGTTTTTCATACTTCAATGCCAATTATTGGTAACTACTCAATATTCGGCACATCACTAACGTAAGAAAATTGTACGGCTACAGTAACTTTCCGAGTGTACGCAACTTTTATTCTTGACATTAATAAGCATCGATTACTTTACACATCATACATTTACATGACACTTCTTCCAAAGCAGTAAGGTTCAATATTCATTGTTATTTCGAGATGTATCTACAATCGCAATGCCCACGTGCTTTCGGACAATGGCTTCAAGGTCAGACCACATAAACATAACATACTTTCATCAACATATAATCGTATAGCCGTTGGTCAATGGTCGAGAACACTAAACTACTTAAACCTTTACAAAACAGACCATGCATGGTACAAGATGTTTTATTTCATGGTTCTGTTATTTGGTCCATTATACATAGCACAATCTTTGATTTTGCAATAACATTTGTTTACACAATTTTATCACCAAACCTGACTGATGTTAAAGTAATTTATTCATATACATTATGTGCAAAATATGCACTTTATTAGCATAGAACTATAATATTCATGCATAATTTTAAGTTTCCTAATGATCGCATAAATGTGCATATTATCAAGGCTATTCGCTGTTTTTTAAATATTCTGATAAAGCTATGTATCAAAAATATTTAATAGGTTTTGTTATAATATTATTAGATACTAGTAAAGGGTGCGTAATTAATCTTATCATATAACATTTACTTAGGTACCTAGTATCAGCAAAAATTATGAGATGAGACATGAGACACATCTTTTTGTAGGTGAGATAACCAAATTAGACAACAATTAACTTTTTAGTCAGTTCCCTATTATTGCATTTATCTTACCAATAGCACAAAAAAAAACTACCCTTATCCAAATAAACACTAACCTTTTTGTAGTCCTTCCTATACTCGTGAATCACAACCGGAAAAAAGTCGATAGTGTTATCACAAGTTCTCTAAAATCACTTCTCACTTTAAACTCGCAACAATTAAACCACAAAATACTTTGGCAATAACGACGTGTTGGATCTAGAGGCACTGGTGCGTTGCTGTGAGGCTGATGGACATTTGCAATGAGGAGTAGTCAAGAGAATGGTAGCCGGCGCCTACGAACCACCTCCACTGGACTGTTGCGCTAACACAAACACTGCCCAATTAGGTTCGATAATATTTACAACGTTAACAATGATATCAATGCCTTCCCGATACTTTTATACACGTTTTTGTTTGTTATTAAGTTAAGGTAACAATAGTAATAGTAGTTTGTATTACAAACGATTGACTACACTTAAACCCAAATAAACATAGAGGAAAACAATAGAATTAAAGACTGACCAAGGTTCACAAGGTTTGGTGGACGAAAAACAAACGGGTGAAAGGGATAAATCAGACCATTTTAATCCAGTAAGAAAGGTGCAAGAATTGTATGGTCATTACAATTCAAACTGATTTGTTGAATGGTCATTATACTGATTTGCTAGAACGTAAAAAGTGATGAGACACCATGACTTGCGATATTTTGGTTGCTACGCAATATTCTTAGAATGGGTTCAATGTACATAATTAAGGATTTCATATGCTTGATATCTACATCAATAACAATGCCTTTTTTCATTATACCTAAATAATTAAGTATTAAGAATCAATTATAGATGAACTTAATAACGTTTTGATCTGATTTTAGTCAGTAGTTGAAGCTGGAAACTGACATAGTTATAAATACATACATAAAGATGTCCATATATATTATATGTATAATATCCGTGGATAACTTTTCTTAGTTTTAGCATAAATTAAATCAAATTCCTATCAAGTAATGACATCTTTTACGTAGTTCATTAGTAATGGACATAAGTTTAATTTTAAGTCCATTTGGATCGTTTTAATATCGTCCATTCAATCGGGTTAAGTAGATGCAACGATGCAACTATGCAACTGACCATTATTATGTTACAGAGAAACCGCAATATGACCTGTCATAAGTTATGTAACAGCTGACTAGAAGTGGCATCCAAAAGTGCAAGTCATGGGCCAATCAGGGATTAGAAAATCAACACCTTTCATACATATCAAATTAAATAACCCTGTCAAATATCGGCTTGATTGGACAGGTCAGCTTTTTTATACATCTCTTAATTTCAACCCCCGACGCAAGAAAGACGTGTCTGTCTGTGGCATTGTAGCTCCTAAACGAGTGGACCGCTTATGATACGGTTTTTTGAAAGCTAACGTAATCGAGATTTTTAGCTGTAATTTGTGACAAATGGGGTCAGTATTTTGAAAGTAGTACCTAAACAATTTTGGAAAAGTAGTATAGTCGGTTTAATTATTTAAAATTTTTGTACAATTGTTTGTTGTTTTGTTAATGGCATTTTATCATGGTTTACCGCATGAAATACTATTGTTGCATAACTTGCATCACGTCTATTGTTTATAGGCATCTTTCTTATTGTTAGAGGTCACGTGAAATAAAGGAACTTGTTTTCGCTCTAATAACAACTTTTATTGTCTGTAACATATCTTAAATGTTTTCGCATTCATGCTTTATCATCTTAAATGTTTCTTTTTGTTACTACTTTAAAATAAATAGGTATTTTAACTTAATCTTGAATTGTCTTGAACCATAGTTATTGTATAAATTATTCTAAGCTAGATTTTTTACATAACTGGCTCTACATTTTCCCTTTTATTAGAAACCGTGGAATTACTATTGTATTGTGTGTCACGCTATTATACATATTTACCATATTTCTGTGGACTCTTACAATGTAAACAAGTAATAGTTCATATATTTACTTTTACACAGTGCTTAGTGGTTATTTTATAAAATTAATAAAAGCATATTTCAGTTTCGCAAGAAATATAATTTATTTTCGTAAGGTACGAAAAAAATTACACTTACATATGAGAAACGATTGTACATAATTATATAACGTGAAAACTTCTTAACATCGACACGAGTCTCTATCTTGAAGTATAGAATCATCTATTTAGTAAAGTAATGATTTTGGTGAATATAATACAAAAAGGCTATAAGATGGCAAAGAATGTTTTGACGACCTCCGTGGTCGAGTGGCGTACGCACCGGTTTCAAGGTGTCGCTAGCTCTGAGATCCCGCGTTCGATCGCCGGTCGGGTCAATGTAGAAATCAACTTTCCTACATTGTCTCGGGTCTGGGTGTTTGTGGTACCTTCGTTGTTTCTGAATTCCATAACACAAGTGCTTTAGCTAATTACTTTGGGTTCAGAGCAATGTATGTGATGTTGTCCGCATTTATTATTATTTATTTATTTATTTAACGTTATTACCTAGCAGGTAGCATTTACATGAATCAGACTGAAAACAAAGCTAAAGTATTTTTTAGATTATTTAACATAACTAGTGGGGATATTCCTCTTTAAAAATAAAGAAATATTCATAAATAGCTTGTTTATTTTATTTCGCTACATAACAATATACCTCTCTACCTAAGCTCCAAAAATGTTTGTTTAAAATAACGTGTCATGTAGTATTTATTTTCGCATGATATGTGGTGGATACAGCATGCAATGTAAATCGGCATTTTGTAAACACAATACTTGTACAATACCTTTCATTCGTTGTTCTTTATTAATTGCAATTGTTAAAGAGAATGCAGTATTGGTTCCTTCATGCAAACTGTTGTTAAAATAACTTAAGGAAAATATTTTAATGTGTTATGTTATTAAAAAAGTTGGTACTGCCAATCCAGTAGCTGTTATTTCAAGTATCAATACTCTCTGTTGCAAGACTTTTAAAGGTAAAGTAATAAAATTGTTATTAAGATTATTACAAAACTACGTAACAGTTGTTGAGTTAACTTATGTGTGATGATTGATACATGCTTGATCTTGCCAATTATAGTTGATGCGCCCTATGATGATATGCGTGACAGTTCTCATATTCCTTGCTACGCAAATTTCTTACAAGTAAACAAAAAGAAAGCAAACGAAATAAATTATTTTCTATTGACAAACAAATGAATTTTCCATAATTATAAACGCAACTGATATTATTTATAGTATTAACTGTAATATATTTTAATGACTGTTAATTTTAATAAAGATGAAATTATGTCATAAAAATGTCAGATGCATGGAACGGAACTTTTGTCAATAGAGATTGACACTGTTGAATCGACATCAAATCGATGAATCGGAGCGGCCATCTTATGATCGTATTGCAACTCGCAATCGTATCAATCAGCCTAGAGCGAATTCGCGGCCAGCAGTTAATTATTACCGTCTGAGACAAATCAGATTCGGAAACGAGCTCGCAATCGTCGAGTTCCGACTGTAGCGAATTATAATATAAAATAAACGAGTTGAATAGTTTTTATTCTTTTATTTATAATAGTTTTTATCATTATCTAGTTAAAAATTACTCGTTTCTCACCAATTTAATTCACAAATCTAAAATCTAAAATCGATCAATCCGATTTCATTTCCTTTACGAGCTAATTCGATATTTTTAAACAATCGATTAATTTTCGTTAGGCAACTTCACTACGATTGCTAACTATTACCTGTCACGCATATCATCTTAGGGCGCATCAACTATAAGAGATGCTTAATTATTTATTAGGTAAGTGTCTCGTGCCCATCTTAGTTCGAAAAAATATTTAGATATATTTTTTATTTATTGAATAGCGATATTTTTAAGACCGAGGTGTAAGAGCTTTTACTTTAATTGTTTTACATTTTCTAGAAGTAAAACCTCTAGTAAAATGAATTAAGGGTGCTGCCTACTGAGACAGATACCTATTTACAATTTCTGTTATCATAAGTAGTCTCTACATTTTCTCAATAGTAAATTTATTTATTTAAAAGATATTATGCTACTTTGGTACAGTTACCTATTGACCTTTTCTCTAAACTAACTTCTCTCTACGTTCGACAGTAGGTATACTTCATACTTAGGTACTTCTTATGTTGTGTTTGTATTTTCTTGACACTGCGGCGAGATCGCCATTGTTTAATAGTAGCTAATAGCTCTCGTTGTTATTTGTTGGGATAACAAGAAAATTGCTTACGGTGTATTATTTATAAATTTATTGATAAAAGTGTTATAATAACATGGGTAATCTGAATAGAATGTTACGCATAACAGTTTCATTGTCTCATGCAGATTAGTTTACGCAAGAGCGCGTGACCGGCGCGAGCGCAGACTGGCGTCTTTACACCGCGATCGCGCGATGGGGAAAGGACGTATTCTGACCACCTGACCACCTGACCAGATACATGCAATAACATGTTGGTAATGCTACAAATATTTTGTCGTAATGTCTGCTCTGCTAAACTTTATTATTTACAAAGACTTTCATAATACGGGATAATAAAAAAGTAGCGTCACAACTGACAAATAAGTTATCGGATTGAGATGGGATTAAAACCGCAAAAAACCCACATTGTGGTAGGTAAACTGGTTTTTAATAGATGCGGCTGGATATCGCGGGTCTAAGGCCGATCATATAGTCATAATTGACCATTAACATAATTGTAGGTAGTGGCCGTAGCAAAGAATAACATCTTAGTATAATTTGTTTTAATTAATTAGGTAAATTAGTCGGTAGATATCTTTTATCGTGAAATAGCTGTGGACCGTGGTTTCCTTGTCTTAAATTTCTCCCAAGTCAAGTGTGACAAGGCAAGGCATCCGTGACGTTTTACCTTCCTCGAGAATGCCCCAATTAAATGCAAAAACTGTTCTTCAACTCCGACTGGCAGACATTCAAACAAAAAAAGTGTTTAGCTTTATTAAAATATCCTAGATTTAAAGTGAAAGATTTCTAAGAAAGCATTATGTTTTAAGGTGTGTTTTTAACTAAGAACAGGTAATCATTGCAATATTGAATTCCAATACAAATGAAGGTGGGCGTATTAGAAGATGATCAAATTGTTTGGCAATAAGTTTTGCAACGATTGTTGCGAGTTCGTGAGCTTACCGAGATTATTGTACACTGCAGGTTTCTTTGGTCAGCTGACTTAGTTACGTCAATATTATTTAGGTATCTGGTTTGACACATGTATTTCTGCAATGGAGTAGTTGTAACATAGAGGTCGTAAATAACGTCGACGATGTTTTTAAAAGCTTTATATACCAAGTTTATTTTATCCATATTTTTATGAGTGTGTTGATAAGAACGAATAAATTATCCTTTATCTATTCGAAATCAATGGACAATTGACCAGTACACGAGAGGAACCGATCAATCACAGCAATTAAGTTCCCATCAATCCGATGCTATCGGTAAATAGAATATTTAACAACTGCTATTTACTTTACCACTTAAAATTGACTTTGAAATAAAACTTGATTCATGACTTGGTGTGACTGGACTCGATTGTCATTTGTTTTTAAAGCCTGTTCTGACTCGGTTCCAATAAACCAATAAATAGTCTACAGCTTCTTTAGTGCACCTTTTTATAATGGATAGAATATCTGTAAATTCCTATGAATTTCAATATCGTCGTCGTTTGCGCAGGAGAGCCCCACAACCGACCAAGGTTGACATTGTGAAGGCGAGTTTCAAGACAGTCAGCAAAGAGTATTGCGAAGAATCGTCTATCTGTGGACTGAAGCATCTTGTTGATGAGAGCACGCCGTTTATTGAAAGGTAAAAAACATCAAGTATCTTGGAAAATGGAGATTAGAAAAGAAAAAAGAGTCACCAGATAAAGTCGTCATTTTCTAATGGCTCATTTTCACTGGTCGTTATAAAGCAGGCGGACATATTATTATTTACGTGTACGGGATAACGACTAGTGAAATTGCGCCAGGCGCATAAGGCATGCCCCGCGTGTGGCCTAACAATATCTTAGCAACGAATGACACCCACGCGGGCTAGCAACCAATGAAAGTCATCGGTTAAATAAAATCTCCCGCACCACGACATACGGGCCCTAACGACCAGTGAGAACGATAACCGCATTCGGACCCTGTGGCATACTTTCTAGAAATCTCCTGCATCCCGAATATGGGCCCTAATTAATAGTGAAAATGAGTCATTATTTACTGATGGATGGTCTAAAGAGAGTCAATGATAAGAAATAATATATAAAAAAACACCTTTTTTTTTCCTATATCGGCTATCTCTGACAGCCCTATACAATTATTTCCGTTTGGTAATATAGGTACTTTGTTAAAGTCGATTGCCGAAATATGTTTGGTACTAGTTACTGATTAACTTATCATGAACTTGTTCATGTAGCCCTCGTTACACACATGCCGCAATTTCTGTTGTAAAGTGGAAAGGCTCGTTACATCACTCGAGACAACTTGAACGTTAGATACTACGAGTACTTACATGTCAATTATGTTTCAAATCATTCGACTTTGGACTCTGGACTTTTATTTTGACCGAATTAAAACGTGATGTAACTGGTACGTAAAGTAAACATAAATATTTAGCCAGTGTTATCATTTCGATACTGGTATGTTGTCCAGAAACTCTCGGTAAATGGACAAAAGGTGTATAATAATTTTTTTTTCGTCCATTAATGCACGTCCTTATCTTCATATATAGAGGACCCTGCCCAGCAGTGGGTAATTTATAGTGGGTCATATATACTTTAACCTAATTTTGCTTTCCTGATTAACAAAATCATAGAATTTACCCCTTTTTATGTCTGTACCTTTTAATGTGTCTAAAATACTACTTTATAGTATCTTAAATTGTTTTGCTCCTTACCAGGCTCCTCTGGATAGTAATCCTGATTGTGGGGCTAATTTGCTCCATATCCTTAGTTTGGATAACCTTCGACAAATACTACAGCGCGCCGCTCGTGACGACGCAGACCCCTGAGGGAGTCTCCGTCAGCCAGATCATATTCCCAGCAGTAGGGATCTGCACCAACAACAGAATCAGCAAACGTGCTGTCACGGAACTTGCCAAGATATTGTAAGAGATTATTCATTTATAAGCACTAATGAGCTTGTTGCTACCGTGTTCCGAAATGTATATCTGATGAGGAGGACAAAGCAGACCGAGCCGCTAGCTTGACTTGCCTTCCATAGTTGCTGCATAGCTTTATAATGAGGAAGATGTAAATAAAAAAAAAACGCATTTTTATTGGCTTATCGAAAAATTTAGGTGAATAAAAAAATAACTGCGAAAAAATTATGTCGATATCTCCAGTAGTTATTTTTTTATAAATTTTTCAATTTCGTATCTCCCGATAACTTTTTGAGCCGGCCGAGAACCTGTCGTGACGTCACGCCGCCGTACCGCAGGCGACGGGCGCTCGGGCCGGCCGGTGGTTATTTTAAAATTATGATACCTCCTAAGATGTTGATGGAAATCAAGTAATGTCAAAGACAATTTTGTTCACAATTAAATACTTGTGATTAATATCACATTTATTTAGATAAGGATTAGTATAATTTTGACAAAACGCCTTCGCAAATAATTCATAATTTAAAACAAAGTTGATTTCCATAAAAATGCGGTTATAGTATTAAATCTTGAAAGATAGCCATATGTTGTCGCTGACTTTTTTTTAGAACTTTTAAAGAGGAACAATTTCGTCATACATGATTTTTGCCTAACTTCAACCGTTTACGCTGCGCACGCAACGGAAGTTTACAAATAGGGATATTTTTCCGTTTTTGTTACATTTTCCATTGATGCTTCGCCCTATTGGGTGCAGCGTAGTGTTATAAAGTCTGAATCAGTAGTTCCTAAGATTAGCAAGTTCAAGCAAACAAACATACTCTTTAGCTTTATAATATCAGTATAGATAGGTAGATTTCTCATGTTGAACATTTTACTCATGTTCGAGAACATGAAAAGCAGCGGAATGCTAAATATTCAGTAGTATATGTGCCCCAATGTTTCACAAAATCCACTTTTAAAATAAATAAAATTTAAACTTCCTATTGCATTATCTATCTGTGACTGAAAGTTCTGTCAAAATCGGTCCAGCCGTTTCAGAGATTACCCGGAACAGGCAGACAGCCAAACAAAAAAATTCAAACATGTTTTTTTACGTAAGTATGTACTTACCGTATTTGTAGTTAGTGTAATGCTGTTAACCTAAAGTGTGTTTGTAATTTCATATTAAGATATCTATGATAATATAAGAAAGAGGCAAGATTTGATTGATTGTTTCTTTGTTTGCATTTTGAATAGGCTACGAAATTGTTATACCTATTTAAAAAAATCTTTCATTGTTGATTAGCTACACTATCGTTGCGTGAAGTAGCCTATATTATATTAAAATAATAATAGGGATCCTTACTAAAACTCCAATAATGCAACAAGTGTTTTTTCATTAAAAAAAAATACAATGACGTCGCTGGAAATGGCGACCTTGTGTTTGACCTTGGTAGTAATCCTTATCAAAATAATTTGCTTTATATTTAAGACTGCTTTAATACCATTATATCATCATCATCATATCAGCCCGGAATCACCTACTGCTGGGTATAGGCCTCCCCTTTTTTCTGCTATTGTTATCTGTCCTGCTCGTAATATAATACATTATATTATATATTATTACTAGCTGATTCCCGCGACTTCGTCCGCGTCAATTTCTTAAAATTGCGACTATAATTTGAGATTTAAACTATCCTATCTCTCAAGTTGGACCGAACTGCACATGGTGTGCGAATTTTATTATAATCGGTTAAGTGGTTTAGGAGTCCATTGAGGACAAACATTGTGACACGAGATTTATATATATTAAGATTATATTAATACATTATACTAATTCAAGTTATATAATACCATTATATAACTTGAATTTTTCAATTTGGACATTACATTCGAAAGATAACACGAGTTCAAAAGTGTAAGTATTAGAAAAAAGTCGCTTGGTTAATGGTGGCCGCTCTCTCCGCTCGGCTAACTATGCGATGTAGACGTCACTGGAATACGGGAAGGGAGTAAACGTTAAGAAATAATAAAATATAAAATGTAATAGAAAGATAAGTACATAAACAATAATAAAAAAAAACAATAATAATCCAATTTTCTTTATAATGAAAAATATACCTACTCTTTTTTTGTACCCCATTCAAAAACGTGTTTGTGTGAGTGTTTATTAAAATTAATATATTTTAAAATGTTTGTTAAATACTCGTGCGAAGCCGGGACGGGCCGCTATGGATAGAAATAAAGTTTTAGCATTATTTTTCACATTGAAACGATCTTTTCAAGAATGACGACTTGTTCTTCCTTTTCATTAATTTACGACAATATAATACACGAGCGCATACTTTTTTTTGTCATTTCGGGCACAAATCAGTTTTCAGTTTCTAATATAAATTAATTTTAAACACAAGCTTCAAATTTAACTAAGCTCACAGCAATAGTGTAGACTTATCAAACAAGCCCAAACGCGATGCGATTACGTCATTTAGTTAGAGAGTTCCTCGGGCCACCTTCTGGCGCCATCATCAGATCAGCTCGAAAGTACTATAAAATTATATTGTCATCCAAACTTAACAGATAAACAAAATTTCAGCTCAATCAGTTAAAGATATCTGTTTCAAAATTAAGTTGCAAGATTCCACTCGTAGCTGTAGGTACAAACGTATACATTGAATGTTAAATAAAAGCTTGTAAAGATATATTTTTTGGCGTGCTAACTGTTGTATTAGTACAAAGAAACCTATTCAGTAACTTTACGGTACTCTTTTTTCCATATTTAGCAAAATCTAGAAAAATATGCGAGTAACATAAAAATACTGCACGAGATCGTATGTACGGGAGCGGAGGACGGGCGTTGTGACGTCACGCGTTGATCGGGCGAACCAAAACTAAATTTAAGAACGCCCGACTTTAAAAATTCGTAAAAAATAGAGTTTTTGAGATATCGCTAAAATTTTTTCACCATTGTTTTTCTAATTTTTAGTTTGATTTTTCTAGATGATAAAAAAAACATGCTCATCTTCCTCATTGTTTTGTTTGTTTATTTAGATTTTATTGTTAACTTTAGATAGCTTATTGTAGACTGATTTGTACCTAAATAGTTTTAAGATTTTGTTGTTTTTATATTAATTTCTTGTAATGTGTAATATGGGTGTATACCTGAATTTTATTAAACGATTATTATTATTATTATTAATATCGGTGCCCCGCGGTTTCACCCGCGTACACGACGTAGATTCCGCATTTTTTTTTTTTTTTTTGGTAGAGCTCTTTGCAGTTAGCCTGAGCGCAGGCTTTGACTGCTTCACCGGACTTTGTAGTTTCCGCTTTCGTAGGATATTTTTATGTGACTTGATGACCCTTTTTGTATAGTTTTTCTGAAATTCGGGGCGAAAAAAGAACGTAAAAGAAAATCAAGAAATCAAATAATCATAAAATCGATTCACCCGTTCTTGACTGATAAATGGTGTAAATAGCCTGATTTCATGTAAGAAGAAGATAGATTTATTTCGTTTTGAAATGCCTGAACTAGTCTCTGTTGTTTGTTTGTTGTTCCTTTACACTCTAAAGGACACCGTTTAAATTTTCCACGCATTTCGCTTACTAGATTGAGTCCATTTCATAATATATTATATACGTTTATTTTTCACCTAGATAAATATTATGACGTCATTTATGCAACACTTGTTGATTTGTATGCGACCTTTGCCCGTTGGGAACCCAAATAAATTATCATAACTTCTTGAACGTATCTTTCTACGGACGTCTCGATAATGATTAATGATGTTTGAATATTTATTACTACCTTGACTACAGTAGGCCTAATGTGTCAAATACTTAGCTGTCTCAACCTCAATTAAGACTAATGATAAGAAGTCGATTAAATCGATGTCTGAATGGTGTAGGGATTTTCAAGTTATTAATTATGTCTTATTTGATACACAAAAAACCTACAAGTTCGAATTTGAATGATCATAAAGATAGGCGTACAAATAGTATTTTAATTGTTGAGTGTTTATTTAATTTGAAGGAAAGTAAAAAGGGTAGAAACAATTGGATAGGAAAGATCTGCACGTGTCCGTGCACGTGCAGAGTTGACGGGCCTGTTGGTCTAGTGGTTAGTGACCCTGACTGCTATACCGGAGGTCGTGGGTTCGATTCGAACCCAGGACAAATGTTTGTGTGATGAGCACGATCATTTGTTCTGGTTGTCTGGGTGTAATTTATCTATAATATGTATGTATTTAGAAATATATAAGTATGTTTATCAGTGGTCTGGTTACCATAACACAAGCTCTGCTTAGCTTGGGATCAGATTTAACCGTGTGTGAGTTGTCCCGGAATATTATATTATTATTATTATCTTTGCCCGTTTAAAGGGAACCTTAAGATAAATAATAATAAGTCTTCAATAAACAATAAAGTCTTACCAGTTATTTCGACAGTGAGCCTTGGAAGGCACTGACATAACAAGTTTCAAATGAAGTTTTATATTACAGGCTTCAGGAAGAGCGCAATAAGTTTTACAATGAAACTGATATGATGTCGATTCTCGTCGGCCTAGGGCAGTTGTATGTTCTAGGCTCAATGGATTATAGTAAGGTATCTCCACTCAAACTACACCATATATTGGGCAATTATGACGTCCATGAGCTTATGCGGAAGGTAAGTTTTTGACTAGAAGGTTTTACATAGACATAACAATATACAACCTGTAACAGAATAAACGCATTTCCTTTAAAGGGGTCATTGTACTCATCATTATGAACAACTTTCACTATGAGACAACCACGAAATCGCGAAAAAAAAATCAGCTGTTCAGTACATTTTGCCTAGTTATGCCGACAAAAATGTACTGAACAGCTGATTTTTTTTTCGCGATTTCGTGGTTGTCTCATAGTGAAAGTTGTTACAATACAGTACAATACGTGCCTACATAATGCATCTACCTATACCTAGAATAAATAAGACTCATGGAACATAAAAGTACCAGTTTTTACGGTTGTATCGAAAATACTTATCATGAAATTTTTGAAAAATTCCATAATGTATCTACTTAAAAGATTAATCCTGATTGTAATACTCGGTGTTACAATAGATCAGGTTCTAGAGCTGTAGTGCTATTCTGTAACATTATTTTCATGTCTCGATATCGGAATCCGCGGTGAGATGTCAAATACGTATTTTCGAATTTGAATTCTAAATCAAGGCCAATTGGGTTCACTTTTGAAGTGAGCTTTATTGTCACTCAGGTGAAGCTCGATACCGAAATTATTTACAGAATAGACATACTGGTATTATATAAAGCATTATTTTTTGAGTGAATGTCGTCTAGACTGTCAGGCTTAAGTCGACCAATACACCTTTACTTTTATGTAGAAATAACTAAGCTGATGATCATATTATTCTTTTATACATAGTTTTGAGCTCCGAGATCTGGCTTATACTATTACGACAGTATGAAAAAAAAACTCATTTGACTTAGTGTGCACTATAAACTGAATTAAAGTAACTTAGCCAGCAATATAGTTGTGCTTAATCAGTCCTTACCTCATTAACCGATTATCATGTTGATATTATGCAAAGCTTCATATATAGACACGGCTAAAATGCGGGCTTATATATAGCCATACTTACCCTAGATATTGAATCAACAAGACAATATTTGTTCTTTTTATATTTGTTTAGTAAATTAGCCTCTGTTTGTTGGCAGTTAACACCTCGGTGTGAAGATCTACTGGTGAGGTGTGCTTGGAACACGGAGGCGAGGGATTGTCTAGATTTGTTTGACTTCAGACTCACTATGAACGGATATTGCTGCACTTTCAACTATCTAAGGCTATACGACTCTATATTTCAATCGTAAATATTAGTCATTTATTTATGGTTTTTAGAATGCTTTTATTTAAAATATATGAAGATTTCTTATTTACAACAGCGGAGGGCCCATGATACATGCTTCAGTAGTTAGATACATTTTACAATTCTGGTTCCTCTTTTAAATAACATAGTATTATTCTTAGATAAACTACCAAACATAAATCATATAATATTGTTTACAGTATAACCAGCTCAACGAGAAGCATAGATATGTACAGATACGGGAATAAATCATCGTTTGATTTCGATCAAGGACTCAAAGTTCTGCTACGACTCAATGAGAGCGATGATTTCTTCTACAATGTCCCGTTACAAGGAGCTCAGGTTCAAATAAATAAATAATCTTTAAATATTCCATTATTAGAAAAATATATTTTATTAGTTGTGGTTTTTTGCAGCTACAATTCTCAGATGCATATGACTTTCCTGATTCACCAAGTGGAAGCTTCGCTATGCAGATTATTAGCCCAAGTGTACAAGTAAGATATTTTTTTGTTTATATTCTTCTGTTTTCTTAAGGATTCCGTCCCGCATTCACTAGGTCAGATTTAGTGTTCCAGAACTTCTTTGCAAAAAGATGAGTGTCGCATTTGGAAATTGTTAAATTTGTTGGGCCTTGAATAACTGCTAGGTTATTTCAAGAACTAACTCTGAAGTGCAAATAAGAACAATACACCTGATATAATATGTACACCAATGTACATTGCGCAACGTTAAATATATTGAATCTCCAACTCAATGAATTGTAAAAATGTGTTTCCAGCGCAATGGAGCTTTCCGCACCAGCGGGCAACGTTACGTTAAATATTCTTTAAAAACCATTGATGTGTTAAAGGATCAATCTCCAAAACGGGCGTATTCGTGTGATCGCTCTGGTGCTTTTCAGATATTGATATTTAATGGTAATTATGTATTTCATTGAAAATAATGATATTCAAATAGTACATTTTTACTATTGGCCTTCAATTTACACAATCAGTTATGAAAATATTTAAGTTTCAAAAATTTCGCGACCAGAGCAATCATAATTGGTGCCAGAGCGATCATAAATGGTGAAATCGGTGAAACAAAAATAAATATGTTGATAAAATATTATTTATTTAGGCGTTTTCAGTCATATTCAGTGAACGTGTAACAAGATTATAATAATATGAAGGAGTCCATACATGTATATCAAAAATCGGAATATTTTATTTTAAATAATTGCTAAAATAACAAATTGACATAATTATAAAAATGAACTTTTGGCTTAGTTTCATTTATTTGGACTTAAGTAAACCACTTCTAGGTAAATGAGACAAAATTAAAAACCTTTTGAAATCAATTCTTTAATTCTTTATTGTACACAAACACATTTCATTTAATATATTAATTAAAGTTGATGTACAGAGGTGAGCTTAACTCAAAATTGAGTTTTCTTCTGGCAAACCTTTGAGTTATAGTGAGATTATTATTAAGTGGTGAGGAAGATAGAAGTGTACAACTTTCATATTTTAATATACATACATACAAATACTACATATAGTACGTATATAATACAATATATATATTAAATATAGACATACATAGACTACATAACTCAAATAGAAAGGAAATGTTCTTTTATCTTTCTCCTAAAAACGTTGAGCGAGGGGCTATTGCGCAAGGAATGTGGAAGTGAGTTCCAGAGGCGCACAGCACGAATAGCAAACGATTCGTCTCAACGACTAGAGGAGTGAAGAGGAGTGCGAAGGAGAAGAGAAGAAGAAGTACGACAAGGCTTGCACCTGGGGACCAGGAATTCAAAGCGTTCCTGCAGGTAGCCTGGATATTTAGGGTTGTGCAAAACTGAGTAAAGGAGACAGAGAATATGAGAATCTTGACGTTGCCGAATAGGCAAACACTTCAATCTAGCCCGGAATTCCGACACGTGGTCGTACTTCCGATGACCAAATATGAAGCGGATGCACAAATTCTGCAGACGTTCGAGTTTATTTAGAAGTTCCTCCGTTGCATCTAAATAACATACATAATCCAAAAGAGGTAGTAGAAGAGATTGGGCGAGAGTGATTTTAGTCTGAAAGGGCAGGAACTTCTGGAGGCGCTTTAGGGAGTGAAACGAGCAAAAGACCCTCCTACTTACCTCAGAGACATGGTATCCCATGACAGATGGCAATCCATGTATACACCCAGATTTTTGGCTATTTTGGAGTATGCTATAGGAGCCGAATTATAAAGTATAGGTGGAAGAGATTGATGATCCAATAGGCTGTAAAAATGTCTGCCACCAATAATGAGAGCTTGAGATTTTGTAGGATTAACTAGAAGACCAAAAGATTTAGCCCACGGATGGATATTACTAAGATCATTATTGGTGGCGGCAATAGCATTGGATATACTGTCAAAGCTACAGTGGCGGTACAACTGCAAGTCGTCTGCGTAGAGGTGGTACTGAGAAGAAAGAACTGAAGTTATAGAATTGATAAATATAGAAAAAAGAAGGGGAGAAAGGACACCACCCCGGGGAACGCCCGTCGTAAGTTGCGGGAGGAGAGACATTGAGGGAAGAGAGGATCCCTAAGAGTATGTCAAAATCAACTGAATTGAAAGCACTGCTAAAATCCAAAAGTACCAGGACTGTTAGGAACTCTCCATGGCCAGTCGTATGTCGTCGGTAATTTTAACAAGTGCAGTAACAGTACTATGGCCAGGGCGAAATCTGAGACTCAGCAGGCTGTTAGAGGAAAGGTAATTAGACAGCTGATCTTGAACAACGCCCTCAAGGACCTTGGATAGGACAGGGAGAATGGAAAATGGACGATACTGTGATACGGATGTTGGATTGGCGACTTTAGGAAGCGGTAGGATATTGGCCTTTTTCCAGACGGAAGGAAAGGAACTTGTAGTCAGGGAGAAATTAATGATGTGGGTGATAACTGGTACTATATATTCTAAGATGGGAAGGAACATTTGGAGTTGTAGGCCGTCATCACCTACCGCTTTTGTGGAAATGGAAAAAAATGATTTTTCAACATCTCTCTCCACAACGGCTTTAAATGTGAACGAGGTACATAAGGTACGTAAGGTAAGGTAAGGTAGGTAAATACGTCAAAATCGGTTTATGGGTTTAGGTTACCTAAAGAAACCCAGGAAAGGTTATAAATAAAAGGTTATATGCATAGTTCATCATTTGTCATTGTTGCAGTCTGCTACTACTACTTAAAATAGATTTATAACGTACAATTAATGCAAAATATCATTGCTCTGGTCTTTTTGGACAGAGCAATCACAGCCATAGCGATCAGAAAAAGTCACAAAATCATAAATTTAGCCGAATTTAAAAGCAGTAGAAAGTTGTCATTACTTCTCATAAAAAACATCATAACGATCACTTAATTCACTCAAACACTTTTGCAAGCTAACTATTTAATTTAAATAACGTGCAATAGCAATCATAAAATTCGAGAACCAAATCCAGAACAATCATAAACTTACCTTCGTAATGTTGGAGCGCGGGAACGTGGCGCACAGGTATCCTCCTCGGCGGTTAGACCACTACCAGCGTTACCTCGCGGGAGGGGAATAGAGTGTCTATATCGCGTAACTAGGGATGAGCGCGATGTTTTACCTCAGCGCAGAGTGATGAGATAAAATGCTCGGTCACGACTTTAAATTCAAATTGTGGCAAAAGTATCTATACATATAATAAATCTGTAGAAAAGTCATTTTTGTACATTGAAGAAATTGAAAAAAAAAGTAGCTAGCGTGTTAAAGGATAACTAACAGAACCCATTTCCATCATTTTTGAAATTTTTGTCTGTTTGTCTGTTTGTTTGTGCACACATCACGTAAAATCTACGAATTCAATGCAGAAAATGTTTATATACAAAAATTATACACAACTTGAGGTATAACTTAGTTTTTGTTTCATCGAAATCGGTTCACTCTATCAAAAGATATGATTAATTTAGTGAGTTCAAGAAGTAAAATATTACAACACGCAATTCAGTGCAGTAATTGCATTACAACTCTCTTTTGCCGGGGGTCAGATTTTATGTTACAGTATCAAACATAAACTACTTAATCGAATGGTGTAAAAAATTGAGAGGTTGTTTTCAAGAAATCGTAGATGGTTGTTAGCTATGTTGAAACGTGCTATTGAATCTAGCTGATAAAGGGTGGAGCTTTAAATTTCCAAAATCATTTTCTCAACTGCACATATAAATTGGCATTATTGACAGATAAACAAGAGGGTAACCATGGCAGACTGAGGTAGCCATAGCAATCGTCAATTTGATTAGTACCTTTATTTTAGTGAACTAGCTATCAAAGTAAACAGCTTGGCGGTTGAACGATTGGAAATGAGTGATCTTGCTGCAAGTTCAAATCCGGGTGTTAATGTTTGTATTTTTTTTCATGCGTCCATTTTCTTATATTCGTTTGAATTTTTTGATACCCAAGTTCAAATCTCAGTAGAGATAACTCTTTTTGTGTTTTACTAACGTATCTTTTTTAAGTAAAAAAAAATTTGTAACATTGATTTATTGTATTTTTAGTAGCAATAAACGACATCTTTAAGTCGTGAATTTTTTCTCAACCGATATATAAACTTACAATTATTTAGTGTTTGTATTTACTAATCTCCGTAGGTAAGTTTGTTCCTCATTGCTGATCATGGAGGAACAAACGTGCATGGCATATACCGTAAAGTGATTCAGGCGTAAATGTCCTGGCCATTTGCTTGGAAATTTACGCATTCGCTTCTTACTTGAAAACGTAAGCTTCCCCATAGATCACTTTATAGTTGGTTAAAAACTTTAATCCACTTTTAAACTATTTTTCCAACATAATGTGTAATGTTTTCTATTGGTCATCTATATTATATTCCATGGACAAGATCTTTTTGTATTTGTTATTTATTTTCTTTTACCCAAAAACCCAATGATCTTTTTATCACACAATCTTTAGTATGTACTACCTCTTTAATATTCTTTAAAAGGTAGCTTGCTTCTCATGTAGGTTTTTATGCATACATGATGTTTTATTTTTGTGTTTAAATTTCATAAAGTTTTTGTAACCTATTACCGGAAGGTTGGGCCAAAACCCTAAATAAAATAAACTTTCTATCGCATTCTCTACATTTTAAAATATATACGTACGGTATTTAATGCTGTACCTTATGCTGCACCTTACACTTAATTAAGCGAATTGTACAGGATACAGCCTCTGACTTTAATCAGGGTAGAATGAGATTGTCCTTGGACAGCTATTACTTAATCTTTCCAAACAAATAATTTTAAACACAGTTTTGGTAATTCTGCCACTGCGCCTCTCAAACCGTACGTCAACTTTTTGTAACTACTTTCTCTTTCAGTTTCATGGGTCTCATGTCAGTAACTGCCTATCTGATATCCACTCTCAATTTAACGGCGTAGTTCAATTTCGAGGTTTCGCACCAAAACCTCGCGCCCTGTAGTCTCACTAGGGACTACGGTACCAACGAGAACTATAGCATACAAAATGGACTAATTTGTTTTTATGGATTCGGTTTTTGGGTGCCCTTTGCCATTTACTGCCTAGAGCGACAGCTGCTTTCACTTTAACTCAGAGTTGGCGCTGCCAGTAGACTCAATACAAAAACATTGACCTTCAATTATTGTAACCAACTGCGTAAAGCACAAAAGAGAAAACATACTACATATATAAAAAAGAAGATAAAAGAGTCAGTTCAAAACTGCCCAAGGTAGACATATTTTGGACATTGACATCGAAAGCCACCATGAAAATGATAATTTTTTCTCACGGTTCTGGACTTGGAAGATAAATCTAAAATTTTTAAACAAAGTAGCATCAAAACCAATCCTTAAAATTTTTAGCGGTAAGCTAATTATATAATTATGACGATGGTACTTTTTTATTTTGAGAATTTATACTAACAGCAACATTTGTGACAAAATTTACTCGGCAGTAGGCAGTTCGTGTTAGTGGCCCTCTATATCACAGTCAAATATTTATTCATAAAGATGAATGATAGGTATATAAGCGAACAACGTCGCGGGTACAGCTAGTTGTTAATATAACTAAAAATGTTTCATTACCATGAAGAATAACTATTTGTTATGTAATCTAAATAAGTTTTTTCATATGAACCTTCTCATTAAAAAGTTAAAGAATGTTTTTTTCATTCAATCGGGAGTTGGGTCAACGATCAGGATTTTAGGCTTTAAGATTTTTTTTTAAATATTTAAAATAAACTTATTCTTAATATTAGCCTTGTACCACGTACATCAGACACCGAACTGTGTATAAAAAAATATTTTGAAAACGTTTTTCGAATTTAAAATGGGTTTATCCAGCCCGACATGAAAAAAAATGCCTCTCGAGATCGACCCTAAACATTATAGATATGTTAATGACCTCCGTGGTGGAGTGGCATACACACCGGTTTTTAAGGTGTTGCCAGCTCTGAGGTCTCGGTTTCGATCCCCGGATGGACCAATGTGAAAATCACTTTTCTACATAGTTTCGGGTCTAGGTGTTTGTGGTACATTTGGTGGTTGTCGCCGAATTCCATAACACATTTGTGTTACTAAAGTACTTTACTTTGGCTACTTACTTTGGGTGTACAATGTATGTGATATTGTCCCCATTTATTTATTTACACGTTTATTTATTTACATGTTCTTAGATGACGGTAATGGTCACAGCAAGTTTCACCGAAGCTTCTCGAGACATTCAACACGTACCGATTAAATTAAGAAAATGTAGGTTCTACGATGAGTCTACGTATCTCCCGTTTTATACGTACAGCGATTGCATGTTGAAGTGCCGAATGCATTTTTTACTAGACAACTGTAATTGTACGCCATTCAATATGCCGAAAATGAGTGGTGCTAGAACCTGTAATATGAGGGATGTACCGTGTCTTAGGACTTATTATCGTAAGTACAAAAATAATGTATATAAGTAGGCCTTACAAATAGTTTGTCAGTAGATCCTGAGCCTGTTTTATCTCATTTTCTCATGTCGTCAGGGCCCGTATTCGGGGTGCGGGAATTTTCTAGAAAACATGCGGTTGACGTACCTACTCATTGGGTTTTAGGGCCCGTATTCGGGATCTTTTAAAACTACCAGTAAAAATGAACAGTTGCTGTGATTATCTGTTAAATTTTTAAGTACCTAATAACTAATACCTATATAAAGATTCATGAATGAATATGAGGTAATTTTCCAGCTCAATCTATAGCCGTCCGTCCAAACGAAGACCATGTGCCTGAAGAACTGGAACTGGACTCAGTTAACGGCGGCATCGACTGTCCGATGTGCAACCCTACCTGCTCCAAGACAGCTTATAGTTATGACTTCAATAATGTCCTCATATATCCTGAGTATCTTAACACTGTCGCTGACAACGATAGGGATGATTGGTTGTAAGTAAACTCTTATATATTAACAAAATAAAATTTATCGTTTGACAGGCATGTATGGTTGTATTTACAACCAGAAAAGCGTATTTTTTTGCATATGGTTTACATATTATTTAGAATAATTTTGTAAATAAAATGAGTAGTACATTACTTAAAATATTTATGTAGTTAAAAGACTTAATGTAAACATTAAGAAAATATTGGGGAGGTTAAGACACACGAGTCATGGTCAAATTTATTTTATTCGCGCCAAATTTATATCAAAATTACAAAATATAATTCAAGCATAATTTATACATAATTTAAATAATATAATAGATTGCAATAAAATTATTATAAACAAAACAAAATTTTCAGGCTTATCGTCGTACCTCGAAAGTTCTAAAAGCGCAGGTGGTAATAGGAGCTTCGTTGCGGAAAGAAGCCTTCTCAATTCTTGACTTGGGGCTTCCAACCTTTTGCAGCCACGTCTTCAGGTCCTCCACGGCTCCTTGAGGCCCCTGCATCTGTCCTATCACCGTACCCTGAGCAGTATTCATCACCCATCCTTTAACTCCTAATTCGTTAGCTTTTCTTTGGGTGTGTTTCCTAAAGAAAACACCCTGAACTTTCCCAAAAACTTCAAAGTCGGCGGTAGTTAAGCCGGCTTTCTTATTTGGGACCGCCATCGTTGATGATTCTAATAGACGAAGGAATTTTATTAAAAAAATCGTAAGAACATGAAGAGTCAATCTTGTGAGTCAATCACATTTTGACAATTCGTTGTTTGTTTAGAGTATCGTCGTTTAGGAAACGGTAAAGGCGTCGTGCAGGCCTGTTCATTGCAGAGGTTGTCATGGTACTAACAAGTAGGCAATTAACAAATAAATTGATAAACTGTATTGAAAATATTCTTACTGTATCGTCTACATTGAAGGAGTATAAAGAATTTACATAGCTATGAATGAATGAACAATACAATATTGATGAGACGCAACTGGAACAAAAATAAACTTCGGTAAATACCAAACGCCTACATAATTTATACAAGCCTTCAGCAAATGAAACAACTTCAGAGAACAAGTAGGGGAATGTAGCATAGAACAAGTAGGGCACTTTGTTGTGAAGCAGGCTGGAATACATTTGTTCTGAACAAGAACAATACGCTTTGGTTGCAGACGAGGTGCAAATTATACCGGAACTTCTATGGTCCATGTGAAGTACGCGCGAAATGTGGCCGACTGCTACGGACAGAATGTTATAATGAAATGGTTCGATTTGATCAGTAAGTATCGGTTTGTGACGTAAACCTTTTAAACATAAACGTGTACTTTTACTTTAGAACCTTAGTATTAGAATGGAGTATGTCGCAATAGCAGTGAGAGGCTCCCAGCTGTTGTAATTACTTGATAACTGTTCTTAGAACTTCTTACAATTATTATTATAATAGTCTACTGGTTTCCGCGATTGTTATAAAAGGCGGCAGTATTACTCAAAATTAAACTTAGATAGTATCTCATCATTCGTCAGTCCAAAGGTTTACATTTTGCAGGTACCTAATGGATGTTTTGTATGACGTAAAAACTTTATTAGATATAAGTACTACTTATCTTGATTTATGTTTTAGGCAACATCGGCTCCACCTGCGGTTTTATTACCGGATTCAGTTTTGTCTCCGTTTTGGAATTCATTTACTTCTTTACTGTGAAACTCATGCGTGAAATGAGAGAGAGAGGACTGCGAAGAAATAAAACCGTTAAAATTAACATAGAGCCGAAGAGACCGGCGCATTTTGAACCCATCAGTAGATACCGACCTATATACTGGAACGAACTCACAGGCAGTACTGGAGTAACACAACATACCACCTACGACTAAGATATAAAATATCGATAGCACTTACATTCTTTCAATTATTTATTTATACTTTATATAAGTTTTGTACGGACTTAAAGTCAAGAGGTCTCTACCAGTTAACCATTTGAAGATGCTCTATCTAATAAGTAAATGAGCAAGGAATAAGTACCACATACTCAGTAAAGAAGTACAAATATACATTTATATAAAAATAAGTTTCATAAGTTAATAAATGTGTTTAGAAAACTAAGGCCTTGCCAGTTCAGATTGAAACTTATTGAGCAAGATAAGTGTTTTCGCAATAAATATCTACCTGAAAGAGGGCTGAGTACTTGCACTTCTGATATATTGGTACAAACATTTTTGTTTGGGTCTTAGCTATAATGTGAAAATTCTTTTGTATAGTAGGCTATTACACAAATAATTGTTATCACAATAATGGTTCTACAAATGAACCACCTGTGCTGTTCTCATTCCGATTACAATCTATACCTATTAGACTTCAGGCACCTGTCATAATTTAACATCTCCATTATTTATTTGCTTCGTTTGATATTTGTTACGCACGATAGCTCTTGTATAAAAATAAAGGATACACGAAAATCAATGTATTGTCTACTTCTACTTGTAAGTGAAAGCGATGGGTACAAATGAGACATGGAAAAAATATTTGGAGATTTGGTGGAATGGGATCAAAAGTTTGCCTCAAACTACTTCCATACATGGTTTTCGATTTATAGCGGATAGAAAAAGACATTGGGTGGAAAGGTAAATTTCAATTAAATTAAATTTAAAATAATTGGGAAAATTCGTACATGCGGACTTGTTTGTCTTTTACTCCTTCCCCATATATTCTGATTTTTAAATAAGTACCTTGGAAAGTAAATATGTATGCACCAAAACTGCTCCGTTAAGGTAGAGTCGACTGTTTAGATTTTATTAAATTCAGTTTTTTTGTGTATTTGAGGCGAAAACAGAATAACAGGTATGCTAAAAGTAATCACGGAATAAGTAATAACGGTAGTAAATCTTATTGCTATTTATTTGTAATGATGAATTTCGCGTTTTCAGAATATTTTGGTTGATAGTAGTGGTTCTATCATGGTATGGTTCATCTTTGCTGATTGCTGCTCAGTACGATGCATTTCAGAACAATCCCATTTCGTTCGTCGTGGAAACCACTTATAAGGATTGGAACACCGAGTTCCCAACGGTGGTTGTTTGCGAAAACGATAATTCAAATCGCGTAGAAGAAATCTCTGACAGGTAACAGCTTTAAACATAAAAGTACCTATACAAAAAACAGGACCAGAAAAGCACTAGAGTAATTTTCTCTGCGGAAGACTTATTTTTCAAGATTGTGAAAAAATATACGTAGCTACACAAACTAATCAATTTTATATCTTTGCTTTTAAAAACCAAGGGTCAGGTAGATAAAAGGAAAAAGGTCTCCTTATTTAAATTCGTTCTTCAGTATCTGTAATGTCCAAAATACTTTTTGGCTTGTTTAGCTTGTGTATACCTAATAAAAAGGGCAGTGAAATGAATGTCCTGATACAACCGGCTGTTACCCTTTTTCCGAGTCTTTCTTAAGAGCCAAGTAAAATCTTTTAAGAACTCACTTGAGCTTGTAAAATATTAGCTTTCCACATTTTTTTTTTAATCATCTCCTATTAGTAAATGCATTATATTTAAAGGCTCATTATCATTAAAGCTCACAAACACGTATAATTTGTATTCATTTTTAGATTATGGGGCGAAGGGCATGATTTTAATATGGAGGAAGTGTTAAAAGAGTTAGCATTCTTCAAAGGAATCACTTATTATACATCTGAGTTTTGTAACGTGGAGAACCCGCTGCCAGACTGCATGCAAACCAATCTAACGTATTATGCTAATTTAGTAAGTAATTTAAATATTAAACTAGATTTTTGATATTTCATAAATTTCTAGATTCTATTGGAGTCGTATTAAAGTTACATATTATAGTATCTAAGTATATGACATAGTTACGTATACTGACTAAAATTTAAGATGTAGAATAATTACTTTATTATTGGAAGTGTTTAAAATAGAACAACTAAACCAGTTTTCTTGAGTTATAGGTGGATAAAAATAAGTGGAACAGACAAACAGTAATAGAAAGGACGAATAAAGCTGTTTTATCGTTCGATGTTAACTGCTTACGAGGCCACAGATGACCGCCATATGATTGAATAATAGACACCTTTACTAGAAATTCTTAATCCTTCTTTAGGTCAGGAGTACATGTGAGGAAACTTTAGCAAACTGCTCGTGGAATGGCGTTCCTTACGATTGTTGCAAGTATTTCAGACCAATGGATACCGAGCTTGGAACGTGCTATGCTATTAACACTCTTCAAAACAGGTAAGGAAAATTGCTAATCGATTTCATGAATATAACAAGAAATAGATACCTACATATGCAAAGCTTTTTTTAATGTCTTTGTCACCATACGTTTTTGTTTTTCTTCTAGAGAAAAGAATGCTCCCAAACTAGACATGGTTAGCAACAGAACTACAGGACCCGGAGCTATTCGCTTCGATGTAATGGTTTCCGCAAATATCTATATCCTGAACGAAGAGGAAGTGCCCACACTAACTACTATAGGCTCAGACGTTCTGTCCGTGGGTCAAGAAATATTTCACAAGTACGTAAATCAAGTGACGTTAATAAATAACGAGTTCGTCAAATAAGATGACACTTAAGAAATTGAGTCCAAGGAATATCACATATAGGGCAGTGTAATAATCTTTTTGTATGATTTGTAGGCGTTATATAACCATACGCAACATAGAGAATGACGCAGGCGCTCGTTTGATATCTCCGGAGAAAAGGAAATGTCGATACACCGACGAGAACTTCTTGCAAGTGTATCGACACTATTCGTACTCGGCCTGCACTGTGCAATGTAGAAAGGAAGCCCAACTGCGTCTTTGTAATTGTACCAATTACTTCATGCCGAATGTTCAAGAGCATATCAAATGTAATGTCACTGGCATTATGTGCTTGAACAGCCACATTCATGAACTCTCGGTAAGTTTACCTAGAAAGTTACACCGGTACGTGGATAGCAATTAAAAACTAAAAATTTGCAATTATTCTGTAAATAGAACAAAAAATATATGGTATGTACCAGAACCGTTAGGTAGAGGGAATTCTTGACCCATAATAATATAATAATACCTAAATTTCTTTCCAATAGTAAAAGATCTTAACAGATATATATCAATGTAGCGGTAATTCCACCGTATTCTCCCTTTAGCCATCCTATTTTGTACATTCACATTGCCAGGTGCTCAAAGCCCGCTGGTCATCGCGTGCCGGTCTCTCCTGCAACTGCTTACCATCCTGTACCGAGGCTGAGATCACGATCACCAAGGACTTCAAGTTCGTGACGTCAGATAGCTACGCCAGTGTTCAGATAGAACTGGCCGTGCTGCCCAGCGAGCGGTACAGGAGAAATGTTGTGCGCGGGGTACTGGACTTAGTTGGTAATATTTTATATATTCTCACGAAAGCTAAATTTAAAAAGGAAGCTAATGGATTGATCGTATTTTTTATTCCTAAATAGAAAAAGGTAAAAAACACAGCGCTTCTCTATTATTTTAAGCTCCTATACGTTTCTCATGCATAAATTATGTTTAACAAATAATAAATGATTTGATTTATGTTGATAACTAATTCGAGTAGGTATAGCGTAGAGTAGATTAGTCTTAATGCTAGATTTACGGTCGATAATGTTTATTGCAAGTCTGATGAATATTAGTACGGTAGACCCTGCGGTATTGACCTATCCTATTTAGCATTGAATTTGTCTTTCAGTATCGACGGGTGGAACGGGAGGCTTATTCCTTGGTGCCAGCCTCCTCAGCTTTGTAGAACTGTTTTACATATTGCTGATCCGCCCTTTCTGCGACATTTACATCCAAAGAGGTGATGACCCTTGGCACAAGAAGTTTGGCACGCGCCGCCTTCAAGATAATAAGTTTGTACCTAATTGGGGCTGGAGTTTTAAGAAAAGAAATCAAGTTGAAGTATTGGAAAAACCTGGAGTAGAAGACCGCTTTAAGTAAGCCCAATGAAATAATCGGAAATCAAGAATTTTAATATAAGTGAATTATACTTATGCGCATTATATGTAGTAGCGCTCCGTTGTTATATGCACGCGATGTTTAATTTCATGCTAAGTATTAGGTATATTAAACATGATGACGTATACATAAATAAACATAAAAAAATAATGGTTACATTGTACTTTATTGAAATTCACTGCATTACATTTCCAGCCAAACAATACCTATCAGCGATTTCTTCAAAGATTTCCATAACTTTTTGTTTGTAATCGAAATTATTTTCCATCATCTTCTTTATGAACAGACCCTTATTTTTAGAGAGTATCTCATCAAATTGTGCGTTATCAGTGAATGTATTTGTAATAAAGTCATCGTCTAGCCAAAATTGTGGAATAAGACAGGCACATACCACAAGCCCCCACTGCCTTTGTTCTTGAGCAGAGATCATAAATTCATTTCTTGGTAAAATATCAGCCATGTCAAAGTTATAGTTAATGAGTATTTTCTTGAGTTCTTCGTAGTAAAAACTTAGAAACATGTCTAAATTTTCTTCACGAAACTTAGGGTCTAAGTTACAACAGAGAAGTAGCATAACATCTCCGGCAGGGGGCTGGTATCTTATTGCTTGGAAGTCAACCAGTTGACAATCACTTGGTTCTAAGGTACCATCCTCGGACTTACTGTATCGGAACATAATATTATTGTTCCATAGATCACGGTGACAGATCACATTTCTGTATTTAGAAGAGCAGTCACTTAAATCCATTGCAGCCGACCAGACACTACACCAGTTTCTCTCAACCAAGTCCATGTCTGCTTTGTTGTACTTAGAAAAAGTCTTCATTGCTTCCAATGCGCCATTCATACACTGTGAAAACCAATCCGATGCCAAATGATAACCACCTTTATCCAAATTTTGTTCATATTCACCGTTTATTGTGTACCTATCTTGTGTTTCTTTACTTTTATTCTCTTCGAAAATAATGGAAGATGCGTGAAATCTAGCTAATGTTCTTAAAGCTTGAAGCGTGTGAGGTAAGTCGAATCTCTCAAACTTATTATGTAATTTATAGTGTGCTGCTTTTAAGTCTTCAAATACCATTGCGTCTTTAAGAGCTGTTATTAACCTCGCAGCCCAAGGTTTCATACCTAAAACATAAACAAATATACGTTCACTTGATTAAATAAGATGAGAAAGCACCGTTAAATATATTTGTTTATGTAAACTCATCCCTTCCTTCCGACAGCTTAAGTCTATGCAAAAATATAGACGCACAGAACTAGCGGCCAAATATTAAACAGAAATTTGGTTATGAGTACTTAGATACACGATGTCAATTAATACATTTCTGTAATAATTTCCTGTATGAAGAGGGTAAACTAGGCGCTTATCTAGAATTAAGACTCAATCGATGCCGACGAAAATTATGACCCCGGTGAAGGGACCAAGTGTAACATAGGCAATAGGATGTTGATGTTTTGTACCCGGTGAGAACTAAATTGTTTAGTAAACTGACTTACCAAGAACCTCCATTTTCTTCTTAATCACTGAGTAGAAAAACGCTTCCTTATCAAACAAGCGCATTTCTCTCACCATATTTGCTTTAGCTGCATTCCCTCTAGATATAGCTTTAATGAAGAAAGAAATAACTTTTCTGTTAGATAAGTGAATTTTGACCGTCCAGTAGTCAGCCAGAAATCCCAACATTTTGTCACTGGCATTTTGCACATAATAATTTTCTACCTTAATTTCTTCATTATTGTTATTATAGTTCGCTAATATTGTTTTCACGTCTTCTTCAGTTATATGATTTACTTCATTGTTTACAGTTTGTTCGATAGCAGAGGTCGTCATATTTTTTAAATCTTTTCACAACTTTCTCTAGTTGTAACTCTAACCAGCACTAAATGTGTCTGATATTGAAATCACATCGGTGGCAATGTATCTACATAGCGTATCATCAAACATAGCTGTTCAGTAAATATTGACGTCGTTTGTATACATTAGTAAGAGCAAATATGAGATAGTTGGTATTGCCAGTGGCATGTTTAGGTATAAAAATGAAAACAAGGAAATTAACTAGCGTTGCTTCCGTATGTAAAGATTTTGTTGGGACTTGTTACATTTACAGAGCCTTAGTCTAAAAGAAATAGGTACTAACGGTTAATTTTTCAGCATGAAGGTGGAATTATAAGCTCAAGTAGATAGAGCTTTGACTTTTTGACCCAATAGGTATCTTGGGAAAATCTAATACCTAGGTAGTAGTTAAATATGACTGAATATTAATTAAATACTTTTAAATAACATATATTTTTATTTTAGGCATACGCCTATAGGTAGGTATACAATATATTTAACAAGACTTTACCATGGATACAAGTAATTAAATAAAATAAAAAATGTTGGCAATACGAATAGTTATTTGACTAATTTATCAAAGTCAAACAGTACGATAAGTAAAACGGTAGAAATTATGGGTTAATTATACATATATATGCACAGTGTACACACCGCAGCACATACAAACTATAAACATCAAGAAGTCATCGTATGATTTGATATCTCAAGACTTAATAGATACACAATCATTATACTTACCCGTTTGTATCTTTTGGAAAAACGTATCTTTCCACAATTTCATCTAACAATTCAGTTACTCGAATTCGATAATTAGCGTCTTCTTTGGCGTAATCTATGAACTCTTTGCTGCGACTAACAACATTCAGTCGTTCTGATGATTCAGGATCGTTAAATATTTCTTCCCTTTTCTCTTTGCTCATAGCTACTATAGGCGTTATGAGAGCGGCTTGTGTTAGTGCGAACACAAGACTTTTCTTGTAAGCTTCTGATATAACACTTTTGCTGAATATATGCTCCACATCTACACCTGCAGTCTGCAGTTCCGTAGAAAGTATTGTGTAGTATAAATCCATGAATTCCTCCGTCCACGTATCGCGGTCACTTCGCCTCGTATTCAAATAAATCAGTGAAGACAAGTCAAGCATTGGAGATGAATAAACAACAGTCTGGTAATCAACGAACAGTGCATGACACGGAGAGTTCGGCTCCTTTTTGAGGAAAATGTTATTGGTCCATAGATCTCTATGGGCAACAACATTCCTGTATTCAGTGCTTGGCTTCATTAGTTCCATTGCAGTATCGTACAATGCCGGTATGATCGCTTTTATGTATCGATTAAAGTTTGGCTTTGATCTATGTTTAGAGAAAACTTTAAGGTAGTCAATAGCGGCGTTTCTTCCTGTATCTCTCCAGGATAGTCCTCTATTTGGTTCTTGGAGGTAATCACTATATTGCTCCCATATCCTGTATGACCTGCCAAGATCTTTACTTTTCTTTTCCTCGTAGATATAAGATTGAGCGTGAAATCTTGCTAAAGTTTCTACACTCGCTTTTATGTCTTCATAAGTCATCGTTTCTTCGTTATTTGGCATTTTATAACCAAGGAGAATAACGTTTTCAAACACAAAAATATCTTCCTTGATGAAGAGCAAATCGGGTCGCCATTTTCGTATGTCTAAAAGTAATAAATAGTAAGATTTAGTAAATATACAAACAGATAGAAGCAATCCAAAATTAGGTAATATCGTCTTGAAAGGTTACTACTGGTATTATTAACTAGGTAGGTACTTATTAACGTGACTTCTAAGGATCGTTTCTAACTAAAAGGACTCTTCCAACTTATATTCTAGCTATGGCCAATAGGAGTCTAAAGCTGAACTATTCCTAAATGGTTTTAGTGAAACTTGTCGGCGAATACATAAAAATAAAATTTTAATGTAAACTCACCTTTACAATTTTCAAATTCCGTGAAAAGAGTGCTCAACATAACATATTCCTTTTTGAAGAATTTCAGTTCTCTCAGGTATTCCGCCTTCCACTTATCGTATCTCGGCATACACTTCACAAAAAGATTTAACTCAGATTTGGTGCCATTTGACTCAACTGCGATAATCAGTTTCAGATGGTCACCCAAATACCCGAGAACTTTGTCTGGAAACTCTTCCGTCCTCCAATCCAACACTGTCGTAAAGCCGCACTGTTTAGCAATATAATTTATTTCTTCTCGATTTAATAATTCCATAGTGAATAGGTACACGTATCTTTAACATTTGCAGAATTACGTCTAAACTAACAACACCTGTGCCTTATAGTGCATGCTTTAAGATAACAAATTGGATGTAGTAATGTGAAATGGACCAACACTCGATAGGTAAGTCAAGAAAAATAAACAAAGATATTATAATACCTTTAAAAGATTATTGAAACGTCGAATCCAGCTACAACCAGTATTTATTGCTATGTATAGATAGTAGGATAGGATTCTAATTGAAGAATACATGAGCAGGAAATCTTTATTTATGAAGGAGCCTTTGCAAACCATATTCGCCCTTTGATACTAAAACTGGCACAATACAGTTATTTGTTACTTTGCTAACAATTATCGTATGGTTTGTTTCTTATTACATAACTACATCAAATTTTCCGAAGATACAGAGTATTATGTTTACAGGTTATATTGAAGAAATAAAAGAAATATACCTATTGCGTATAAAATTTATTTTACTCATAGTAAACAATTACACGCCAAACAAAGTGCTCGTCGAATGCAAGTCTAGGAAAGGTTCATGCATAATTTTGTTCAACTTTTTCTCTTTAACAGCTTCGTAATTCGGTGTCCATAGTTCAGTGACCTTTGGTGCATAAGGTCCATTTAGTTTTGACTCGCTGGCGTCTTCGTCATCACTTGAGTCGTTGTCAACGTCCATTGGCGGTGGTTCCTGCGTGTCATCAGACTGTGCGGGTTGTTCTACACCGGATAAGCGTTGTAGGAATGCTGTGCATAGAAGACTGATAGGTGGTACCATGTGAGGGGCAGCTAAAGTGAACTGAAACAAACAAAAGTACATATAAAGTGTGTTTCTTTTTATGTAAGAGGTTCTCATAAAAGAAAGAAAGATCGGCAATTAAAAGCTAGTGCTAGTTAGTGCTCACTAGGCCAGGTTCCATTGAGTTTTCCTGGCCCTCAAAACTTTTATTTTAATAAATATTGGGGCATAAAATATTTCTGACAAATAAAAAAATAACATATAAACTTACAATAACCATACTATTTAAAATGATTCTTTTTATGTAAACAAATACTAAAATAAGTATATGTATGGATATTTTGTTTGTCACAGAGTTGATCTCTGACAAAACAAAATACATAATAGTGGAAACCTAGAATTATTACGTACATATTTGCCACTATTTTATTTACAAAATTTACATATTTATTTCAAAACAAAAAAATTGACAAATGATAAAATCAAGGAGAAAATAATCGTTGAAGGGTAGTGACATGATTGCTATATTGCCGCAATGATAACATCGCAACACAGGGTGATAGAACTTAATAACAAAGGCAAAGGTAATTTCAAACAGCGATAATATATCGATAACCTTCAGGTATTGTCACTGTTGATACGAATTCATAGTTTGTTTACGTTTTATGATAGGATTTAATTTTTGTGTACTGTAATAAAGTATTTAAAACATAATATTATTATGTATCATTTTAATGTACGGAAGTATATTTTTATGTTACTTCAATTACCAATATCAAAAGCTCTGGTTCCGAAAGAGTCTTTAATAATTCTTCGGGTTAACAAATAGTCTTCAAACCCATTGACGAAATTTGCATTAAAATTATTTAATTATATTTTACGGAAGTGTGAGAAGAGCCTTTGACATGATGATAACACAGGCTGGTCATAATATATAATAAAAAAAACCATTCGTTCAAATAATGATATATCAGTATAGCGAAGGTATGCGTAATACTTAAAGTATTATTTAAGTTTTAATATGCAATGGTCTTACCTCCGCTATAGTCGAACTAGCGATGTTATTGACATCGATTCCCGTGACTTCAGTGTTAGTCGGGGCCTGAACCTCAGACAGTTGCTGTTCAGCCAATAAAGCGCTGAAGTTGGAAGTAGGCAACTTGCGCTGAGAGATCACCTCTAAACGAGTGCCCGCTGACTGCTCTTTTTCTATGCAATAGATCTCCTGTAGAAAAACGAAACGTATTTAGAGTTTAGAGTGAGCATAAGATGTACAAGGCGCATGTGTGTATTCTACGAAAAAAAAAGTACTTGAGACTTGAGAAACGTTTTTTCCTTCGTTTATATTCTTTATGTTTATAGTTACATATTATGTATAAATGAGATCAAAGCTAAAAGAAATACAAAAATATGGTAATATTAAAAAAAAAACAAATACTTGGGACACAGTCAGAAAATCGATTTATAGAAAAATATCAAGACTATAATAATATACAATGTATGTTGTACCAGCGATATTTGGAATGAGACTTACAGAATCGTTCCTCATTAGATACAGTATAATGTCTTCATCGTAGCATGTTCCAAAAGTACATTGTTTAAACACGCCAGTAGACGGGTCTAGGAGACGTTTCTTGATTAGAATAGGCTTGGAACTGTAAGGCGTAAATATGTACACTGTAAAAAAAGAAGATGTTTTAATAGTGTCTTGGAAAACTAACAAAGTACATAATAAATTACATATTTAAAATTCTTAAAATTACGATTGGTACTAGACCGAGCTCCAACCTGCAACCTGTTAGGATATCTCGATTAGAATCGCTAAACCACTAGTCAGCACGACTTCACATACAGTCTATTAAAATTCTTGTGCTTATTGATGTTATATCAAATTAAGCAAATATCGACTTTATGAATTTGAGAATAATGCTCATTTTCGAGTGGCTAGTACCTACTGTTGAGAAAGTCATATAAAGTATGAAGTTGTAGAGCAAACTGAACTTTTTATGTTAGGATTACAGTTCTCTTGCCTTGAACTCGTATTTGTTTAAATTTTTCGCATATGAGTAGTAAACAATAACATGACTAATAAATGCTTACCATCATTATTTGTCGTCGCTACAGCTAACTTATTCGAGAATCTATGAGCTGATAGACACGTTGGGTTTATTTGTACCATCCATTTCACTGTTAGCGATAGTAAACTCCAAACTGCTAAACAATTTTCCGTTGTGCACACCAACTAAAATACACATTGATATCTATTAATTACATCCATAAATTAGTATTTAGAGTAAGTCAGTAAATACATAATTATAAAAGAAGTGCTTACGTAATGAGCTGCATCTTTGTTCGCGAACTGCACGTGAACTCCTTTGGGTCGCAACGCGGGATGAGACAACGTGGTCCGAAGGTTGCAGAGATGGACGTCCCATAGAGTCAGCTTGCTCCCAAACCACGCGGCGATTAGCGAACCATCCTGCGATATCGCTACACCACCCATGTGGAACTCAGAGTCCCGAGTTACTGAAAGTTTAAGCTCTTCTTCCCGAACGAGCGTAGGGTCCTTATGGATGTTAAACAACTTCTTTATTATGTCATTACTACTGTTCACGTGACGCAAATAAGGCAAATCTTGGTCATTACCAGGCTTGTTCTTAACCGCATCTTTGAAATCGTTATGCACACTGTTCGAAATAAACTGTCCGATGCCGGACGAATAGTAGCAAGCAGTCAAACAAGTCCAGGCGACCTTCTTGCGATGAGTTTGTGACGTGTTCTCTTTTTTCCATATTCTGAATTTTTGGTCCGTGCCAGCTGATACGCAAATCTCGCCTTTATAGTTGAGGCATAGAGAGACTACATTGCAGCCACCGTGGGAGAGATTGACGCAGGTATTAAGTTGGAAGGGCTTCGCACTTTTGTACAGTGCGAGCCAGAACTTGAGCCTCTCCTCTGGGTAGGTAATGCCATCGTTTCTGTACTCTGAGGTGACCAGCCAGTCACCGTTACCGCTGACAGCCGCGCAAGTTACCTCCGTTTCTAATGGCAACAAGTTCCACCTTTCTGATGGTAGATTATTCATTTCTGTTATGTCTAACTGTAAAATAAAAAGAAAGAAAATTTGGATATTTGATGATATTAACATGTACAATATAGTATAGGTATAAGTTATAGTGTAAATGATATACACATGTGTATTAAATTAAGAATTTCCTTGGCCATTAGTATCATGGGGACTATAAATCTTTCAAGACATCATTGCTCAATTTACTTACTGGATTTATTTGTGATCTTCACTCACAATAAACTAAAAATAAATAAACCAACTTACATTATACAGTACTTTATCAGAAGTAGTAGAATACAGCTGTAGATGTCCAGTGCGGCCGGCAGTGAGTAGCGCGGATAGCTTGTTGTGGTACACCAGCGCTCCGCCGATGGCGCGCGCCGCGGGTGACACGCCGCCGCATTCCAAGATGGTTGACACTACCCGCACTTGGGAGTTAGCTATCACTACAGCTGGGAAATAATGTTAATAATTTAAATAAAGTTTTATGTTACTGTATGTAAAAAGTTATCATCATCATCTGCCAGATATAGAGTAGCAGCAGATAGATATAGAGTAATACGATCGCGTGTATAATGTAAGAAGTGGTATGCAACAACGAAACAAAAGCCTTTGATTACTGAAATTCTATGTAGTGCAGACCTAGTTGTGAATTGTTTAGTAAACAATTAGATCTTAATCTATTGGATTTATAAATGAACAAACAAAAACACACAGAAAACAAATTTGATTTCAGTTTACTTATTATAACATGAAGAAGGAACTTACAATTGTTGGTCAATGAAATAGCAATATGATTATTGTTTGTTGTAATGTATCTAATCATTCCAGGCAGACGAGGTATAAAAGCCTTTTCATTGGCTTTGTTAGCCAAGTTTCCCAGAGTCCATTTGACTAAAACTTTCTCCATTCCACCAGTGTACAAATAATTGCCTGAAATTTTAAATTATTAAGATAATAAAACACAAATACAAAAAAAAAAATACTGGCTTCACATAAAAGTTCTTGTATGAAAAGTTTGCTTTATTGAATCAGAATCAGAATTTTATTTGTGAAATGTATGTAGTTGTCATTGACTTACTGAAAACATTGTTCATGCTGACTATGGATCGCTTAAGATATAAGTAAAACTTTATATACCTAGTAAAAATAGATTATAGTTCAACCTAGTCACTGTAAAAATTAATTTAGTATATACCTTGTACAGAAAAACATGATGCAAGTGGCGGCAAGAAATGCCAATGCAGAACTTCCCGAGCTATTTGTCTATAGTCATATAGATTTCCTCTGATGACTGTGGTGCGGCCCAAAGTATCCGTAATAACAACTGTGTTTTGGGCCCTTTGATGAGCTGCTACTGATATTATGCGGTATTCATTATGGTTTATTATTCTGTAATTAAAAAAAGAAAAAATATTATGGTCTGGGGAAACATAGTTTACAAAAGAATCTGGTAATTAAGGCTTGTTAATGTCCTACTTCTGATAAATTGCCTCTTCCCATATATTAAGCCTACATAAAGTTTTTTTGGGAATTGCAAAACAGCCATAATATTTAGAGAGAACTGAATCTGATTTTTTCATTTCTCAAATGGTCTATCCATTTGCATAATAAAGTTAGGAAAATAAGACTTAACTAGTTTTAAGAATATATAATAAATACGTCAAACAAACTTACTGTGTTCTTAGATGTGGCTGATGCAGATTCTGTATGAACAAAAATTTTGTTCCATTTGTAACTGCTACATATTTGTCTCCGTTACACATTCCGATGGAAGCTCTCACCATATCATGGTAGATAGGTCTGGTATCTAAGTATTCATAGATCAGATCCCCCGTCTTCAGTGAATGGGTGCTGATGACGATATGGTTCAGTACAGGCACAGTCAGAGTTATGCAGCACTCGTTACTGTCTACTAAGTCAAATGTCAAAACTTTGGCATCAGCCGGTAGAAGTAGTTTCTGTAATAACAATTGTTTATGAAATGTATTTTAATTTCCAACATAAAAAATAAGTTTTACATAGTTGTGAATATTGTTAACAATTTAGATTGTGTAAATTCTATTTATTTAAAGATTAAAAAACTACATGGTACACAATTTAAGAACATAATTGCATTACAAGTACCAAGTTCATGATAGAGAAAAAAATATTAAACTTACAATTTCTTTAAGGACTGCTCCATTCTCCCAGGTCCAAACTGTTACATCGCCTGTGTCTGAGCACCCATACAAGTTGTAATTCTCATTTTCAGGAAACTGCAGAGCAATAAGCTCATTCACATTATTTTCAGTTTCAAGTGTCCGAACACATTCTGCTGTTTGGATATTGTACACACGTACAATATTTTCTACAATGATGGCTAAAGATCTGGAATAAAGAATAAGATCGTTTTGCTAACATGCAACGAAACATTTTCTGCATAACTTTAACGGTTAGGTAGTTATTTACTTACTCTCCATCAGGTGAAAAAACAGGTCGATGCTCAATAATACTTCTCCCTGCTTTTCTATGAAAATCATAATTATCACTTTTTGAACTATCACCATTTACCATGACACCCATTGTGTAGAAGGTAATTTATAACTATTTATATACTTTGAATGCTTTCAGCATTTCGATCAACACGAATCCCTGTTATTCAAACATATGAGTTAACCTCACTTTTATTTAATGTTTTCAGTTTACTTTTAGCATATGAGTAAAAAGAAAAGAGTATATAAACTATAAGTTTCTTCTTGATAAAAAGAGTTAGGTAGAGTTTGCTTGATTCATGATTGTACTTCACGTCTTTAGGGCTGGAACGCACACATTTATGTTCGGATACGTGTCAAATACAAAGTTGTAATGTCAAGTGCTCAAATAAAATATATTTCTTTGAAATGTTATTTTCTATTTTATACCATTGCACTATAAAAGAAATGGTTAGGACTAATTATCTAGTCTAAGTCCCTATAGTCCGCACGTATGCTGCACAATAATAATGAAAGAAAACATCTAAAGTAAAAAATAAATAAAAGCTTGTAAAAAGAAAATCCACATTTTCGAAAGGTGATCAAAATCACTGGAACACACTGCAGAAGAACTCTTATTATTCTGTGGTGAAAATAGTGCTAAGTGACAGACAGACAAATTGACATTGACAAACAACCTCGCTGGATCACATGTGTCAACTGTCATTGAGTTTAGGAGGATTTTTAAATTTGTGTTATTATTTTGTTTAATTACTTTGGTAGGACAAAACATCTTAAATTTGAAGTGGATTACCGTATATAACAATGTCTGCAGAAATAGCAGAGGTCCAGCTTCAAGTTCGGTTTATAACCAAACAAGAACAGTGAGTACATTATTTGTGCGTCCGGCGTGGTGTTGTAGTATTGATGGTGTAATGTGTAATAAGTACACAATGTGTTTTGTTTTAGATATGCCGTTCCAGACACTCCCTATGCTATTCAGAGTAACGTCCAATCTACAGAATTGAACACATTGATAAATGCTTTGTTGAAAGAAACTAATTCATCAATAGAGAAGACAGTAGAGTTCGACTTTTTAACATGTGGGGAGCTGTTGTGTACGTCTCTGGCCGAGCATTTGCAGGACAAGGGAATATCTACGGAGGACACTCTAGAAATAGAATATCTTGAAAGATTCCCAGCACCAGCACCACAGGACTGTTTGATGCATGATGATTGGGTGTCTACAGTTCATGCACATTCAAACTGGTTAGTCAATTTGGAAACCTTATGGTTTCACTTACTTATATACTTATTTTATTGTAAATTATAATAATGTATTTAAATATAAAAACTGCAAAATAATATTATAATGTTTTTTATTAAAATCTGTATTTTTTTCTAGGATCCTATCTGGTTGCTATGACAACAGCATTCATATTTGGAGTACAAAAGGACAGCACAAACTTGCCATTCCAGGCCACACTTCTCCAGTTAAAGCAGTTTCTTGGGTGTCCTTTAATGGTGATCAGGCAGTGTTTGCCAGGTGAGATTTTAAAACTTAAATACTAGCAATACTAAAATTAATTACAGTAATAAAAACCAAACCTTATTGCGAGTGGTTTTATTGAACTATTTCTTTTATTTTTTAAATATTATTTGTCATTGCAAAGTTGTTGAGTAAAAAATAATTTATGAATGTAGGTAATAATTTATAATGTTATCAACAGCATTTTGAGTGTATAAAATTGTTTGTAGTTATTAATACACCAATAATAACACTAGATTCCTAATATTTGCAGTGCCTCCCATGACCAGTCAGCGATGTTATGGGTATGGAATGTGCCACGCAACTCAGTGGACTGTGTGGTAACTTGCCGCGGACACGAGAAGGGACTGGAAAGTCTTGCGGTGTCTGCTGATGGTAACCGGTTTGCTACGGGCAGTTGGGACACTAATGTATGCCTGTGGAGTGCTAGTAAGTTTTATTTAAAGAACACATATTTTTTGTTAATTTTTTAAATCAGAAAAATAAAATGTGAGCAGTATTTGACTTAACTCTGGTTATAGTTTCTTTCCATACATAAAACAGGAAGATATCCAGATACACAAAAAAAAAAAAATATAAACAGTTGTAATATGATGTGTTTTTTTCAGGTTTATCAGATGAAGACAATGCACCAGCAAAGAAAAGAAGTAAACCAGAACAGGGAAATACTAGGGTTAGTACCTTTAAAATCACAAACTATTAAATATATTAAAGTATTTAAAGAAATATAATAAATTCAGTTACTAGAAGAATAATTATGTCTCTAAATATTTTCTTCCCATTTTTGTTCTTTTTAATGGTGAACCTACCAAACCTAAAACTAAGCTTAGGCTACTTGGAGCAAAATGTTCGCACCCAAAGAATTATGTGTCGCCAAGAAACTACGATATTTAAAAGTATATATGTTTTAAGGAGCCTTTAACGACCCTTAAAGGGCATCGAGAAGCAGTATCTGGTGTGCAGTGGATGGATTTCAACACAGTGCTCTCAAGTGGTTGGGACCACTTACTGAAACTGTGGGATTGTGAACTCGGAGGCATCAAACAGGAGGTTGCTGGTATGTATCTATCTATAATATAAAAATGAATCGCTAAATGTGTTGGTAAGCGCATAACTCAATAACGCCTGGACCAATTTGGCCAATTCTTTTTTTGTTGTGTTTGTTCTTGTCAGGAGAAGGTTCTTATGGAAAAAAAATGGAAAATTTCGCGGGATATTGGAACATTTAAGAACTTAACCACCATATTAAGTTATCCATCCTGACTTTTTTTACGATAGTGATTTGTTGGGTTCATCTCCGCCCCCAATAATATAAAGGCACCTGGAACGGGACCTAGGTATTCACGTGGGTGAAACCGCAGGGCACAGCTAGTTTTTAATAAATACTTGACCATTGCTGGGTTAAGGTCCACCCTATAGCATTTATTCTTCCATATATGGTCAGTGTATTACGTTTTTCTCAAGTAGTCGCGCCAGCTCTTAATAGGCGATGATGACATCAAAATGTGTAACATAATAATATTCTGTACATTGATTTAATTGTTTTAAAGGTGCATATAATGCTTATTAAACTGATGTCTCTATAAAAATTAAGGTGTCATTGAACGGTGTCATTATGTTTCAATGCCTATTGGAACTTATATTTTATGTATATTTCAGGCAACAAAGCATTTTTCGACGTAGACTGGTCTCCACTAAACAACAGTATCATAACAGCATCTGCAGACAGACACATTCGGCTCTATGACCCTAGATCTACAGGTATGGATAGTTCCACAAAATTCTCACTACTATAAGCCTATTAACAAAATTATTACCTAAATAAGTCCTATTTCCTAATAGTGACGGACGCGCATCTAAATGTCAATATAGCAAACTCATCCTTAACCCATCTACATGATACACATTTTTCTTCAGACATAATCGACGAGATAAATCCATAGAATACGCGCGGACTGTAACCAATATATTGTTGAGTTAAGGATTATAATCCCTTTTAGATCGACGTTTCGATGTTTTACACTTATTTACAGGGTGTTAGATTTTTTACATATCCTACTGTGGCTTGCCTTGTGCCAAACTGATTCTGTTAAGTAAATTTTCTAGTCATAACAGTACCAAATCAAAGTTTAAAACATACCGTTATTATTAGACCACCACATATTAGTTTTGAGTTACATATTTCTTATCTATTTTACTTATTATATACATATTTCTTATCTATTAATAATTCTTGATACTTTCAGACAGCATTGTAAAGACGACATTTACCTCGCACACTGGTTGGGTGCAGTCAGTGCGCTGGTCCAAGACTCGAGACACTTTGTTCCTTTCCGCTGGCTATGACGGACAAGTCAAGCTTTGGGAGACTAGAAGGTATGTAAATTTGATCTTTATTTCAACGCAGTAAGGTTAAATTTCGAAATGATTGCAATTAGACTTGTACATTGTGCCTACATAAATGTTGAAACATGCCTTGAGTGAGTTTTTATTAATATCTAAACTTTGAATTACTTTGTATACTTACTATCCATTTTAATATACTTACGCACATCTTAAATATTTACGTAGCCGTAGGTATTTCTCTCAATTTGATCTTTAAACGAGAATTGTGTTTCAGTCCAAGAACGCCGCTGTACGATTTAAGCGGCCACGAAGACAAAGTGTTGTGCTGTGATTGGTCCAACCCTTCACTAATCGTCAGTGGCTCCAGCGACAACACCCTCAGAATATTCAAAGCGAAACATTACGAGAGCACGTGAAGGTTAACTTTTAATTATTTTAATAACAGACATTACCTAAAATACAAATAAATTGAAGGAAGTTTTTTCCATTTTTGCTAAACATTTAGAAATGTTATTTACAAACATCCGTCTTGGGTATGTCATGTTGTTTAGAATATTTCTAATAGTGAATAAGGTAAATGAATAATAAATAAGTTGACACGTTTTATGTTTGTTTCTCGGTTAACCTTATCTAACATTCAGATCCGGCTCTAACTAAAAGTAAAGTCAGCTAAAGCACTTACGTTATGGAATCAGAGACAAAGAAGGTACCACAAATACCCAGACCAGAGACAATGTAAAAAAATCGTTTTCTACATAGTGCCGGGGATCGAACCCGGGATCTCAGAGCTGCAGACTCTTTGACATCCCATGTGTATGGCACTTGACCATGGAGGTTGTCAAGTAAGGTAACTCAAAAACATCGTCGTAAGAAAGTATCTGTGAGGCCTATACGATATGGGAATCGAACCCAACACAAGTAGGAATTTGACAGTTCCACATAATATTTATAGACAGCCATTGCCATTTTTATAATTATCATTGTAGTTTCTATAGGTATTTTGTTCACTTTTCCACAGACAAAGTGGTTTTTAGCCATTTACGGCATATTGATCAGTACTGTGTTCGAATTGTGTAACAAAAAGTGCGTAGTATGACAATCAAGAGGACTTATTATTTATTTATTTATTAGCCTGGGTTTGAACCGGCAATATCACAAAGATAAATAACTATCGCACATCGGTTTCGACACACCCTGATCGTTAAATTTGTGGCCTTGTCAGCCTTATGTTAATGCAGTAAGGTTTAGTTTAGGATGACGTTAAAACTGACTTACGATTGCTCGTAAAGTGTTGTGTATTTCTTTTGATAATTTTTGAAAAAGCACATGAGTTTTTCAACATGAAACGTGTAATGAAGAATTAAAAAAAAAACAAGATAAAGAGTTTGTTAGGCTAGTGAGCCCCTGGTCTGCAGAGGATGAAGAAAGGGAGAGAGGGATGAATGACTTTCTCTTACTGATGAAGGCAACAGAAAGAAAATAATGTACTAGATTTGGTTTCGCTTGTTTTATTTCAATCATTTTGCTCTTACAAAATATTTTCAATGCAAAGGAACATGACTCGTCACAATAAAACATGCTTCTTAGTACCATTTTGATTTATTTATATTATATTTTAGTTTCCATTCAGCATAACTATAAATAATGCGGGTCACATAAAATGCTCATAGCACAATATAGAAACTTGCAAACACTTTGTAACAAAATAGATACATCACTTTCCTTTGTCTTTTCTCTGCGAGAAATGCTTTTACACTATTATCATAGTTATGCCAAACCTCACATCATAACACAACGAAGCAACATGTCCCTTAAAAATAATCTGTCTTACCAACAATTTCATTTCATTTTTTTTTTACATTTTATGAAGTTTTTATTTTTTGCATTCATAATTCTATAATACTACCTAACTAAATATTTACCTATACTATGCTACTGTCTAGACTAGTCTGCTGGGTAGAACACCACACTATATTAATACACATTGGACAAATACATTCGTATCGACACTTCCGTTTTTTTATGTAATTTTCTTTCTTTACACTTATTCAACTACATAACGAAAGAGGTGAAAGCAAACTTGTTCAACTGAAACTTATCTGAATGTGTTCACTATTTCTTAGACGTCCTTACGCTAGGGCGGCGGCGCGCGCGCGGTGCGTGCCGGCTTCAGTCCATTCAAATTAAATTATTTAATAAACTAACAAAGGAAACTACCCTAGAGCCGGCAGGGAGCGCGCGGGCGCCGGCCGCACCACAAATATATTAAATCTAAGGCTCTATGCTATCTATCTTAGCGTCGAAACATTGTTTGCTATTCTATCCTATCTATAATTAAGCCTATGGTCTAATCCTAGCCTTCCATTCGTTATCGTGCCCGTAGCTTCACAATTCACTGTATCGACTTTTCTTTGCGTTCTCTTATATCTAAATGACTTATTTTTAAAAACATCTACTTAACATTTCTATTCTTCGACATGATTTTCTGTTGAAACATAGTTTTGGTTATCAAGACTTGGTTCCCCAATCGCATCTTTGTGCTCTCCTTACATGTTCTTAGTTCTCACTACATATACTTATGTATAACAAATCATCGTCCGTAATCTCAAAGTAAGGTATCCTTATCACACACGTCTAGAATGTAGAAGTGAGTCTAACTAGGAACATCTACGTTTCTGTCGATTTCAATAAATTTTACATCATGTGTGAAAAATGCAACGATTAGACAGCCACATTATCTTCAATAAGTTGTTAATACAAAATATTATAATCATAGTTTACTTTTACACTATCACTACGTTTATGTAATACGGTAAGATTTCTATTACCTGTAAAAATATTGTGTAAAGCACATGCAACTGCTATATTGTATTCATATCAGATCATTACTATTAAGGAAGCTGAAGGCACTACCATCAAATTAATTTATTATTGCTTAAATGGAAGAGAAGCATTAGAAAAATAATTTCGTGCTAAAATACTTTGCTTTCGACGCTGTTACACTACACAGGACCGTGCCACCGGTGCCACGCTATATACTACAAGTCACTTAGATGAATACTTAACAGTGTTACGTGTGCTTGTTTTGGTACGTGTCTATACTAAAATACATATTTGTTTATACAATCGATTTACGGAAACAACGATTTGCTCATTGGAATGAAACTAAAACATAAGAGCAAGGAAATCATATTATAACGGTACGTTCAACCAAGGCTCGGGTGATTATCATAACGTGAAATGAATATAATTATTATTTAATACGTTGACATCAATTTTAAATGCATAGTTTAGCGGAAGTATCTATCGGAAGACTATTACAGGAAGCCACAGTGTACGTGGGACACTAAACGATCATATCTTAACTAAGTACCACGCGACTCGGTACTACATTGCACTTTATGGTTATTACATTTTCACAAGTAAAGGCGGTTCTTATTCAGTTCAATAAAATTTGGCTTGATCAGACATCGTACGATTACAACACTGATCTACGGAGTATCGAGGTTCGTTCATACGTCTACCTCAGACGTTACTCTAATAAAAATGTAAATTTTCATTAGACGACGCGGAGAGTATTTGTAGTGCTCGAACCGCAGTGTTCAAGTCATTGCGATCGTACGGTAGGTACGGTAGGTACTTGAGGCAGTCAGCTGATACAACTACTATCTGGGGCTACCTACGTGTTTGCGTTCTGACTGTCGACACTTCACTTGAGTTACTCGACGTTGTGCCTCTACGTGGAAGATGTTTAGCTGTACGTTACAAATACGTAACTAGTGAAAATTTTTTGAGCTAATGTATGTACATTTCAAAAAGTAATTCTTTACGGAACAACAGTACAGTTTCAGCCTTTTCCTGAATAAAATAAAATGATTGTTAAAAATCAAGTACAGATCTACTTTTTCATTCAAAATCTACGTAATTCATTCAAAACCTGCCGTTAGCTAGTTCAGTTCCTGTGTTGTTGCCTTCAAGTCGGGTCACAGGTTTTGAATAAAGAGGTTACCGCTTAATGTTCAGTTAAAATACAGTTAATATATCAAACGTTTAACTAGTCTTCAGTCCCTGAGTTGTATAAATATTTTCCTACTTCTTACTCGACTTTAATGATTTGTATACTTTGGTTCTGATGAATCTTGACATGTTAAAATATAATTAAACAGTTGCGATATAGTAGGCTTTTACTCGTACCCATCAACAATGTATATACATGTATACATATCCATGTATAATTTATATATATTCAATATAAAAATATCAAATTTTATATAAAGTCATAAAGTGTACCCAAAACCTACGTGATGGTACAAAAAGTGCTCATTTACACCAAAACGGTGTTTACACTTTGGATTTCAAATCCATTTACATTTTATAATGTGGAAATCAATCGTGGAATTTTTGTTTGAGTTTTCTACTGGAATGTGCCGACCGCCTACAAAATAACAACTACAGTTGATTCAGTACATGATTCTCAAAAAAGGATCATTTCATTATTCACGTATTCAAACATGTGTTTTCAACGTACAAAAATTTGTATAGACTCGTAAAATGTATAAATAGACTTTACATACAACTGCTTATTGCTAAATGTTGCCGTATCATCAGCACTGGTGTGCCATACAAGCGCAGACGTCACAGTTGGAAGTCACCACCCATCAGTAGTCGTAGTACACGTTCGCGGCGCGCGCGTGTACGCTGCTCGCACTGTCGCTAGGCGCTAGTCGCTACAGAGTGCGCTCCCTATGTTATGGACCAAAACGCGGATCAGAAATATTTGGAAGTAAACAGTAGGTATACATAAATTCAGTCTGTGTTAGGGTTTGGCAACTAATTTATTGTTATTGAAGTTTATTTTATTATCGCATTTAAAATAATATGCAGAAAATTTGTTCGAAAAAACGATAATCCTACTTGTGACGAAACAATAACCGACTGTCAAACAGGAATATAATTTAACGTACCTCTTACAAGTATAGAATTATGTTGATGATATTGGAAGTAATTTTTCACTTGCATATAGCCAACTCACGTGGCGCATATTGGGTCACTAAGCCATACAAAATGAATATAGCGATCTTTGGAAGACTGCGTCAGTATGAATATTATTTCTGGTAAATAATACTGTTTTTATATATATTCATACAAATATATAATGGGAACATAATGAGTTGAGCACCATGCTAAACGTATATAAAAGGTACACAATTCGCATCAGGATCGTGTCTGCTCCATGGAGGCCGGGTGCTCCCAGTGTCTCCTGTAGCGAAACTTACTTTTATTTTACTACGTAGAGCTGCTGAATTTATGTTTTCCGACTTTAAAATGACTCAACGATTGTATTTAAAATACTTACTTCTTTCATCGGTAGATTCTAAATCCCCGGCATTTTTATCGTACAAGATCTAATCGGTGTACCCACCATTACTAACCCTTACACACATAATTCATTTCATTATTCTTTACAAATTTTGTTTACAATTTTGATTCCATGATATGACCTTTTCCATCTATCCTTTATCCGATTCTCAGATATTGCTCTCCTCATACACTCCGATGTGAACAAAAAACTAATTTAAATGAAATGACAAAAGATTAATTTCAATATATAAGATATACTTTTGTATATTGTGATTGCACCTCTTGTTTGATTCAGTGATGTTCATAGTTTATGCGTCGCCAGAAACAAACAGTAACGTAACAGTTACAGTTTATGAATATGACACTAGCAATCAAATAATATAATAAAAGTTACCGAATTGTCTGCAACGAGGACAAGTTTAATTTGTCACTCCGTGCATGGAAACATCTATGCTAAAATAAATACCTAACTATCTTAAATAATCTTGTCAACATGTACGAAATCTGCGCCTAAAATCTTAATGAATTTTCATAAAACAATAATAAAATTATAATGCAAAACACTTTTAAAATTGCAACTATATCTATACATCAAATCCTCTCCTCGAACCGTCAAAAGACCTCATCAAAACATCACAGCAAATCGAACGTCCAGCATAAAGCCAAGAGGACCAGCCAAATACGAAGCCCGTCGAGAACATAAATAGTCTAGGCGATCAAGTAAATAGGCTTAACAACTAGTTAGAAGGAGTCACCGGCGGGCCGAGGGCGCCGCGCAGTGGAGCTTTCGATGAAGTCTATAACGGCCGCAAATTAAAACTAAAACAAATTAACATCGTAAAAAGTCACAGTTGCTTTGATTTTTGGCTCGTGTACAGCACGTAGTGTTGTAGCGTGGCTTACGGTCTACTTGGGAGGCGGGTACGGCTGGTAGGCCTCGTCGGGCGACGCCGCCGTGGACGCGTGCTCGCTCTCCATCGGCATCTGGATGATCGGCGGGGTCGGACCCGCGAAGTACTGATACGGGTGCGACGTGAAATACTGCAACACAACATCGTGCCGTCTCAGCGCTCTATCGATATATGCATTGCCCCAGGTGTGTTAATTTTCTTTTTTTTTTATCCATTGAACAGTTAAACATCATCCATGTTTGGTTTTGTTATTAATTTCCCAGTTTTAGCAAACACGAGGTAACACCAGGCACTTAGTGTCGTATAGCAGAGTGGCAGCATAACGTGTGGCAGAGAAAGCGAGAGGAGCACTAAGTGAGCGGTGGATCGTAAGCAATGGGACACGGAAGGTTAGAGCGTTCGATTACAATTTACTTATGCACTCACGTATAACTCATTTTCCGGCCTTAAGCTGTCCCAGTTTACCTGGAAAACAGAGAATGACTATCAGTCCTGTATTGATTTTGACTGAATATTCTCGTAAACCTTTGCACTTAATCGTTCTGTAGATTAAAGGCCGTACTTTGTTAATCTAAAATATTGCTAACCACCGCACTCCTTGTGTCCCGGCTCGGTCGACAACTGGCCCTCTGAATCTTTAGTGTGTGAGCAGCTGACTTGCAAAATAGTTGGTCTTAACATGACAAGTACCTAGAAGGGAAGTGGACCAGTTGTCTAGTTTCCGTATGAGTTGGAGACACTTACGTATTGGCTAGGCACAGCGTCGATGGGTATATGGGGGTGCGTAGGGTGAGCCGCGTGGTGCGCGGGGTGCGCGGGCGGGATGAGCGCGGCGTAGGGCGCCAGCCAGGCGGCCGGATGCGCAGCGTGGTGGTGGTGGTGCAGCTGCGGGTGGTGGTGGAAGGCCGCCACGCCGTACATGCTGCCGCCGCCGCGGTACACGCCGGCGCAGTCACCACCAGCGCCCGCGCCACCCACGCCGCTAGCGTACACGCCGCTCACGGCCATGGCGGCCTGCAAATTTAAACATATTGAAACAAGTTGCTACTAAAGTTCGTTCACTGGTGATATACCTGAATATTTAGTTACCAGACTTACTTGCATCTTACCATATGCCTGGCACTCCAATTCTTTAGGGAAACTTCAAACGTATAAGGCTAATCAAGTAGTTCCAATAGAATGAGGAAGAGGTTCCACTTCAGAGAGCAATTAAAGTGTTAAAGTTGTACGTACGGACTACGACTCTACAAGTCCCATATTTATACAGCATTGGTTTGCTTGCACTTGTTACTCGCAACGAGTCAGTCCTGATAAAACTTACACAACTATCGCTGCCGGAAGGCGACTTATGCTAATTTTATCGCTAATGAAGACTTTGAGTTACGTAAGTTACCGGTTCTTTACATGAAAACACATTTAAGCCGATTTAAAGACATTATGTCTGAAAGGCTTTTGTCTGTAATATTAAGATTGAACAATGCATTATATCGTCAAAATCGCGTTACTTTTTTTAAGATAAAATAATTGAATTCGGGGGTAAAGCTACATGTAGATACATTATTAGTGTTTAGATAAAGTTTTTATATAGCACGTGATTAGTTATAATCGGTAACATTTTTTAAATATACAGGAAGACTACAAAATATGACTGTTTTTGAACTTATGTACAAGTGTACATGAATAAGTATTAACGTGTCAATGTAGATTGAATGTACATAAAAGCATATAACCCTAGCTGTACTCCTGAAAAGAACGAAAATGGTATTTTAAAGATAATGTGTTTTAAAATGGACTGTCAACGGACTACCTGGGTAATGGACTCGTTGGTCTCCCGCCATGCCCTTCCGTTGTTATCTTGTTTGTTGTAAAGCGACTTTTTCTTGTTGCCGCCGTCGGCGAACTTAACTAGTAGAGGCTCCTTGGCTCCCGGGATCGGGTTACCGTTGAACATCTAATGGAAAAAAACATTGTGTAGAGTTCCATTTGAAATAAGAGTTGGTTGTGATATGATTGAATCAAATATTTGAAAACATATCTATATCTGAATAAGAGTTATGTTACTCGGTGTTTTCAGTTACATGTTTAAGGACTTACTTGAATGATCTGCTCGCACTTCTCCCTTGACTCCATCCGGGCAAATCCGACGCCTTTGCTTTGGCCGTGGGTGTCGCGCAGGATCCGCGTGGATACGACCTGCCCGAACTTGGCGAGCAGTTGGTCCACATCGTTCTCCTTGAAGTGCGGCGGCAGGTTCGCCATGTACAGGTTGGTTGGGTCCTGCTCTTGTTGCTGTAAATGCCCCGGAGTAATAGGTGAAGAACTTGCTCTCCAAATCTTCAATGTTTAAAAATTCAAATTGGAAGTTTCAGTGAATTTGTCAGACAATTTGTGAGCACCACGAAATGTGGGTAGCGAAACACATGTGCTGAGACTGAAACACTTTGAAAACGTTTAGCTAGCACATTCAGCTATTGTAAGGTTTTAAGATTTGTGTACCAAGTGACAAGCCCCAGAACCACTGTAAATACTTTAACATGTGCGCTTATAACACAGAAAGATTTGATGTTCTTTACTTTGCCTTTCACCGAAAAGCGTTATATCTGGGGGTGTTAGTAAAGATTGCTTTATTTACATGTGTTCCCAATGCGTAACGTTAAGTGTGAAGAGCAGTTAGTGACGTCACAAGATATCACCCGCTGCATGACAACATATATTGTTAATTTTGTTATTATTAATGTCATTAAGCGTTAATTTAACATGTCTGTGGAGTTGTCTTAGAATGTTAAAATTAGCTTGAAGCCCGCATAGAATATCTAGACACTGAAGCCAGCTCTGACGTAAATCAGCAGATTGATCTAATGTACTAAGTATTACGTAGGTGTTATCAACGACATGGGCATATACATTAGCATAGAGATTACGAAGCTAGTTAAAATTCGCATACACACTAATTTAATATCGAAAGCATAGAAATACCCGAGCCCAGTAGCGATAATATAATAATTATACATTGTTATAACGCTGAAGCATACGACAATAGTATAGAATTAATAGGATGAAACATATTTGAAGTATAGAATTAAGTAAGCGTTATATTTGCGTCGATTTGCGTACCATTGAAGGGAGGAACATACTTACAACACATTAGTGTTACATTGTTCTGTTTGTGAATACGCTGACACACAACATTAGCACTCGTGTTGTTTCCCAAAATGGACTAAACAAATGAATGATCGTGTACTTTAGTAGCTGTGTTAATACCGGGACATTTCAAAGTATTTATCGCCCATTTTGCCGATGATCTAAACACAGGGCCTACATCTAGACATTTAAAAATCTATGGAATCAAACAAATGTAGGCATTAGGTATATTACTGTCAATTAGGAGCACCTCGAAGATTTCACCTCGAATGCTTATGCTACAGAGGTTGCATAAAATGTCAAATCTAGCAAGTTTACAGGTAGAAAACATTATTTATGTTTCAATGCTCAGTTATGTAAGTATTACAGCACTTGTTATATGGTACCAGGGTAAATACTAAAGCTATAAGTAAGGGAAGAAGGAATACAGGGTTGGATCAATGGGGAAGGCAACTGTCTAAATGGCGGAAAGTCCGCGTATTGCCTTAGTAACGACCAATATAAATTAAATTATGAAAGGCTCAAAAGCATTATACGATTCCAACTCTCGACAAGAAACAATCGCACTCCGCTTAATTTCACAGTTGCCATTCCTTTTGTGTTTAATGGCTTTTGGACATTCATTACTTATTAAAGGATTTTAGTCGGAGCAAGGAGTTAATTGTTAATATTTCGTAGGTATTGAGAACAAAGGCGAAGGAGAAATAGAAGACGATGGGATGAGAGAGCGGACAAGGAGCAGGCGGTTAGTCATAATAGTATTACTTGCATGCACAACGTACACGGTTCAGTCTACGCAGGAACCAGATACCCACTTTAGCCATCTGGGCCTGAACACCTTTGGCTTGTAATCCTTTAACAGCAGCCTCCGCCGACGCGATTGTTTCAAAATCTACAAAACCGTAACCTGGGAAAACAAAAGTGAAAAGGTTTTATAGCAAGGGGTTACCTCAGCCGACACTGGCTGCTTCGATCAAATGTCGTTTATTATTTCGATGACTCATGCTTGGTCTTTTTATGTTGTAACATATATCTAAAATTCCAAAGAAAGAACAGCTATGGTACATACATTTGATATGTAACTAATGAGCGCGAGTATATTGCCTACTCGATATAGCGTGATGAAAATGTGACATCGAAAAAGGTTAACATCGTGATGAACATTAAAATAACTGTGCATACTTCATATCGAGGTAATAATTTGGTATCATCTGTGCTTGGGTGCAAATATAGTGAACATGATAATATAGAACTACTAGAAAAATAACAGGTATATAAAATAAACATTTATAATATGATATAATGTCATAAATATGAATCAAATCGAATGTATCTAGTGTTCGTGCATATATTGGAAAAAAGTCTCACCATAGATGGATTAGTTTAATGAAGGTAGGTATATGGTATTCTAGAAAATATTAATATTGTTTTAAATAATTCAATTACGAATAATTGTATCAATGCAAATCTATTCAAGTAACAAATTGTAAAACAATATTTTAAATACATACGTGAGATACTATGCACAGATTATAACTAAGTATAGTACTTTACATGTACATAACTCTGTAAGTCGCTATGACAGTGTATACAAAGAGGACGTACGGGAATGAATGTTGTTTACCTTTACATTTATTCGTATTTTTATCCAATATTGCTTTAGTTGAAATAATGTTGCCATACCTGAAAACAGAACATAGATTAGAACCGGTAATAGGATAGGGGGAAGGGTGATATATTAGAGCGATAAGTCTTACATCTGGCACATGGAAACGAGGTCCTTATCGGTGGTGTTCTGGCTGAGGCCGCGGATGTAGAGGTTGGTGCGGCTGAGCTGCTCGCCGAGCGCGCCCGTGGTGGAGGCGGAGGAGGCCGGCGGCGGCGGCGCCGTGCTCAGGCTGGTGGAGCGCGTGCCGCCGGCCGAGCCCGTGTTGGACGACGACGACGACGCCGTGTTGGCGGGCGACGCCGCCGTGGGCACGCGCGTGCCTCCGCCGCCGCACCCGCCGCCCATCGCCGCGCCCGTGTACTGCAACAATAACACAACATCATTTAATCATAACCCTCACTGGAACCGCGACTCTATATTTATACCACGTGAACTATTCTTGGGGGTTCTATTTTCAGTTCCATTCATAACTTATGTAAAGCTGAACATCTTGATTTATGTCAGTTAGAAACATGTTAACATAACTATTTAATTAAACGTAATTCTGTGTGTAATCAAGACACGATGTCGATGACTGTAATCCCCGTGAACATGGAGGTGTAACACGACGTCGGCACGGTTATATTATTTCCACTGGATCAAGGTGATAATGTGCGCTCATATCCACTTAGCGAAACGGGTGGTATTCCACCCGTTTCGTCGGCGAGCGCGACGCTACGGAGCGCGGCGGAGCCCCAACCGAGGCGACTTCATTGAAATAACTGTTCTCGGTGAAACGCGTTAAGACGTAGGCTATTAGTTATCTAGCCGACGAGTAATGAATAGGGAGGAGTAATGAGCGCATGCCGATTCCGAGCACGCACCCTTAATCGACTCGCATGTTTGATACCAACCGAGTTAAGAAAAGCCAACGGTATGGATTGCACGTGCTACGTTCCGGCAACGCTACAATTTGTTAATGGATGAACAGTTAGTTTGGATTAACGAGGAGGCTCGAGCGACTAGAAATAACAATTTGCTTCTGTAAACAAGTATTTAACACGAAAACGTTAATGGATATATTATACTTTAGATACTACATTCTAGTATGAACGTGAAGCGTTGCTTTGATAACATAAATAGGAATTCGATTACGAGGATATTGCGTAATCCCTCGTGATCGCTATCACGAAACTATGCAATGCAACACAAAATACGGGTATTAAAAAAAGACGTACCTATGTTTTACGTTTAAAGCTACCTACGTAGCTCAAAAATACATTCAGAATCTGATTAACTTTGATATCAAAACAACTTTACTGAAAATGTTCATTTTCCCATCATTTACGTCACCCTTTCATACAGTAGGTACACAATGTCTCCGATGTTCTGTTATTTGCATTTAGTTAACATATTAATCCCATAAACTGTGCGTGGCGTTGACGTAACAACTCATTAAGTCGAATTACATGCGTGCCATAAAGTCGCAATTTGTTTAATTAACTTCAGGATCCTCATTTATCATTTTAAACTATAAAAGTGCATGTACACCTACAGCAGAACTTTTCCCGGTCGAATTTAGATTCGTAATCCAATTGGTATCTTGGTAGTAGACGACGGTAATTGGTCCAATTTGTGTTAACTGCCGGAACGACCACCGCTGCGATACATACGCTAACATAAAAACAAATTAGCAAAATACGTGGTTTATATCGCCGCCACGTCTTTGATAAAGAACAAACGTTCAATAAAGCGAACATAAAATTGGCTACGTTTTTCATTATGAAAACTGCAGTTGGTTAATTTGTTTTTGCACTAAAATCTCAAGTTATGGAAATTATTTACCGTTGATTTAAACAGTATTTTGTGTAATTCAGCAAACGACAGGCGCAGCCGAATAGTCTGTAATTCGTAGATTGCTGAATTTAGAGAGAAATCAATAGTCCATACTTGCTTACGAATTTGCATATTCTTTTTCAATTTAGTAAGTAGTGGGTCAGCTAAGAGAAAGACAGGAGGGGTTTTACTTAAGAATTCAAAATCAAAAGGTAGGGCATAGGTCCTGATGCGAAAGTCAATGTAAAAGGAAAACAATTTACGTTTATGTTAATACACCAACTTTAAAGTGGCACTAAAAAGGCTAAATGACCGATTACTGCTATTTAAACTGAGTAGACTACAACAAGTTCACATAATGTCGGCCACCTGTGCAATTTACTCAATTTAACTTTATTATCTGCTCGGAATTTTGGATGGGTAATTAAGTGAGTCAGGCCAGTGTCCTCGCGGGCAGGACAACCAAAGTTTGTTCCACTTCGCTCCATGTTTCGAGTTTGTTGACGGAAATACCACTCTAACTATGCCCGAGATTTAAGGCGAAATTTTACGATGCCCTGTAGAGGCTTAAAATAAATTGCAGAACAAATTACCTAAGACTAAATTTGTTTTATGCACGACGATTGCAACTTTAAATAAATAGAGCTACTGATGTTTAAATTCGCATACTTTTTAGTTCTCGGTATCTCAAAGTCCCAATAAATGAATCTAATCTAACAACATTTTTTTTCGGAGAAATAATCATATCCCTAACAATTCCGTGTACCGAGTTCTTGGTACACGAAATCCTGACGAACAGTAAGTTCCAATCAGTCTGGCTTAGCTTCGACAGGTGTCAACTCCTCAGAGTTGACGGAGCGGGCTGGAGACAGTTCATGACAAGTAATCATCACGTCGGAAGCTTCCACAACTTACCTCGGTAAGTGCCTGCTCTTTGTGGAAACTTTTGGCATGTTTTGTGAATATACGATTTTTGTTATAAATTCGCCGAACTTTTCTATATGTTATGATTTGTGTGTGACGCCCTTGTGAGTCATGGAACACTTTTGGAAAGTAATTTTGTTATTACATGGTTTGTTGTCGTGTGTTCATGCCATTTTACTTAGCAAATGGTATCTTACATACCCGATACATGGAAAATTGTTTATTGTTTAGTAGCGCTAAAGTTACTGAATATATTTTATCTGTCTTATTTTCCTGTGTCTCTATTTTGTAAGATATCATTTTATCGCTTTGTAACTAGGTTGGAAAAATATACCGAAACCCATGAAGTTCTACGTCAACAAATTTAATAGCTAGAAGGTCCAGTTACGAACAAAATCATGTAAACAAGTAAATAGTCTTGTTTTTCAGTTACTATCAGCTAAAGTGGGTTCCGAAAAATATTCCTCTAAATTGGTAATAACGGAGATCATCTCTAATAACTAATCACTTTTGAGGCGAGCGCGCGTAGCTGCGGGCACTGCTATAGATATAAAATGTTCGCCTTGAGTTACCTTGGTTCTGATAAGTATAATAAGCGTAGCAAATGCTACAAATGTTTTAAGAAATGTACTTAGTTACTTGTATAAAATAAAATTTCATTTAGACAATTTTTCGTTATTTAAAGCACAATCCATATTTCTTTGACAAGAGACTGGCATATAGGAGAGAAAAAATGATATCAGAACCTAAACAGCTGTTTCAAAACTTGTCAGTTTGCATGTAGTTTTTTGACAGCACGCGATATTTAATTTTGTCAACAGTGCCTTTATGAAATAACGTGAACTCACATCAAAAGCATATGACTGTGGGTGATGACGTCACGCGCGTAGGAGGGCGGCGAGGGGAGCGGAGCCGTATCTCAAAGGCATGGCGAAGGGGTGGGAGATAGCACTCAACAGTTGGTCCCGGCTCGATAGCGCAGCGCGTGCGTGCCGCGAACGACGTCACATGGCCGGCGGTCACGCAAACCCGACTACATTCTACTGTAACTGCATTTGACTCATTCGCTCTCGTATCTCACAGCCCCTCTGCATTAATTAGGAACATGAAATTCATGTGGGCCATCCGTTTGAAATTTATAATTAGTTTTATAAACGATGAAATTCCGGTTTAAATTTCAAGGCAGTCCGACCGCGCGGTCTGCTCTGTCGCGGTATGCAGTAAATTCATAGTGCGGAATCCCACTGATTCACGCCGAACCTCACGAAATGAAACATAAATCCCATTCAATCTATTTAAATTGAGCACTCCATTTGTTTTATCGTCGATTCAATCAGGAAATCGATCAATTCGTTCGCCATTTACTACGGCGAGACAGTCCACTTGATGAGTGTCTACATTTATTTAGATTGTATGTAAAAATTGCCTTTAGGGTCTACTTCTAAACGGTCATTGAACTAGCTTAAAGGCATTTAAATTATTGACATAATTATTTTGGAAATATGTCCTAAAGTATCGTAAATCGTATAAATAATTAAGACCGATAACAATAGCCCGTAAAATGTTGTAACACTGTTAGGTATTATATTAATTCTGCCCAGTGTTTCTAAATATAAAATACCTAATTAAAGTAAAGATACGTGGGCAGATAGACTAAGCCCGTTAGTCTGTTCTGCACAGGTACTTAAAATTAATTAGGTGTCTACCACAACTTAAATTCCCACTGCTTTCTAATCTGATGCTTAATACTCTCTGAACGATATTTAATACTAAATATAAGAAATAATCTAATACTTAGTATTTAACGCTATTATAAGGGCTCATCGATTATGTAGTGTTTACGTCGGTAAAAACATCAACGTGAAGCTAAAGAAAAACAAACCTTTGGCAGTGGCAAATGATTTAGAATACTGGTATGGACGAATTTAAATATTGGTAGCGGTCCTACCCTCTGTCACACCAGTATTAACATAATTCAACAAAAAAACACCCTTACCGGGGAAAAAATGATTCTTTTTTTCTGCACATTCTGACCCGGCCTCACTACCCGTTCACAATATTGAACAAGTTCCACCACGTCGTAAGTGTACCCCATTGTACAAAAACGATCTGATATAGATAACCTCCATTATGGTAAACACTTTTACTAGGAAGGTAAGTATCAGAAGATTCGTGAACTAGATACATTATCTCGACGTATTTTGTCAAATTAATTCATGTTAGCTCCGTGTATGAGAACAAATCGTTGCAAGACCATTTATTTAAAAGAATTCTGTTAGACATACGAGTACGGTAGTGGAGTGTGATAATATGTTTCCGCAGCAGTCAGTCATGAGGGCTAGGGTCCTTCACCTTCCGCCAGAGCCGAAATAAATCTAATTCTTTGGATGACAGATATCAGCAAGCCTTGTTTATTTATACTTTCACCCCGACTTATGGGAGGGTCGTACACGTGGGACGTGCTCTGCCCCATTGTACCGAAATAAACTATTATACTCACAAAGTCAACACATGCACATCAGATGATAAGATAATAGCAAAAATGTATATTTAGGAATATTCCGAGAACGTTTCACACCGTATTCATCAATCGTTCGTCGGGGTCGCGTGTAATTGATGACCCTGGCTCATTTATAAAATAGACTCAGTTATTCGTATTACCTTGTTCGACATTGAAAAAGGATCTCCTAAATATAAATTATACGGCAGCGAAACCTCCCAAAATAAATGTGGTAATTTCATTTACAAAATAAAATTCTCCACAGCGAATACATTTAAATATATCAGCATAATCTTTGAGTGCGTGCGTGTGAAAATAAAAGGCCAGGAAGTGGAGTGTGTACTCCGTAGCCTAGATGAATCTAATGGAAACGAGGAAAATACATAAGTAATTATAACCTTAATCTCGGCTTGGACCTTTCTCGACACCCTTAAATATTAACATTTCTTTAGGTAAATAAAACAGAAAAATGATAACATCCACATTGGAGTGCTAAAGCCACGTCGCCGGATTAGGGTGGCCTCGGACGTAAAACGCATTAGAGTATTAGAGGCAGACACTTCTGTCACTCCTTACGATAAAAACGTTGGCTCATTTACTAAAAAACGTAACCTCTATTTAGGGCTGCCATATTTGGAAAGGGGCGCGATGAATCTAAGCTTCGAGTTGTGACAGCCCTGACAGCTGACATATTCCGGTCATTAATCAAGTGGTCATAGATATATGTAACGGCTACAGGCTGGGGACTGCGACGGCCGATCAAAGTCGTGTTTCACTAAAAAGTGAAGATACAAACTGATTACTATTGTCACGACTCTCACGGATTCTTCTGGGATACTAGAAAAATAATAGAGTGGTATTGATCCTTTTTTGTATTTGTATAAAATACGTAAATTCTTTTGTGAAAAACACGATGCCATCATCAGCATAATAATTTTACTCAGAATTTACGGGTACTCGTTCCCGCAGCGGAAATTGTCTGTTTGTCCGATTAATTTATAAGAAAACATAATAATGAACAAAAAGTGTTAATTTTTACATTAATCAACGTAGCGGGTTTGTTGCGGTACACGAAGACGCGCGGCCGACATAAAAGTTATAACAAACCAGTAATTATCACCTCAACATAACGTTACAACGACAGTTAAGAATCATCTGAGCTGATAACATGACTATTTTACAACTTGTAATTATTTTATCGGAAACAAAACGTTTTTTTATGTTCTTTTATTACTACATGGAACATTAACAGGCCTATCTAATCAGATTTGAAAATATGTTGAGTAGTTGTAAAAGTTAAATGAACACTAGGAAATAACCATATCAATAGGGTTAAGTAAATATGCAACGTTGTACAATGATCTTTAACCACGATATAAAAAGTTTAGCAGTAAAAGAAAATACAAGCGGAACAAATCGCATAAGCGGAGTTATTTTTCAAATGTTTCTCGGTGTTAAAGAAGGAGTTCAGTATCGGCGCGGCCATGAGATAAATCCTGAAGGAGACGCGTTGTAATAAAACACGTACGGCGCGGGGAGCTACATTTTATTTCGAAAGGCGATAAGGGCGCGAGAAATTCCTTTTACGAGATTCTTGTGGAGGAAGGGTGGCGAGGTGCAGCCCCGCGCTCTTTGTGCAACATCTGGTTTGTGTCCGCCTCGTAAACAGCTCGCCTAAGCGCTCTGTTCGATGACTCTTCTCACACAACTCTGATTAGACTACAAGGACCCGATTATTTGAACATATTTTCAACGTCTACGTTTTATCATTTATATAATCAACGACCATTGAATATGTTCTCAAAAAGTTTGTTGACTATTCATCTCCTCCGTACCAACTATTAACAGAAATACATTAAATCGTACATGTTCCTGAATCTCGAGGACGTATTGTGTAAATTGTTATACGCGGAACAATAAAGTAACTTCTAAATTAACTAGTTTATGCAAATCACGATCTAGTTGTGTTGTTTTAAGTGCTCCGAGAAGACATTAATCACATAATATTGTTTGTGTGTAATGCATAACGAGCAAGAGCCGTCGTGGCGGGCGTAGAAATTGATGGAGCGGTGTCAACGAGCCGACTTCGCGGTTAATTATCCAGTCCGGAGCCGTAAGCAATGTTGCTGCGATGCCAGAGGTTCGCCACTTGCTAACTATACTTAGCCGTATTGATAAATTCAACTCAGCATCTCGTTATTGGGTTCGAGATCTTGTTTACTTAAGTAGAGTTTAGTTAATAGTCAGTTATTAGTGTTGAATGAAAGGAAAACGTTTTACGTAAAAGAAGCTTTTGCGGTCCGGCTGCGAGCGGTACCGCCGGCCGCCGGGGCTCGTAAAGCCGATCGTAAAGTTAAATACACCTCATTAGAACATGCAGAAAATGGCGCCGGGTAAAGATTAACCTTTATTCACTGGATATTTGCGTTCACTCAAAAGACAGAGTAGGGATTGTTTTGGTTTTATATAAACGTCACTTTCTTTGATCAGCTGGGGTTTCAGCAGTAACTTGCAAAAATGATTTTGTTGAGTTAACCTAATACATGTAGTAGTTGGTTTGTTTAGTGCATATAAATCTATCCTATATTCATATACACTACATTCTTCAAAATTGTGAGATAAAAAAGAAAAAGTTTGGTTCTGATTAGATTGCGTTTTTATTTAAAGCAATACAGGTAAGGCGGAATATGTTTTAAGGTTTTTGGCAATAGACATAAAGGGTGCATACGTTCACTCTCGTAAAGCAATAAAATTATTTTTAGTTCTGTACATTACATCAATCTTTGTATATTTTTGTACGAACTACGCAGTACCCTTCGAATGCGTAGAGTGCACGGCACACGTGTTACACCGAAGATGAGTGCCGATCCCGACCCGAAGTAAAAATAAATGTTCTATGATTCATATGTACCCGTTAAGGAATGCCGGAAGGTGGATAAACAGTGTAATGCGGAAGTTATTATAACTGACCTTTTATGAACCGTATCTGTGTTGATTGTTTGGTGATGTGTCTGACGGTGAATGCTTTACGCTTTGAATGCAGTTTATATGAAAGATGATACGAGTGATACCATACGAAACATAACTGTTGGTTTTTCACCATTAGTCTTCAACTAAATATATTATAAATTACTCTCGAACTATATTTTCTAATAACTTGTCCTACTAAAGGGTAAAAAAATATAATAAAAAAAAAATAAAAAACACGCTTGCTATATTTTTTTTATTTAATACCTTTTAGTAATAAATAATATTTTATAGAGCGCTCAAGGTGCACACAACGCAAAAAAAAATCGTTCGGAACCCTTTGCAGGCGATTTCGACTCACACTTGACCATTTTTTAATGACAACATAGCCTATGTCACTCGGGATAACTCAAAGCTTCTAATGATACCACAAACATTGAAATCGGTCAAGCCTTTTAGAAGTTATGGTGGAATAAAGAAACTCACAAACATACATACATGAACCCTGAAAACATAACACTCCTTTTTGGGAAGTCGTGTAAAAAGGTAGATTATTTCTAAAAATTGCCCTTAGGCGTACATGTTTCAGAACCCATGTGCAAATTAAACTCTATCACACCGAGAACTTGCTACCTAAACCCTCGAGGAGTTGGCCTGTATCAAGTCCTAGAGAGTGAAGATGGTGATGCGAATGGTCAGGACAGAAGAGGCGCTATGTCTCGTGAAGGGTCAATCTAATTATGTGTTTCATCTATAGCTCTATGTTATGGTTGTGCAACGTGAGTGTGGAGGTCCTTCGCAAGACATGGCCTTAGGTGTTTAGCTATTGAGTGGATGATGTTTACCTGGTGCGGGGTGTAAGGGCTTGGCGCCGCTGCGTAAGACTGCGGCTGTGGCGGCGGGTAGCGGCAGGGCTGCGGCGCATAGGCCGCGGCCCACTGCTGCGCGCCGCCGCGGTACTGCGCCCCCGCGCTTGCCATGCGCGCCGCGCACGCGCCCGCGCCCGCGCTCGCGACCGTCACGGCGCCCGCGCCCGCGCTGCTCGCCGATCGACAGCCGCCGGTGCTCTGCAAACAATACAAAACTACTATTAATACTACTACTCAAACACAAAGGAAGACCGAAAAAGAGATAGATGGATTGTGTGACAATATGAAAAGAACCGAATGCTGAAATGAATGGAAGTTACATACGCATTGCACCAACCCCAAATAATTGGGAGCAGGGGAGATCGTGGTGATCAAATAACATAATTTGCAGGATCGCGTGTGACCCGCTAATTGGTTACATTAATAGAGCACATGCCCTCAATTCATCAAATATCATGTCAATTCTTTACCGACAAGGTTATAACGATTCAATAGATATAAAACATAACACTCCTTTTTGGGCAGTCGTGTAAAAATGCAGAATAATGTGACGACCAGAAAAGTAACACATAAATAATATTAAAAGTATTTTTTCTACAACGGGTTACATTGGAAGTTGACATAGACATGCTTGGGAAACGACAAGGGACATCTCACTAACAGTTATATTCGAACTACACAGAATATAGGAAAAAGCCTTATGAAAATTGTGTAAAAGACTTGAAATTGAGTGTACTTGGTACAACTTTCACCGGCGCGGCCATTTGTTTCGATAACACACGGCTCGCGAACGTATACCGTAGACACCGTAATGGAAGCATAATCGGCCTTCATTAATTTCATACCGTTAATGGTAAGTGCATAATTAGTTAGAGATTTCTTAACTTTTAAGTTTTGTATTTAAATAATTATTTTCCGGATATCATACGATTTACCATCAATAATTAATAAGGCGTATTTGATTTACCCTCAAAATAAGAATATAATTGTAATTACAGCTGAAAATCCACACAAGACGCGTTACACGTTCTTAATCACACACCAAATATCAATTAGGATTAATCTCAAACTAAAGTTTATGTTATTTGCATATAACGCAGATATCTAAAGGATCCACCAGCTGGTTGCATCACGCGACTGACGTAGACATATGACTATAACAGATTGGCATCTTGTGGCGAGAGCCGTGACGGAGCGTGTCTGCAGACTTTCGCAAACGTCTAGAATACCTTATACATGCACATAATGTTCGTGCAATCTGTATGTTTCTAATCCGGATAGTTTCTAGTTTTTCGCGGACAGTTAATTGCAGTTTCTGTATCTGTTTTATTCAGGTAAATCTATCAGTTTTGACCATGTAATTCAGGTAAACAACAAATAGTTCTGAATAGTTTAAAAAGTAAGAACAAATAATTCTGAATATTTTAACTCTTCCACTAGTATGTAGACAAGGATTTCCGTTGCAACCAACACAACACTAAACGGGAACAAGAATTAAATTCACATGTATTTTCAGCGTTTCACAATTCCCTGTGGATGAGAATTAAGTTCAAAGGAAGAGTTCTTAGAAAATAGATATCTGTGTAGTACAGTTTAGTGGAGCTAATTGGCTAAGAAGAATAGAGGCAGTAAACCCTAAAGACGTATAAATTCATAGCTACTGCGTACCCATATAACATGTTGTACTGTAGTAAAATTTCCTTATGAGTTGTCACAACTTATCATCAATAATCACATTAGATTGTAGCAGGAAGTGCTTAAATAGTTATTTGGTAAAACATTCGCGCCTTGGGGATGTAATATGAAATTTTTGTTGTCTATATTTGATATTCCGGGCGTGTGCGTTCACCCAAAATGAGATTTATGGGGGCAATAACAATGTATAATTTCACCCAGCGACCCCCATCTTGGGGACTTAATTATTTGAGTCACGGAATTCGAAAAACCCACTAGGAAAGCCTCAAGGATCACGGCTTTGTTGTATTTTTTTTCTGTCGTTAAGTAGCATTCTTATACATTTAAAACTATTTTTATGCTATTGAAGAAATAGGTGAGTATGCCTGTAAGGCGATAAGCTGGCAATCCGCTTAGTGTGCGTGGGGCCACCGACAAGGAATTAGCGTAAAATATATATTTTTGTTACACTAAAAGCAGAGACTTCTTTAACCTTTGCGAGACTGGCGGTAGCAGATTAGATGAAATCCTTACGACATTTACTACCTATTTAATAGGTGTGAAGGTGTTTTAGAAGGTACCTGCATACGTCGTCACATGTTATACTATTCAAAAAAACTACTTTAATATATTCGTAAAATTGCTGCCTGCATTTTAAGGTTAATAGTCAATTTTGTCGTGACTACGTAAATAAAGTTCCATTTCGCAGAATTCATGAAGTTAGCGATAATTTAGCTTTCGCCCGACTATTTTCTGAGTGACGATTAATCATTTGAACGACTTCGTTTTTCTTAGCATTATTCAAAATGGCACAAACTTAAAACAACTTATTACTTAGCATTGTTGTAGAACAAATAGAAAATTAGAGCTTTTAATAAAATGAACAATACAGAGTGAATAGCTTTCGTTGTTTTAAGTAAATCGGGGTAGAAGTCAAAGGGAGTTTCAAATGTTTTGCTTACGATGTCGTCAGCGAGGAGAACACAAACTCGTCGCGTCGGATAGCACAGAATTGATACTCGAGCCAATGTTCACGTCGTCTTTTGTGGAGAGCTATTGCGTTTTCTTGTTGTGAGTCTGTGGAGATTTAGTTTTATGTCGAGTGGGATTGTTGGCGTCGGCGGGTCGCGCCGGCTCTGTCTCGCCGGCCCAGCTTGTTGCTGCCTCCTTCCTCCCACCACCCCCTCCCCCTTCCTCTTCACTAAAGATCCGCTTTTAATCTGGAATGGACACGCCTGTAACTATAGCCACGACTGCCACGAGCCCACAAGTAGGTACGCCCTGGAATTGCTTTAAGCTGCGCACTTATTCTGTGGATTGTTATAAAGAACTAGCTCAGATAGAAGCTTTATCGACCCCAAGGCCTCACGTCCTGATAAGATAATATATGTTTCTAGAACACTTGTTCACAATAGGATTTAATTATGCGATGTGTTTAATATCATAAGCTGTCTAGAACATAACGCGTTATGTTAATTGAATTATAAAATACCTATTCCGCTATCCCTATTCATTGACATACCTTATTTTTCTTTGAAGATTCTCAACCGTATTTATTTCTTAAACAATAATAGGTATCTAAAGAGTTACACAGACAAGTAGTCGTACAATCAGTTAATAAATAGGTAAAGTTAATTATTCGTTCAAGCAGAATGAGCATAACTAGTGCTATTTAGGAAATTATATAACTTGCTTTGAATAGATATGAAACATGAGCGACTTCAGAGCAGCGCTATAATTCTCTTCAAAGATCAGTCGCTCTGAACTAACAAAGTTATTGTCCATTCAAACTTCGATGGACATAAATTCGATACGATCAGGAATCAAAATCAAATTCGATTCGGAACGCGATAGTGTCTTATTACATTTCATGACTTTATTGTGTTTCGTCTTTATTTAAAGCGAAAGTGGATCTATTGAGATTTCACTGCTCGTTTAATGGAATTACACACGGACATCACGTTAGCTCCAGTCGGCCCCCGCCGCGCGCCGCGACTCCAATACGCTCGCCTAGTCTCTTATGTTGCCACTTTAAACGATCGTCAATACGAGGCTATAAAATTGGTCCCTGAAGCAACTTCTCGACTTTAGTAAGAGCGCCCAGGATCAAATAAAGGTTTCGCTAAAAGCATTGAACGACTACAAACACCCATTTAAGGCTACGAAGTAGAACTACGGGTATTTATTAGACTTTAAAACTACTTTTGTAATAAGCTGGCTAAGAATTGACATGTTGCCAAGTCAGTATTAATTAGAAATAATCCTTTAATTATAGCTGAGCCCCTGTGGAGGCTAAGTGAAATTCTTAATTGAGTGGGCGATCACCAGACGAGGTCAACCCTTCGCTGCGACGGCTCTGCAAATTAGAAGCTGGCAGACATTGGAACTAGTCGCAGTCACTTGCTTCATCTTGCCCCCTCCGGCCGTCGACCGCATCTAATCCGTCCCGCCTCGTCTGATTACCAGCAGCTCACTACGGCCCGCAAACAAAGCCGCGATGACGAGCGCAGTTGTCCTCCATGAATTCCGGATATAACTCCAAAATTGTTGAGCCGACAGCTATGTAAATAATTTGTACTGTTTTGCTTCTGTTCTACTAACTGTAGTCCATTAGTTAATTGATATATTCTGTGTTCGTCTGTTTTCTTGTAAAGTGAATAGTAGGATTACAATCGTGACGACTGAACTGCTTTGCAATACAATTAGGTTTTTTGTCTCCGCCTACTTAGGGTACGGGTGAATAGCTTTATACCTTCAGAAGCAGAAAAAGTGATTTGTCTACAAAGACGTCAGTGAGTCACGAACAGTGACGCTAATCTGAGTCGTGTCGCCGAACAGTAAATAACGAATAAGTATAAAAAACGTCATCAGTAACTCGATTCACTGAAAAATGTTTACTTAGCGTAGGTCAGTTACGTTACGTTAGGTAAGTTGATAATAAATCAGTTTACATCAGCAAATACTGAACATTACTTACTGCAGTGTTTAGAATATTATTATGTCTGTGAGTTAACATTGCATGAATGGAATTTATGTTAATACATACGACTCAGGTATTTAATAGATGCATATTAAATACTGGTATTGGCGTAAAGTATTCATTTATTTATGCAGAAAATAAATTGTGTTTTAAAATAAAAATCCGATAGTTTGAGACATTATCTCTGAACCCATTCTAAAGGTATGCTAACAAGTATAAAGAATATAATCTAATTTGTATGTCGTCACCCGATCCATAGTGGTGACACGTTTGGCACATGCCAGCAACCTGACCCCACGCCTGATTCGATCGTAACTTGTGTCGAATACACCGATAAAAGAGCGCATTCATAACAAATACGTTATTGTAAAGCTTTACAAAAATAAGGCGGTTGTAAAACGCATAGAGCATGCCGTGGCTTCATTATGTGAGCTATAAAGCTCGTACCTACGAGTGGTACAACTGTGAGGGGACATTATTCAGCAGTTTTTGCTCTGACTGGCGGCACATTTGTATGCGATTCGCTTTGGCGACGGCTGCCCGCGACGCGAGATTAGCGCCTGCCAGCGTATATGCTGCGTGATTAAACTGTTTCCGCTTTGCAGATATTCCGTTTTATCTCTCTCTTACGTCGCCGGAACTCAATGAAGCACCAATAAAATATCTGCATGCATCTGAATATTTTGTTAGCCACTGAATTCGAATCAGATTAATATCGGATGTGGAGCGCTAACGGAGCGTTGCGTAGACGGCGTGCGGCTAACAACATAACAGTTCTAAAACAATTTTGTGAATGCAACGTGTTGCATCGTAATAAGGAATTCCACAACGCTAGCGGTATACTGACGCCAACTCCGGCGTACTGCAAAAGTGCCTTATGTACTTTGGCATGAATGTGTTGTTGCACTCACACAGGCGGAGTACGTGTCGGTATGTGTGTCATCTGTGTGGTGGTGCGGTGCGGAATGCGGCCGCGTCCTTCGGCGTACACCGCGCGCCGGTTCATTTGCACACAGGCGCGCCAGTTCCTATCCAATCCAGGCAGACATTTTATTGCTTCCCAGTTATCATTTAACAAGTAAAGTTCTTAAAGGCCTTGTGTAGCCGACTAGCCGTCCACTTGATGATTTCTTCGAAGCCGCTCGGTCACTTGAGAATGTTACAGCTACGGTTTAGCGGTGTTGTTTAGTACGCGCTCACTTCACAGTTTACTTTAACAGCGCTTGCACATACATAGGTACTTCAACATATTTAAACAGGTTTGAAAGCTTTGTTAAATGCGTATTGGATGTTGGCGTGTATGCGGAATTGTGTGCAGCCTTCTACTGCTAACTATCTTATTAAATTATTCACACTTACTAATCTCTTAGTAAAGCTGTTCTTCCTGTGTTATTCAGTAGCAGTTGCCTATTTTACCCGAATAACTTGATAGTTCGACGATGAACGACGATCACAAATTGCGATCAAATAGCACGTAAGATTTTACCATATTAAACTGCAGAGCACCGTGCCTCCGATGGAATGAGCATAGTAAATATTACAACTATTTATCGTGAATACGTAAAGTGTCGAGCATTCTTTGCGAACGACGTCTAACACACGATCCTGAGAAACTATGCATGTAATAATGTATTAACATTTTTATATTACTAATGTGTTAGATTCTTCCTCTGTATGACAAGAGGGCTTTGCCCTGCAGTGAGACAGTTACAGACTGCTATTTATTATTATTAATGTGTTAGAGGTTGCCGACGGCACGTCTGCAGTAGGAATTCAGATAGCCGGTCTTTGTGCTGTTTTAGTATAATAATATCATTAAAGGATCAGACGGTTCATTAAACAAACAAATATGAATATTTAAAACCAATTAAAGATTTTTCCATGAAAGTACGAGATACTCTTTCAACTTCTTAGAACCTGCTTAGAATCTGTAAATTATTTAAAAGTAACATTATTAGTAGTAGTTATGAGCAAACATAAGCTATTGGAAAGCAAATCTATGTAGAAGCAATTGTAAGGCTCTCAAGTTATGGGCCATGTTAAGGTGCAGTGAAGGTTTTGTAAGGTAAGTAAACACACATTACGTATTCAAACTGCCTTTTTATGTTTGCCAAATTATTAGGCACGAGGACTTACAATGGCTGGTAAGTTAGCAATCTCGTACAAAGATTAATAATTGCCTGGCTAGGAAGCGCAGTTGCCTGCATGCAGAATACATTGTAAAGCCCCAGGGAGATTTATTGTTCACTCGCGCTGAGAATGCCGTAATGGTGTCGCCAAACTATGAGAAGAATGGGCCTGCGACGATCGCCCAAATATGAGTGTTACGTCTTTACTTGGAGCCATAAAAATACTTTGTCTGGATTCCAACTATATGTATAGCATGTATAAATAACGATATGGTACGAAGCCAAAAGCAAGTAGACAGAAACTATCAAGCTTACTTGAGGATGAAATATATGAAATGACGAATAGCAAACGTCTGCCGAATATTTGTTCGCTTAATTCCGTTTTCTTTTTTTTTATCATAAGTAAAATACTTTAAAAAAGAACAAGGGTAGGACAAACGACTCGGAGGCTCATAGCTTGTAATCAAAACGTCAAAATAAAAAATGATCTGAGTCGAATTTGTTTCCTTTCAAAATATCTTTACAACGGCGCGCGCCCGACATCTTTTGTTCTTCTGTAAGTGATAACATTTTATTTAAAAGCTTTGCTTTTTATTATGATTAATACATAAACGTTTTTATGAAATATCTAATATAAAAATGAAATATTGAAAGTAAGAACATGTGACGACAAGAAGGGACAGACTTGCCATTACTTAAAGGGTCCACGCTAAGGCAAAATCCTAAAAAAATATTAGAGCCGGCTGAAGTTGACATAAAATAATCTCTTAAAAGGCATAACATGTCTATAAGCACTCAAAAATGTTAAACACGAAACAGCACTTGGTATCGATAGGAACCTGATTGTTTTATAATTATATAATTTATGTTTACATGAATACTTTCGAGCTTGGAACCTGGTGCAGCGGTGGTGGCGTGTTACTCTTAATTGCATTCAATTACTCATTACGTTACTTTCATTGACATGCCAACAGATAAATTAGTGAAACGTGCGTACCTCGCGATCACGACTGACTCGTTTTTTTTTTGGAGCTTCACTTACAGTTGCATTCCCATTACTTAATTAATTGTAATTGTCATCGATACCGAATTAACCGCCTATCGATTTTGGAATGCTCGTTAAAATAATATGTTACAGAGTGAGTTGTACAACTTAACTTCTTAATTTAAGGAGTCGTAAAGGAATTTATGGGTGCGTGCATTCTTATAAACACAGGTTATGTTCCCCATCTGTGCCCAACGTGAGTCATCGCTTGTTACTATTAGTCATTAGACAGGTTTGTTTACTATTTCATAAGCATAGACTGTATCAAACACAAGCTGTGCATTAATCGTTGAAATGATGCTTGTAACGTTCTTACTATCAACTACTTGAAATACAATCAATCTGCTACCTACAGTTTCGACATTAATTTCTGGATTTTGTTGTCCCTCTATTTATGTGTAAGCAGTTAGACGTGTCAACAATCCTATTTTAATCGTGAAATATATCATCGACAGATGTTTATTTGTTATTAATACTATTCGTAGCCATTGTGAGTGAGGCAAAAAAATTGTTAAGATAAGGGTGCAACAAAGAGGAAATGTCGAAATCCCCGCTGATTGGGATTACGAGCGTACTAAAAGCGTTGTAATAGATAACGGTTGGGTCAGCTGAACTCAGATCACAATACACGGATCAACATACGTAAGTGTGAGTCGAAATGTGACGTATGGCTATCGATTTGTGATCACATACGCGCGGCGGCATCGAGGCAGACGCCCGAATGATTGCGGTGTCACATGTAACGTACCATATTGAATCTTTCTACAGCCGTCACTAAACTCAGATACGATTAGGATCGTTTGTTATGCTTTGTTATTCAAATAGAAATAAGTTAAGCGTGACGAAATGTTTGATAACGGCGTAGAAACTAAGAATACTTGACATATTATTCCATAATCCATTAAATTAAGGGTTTTAATTCTGTTTTTTTTTTCGTTTGCTTACAAAGATACACTTCGATGTTATTTGATGAAATATTTGATTAATCTGCACTCTAATCCAGCTTCATATTCAAATATGGTGTGATCAATATTTGTGTATCTATCGCATCACGTATGCTAACAATGCTTGGCGTAGCTGTCTGGTATCAATACGGCACCGCTTCATATCCGCATGCATACAATACGCATTGTATTTAAAGCTAGCCACAGTACTTCGTTATGAAGGGTCCGTAACTACCTACAGTACCTACCCCACCGCTTGTGTGCAATTTACCAGATTATTGCAGTCTGCAGTAGGGACGGTTACGTATTCTCTTAGCGCTTATACTGACCACTGCATATATTATACCACTGTCTGTCTACGTTTATTTGAATAGCGTAATGGATAATTTTGGGAGTTTAACATTAACTAAAATGTTAATGTAAGTATTTAATGTAGCATATATTGTTTTCTGTCACAGTAAATACTGCAAATAACAAGGTATATGTATACATATTAATAGAAAGCACATAATTATAATCGTTTAATTTTAATGAAAATTACTTGGTAATTACTTAAGTTCTTAGAACTTTATATCATTAGAAAATAATCACATGCATCAAAGCAAGAAAAATATAATAAACGCTTTAAATATGAATTCAGAATTTCTTAGAAACGCAATTTTTTAATACATTTTGACTAAATACAATAGTTTGGGTTGAATGGTGTTATTTAAAGTGGTAATGAAGGTGGGGAATGTCCCGAGCAGTCACGCGACGTCCGGACTCGGCCTGTTTGGACGTACAGCCAGTAGTAATGAGCCTTCGTGGTAAATTGCCCTAACAATTTATATTATAATCTATAAAACATACACACAATAAAATATCCATGAATTTTCAAACTAAATCACGTAATAGTAATGGCAAGCAACGTCAATGGCAAACGTACTCGTACTCGTAACTAATTACTTTAAACTATTCTAGTTTTTATAACCTCTAAAGCAGTTTGTTGAAAAACCAGTGCAGATATTATCACCGCTGTAAACAAGCTATTGTGTGTGCACTACGCAGATGGTTTCGAGTAATCTCACGGGTATGACGCATGATTGCTGATTGTCTCCTTTTGACATTGTATTGTCTGTTGTATGCACGCCGCGGGACCATCATCAATTTTGCCTCCACAAAAAGGTTAATGAAAAATTTGAAATTAACTAGAAACGAAGCAGATAGATTGTTTGTTGTTCAGTTACGTAATCGATAAACATCTACCCGATATGGTCGTGAACGTCCGTGCTTACTTATCAAAAGATTTAATCAACAATATGACTTGTAACATTAGAGGCTACACGTACTTTTACTTGAGCATTCACTAGTAAAACGAACAGTCACATGTTGCTGTAATGCATTCTGGAAAGTCTACATTTAGATGTTGTTTTTGCTTTACAGCAAGCTGGTATTTTAGTTTCAATTTGCCTCAGTTGACTGGTATTTACGTAGACGTGCATTTGCTTGTAATGTAAGGGGTAAATCAGTCTGGTAGGGTGCGTGGGTGGGGGGCGCGAGGGACATTGATTGATGACGATGGGGCCACATTGTGCGTACGTTTGCCCATTGTCCGAGCAACGTGAATCGAAACAACTGGACCAGTAACACAAATGAGCTCTTTTATTGCTGACGATTATCCCTCATACGATACGAGTGTGTGTTTACCTTTCGAAGATATTACGACGATTGGTAGTTTATACGTCGCCGTCGTTGGCAACTGATCATTATTTACCTAGCCTTTAAATAAAGCAGTTACAATTTAAGCAAACCTTTATGTCGTTTACTACATAAACAAAAACTTATTGAAAGAAAGCGAGAGTTTCTCAAAGGCAATTGTTTCACAAATCATAAAAAATGTACCAATATCAAATATGGGTGTTGTGAGTGGAACGACAGTTTCCAAACAAATAAATGAACTGAAAGAAATTTCTCGAGAGGGCACAAACATGAAACGCGAGCGAGTGCACGGCTGTGAGACTTGTCGATCGTACGACGTGCCATGAAATAGGTTGGAAAATAACTCCATTCCCGCGGGGACGACTGCGATTCAATCAAGTCTGATTCAGAATTTTGGAGTTCGTTTACCGAACTGCCGAGTAAATTGAGAAAACGCAACCAAAATAGCCTGGGGATTGGAAGAGAAAAGGATTTCGCGTTTAGGTAAACGTTTACGTCGTACAGCCAATTACCACAATCCTGGGAAATAGGAGATAATGCGAACGACTTACGCGATCGTGAGCAGACAGGCGAGCTTTGTACAGACGTTTTATATTCACATTTAATTCGTTTAGAGCTAGAGAAGCGACTTGTCAAAATTCGCAGTAATATCTTCACTTAAAAGGCAACAGACTTGTAATGCTATTAGAGCAAAGAGCTTTTCACTTTGGATCTGAAACTGTACCTACCTACGTACCGTATCACAGCGTCTCCACGAAGAGGCGAAAACTGTCTACGGTCAAAACGAGAGCTTTCGTGTAAAGAAAAGTGCACTACCACGTAATCTCCCCAGTTTTTACCAAGTCAAGTGATTTTATACGCTTCTGTAAGTTCACAAGTCGAGTAGTTTGAGGTATACTTGGAAATATATAACGCTTTAGTTTAGAAGCATGAATTGCAAATGGCGATTATCCGATATGGAAAGCGGATTCCAATCACACGGGTGTTTAGACCGCAATATGCTGCCGCCATTCCTTCTCCGAGACGTTGACATAGTACAAATTAAACCCCAATATTGAAAGTCTCATTTTGTAATCCGACCGTTATTGTATACACACGGAAATTTAATTGATATCACATCCGTCCCAAATACCCTGTTTGTAGTGAGTGACGTCATAAAGGCTTTGAGTGGTTTTGTATTAGACTAGGTAGGTACATTAATTTCCAAAACTATATGCTGAAATTTATTGATTAGGTAATTATATGTAAAAATTAAGTTACTAAATAAAAAATGGTTACTAAATATAGTTGCATGATGTGAGCCAACGTTAAGCATCCTATAAATTGTAATATTATTTAGTGCGGCATACTTAGCCAGTATCGGTTCGTATAAATCTAACAGATGTTATCTGACCTCCCCGGAGGATGTGGGTTCGCTAATTTATTTAGCGTAACATTCTAAGATTTATAAATCCAAGAAAGTTCGACGATAAATTAGTTCATATATTAATATATATATTTTATACAGAAGTAAGAAATTCTTTTTATGAGGTCGTTATTTTTTCAGAAATACATTTGTGATTACTCGGGCCTATCCAATCACAAATAATTGGTTCTTGGTATTGGTTCTACTCAAATAAAAGGAAGCCAGTGCAAAGAGCAGGGTAAGAACGGTAATGAAAACAATAATACACAATGTTTCAGGTCCAGAAGGTTGTCGGTATCGGCGTATTGAATGGCGGAGCTGATTGTTTGCACAAGGTGGAGGTCACCAGTCGTCGGGCCGCGTCAAGTGCCTCCCGCTTCGATGCACTCCGCTATGACGTCACATGCCACGATATTTGCACTATTTGACAGACTATTGCTAGAGTCAATATAACTGCCAGTGTGTAGGTTTTGTGCACTTGTGTGGGACATTCAATACAAAAAGCAATTTGAGTTGACGGCCCGATTGGAATGGCTTCGATTTTAACGTTTAGGATGTTAGATGTTTCTTTTTTCGCGTTGTTTAAATATGAGTTGTTTCAAATGTGCATTGCCAGACTATGGATGGGATCAAATTACAATAAAAAATTAACCGTATAAGGGGTTGCATCGATCGCTAAGCCTTTTATTTGTAGGATATGCTTACATACGACCTCCGTGGGCGTCACGTATCGATTCCCTTGCTTCTTAGTGACGCGGACGGTGACTAATGATTTGAGTCCGTCTAACATTATCCTCCATACTGAGTCGCTAACACAAGTCGTGATCATCACCCTTGTTGACAACTTGCTTCCGATAATAGCTCACCGCATTGTTCAGCTCCAGTAATTCATAATTAGCGAACATTTGAGTCATGTAATAATAGGTTAATTTCAATCACTCATCTAGGTACAGCGTTCGCAGTAATCTAGATCCGCCCACAGAATTTGATATACACAGTAATGTATACTTGTGCGTAGATAACTAGTACAATATCCACACATATTATATTTATTATCTTCGTTGTCGTAGGTAAATGAAAATCCCCTGACGCTAATTTCTAAATTCCAGTTTCATTCGGTGAATGGAACAAAATTATTTTAGAAGCCATTACTATATAAAATCAGATATTCAGTTGTAAGATTTGCGGCATACGATTACGAATATTAATATTTAAGTTAATTAAACTTGAAAGTTAAAACGGGTTGCTAGATAGCGGTATAATCCCGTAAAGAATTTGTAATTTATTATACATATTTGATAGAAATTGCGATTGGTACATGTCGGTCCATCTAGTTAATTAGTAAAAGCAAGCGAGCGCTAAAATAGGTTATGATTTGTTTTTTATCTGAACGTTAATCCGACCCTTGTATCACGTTCGGGCCATTCTAAGATAAGCTTAACGTAAATTACATTGTATGTCTAATTATAAAAACACGTTTCGAACAGAGAAGAGTTTCAGCTTCTAAATAATATTGTAACTGAATGTTTTATTGCACAAAGTTGTCTTTTTGTTTTGTCTGGAGGTGCACAGCACGTAAATAACAAATTGTGTTCAAACGAAGCGAGTGAGGGCTGAGTTTGGGCGGGCGGTGAGCAGGCGGTGAGCTGGCTCGGTCACCGCCCTCTCCCCTATAAATACATCGACAAAACACAAAAGCAGATGCACTCTGCAAAACATTTTTAATTTTTAACCGACTTTAAAAAAAAAGGAGGAGGTTCTCAATTCGGATGTTTGTATTTTTTTTTTTTTTTTTTATGTTTGTTCGCGCATAACTCCGTTGCTTTCCAACCGATTTGAAATATTTTTTCTTTGTTGGAAAGGGTATACTTCCCAAATGGTCCCATAGTCACCAAGTCGGGATCTGATGATGGAATCTTGGCGAAATCGAGGGTACTCTTCAAATTTTATAGGAAAACGTAAAGCGATTTTGGTATTTTCTACAACAAGTGTAGCATTTGCGTTCAATAAGAACTATTCTACTATCAGATCTGATGATGAAGCCAAGATGACCTCGTGAATGTAGCGGGAATTCGTTGGATGTGAGATGCGTGGCACTGGATTTCGTTTGATGGAAATTATCATGAGGATGATGAAAGGCTGTCAGCCGAAGGCCTACCCATATTATCTAAGATTAAAAATATGTCACTAAAAATAAACAAATAAAAATTATTTTTGCAAAAAAAAAACCGACTTCAAAAATCGATAAAAGCACTAAAAAGTTAAAAATAATACTATACCCTACCTATATTAATAAACCTAACCTAAACTATGATTAACCTAAAATACAATTTAACATTTTTTTGGAGTCGGTGCCAAGCTAAGTAATTAATCGACTGGTAATTAGTCTGTAGGTATATAGTGATAAAAGTTTTGTATATTGCTTGGCACCGACTCCAATAATTGTTAAATTGTATTTTAGGCTAATTGTAGTTTAGGTTAGGTTTATTAATATAGGTAGGGTATAGTATTATTTTTAACTTTTTAGTGCTTTTATCGATTTTTGAAGTCGGTTTTTTTTTTGCAAAAATAATTTTTATAATGATGCGACTTTCGCAGGAATCCGTTTTCAACGAATTACTAAAACCTACGCTGCTTGTTTTTGTTGTAGTCTGCTCTTCTAATTATGTAGTTCGCGGATAGACGTTGAACAAAAGAAAATTTACGGTATATTGCCCCGCAATATACCGTAAATTTTCTTTTTTCTTTTCGCACTTTGTTTCTTTTTAAAATAGTCGGCAAATAATGATGAGAACGAAGTAAGTAATGTAGAATTTATATAAAAGTAGCGCAATTTATTATTTTTGATAAATGTATTTAACGTAATTGGGGGAAAAAATAATCGTAAAGGATACATACACATATTAGACGCCATACGAACTCAAAATTGTAAGTGATAGATTTAATGTTGTTAATGAACCATCACTCCAGCGTGCTATCAAGTGTGCCTGACTGGCCAGTGGCCATAAATACCATAATTCTCGTACTCTGCCAAGATAGCCATTATCATTATATCACCCGCAGACGTGTAGCTAAACATGGGCCTCTTCATAGACCACTATCGGTAATAAACGGTCATGAGAGAATATTGCAGTTAATAACAACTTATTGCGACCGTCAATCCGTTAAGCGCGGTGATAGCGGCAATATTGCTCAAGAAGCCACCGCACCTTTTAAATCGACTCAATCAATTGAATAAACGCCGGGTCTAAATGGCACAAATCCGAGCGAAAAGGAAAACAATTAATTAACTCATTTCCCGCAATTAACGAGGGACGGACACGAAATTACTTAAGCATCTCTGGGTAATCAGCGGCGGGATCCGGCGGGTGGCGATGGCGGAACACGGCTTTCCCGCTCGCCTCCGAGCCGCGATAGCTCCGCTCGCATCCGCCGCCCTTTGTCCACCCAACACCACAACAATACAGTTTTCGGTGAATCGAATTGAAACAAAACGACAAACATGCTATATTCTATCGTTCTGACGTTCTAGGTATGTTTTCACTGTCTGTGTAAGCCTGTGTTTATATAAGTTCAACTGTTTCGTAATGACAATAATGGCTACAATGTTAATGTAGCGCGTCTTATCAATTAACTTTCTTATATAATTAACTAGCTGATCCCCGCGACTTCGTCCGCGTCAATTTCTGTTATTATGACAGCGATTAAGAAGTTTAAAAAAAAAGTATTTCTGCGGAAATGATAATTTTAGTTAATATTATGTTGATAAAACTCTGTAGCAAATAATTGGCAATAATGCATTAATTTCGACCAAATGATTACCTTAAAAAAGGTTATAGTGAGTCAATCTTAAAAGATAGACATATACTGTCGCAGACATTTTTTTAGATCATTTAAAGAGGGACAATTCTTTCATAGATATATTTTGGGTAACTCGAACCGTTTACGCAGCGCACGCAACGGAAGCCTTCAAGTATGAATATTTTTCCCCGTTTTTGTGACATTTTTCACTGCTGCTTTGCTCCTATTGGTCGCAGCGTAATGTTATATATCCTAAAGCCTTCCTCGATAAATGGACTATCTAACACAAAAAGATTTATTCAATTCTAACCAGTAGTTCCTGAGATTAGCGCGTTCAACCAAACAAACAAACAAACAAACAAACTCTTCAGCTTTATAATATTATAGTATAGATATGTTCTTTTTCACATTAACCTTTTTACGAAGTTGAATGTGCATCTAATTATTTAATCTAAACGTGTATTTTTTAAGTTTTGAAAACTAACGTAGCACAATTTGTTGTAGTCGGTTAACACGATTAAAGGTGGTGGTGTGATTTCAAAGAAGGCAGCTTGCACGATGCGGCGATGGCGCAGGGGTCGAGGAAAGGCGCGTTCGTTGAAAATGATCGCGTTCACTGTTCTCGGTGTCTGTCGTGTTTACAAACAAGCATTTAATTGACGCTGGAATTCCAAACACTGCCGGTGTTAAAGGAAAACAAGCATCTCTCTCTTCACTACTGTCGCTTACAGCCGGGTCTACACTTCAATGTTTTAGGGCGAAATACATTTACTTAACGAAAATAAACTAGAAACGTGCCCAAGTAGAATGAACTAAATATATTTATGTTTCCTCCACAACGCGGCATCACGAGCCTGGTAGCAATGATACTTACGACGCAATGATTTCCAACGAATTACAAAAGTATAAATAAAACAAGGTGTACTACATCCGAGTTTATAAAGCGCTTTATGTCTGTGGAACGTACAACATGCATTATTCACGGAGAAGAATAATCTCTGTACTAAATAATACAATGTACCTTGTTCACTGGGGGATGTGGGCTTCTTTTATTTTTAATGAAATCTCCTTGTTTGCTTAATTGCCTGTGCAACGACGATGTATTGCGTTATAAAAATACAATATTTACAGTACGCTAATATAAAACCGTGTTTTACTCAGAAATTGTTTTGGTTAGCAACTTAATTATTAAAATGGTCTTATTCAGAAGTTTGTTTAATTTCTAAGTGAAAGAAGCTGGTTCAAATGATGTTAATATTATATTAAATTATTCTGTACAGCAGTCTCAGTCACCCTATATAATTTAATGTTTCCTGAGGAAATGTATGTATCCACCACACCACACGACACATGTTGCCTTCCTGACAAGTTAAGCTCATACAATTAGTTACTTTAGTAAATCGCATTTGCTAATGCAGTACACCATATTGTATAGTTTTTAGAAAAACTTCCATGTACAGACAAAGACGTTCGAATTTCTTGCAATACACAGTCCAATGAAAGTAATTTCCTTTTTTCTTAGATCGCATTTGGGTCATTGAAGGAAGCAAAAAACTTGACTTACTAGACGTGGCGTGGTTAGCAAAAACAGTGTACAGTGCTACTCGATAATGTTTTTTTTTTATTATATGTTACAATATATTATATTGTAAGTATTTCGTATTTCATAATAATACTTGTCTAATCGTAAATAGTAAAGGGCCTAGTACTTTTTACCTGGAGCGTTCTACAGTTACTGTAAGATTTATAACTGTCAGACTGAGGGATTATTTCTTGCAAATTCAAGACAAGCGGTGTCAGTTTGTCTGAATATTCATTAGCTACTGAGTTGGGGAGTTAATACCGCATCCGATTAATGTTGATATTTTCCCGCACTTAGCCGTTGTTCAGGCGAGGGTACTCTGGCACGATTCGACGATTTGTTTTCGGTGGACACATTAGCGACTGTTTTACTTCACTTTGTAAACGGGTTAGTGTTTAGAATGGCTTTTTCGTGAGCCAGCTCTAATTAATTAGCGTTGGAAGAAAGTTAATATAATACCACATATTTCATTAAAGGATTAACGACGCCGGAAATTGTTTCTGTACCTTCGTCAAGAGGTCAAAATGTTTAGCGGTGTTTGACGGGACCGCGGAACTATGAAGGAGGTGCTCATAACAGCATCACATCAAGTATTCAGCAGCGGCGCGGGCACGCAGCGGAGGGCCCTTGAGGCCACTAAAACAAAACTTAAATCGTCGTGCGAACCCGCAAGAAAACTCCAAAAGCGGAAACCGCAGACCGTTTTAAGTAAAATATTAAATGCGCCGTAGGATTTGTTCATGTGCGGGCACTGGCCGGTTTTAATATTTGATGAAGCGCTCCCCGTCGCCGACGTTTTGTCTGGCCCTTAATTGCGGAGTGATGCGTCCGCGGTACCACTCGTCCAAACTCGGCGTCGACACAAGAAAATATTAAAACGTCCCGCGGCGCTCCCGGCTTACTCAGCGGACTAACTGTTTATTGCCAGCCTAGAGACGTTAATGCCTATAAATTTTATGTGTGTTCACAATGCCGCCGTAAAATGTTGCAATATTGCTAAATCCCGTTGTTTTTCTTTTAGATTTGAAAACAGAACCTACAGTTACGCACGTAAAGTGTGTCAATTGTAACTCAATACCACAATACGGCTTATGTAACATGACCACGTTAAGTATTAGCATATAGATTAAGCACCCGTTATACGTATATATATGAAATACTTTAATTAACTAAGTAAATACCTAATAAAGATTACGTTACTTTACCTAGCTCAAAACAACATTTGGATATTCTAGCATGTTTCAAAGAAAATTTGACGTGTAACTTATGTTACGTTTAGCAATTTACATTACACAGGCTCTGTGTTTCAAAGAAAATGCAACAGCTTTATTGTGCAGAATATCTCGTTTGACCTAAGAGTTGATAAAGCTTTGTACGCTGTTACAGTAAACAAGACTAATTAAATGTATCCGTTTAAATCTCTTTTAGCCGTCGTCGATAAAAGTGGTTTTCAGCGAGCCAATACAGCGATTAAGAATAATCTTTTGTTGAATTTTAATGTAAGTAATGGACGTTGTTTGCACAGCGGCTTAACAGATAACAAGCGAATCCCCTTTCAAATGAACACGCTTCATGTTCCGCATGATGCGGTTAATATAAAAATTACATTAGCACGTCATTCGTTGAAATGTACAGTTTGAACGTAACTAGTGGGATGTTCGGAATGAACAAACAAGACACGCACTGCTGGCTTCAATTACGGCGCGTGCGATATACGACGTCGTAAAGTGATCACGAGAAGGCTAGCCCGGGATCGCCCGGGACTGGCCGGGACTACCCGGGAAGGGACTGGTCGGGACTACCCGGGAAGGGACTGGTCGCGGACACTACGGCCCGATACGAGCCGCTTGACAAATCGTTACACACATTCGGTGTCGTTTGTTACTCCCAAGAATTACCTGAGGACCGCTACGTTCAACCCATTTTGCGTGCGGCACGTTTCTTTTCACATACAATAAAAAACTATCCAATACCTTTACGATACGTAAGATTCTTTTTAAGACAGTTATGGCTAACCGTAGACGGTTTCAGGTGATTGTTTTTAGAAATTAGAAACGTGGACTATTAAGGGAAGAATACTATACGACAGAAATAAACAGCACCAAGCCTTACCAGGACTTGGCGTCTAAACAAATATCTCGTCTTACAATATGAGCTACGATCCTTGAACTTTCCACAATCATGCGCATCTACCAAGTTCATTATAAGCGACAGCAATCACTAAAATAGGCTACGAATTTGTTTTATACTAACCACAACATCGAGTGTGACATGGGTACTTCAAAACATCGATAACAAGTTGGGACTGAAAGATGAGGGATGTACTCACTCGGATTATGATGCTGTTACTGTATACGTAACTACTTCTTTGCGTGTGGCATAACGAGTTACGTACCTGAAAGAAAATTATAAAAATAAAGTGACGTATTAGTATTTTGTTATAAAATTTGTTAGTTATAAATAACATAGAATTTAATATACACAACAAAACGAAATTAATTATAATAATTATACAATTAAAATTTATAGTTCATGTGAAAATTAACAAATAGGCTTTCAATGAATTGCCAATTTATAAATGCCAGTTATTTCCAGCAGCAAAATGTTAATTGACATAAAATTATATTTTAGGGATTTTGATTTTAGAAATATATTATGTTCATTTTAAGTTTAACTTAACTTAGTGTTTAACTTTATATACAGGGTGTTAAGAAACCTCTGTATATACCCTGTATAGAAGAAACGATAATTTACATGAAATAAGAAAGCCTCGAGGACAACCATCAGTTATTCGTACATTGAGTTATTCTTTGGCAATAAAATACTGTCACCTTGTGACAAGCCTTTAAATAAATTCACGCTGAAACAGTTAATCTCTCCTTAAATATACGTTGGTAATATATTTATTTAAATTAAATTTTGTTGAAGTGTGAAAGATAATGAAAATATTTAAACATATATTAACAAAAATAAACCCGGTACCTACCTATGTCTTTTTAGTTAAATAAAATAATTTTGAATTTGTGCTAGAGGTTTATGAACTAGCGGAAGAAGGAAGTCAAATTAAAATTCAACACATTGATTTCATCGCTGTCTAGCAAAGTACTTATAATTGAATTATTTATATGTCTAGGCCCGTACATATTTCATGTAATGAATACCTATGAAGCCTTAACAGTAGGTAGGCACTTTACATACAAACTGTCGGTCACATGGGCTCATTACATTACATTATCGGTGTGAACCAAAGTTTAAACTTGACACATTCTACTTATTGTTTTCCACACGCTTGTTAAGGCCTTCACTAGCCCCTAAAGTATCAAGTTTCATAAAGTCGACCTATTTGTCATCACGTACTAGTTAACAGTGGAAATTAGCTGAACATGGCGTGGCAAGTCGTAAATAACGAGGCATAGAAGGCAACCCGACACTAATTCAAAGCAATAAATAAAGAAACTAAACCATCTAATTATAAAGTGTAATATACAGTGATAATATTATACGGCGCCTGGAGTGATAACGATGAAACACTTTCCACCATATTATTGTCTGTTGTGAATATAAAACTCTAATAATATGTTCAAAAGAAAGTGATACTTAGCTTTATTAGTGAATCCTTTATTCAATTATAATTAAATTGGCAATATGGCAGCATTGACATACAACGTGGCAATGCTGCCAGCCTTTTGGGCACACTCCCAGTCGACAGCGATGTGGATGAATTTTTTGATGCCTTATTTTAGTTCTTAGTTTTATTTAGTTTATATTTTTTTCTTATTTGTTGTGTAGGCTTTATTATTATTATTATTATTTAAAGCCTGAACTGTCCCACTGCAGGGCAAAGGCTTCCTTCCTTCCACAGGTCTCTATTGTTTGCTATTTGTTGCCACTCTTTTTTGTATGCGTCTAGTTCATCCCTCCATCACCGCCTGGGTCTCCCACGCGGCACATGAGTAGATAAACGGAACAGAGGCAAAGCTTCGAACAACCGCTCGAATCGGTTGCACGCACACAAGCGCGCGGGGCATGTGTGCGTGACCACTGGCCGCTTGTCACATACGCGGCGAGACTGGAAAAAACCAGTTTACGCTGGCACCAGGGCTCGGATAACGGTATATTTTTCGAAACGGTTTCGTCTTAAATACCTAAAAACCAGTTTGTTTCGGTTACGTTCGAACGGAACGTTATAATAAGCGTTCCGTTCGAACAATAACATTGGAATTGTTCTCGGTTAATAAAACGTTTTTAACCGGTTTTTCTATTTTATTGGGTCCTTCGTTCGAAACAACGAAACTTCGATACGAAAATAAGAATATCACGATTTTAATTCAGTTGGTATTTGACGGCCGCTCGGCTAAGTTTCGTCGTTTCGTTAACGCAAGTAGACCCTATATCCACACTAATCCACACTATCCACACTAATATTATAAAGAGGAAAACTTTGTTTGTTTGTAATGAATAGGCTCAAAAACTACTGGACCGATTTTAAAAATTCTTTCACCATTCGAAAGCTACATTATCCACGAGTAACATAGGCTAAATTTTATTTTGGAAAAAAATAGGGTTCCGCAAGATATTTGGGTTTTTCGGACACAAGGTGTAAAAAAACAACCAGAAAAGTTACTTATTTTGCGTACGCTGCCTAAACTATAAAAGATAGAACCATAAAATGTTCTAATTAATTGTAGATCTTATAAATATCTACAAAAAAGTCCGCGACACACTATACCTATCTATGTCGAGTGAGGCACAACAACCATTTTTTTTAGGTTGAATTTTTTTTGGACTACATTTAAACGCATTTATTTTACTCATGCTATAATCCTTAATGTTGAAATACTTAACAACATACAATTTCCTTCTGATCATAGACCACTGCAAGCAACACTACTACTAAGTCGCCCAATAAAGTGTAGAAAAAACTTCGTAACACCACTTAATATTCCGAAAACAGAAGTCGAAATCAAAACATACATCGAAAATCTAAACATACATATGAAGGGCAAAGAAGCAGTCTCAAGCGACATCCAAACCTATTATAACTTCTTGGAAAAGGTCTTAACGGACAGTCTGATGTCAAAAAATAGAACCCAAAAAGAACGGCAAAAAATATTTAGTAAAGACACAGACCAACTAATAAAAAGACGCACTGAACTAATACGCACAAATAATAAAACAAAAGACATGAAAAATGAACTTAGCAGAATATATAAAGAAACCAATAAATCAATCAAGAGGGATTACAGAAACCACAGACAAGAAATCATTACAAGAAACATAAAAAACTTTAGAAGTGCCAAAAGAGCATACAAAGAATTAATAACACATAAAACTTGGATACAAAAACTGGAACAAAAGTCAACCGAAACAAAATCAAGAAAAGACATAATACACCTTGCAACTAATTTCTACAAGAATTTATACCAGAAGAGAAATAACCGTGACATTGAAATACAATCAAGAATCGGAGATGAAACTGATCAGGACCATGTTAAGCCATTTGAAGACGTAGAAATCTACAAACACATAAAACGGTTAAAATCTGAGAAGAGCCCTGGCTCAGATGGGCTATGTAATGAAGTTCTCAAAATAGGAGCACCTATTCTGATTCACTATCTGTTACATTTATATAATATGGTGTTGGAAACAGAAACTGTACCTGAACAATGGTGCACATCAGATATAATTTTGCTTTACAAAAAAGGTAACCCCTTGGACATAGGGAACTATAGACCCATTAGCCTACTAGCAAGCATATACAAATTGTTTTCATCTCTACTTCTAGAAAGATTATCACAGGATATTGATCAGCAGCAGCCAAGAGAGCAAGCAGGCTTCCGGTCGGGATTTAGCACAATGGACCATATACATACACTAGAACAAATTATTGAAAAATACCGAGAGTTTAACAGACCTCTGTATCTGGCCTTCATTGATTATAGCAAAGCCTTTGACAGCATCAGCCACTGCTCAATATGGAATGCACTACGATGTTCAAACATTAAACAAAAATATATTAACATCTTAAAATTTATATATGCAAACAGTACGAGTAAAGTAAAACTAGAAAACAGAGGAGAAGTTATAAGCATAGAAAGAGGAGTCAGACAGGGAGACCCTCTGTCACCGAAACTTTTCATCGCTGTGCTCGAAAATATATGTATTTCGGAAATTAGACTGGTCAAACAAAGGAGTGCTAATTAACGGATGTTATATAAACCATCTAAGGTTTGCGGACGACATAGTCATAATTTCTGAAACCTTTAAAGATCTAGAAGAAATGATGAGATCCCTTGATGATGAAAGCTCTAGCATTGGCTTAGAAATGAATGTAAACAAAACAAAGATAGTGACTAACAGTCATAAAAGGTACATTGAAATAAAAGGAAACAACATAGAATACGTCAACAATTATATGTAGGCGCTTCGCTATTTCTAGTGTTAAGAAACGTGAAAAGGAACTGCTGAAACATGACAAGCGAGTTGACGTTTCTTGACACTGACGCAACTCCGGGCTCTTTTGCTCGCGGCCGTCGGATGAAGAGGAATCTGGTGGCTCCGCATTGAAGCAAAACGTGTTCGGTGGAGTGTCGTTGTTCTTAATTCTCCTCGCCCGCCTACCCACGATAGCTCGGCAATCGCAATGAACGATGATGATAACCAAGTTTCTACATATATATATTTGGGAAAACAAGTATCATTTAACAAGTACAACAATGAAGAGGAAATAACAAGAAGAATCAACATAACATGGAAAAAATTTTGGTCACTGAAAGAAGTCCTAAAAGGAAACTACAGTCAGCATTTAAAAAAAGTTGTTTTCGATACATGTCTTTTACCATGCTTACTCTACGGCTGCCAAACCTGGATATTCACAAACAAAGTAAAACAACACATTAAATGGACTCAAACAGCAATGGAAAGGAGCATGCTAAAGATAAGAAAAATTCAAAAGATCAAGAATGTAACCATCAGGCAAAAAACTAAAATTACCGACGCTCTAATCCATGCACTCACTCTTAAATGGAAGTGGGCCGGGCACATCTCCCGATATACAGACAAAAGATGGACTATTGAAACAACACGATGGAAAGGCCCAATAGGAAAAAGAAATGTTGGCAGGCCAATGACACGGTGGGCTGATGATATCATTCAAGTAGCAGGAAAGGAATGGATGAATTCTGGCAAGGATAGGGAATTATGGAAAAAGATGGAGGAGGCCTTTACCCTAACAGGGATCCATATTTAAATCAATAATAATTATAATTAAAGATAAAAATTTTACTAACATAATTTTAACAAACTTACTAACATTTTAAATGTAACTCAGAAATATGGAATAAATGGCTTAATTATTATTATTATAATTATTATAATCCTTATCAAAATAAATTATTTAATCACTAAGTACAGTTTAAGTAGATAATATTTGGTCTTTGAATGATTAAAATTGGACGTTTGGTTTTGAAGTTATGGCGAAAAATTTGTAGGAATTGATTTACGAAAATAATGTTTTACGCATGGGCAACTTTATGTTGCCCTATCACGGGTCGGGGCTCCCGACCATAAGTATATTTTGTTACCTGAAAATAATTTAACGTCAAATGTTGTTTATAGAGAAGCTCTACAATAATCTTCGATCCGTTAGGATTCTTATCCCCCCTGACAATTCATGTTAAAAGGTTAATCCAAAAGCTTTGGATTATCGGTGCCGGGTGGGATGACGTTCCCCCTGACGAGGTCGTCAGTACATGGAAACAATATCAGGATCAACTTTCTCAGTTGCAACATCTAAAAATTTCGCGTAGAGTCACTCGTACTGATTCACAATCCTACGAGCTACACGGATTCTGCGACAGTTCGGAAACTGCATATGGCGCGGTCATTTATTTACGAGTAACAGACGTAGATAACAATTCTTACGTTCATTTCGTTTGTTCGAAAGCTCGCGAGGTACCATTAAAACGTACCTCATTGCCACGTCTAGAACTCTGCGCCGCAGTTTTGCTTTCAGATCTGTACAAATTCTTTACAGAAACTTATCGGTCTCGTAATCCTATTTCAGCTGTCTTTTTGTGGTCCGATTCCAGTGTTACACTCTCTGGGTTGCGTTCACCCTCATGTCGTTGGTCTACTTTCGTTGCCAATCGCGTGAGTCACATTCAAGAAATAACAGCTATTGAATATTGGCATCACGTGTCCTCTGCAGACAATCCTGCAGATGTTTGTTCGCGAGGCCAATTTCCAAGTGAACTTCTTCACAACTCGTTATGGTGGGCGGGGCCACGATGGTTACCCGAGCCGCATGAGTCATGGCCATCTTGTATTGACAGCGTTGATAATGACGAGCAGAAAGTTGTTGAGGCCGAGACTCGTAAATCTCCTGTGTTAGTATCAACTGTGCATCCTCGGGAAAAAGATTTTTCAATTATCGATAACTTATTAAATCGTTTTTCATCGTTAGAAAAAATCAAAGCCGCAAAGCAACATTTGTATCGCATAGTCGGTGATCGGGTTCTAACAGTTGAAGAACTTACTACATTATTCGTACAAATCGAGGCGGTTTTAAATTTACGGCCCATGTGCCCTGTTAGTTCGGACCCTAATGACTTGTCAGCGTTAACACCGGGTCATTTCCTTACATTGGAGCCTTTGACTGCTGTCCCCGATGATGATTATTCCAACGTCAATATTCATCGTCTTCATCGGTGGCAGTTGTTGCAAGCTTTCCAACAAAGTTTATGGTCAAGATGGAAACACGAGTACTTAAATTCACTCACTCAACGCGCCAAATGGACCAAGAACTCAAGACCATTAGGGGTGGGCTCGCTTGTGATCATCAAGGATGATGATCGACCTCCTCTTGCATGGTCACTTGGTAGGGTTACTGATCTTCTTCCTGGCGCTGACGGAGAAGTTAGGGTTGCAATTCTTAAGACCGCTACTAGCAATTCTGTTAAGCGACTCGAAACTCTGTCCTCTACCTATAGAGGATTAACGTATTATTTAACTTAATATTATTAAGCATCGTAGGTTAGGTTGACTGGATTCGTAGTTCAGTAACTATTAAGGTTTAACGTTTTCTTCCTAACTTTTCTATTTATATTTCGTATTTTCGAAAATACCATAGGTATTTTGGTGGGCGGAATGTTTCGTCATCATACAAATTACTAAAATAAGAACGTTTAAATTTCACCACGGGCAACACACGATGTTCTTATCGATTTTCAGCAGTGGCAAGCACAACTGTTTTGACAGTTGTAATACGTGCCGTACTCGTTATCCGATTGGTGCTACTGCTGCATCTGTCATGACGTCACTACCGTTAACGGACAAACCGCCCCCCCCCCTATCGACAATCTTTTCTTACCATCTTGCACGCGCGCGCACTTCGCGATCTCTCTCAAGAAAAAACCCTTTAAACGCGTCAACTCGACCGATATTCTGCTGGAAATCCCTATTCCGAGCAGCTCGTGACCTTCAGCAATCAACTGTGGTCATCATCAGAAATCAATCATAGCGGAGGCGGATCATCGGCAGCAGAAATAGCAGACCAAGGTACGTGCACGTGTTTTAGTTTGTTACTGCTGCATTTACTTAAGAACATCGTTTGTGTGATCGTCCAGCCTCTTGGGCTGTCCCAGATGTGTAGTTACTCCTCGTTTCTATCGCGACTGCACAGTGTATGAAAAGATCCGAAGAAGAAGAAGACCGTAAATAGCTAGTATAATAAAATCTCCTATAGATTTTGTGACGGTGACGCCAAAAATTGTTAATTGTGTAAAACTTTAGGCGGGAATTTCTGTCGGTTGTCTCAAATATTCTCAATTACCACGGCAGAGCACCAGCCAGCCTAGCATGCGCACCACGGCTATTCGTCGACGCTCGTCTTGCGATGTCAGTGCCGTGTGAGTGGGAAAGACATCACGCTGACGAGAGAAAAGTGTCGACAAAATTTTGTCGTGGTGCATATGCTAGAACACCATATTGCAAACTACCTAATTACTCGCAAGTCGCAACACACACAACCTTAATCAATGCGCGACCGCATCGGAATGAATAATTTATCGAAATTTAAACATACCCTACAGAACCCAACAAGTTCATGCTTTTCGCTGCACACTACATGCGGCTGTGTCCTGCGGAATAAACCGGTTTTTTATAACTCTCTTTTTGTTCTCATTTCGTTTTCGTTCCGAACAAAATGTTGTTCAAAGAACCGTTGAAACCGTTTTAAAAACGTTATTTTAAATAACGGTTCCGAGCCCTGGCTGGCACAGCCAGTGTACAATCTAAGGGTCAGTCCGACGCACGCTGTTTGTTTTGTTAGTTGCAAGTTTAAGTTTTTATAAGTTTAGTTGTAAAAACGTGGTATTATATTAATAATAATGGTTGTTTATTGTACCGTGTGTATGAATAATAATAGAGAAAACAAAAATATATCATACTTTAACTATCCCAAGGAGTACAATTAGGTAAGTAAATATTTGGTTATTACTTTTTCAAGCAAGTACCTTTATTTTATTGTATGATCCTTTTTATAATAAGAAGAGAGTAATTTGTACAACACGGTAGGTATTTTTTATTAAAAAAAAACAAAAATTATAAAAAGAAAATTCTTAGAGTAAATAATTTGTAAACTATTCTATCATACTATTATATATTCTATTATACTGACTATTAAAACTATTTAAAAAACGTTTTGTTTGATTTGTCTTCACCTATTGTGACAACCCTAACAAAATAGGTAACAATTTTGCACGTTCTTAAGAAGCTTTGCCTCTGTTCCGTTTATCTACTCATGTGCACGCGGCCTCCGTCTATTAGGAACCCAATTTGTGTAGGCTTAGTTTTTATATTATTGTACATATTTTAAGTTTAATAATTATAATTAAATAAAGTTGATTATTCTAACTTGCCGTTTTAAAATTCTAAATACATACTACAAATGGCATTTAAGATAACTAGCTTAGGTGTTATTCAAATCTTAAATATAAATTGAATCTTCAAGCCAATGTAATTAAATAGTCAACCATTATCATAAGTGTTACTATTTATATTATTTATTTGGATGACCCTTGATACCATTAATCATGTATATTGTTAATTATTGTTGTTATTCTTTCTTAGTAGGTACACAAGTGTTCATGTATGTAGGTACCTACTAATGAAATTTAAATTACAAATGAAACTTTATGACGATAAGACGTATCTTGACGGTAAATTACACAAATAATTCCGGATCGTGTGATAACAAACCCGTTAGGCAATAAAATGCTGAATTAGTTAAGTAATTAAAGCAGTTAGTACTGTAGTTAAACAGTTATATCGTTTGAATATATCGATGTTATTTACTAAGTCATTACTTTACTGTTTGTCAAGCCAACTCCTGGGGCAAGTATATGCTATGCATACCTACGTCTACTGTTTAAAACTTATCACTCACAAGTATAGTTGTTAATCCTGTATCCTAACGTAGATAACACTTTCAAACAGCAGTTCTATTCACCTTGATGATTCACAACACTTGTACACTTGAGCCTGCATGTATATTATGTACATACAGTATGTAATGGGTGCAAACCAATTATGTTTCACACACAGTTACTAATTATAATTTCCTCGGCGCTGCCATTCGGAAAACTATGTTTAGAGTGTTCTATTTATTAATTAGTAGCTAAATACGCTGCAGTGAGCACAGTTATATACCACTTAAATTAGTTAGAACAACGCTTCGGACTTTATAAAATTTTAAACGGGCTATTTCATTGTGTAACTGTTAAAATAATGTTATAATTAAATTTCTATTTGTGGAAATGCGTTTGTTATTAAAACAGCATGCAACACGTACGTGTTTGGGATACATAAGACTGTATGCCTGTATGGTGGCGTATGAGTCGTATATTTGGTTATACTTCCGTATGCGACTGTCGACGTATACTAAAGTACGTAATAAAAAGCAACGCTAGTTTGTGCGCTGGGCTAAGATGTATGCACATATGTACGACGGTTAATTTAGTATCCAGGTTGTGGTCGTGGTGACATCCATCTATTACTGGTAAGGAGATCGCACATTGCCTTGAGCCCGCACCATTCAAGAACTCACAAAGCGCATATGCTAATAACACATTTGCAATTAAGATCGCAACGCCCACAAGGGGACGCCATTGTTTCATACATGCGAGATGTGTCTACTTATTATTTATAACGTTACAATACATAAGTGGACACCTACATTTACTTTTTATACCGTTTGCAAATGAAATTATGAGATTAGCAAAAGCTTTTTATCGACTTAAAACGCGTGATTCGAATCCGAAACGGAGAAGAATTTAATACTGAATTATGAAAACATTTCGTTGATAAAACTTTCGTTCACCGCTGATACTAATGGAACGAATTTTCAAAGTAAAAGTTGTACAACAAGCAATCTCCCGGCATGGAAAGTTGGGCGAATTTCAGTTGAGCACCGACCGGTGAGCATCACCAAAAGAATGTAATAAGGCACAGGTGCCGCAAGTTCTTTATTGGATTTCGCACGTTCCGACTCGACGTGTTTGATGGCCGGAAGATTCTTGCTAAACTCTTTGCTAGATATTAATTTTCCTCCAAAATAATCTTTTGGACTTGTCTGTGACTTCACTGCTGAATGAATGTATTTTAGCAATGGGAAAGTGGGGCGCATTTATAGCGCTCACCTGTTGAGCCGTCCCTCGGTTCCGTCGTAACAAGATTTGAAGTTAAGCTTACACGCCAATGGAAACACCTGTATGCTATGAGCAAAAACGAAGTTTGATTTTCGATTACATAAACATTGTGTTTTCATTGTAAACAACAATAATTTATATTTAATCGCATTCGTGTATCGATTGTAATCAAAATCGTATATTGCAAAGAATAATATGTCCATTTGGTGGTGCAGCTGTGTCACGAGGTCATTCCGAAATGTGTTTCTCGGTGAACGAAGGCGACTGAAAGGAAAAGTATATGCCGCAGCGGTGCGCGCCGCCGCTGCAGATCGTGTCATTGACACATGCAAATTCGAACAACGCTTCGGTGTCGGGTCATCGAACCCTCCATTCAATGACTGTCGAAAGTTATCCGTGAATACGGCGGCGGGCGCGGCGTAGCCTACGATGAGCTCGTGCACCGTAGCCGGCACGCGATTGTAGCGTCTATAATCATTCATAAATGAAGCGAATTTACCTTGCGATCGTTCACTCAGCTATTGGTGAACACTAATTTATGTGTCTAGTTCTTGGTTGCGTTATCGAACACTCAAATCCATTGTAAACAGTGACTTGTCGCGTATGTTATAAGGTTGCTTATTTGATGTGTTCGATTGAATCCGACAGATGCGGTGCTACACGAGGTGCGTCTGGCCATTGTATAATTAGCATTGCGAATTTCGACAAGCTCTCGGTGCTAGACGCCATTCGCAAATACAAACGGTCGGTATGCAAATCTCTCTTGTCTGTAGGACATTTACATGGTTTGTTAGGCGTGGCCTATCAGATATAACTGTCCAGATGTAAGTATCTACATATAATTTTTCACTGTTGCAATTTCAACAATATATAAATGTTTCATATCCGCTACTGTTCGTGATGTAGTGTCCAGTTTTCATATGCGATACAACTCGGTATGCACAAAGACTTAGGTAGGTATATAAATTATCAGCACTCATGTTATTATGTTTGCAAAGCAAGCATCATAATGTGTGCACGGGCTGGCGGACGCCGAGATAAGCGAGTCGTCCTTGTCCGTGTGTGATGGACGTAAAATTTCTGAAAGGGTGACCTAAATAACGTGGAGAGTAATCTCTGATGTGTGCTATCATCGCGAGATGGTCATGTTGATTGTTCCAACACGAGCGTGACGTCACGCGGCCGCAGCGCCCCGCGCCCAGACGGCGGTGTGTGAACTTGTACGTATGTAGCTACATGATTCATAAATAGGCGCTCACTTATTTAGAAACTGTAAGCAACGTAGCTTGATTTATTTTGTTACTGTCTCTGGTTGAAAGACGGATGGAGGAAAACATACAGTGCATCAGCTGTTTGACGTCCTACGCGAGTTGTAGCGGTCAATTGAAGTGGGCAGTTAAATGGCTTCATGTGTTTAGTAGGTAACAATTGCTAACGGCGAACTTTAAACACATCGTGGCTATAAACAAGGAACAATCGTTAAAAATAAATATGAGTAAACATTCGTTAACATAATAACCTCATCGAAATAACCACTAGGAAGAAAGTGTAGAACACGTTTACGCAATAAAACCGCATAAAGCGTTGCTAACATTGATTTACAGTAATTTAGTGTGAAAGGAAATAAATACTTGTCTGTCAGATGTCTTTCACAGAACAATGACATGATTTATAGGAGACAGATAAGTATTACACGTAGGATATCGGACCGTCTGCGTTGCTGTCCACACAGCCTGTTTATTTCAAATGCGATAAGATTTAAGATGGTCGACTAACTCCGAGACTAGTGGAAATTAATTGCAGATATATTCTAATTTGCTGTAATCAGTTTTCGGAGAGTTATCTTATCGTTATCTATTTATAGTCGAATTAAAGCCAATAGACAATACATTGTAGGGCAGAAGATTAATACAGAAAGGAAATTTTTACGTTTAAATGAAAGTCGGACTCTAGGAACTAAGTAATGAAGAGAATGTAATTAGAAACCCTGTGTGCTTTAATCAATATAAAAACAACACGTTTAAGAAACAAGCCCATTATTTGTAGAGATAAATGTATGTAAACAAGTGTATTGCGTATGTGCTTAGTGCTCAGTGAGGGAGCTGCCGTACGGCCGCGGCGGGTTGCGGCGCGGGTGCGGCGCGGCACGAGAAGCTGCCCACTGGCGGCTGGCCGCATTCCTCATAGTTGAAAGTAACACGGTATCCGGCTGCGAAAAATTACCGTCTCGCTCGACCACCGGCCCGGGGATTCTGCTTCTATTTCATATAACCATTTCTTATAAACTAGACACGACTATTATCGATTTAATGCAAACTCAGAAACAAAATTGCGAAACAGAACCTGCACTGGCGCGGACTGCACGCCGCTAGATGTTGTCTTATCAAGATGATTTAGATAATGTCAGTCTGTATTACTACCATTATAAATAGACAGTGAAAGTTAAGGCTTTGCTTGTGTATCTTGTATCTGATGAAGAAAGGTTGCTTTTAATGAGTAGTAAAAAAGGGTTAAGGAAGTTACTGCAATATTTATAAATCAAGTCATGTAGCACCTGAGCGGAGAGGGCGGATCGCTGTGTAATATAAATGACGGCGGAACGTTTTATTTATCATCCGAGTTCGACAACCTCTCGTTCTTTACGCAACGTGTGATTATAATTAACATTTTGATACACACAATATCGACGCGAGAACTCGATAGCGCAAAAAAGTACGAATTAATTTTATTATATTAACATACTTTTAAACTAAATTGATTACGATGCCAATTTTTTTTATTGTGATATGAATGACTTAATCAAATAAATAATATTATGTTTTTAAAGGCCAAGGACAACCACACAATTAAATAAAAAAGATATACAACAAAAATGGTTATCTCATAGATATTATTCGTGAAGAAACTGAAAAATATTCAAATTGGAAAACCTACATTCTAAAAGTATGAATGATAAATATTGCCGACACTTGGCACAGGTAAAATATCTGTGCACGAACATTATAACTTAAACGAAAGTGTGCAATTCTTTTCCTGTTCGAGTGTTCGAGTCGCTCGGCCCTGCGCACACGAGCGACGTCGTCTTCGTGATTGCTTTGCGCGAATTTTTTGTTCGTCTGGCGCGCAGGTGTCTTGTCGTAGGCAGAGTTAAGACTCCAAGCCTTTTTTTTCTCAATAGCCTTCGACCCGACTCGCAGCCATTGTATGTTTTGATCGTTTTTTTCAGCTCATCGTCTGTAGAATCGTGAATCTTGTGTAGGTACCTGTTAATACTTTACCTTCGAATTCTAATTTAAGAAGATAAAATAAAAAAGTTTGTTTTATGAACAAACGAATCGGGAGCTTTTAAAAATACCTGTTTTATTATTGTAGAGTGTACACACGATATATTAACCGTTATTACGGGATGGGTTTATTATGTACTCGTCTGGCGTTCCCATGACACGAATGAGATCCAGTATTTGGTACGGAACAGGTTGGTTCGGCACTCGGCATTTACTTAACGGCCCTTAGTTTACGTAACGCGTGCTGAGAGATTGCTAAAATGAATGGCGTGGTTCCCAAGACGGCGAGCCGGCGGCCGGCGGGTGCATGCAGGGCGGGCCTCTCTAGTGGTATTGCGTTCCGTTATCTTGCGGTCATCAGTCTCTCGAAACGGGTTGCGGGCCCCGGAGGCGATACACCGGAACTGGCGAGCTGTATACGGCACACGCCGGGCACGTCCTCGCGCCGCCGCGCCGCCGGAGCGGCTTGACGTGTCGCGTCACTGCCGCCGCCGCCATGCCGGTGCCACCTGACGTGCATCACAGAACAGCCCGCGCCTCACTTACTTTCGTGCACGCGAAACGGCCCGTTTCACAACCTGTCCGCTTCGATACGGTGTCGCCGTTTAATTGTGTGAAGTGGGGACGTCGCGTCGCTCACACTCCACTACTTACTACACACATCTGGTCACCTAACGCTTGGACTGACATGCAGGGAATAGATTTAACCTGCTGTACACCTAAAACAACTGTTTCATTATTTTAAATGACCAAGAAAAACCTGCAATTTTTGCAGTGGAGTGCTATAGGCTGATGATGATGATGATAACGATAGATTATGTTATACGCTAGATTTTCAAATGTATAATCAGTGAAACATAATTAAAATTTCATTTAATAAATTAGGTGCAGTTTATTATAAACCAACGTATAGACTGTAATAAATCACTCACATCTGATTTCAAAGATAAACGGCTATGAGAAATAAAGTTACAGTCGGTTCCCCGAAGTGCAACTTATCTCAGTAATCATCGCGCATTCAAAAGCATAATTCTAGTAATAAACGGTAATAATAGTACAACAAAAACTTAATTGGAAGAAAGATCAATGGGGTACAGACAATTCAATCAGTGTTATTAATTGTTACGTTTCCTACTTCACAGTGCCCGTATGCGCGTGCCCATACTGCGGGCGAGGGGGGAGCACAGGGCTAGGGGAAGGAGGGGGTGGGGACTCGTGAAGTTATAAATAATTAATGCGATAGATAACTGTGCGGCGTGCGCCTGGGCAATACGTGCACCAAGCGCCTAATTGCAATGGACTATGAAAGATCAATAAATATAACAATGAAATGAATAGTCAATGAGACTTTTTCCATCATACACGAGCTGTTTGTGTAAGCAATTACTGATCATAATTGTATTGGGAGTGATATATTGCCTAATTATGAAAATAGTTTACTTATTCACGTGATGTAATTATTACAGCCGATGATTAGATAGAACAGAAGCTTTTTAGGGTTCCGTACCCAAAGGGTAAAACGGGACCCTATTACTAAGACTCCGCTGTCTGTCAGTCCGTCTGTCTGTCTCCAGGCTGTATCTCATAAACCGTGATAGCTAGAAAGCTGAAATTTTCACAAATGATGTACGCTATAACAGCAAATACTAAAAACCACATAAAATGAATATTTAAGGGGGGCTCTCATACGACGGTGGTACGGAACCCTTCGTGCGCGAGTCCGACTCGCACTTGGCCAGTTTTTAGCAATCTTTCAAATCTTTCTAGCTTCCTGGATGAAATTTATTACCGAAGAGTTTCAGTAACGCAATAATATCGTGTAACACTATAATAAAAGGGTTAACCTAATAAAATAAATTGGTATATCCGTGAAGGTACAATGAACGAATCTGTGGTTAACACCAAACAAACCGAACTTAGATATAACTGTTCATATATTCTGCTCCGATATTGAAAACTTTTGTTGGATTTTGTTGAAAGATTGTTTTCAAAGTGGGAATGTGTTGAGTCACCGGATTATTGTTTCGACGAACGAAATATTTTTTTCAATAGAACTTTGGAACAGAAGGCCTCGCCGTGAATCGCTTTAATTACAATTTTTGCTTCCACAAAGTTCCTTCCCCTTTATTCAGATATAAATATAATGATGGTCGCGTCCCAAATTGAATTGATTTCATTAATTTTATCCGTGTTATTTGAATTTGTTTATACCTAACGTTTTTAATAGAACATCGTTATGGAAATACTTGAAATTTTTATGAAGTTTGAATAAATGTAACGTTGATTTTTTGTCGGCCATTTTATGTTGTTATGCCTTATAATATTAGATTTAATAGCAACGACAAGAACATGTTTTAAACATGATTCTTAAGTCGTTTCTTTATTACGGTAAATAAAACTGTTGATGGTTTATTTTAACTATGTTTAATATTTTAGTAGCTATATAAAATAGGGAACTATATTTTCTATCACCAAAATTTATATTTGTCATCAAGTTGTATCACCTAATAAATAGATCTATCGCCACGAAATATTTTCGTTCTCAGATAAACAAAAGTTGTTCCCAGGTATGAATTATCAAATTAATGTTAATATATGTGTAAAATAAGAGATCGATAACCAATAAAATTATATTGCATTACATGAATATAAACTTCGTTCTTATAATAACAGTTTTGTTACTTAAATAATAGCTCTGTGCTCAGAATGGTAGATCTGTCACCAAATAAATCGATTATCGATCCCTGACTGCGACTCCTTTTTATTTGATATTTTGTCACCAATACAGTAGTAACATTTTATTTCGTTCAGATATTAAATTAATAGTATTCGTTACCAATTTAATACATCAATTTATAATTTTAATGAAAAAATGATCAAAGGGGCGGAGACAAATTGGCGCGCTTTAAAAATTGACCAAGACAAGAATAAATATTGATTATTTTAACTTTAATTAAGTGTTTTATCTACTATTCTGCTAGCCATAAGCCAGCTATTTTAAACCAGCGCTGATTGTTCAGTGGTAATTATTTTAAACAATAAATATTGATTATTTTGACTTTAATTGTTTTATTTACTACTCTGCTAAAAATTTTATTTAAATATAATTTATACTACCAGTGGAAATTTAGAACCTTGGGAGTCTAGTTAAGTAGCAGAATCTTTTGGTTGAAACGATGATGACAACCCTAATTTTTTATTTGAACTTAATGCAATTTTCTAGTAACATAATATGATTTATTGGTGATCTCTTTAAATTAGTTTGCTTAAATACTTATTAGGACACACCTATTTATAATACATTCAAAAACATTTATTTGGTACTAGACCTTATATCTCAGGATTATAGGTGATTTATTGTGGAACTGATTTTGCATTGTTTGGTGACTACATTTTGGTGACAGATCTACTATTTTGAGGACAAACCCTATTATTTAAGAAACACAAAACTAATTAAATTGGTGATAGCTTAAATGATACCCTATAAAATACTGTCTCTATTATGGTTATTCACACAAACATTCATTCAGCAGTTAATAAACACACTGAGAGCACAACAAAAGTTAAATAAATGAAATCCATTTCTTTATTAAACCTAAAGAAGCTTTATTCCGGTACAAGGAAATGATCAAACGTCTAACGATGAGACCTCATCATACAACATTTTGTAAAGCGGCTGTTTGTCCATAATATCGCGGCTAAAGAGGCGCATTACAGTAGATCCGCAAAAAATCCGTTGGTTGCGGACAGGCAAATTACTGTGAAACCGTTCTAGACCAGGCCAGCAGCTGACGAGAAGACGCGATGACGGTCGCATTACATACACAAAGTTATATACGAGTGCTCGCAGTTACATACCGACCACTTATTGCTTACCGCTTTCCGCGATCTGTTTAAACTTTGTGTACTAAGTAACTTTATTCGTTTTAGAAATCTAGATGTTACTTAAAGATTACTCGCATTGAAACGGTTGTAAAGCTTCATTGTTATACTTGTCCTTGCACGATGACATCAACAATCTAGCATATTTATTGGATGACTAAATTCAATCTAAAATTACGCTACATTATATGATGCTACTTGAGGCAAACAAACAAAGACTTCAAGTAACTCACGCTTAAACCAGATACTCTCAAGACAAGCATATTTTTGGAAGTTCAGCATTCTGAGAGCGGCTAGACAGCTAAGTAAAGTGAGCGTATTTCATCGTTGTCGGGGCAACGAGACACTCAGACCGACGGCATCTCAGATAACACAATGCTCCGAAATAGGCTTGCTTCTGAGGTGGTCCAAGATCTTCGTAGTATTTCACTTGAATCCACATGAGGCAAAACCGAGAGCAGTTGTTTTAAATTATATTTCATATTTAGGTAATAACCTAAATATGAAATATAATTTAAAACAACTGCTCTCGGTCTCTCGGTCTCTCGGTAGAATCCTATTAGATTGGATTGCTGTAATACATTTGGTATTCAAGAGGAACTTTTGATTGTCATCTGCTCAAAATGTAACATCAAAATCTCTACATCTAATCAAAAATTTTGAGAAATTAATTGTATACCGCAGAGTGTGCAGACGATTGCAATAAATGCAGACACATAAAAAAATAAACAATTTAAATGCTAATAATCATATGAATATATGCACGTAACGCCTTATTGAATCCGAAAAATACCGACAGTTGTATGTATAATACTGCATAATTCATATGTATTTATTTTACATTTATACACACATCTACATCACGACTAATGTGGCAAGTCAAACGTGTATCGTGCCCTATTTTAAGAGCGTATGAATATTAGACTGCAAGACTGTCCTTGAGAATCGATTGGATCGATTTACATTCCGATTGGATTCCAATGTATCGATTGAATAAATTGATGCGAGAACAAGATATAAGTGCGCTGAGCATTTGTTTTGTGACTGAGGTGTCCACGCCTTCTTCGTGTATTTACTATCGCTTGATTTTGTCGGCGCTGATTGCCGAGCGGTGATTTAGGCAAGTTTCCAACACGGGTATGTAAACAAAGAGCAATTTCACTAATTAAGTACTCGGCGTGTGCGGTAGACGGTGTTTGTGATGCGACGCGCGTTCTATCAACGAAACTTCAATTACTAGATACCTACAAGTATTCCGTGGCTTACTTATTTACACATTATGTTGAACGTTAACATTGTTGTTCTCTACAATGTCAACGTTTAGCTAAATTACTTTTGTGTTTGCTGTAACTAGTAACTACTGTAAAATTATCTTTAAATAAAAAACAAACGGTCTTTGACCCAAAAAAACAAGTAACTTTTGACATCATAGAATACTTTCAAGGTAGGCTTTTACTTAATTATTTTTACAGGCTCTAGATCTAGATTTATAATTTGTAAATTAACATCTCTGTCGATAGCCAACACAAATTATTTTTATGACTTGATATAGTTGTGCATGTATTAAGATAGCAGCAAGGGCGGATCCAGCATTGGTGCGGGGGGGTGGTCACATAGTCGTGGCCAAGTCCCAAGAAGCAAGGGTTTTTCAGCTTTTGGTCCAGAAATCTGATTTTTTTTAATAAGATTTAACTTAGCCATATTTTAGCCGACACAAAAGAATTTTCAAACATTATTTCTCCCAATGCAATGCTCGTTCATTATTCCAAAAAAATTGTTGTTCTCCTAAGTTAGGTAGCAATCGGCCATTAAAAAATGAGCCTAAAATAGGTTGCTAATTTCCTTTTGCACCATGACATTGGCCGCGCAGCGCGATTTTTTTCTACATCATTACATATTTTGTTGCTTTTTTTGGGTTTGTTACTGAACAACTCGGGGTCCAGCTGCTCTTCTGCCCTCTTTTAGAAATAGAAAACAATTTAATTAGTGGTCTACCTAGTTCCTGGACCTAGCCCAGGGGGTGGGCATGACCCCATGACCACCCCCCTGGATCCGCGCTTGGATAGCAGCGGGAGATAATGCAGCAACTAGGCACGTATTGATGCAACAATGCAATAAAATGTAAACGTAAATGTGCAATGTAGTGTGGTGTGGGGGGCGTCGGGGCGCGGGCGGCGCGTGCGCGGCCCTGGCGGTGCGCAAGGTCAATGGCACGCGCCTCTCCCGCTCGCACACCGGAATTCCATATTTAAATCTCGTCCGCAGAAAAATGGCGGTCGACTCCATTCCGCGGCCGCGCCGTGTGTACGGAGAATTAATAAAACATGCCTCCCACTTTTTCTTATCGTTTTTTCCGAGTATCGTTAAAAACTTGGTAACAGTGCGGTTGCAGTTTGCTGTTATGTTGTGTCTCTCCGATACTTTCAGCCCATATATGTAAGAAAATTAATCGTAATATTTTATACGCTTTTTAAATTTTCTGCTGCCTACTTAATTACGGTACTTAAATATCCAATAAAGAAAAATAATAATTGGCATTACGTCTAAATATTTTGACCGACCGTATCGCGCCGGCCGGTGAGTAGCAAACGTTAAATGTAGCGCTTTTCCGTAGCACCACGCTACGTAGACGAAATGTAGGCATAGTGTTACCTACGTATGTATATGTTACGCGGCAGCGGACACAATTAACTGGGTACAGTAAAGTGCAAGTCACTGGCAATCGGAGACCGCTCGGATTTCATCACAAAAGGGAAGGGAGTCGGGGACGACATGTGAATTTGGGGACTAAGCGACGCTACCGCTAATGTGACTAACAATAATAGGGATTTTAGTTGAAGAACGTGATACAAACAGTTCATTAGTTTTATGTAGGCAGCTTTATTTATAGCTTCCATTTACATACATAGACATACGTGTATGCAACGTTTTAATGAGTAATCTGCAGTTGTAAGGATACCTACACGACACACGTACATCTAAATAGAATGATTTGAAATTGAGTAAAGAAACAGGATGCACCCACAGCTATGCCTACTCGTAGGCGACGCCTACGCTACGAGATTTTATGAAGATCGATCGTAGACATTAAAAGCAATTGATCAAAAACATTTATTTAATGAGAAGCAAAAATAACTTTCAATTACATGGGGAGCAGAACCCTTTCACAAAGTAACTGAAGTACGTGTCGTTTTAGTGGAGAGCAACAAAAAGGAAATAACACACAGTCACACTCAAATTGAACGCACGAAGTAATGCGGCGAAATTAATTAATGTCCCCTTTGGTGGCGCACTGAAAATGTTTTAAAAGCGCCGCTGATTCTTGGAGGGAGGACGAAGTGCAAGTCATCGGCGCGCCGCCGCTGCCCGCCGGCGCACACAATTTACAGCGCAATAAATTTCAACACAGAAACAGTGAAGCGTTATCTGCTAACAGCTCAAATGAACTGTCTCTCTGTAGCGTACAACAGTGAATCGGTAAACGCTAAAATCATTATCCTCAACATAACTTAGTATTTCGCGAACTCCATCGCTTTCTTTCCACCCAACGAAACAAAGGGCAGTTCATCGTACGAGATTTAGTGCGAGCGTAAAACTAACCACAGCGAATGTGTAGTTCGGATTTACTGAGTTATAAATCTGAGTGGTGTCATTGGATAAAGAGGCGACTAGAAGAGCCGGCAGTGTAGCCCCGCTTTTAGTTTTTGTCGGCAATTAACTGAACAGTAAGTTGAGTAAATAAGTGTAAAGAAAATTCGTTAGTGAGCGAGTGCCGGAACTGCATGCTTCATAAATTTATTGCTTAACACACTTACACCTGGTGCCGCTTTGATATCGCTCGCGACTGTAACTACACGTAGACATGGAACGGTGCGAGGAAATATTAGTTTACATCGATACAGTTAAGGTAGATTCAATATATGAATTCTCCCCTAGCATGTATGTATGTGTTCCTGCCGTGCTATTCTGTAACATTCGACAGCGGAATCCGCGCTGAATCCGCGCTGAATCCGCGGTGAGATGTCAAATACGTATTCTCGAATTTGAATTCTAAATCAAGGCCAATTGGGTTCACTTTTGAAGTGAGCTTTATTGTCTCTTCACTCTCACCTGTCACCGAAATTATTAACAGAATAGACATACTGTAGTCGTTTTCGTCTAGTACAAAAATATTGCGTGACTACATTTCCGATTACATACTTATTTTGGAAAATAAACTCTCAATAATTAGGGAAATGGAACAACGACGTTTAACGAATTAACGTGTTAAGCTCTTTTAGACATTGTTAGTACCTAATTTGCACGCTGCTTGGGAAACAATTGGCTATTTAAAATTATGTAAATGTCGCTCTGTTGATGACGGGTCTAGTTGTGACGCTTCCGCGGCCTCGCCCCGACCCGCTCGAGTGTGTCCGCTCAGGAATGGGTGCGCTAAGTGAAACGATACCGGAGATGAGACCCGCCTGCTTATTGCCTACACATTTCATACAAACTTTGGAAGCCATCTGCTTATTTACGAAGCAAATAAACACGTTTCTTACATGTCTACCGTTCCTATATAATTTAAAGAAATATAAAATTGATCATTCAAAAGCACCGATAAGTTTAAATCCCAAAAAGCCACAAAATTTAAAAGCGTAAAAATTTAATCATGACTGAATTGCGAGTATTGCGACATTTTAAATGAACGCTGAATGTGCGTGAAAATTTTCATGGTCAGCGTTTCGTTAATATCGGGTTTAATCCGGGGATTACGTTAAAAATTAACTCAATGAAAGAACAACAAAATATGTTGACATGGAAATTATCACTGAACACAATCTGTGTAGTCGGATAAGCCGGAGAGAATCGAGAGGAAATTTAATGACCCGTAGTGGCCGGTGAGCCCCACTGTGATTTGGGAGTGTACATAATACACTTATCAAGTATTGTTAGATTTGTAGCTGAAACAACTGATTTTGATGAAACGCTTGCCGTATTTAATCATAAAGTTCTCCTTCATTGTGAATTAGTGAATACAAAAAGCCTTTCAGCTTCCTTATATTTCCATCCTGAGTCGTAAATACTTTTCACGTTGTAAGAAGATCAATAGATTTTTTGTTGGCGAAGACATTTTGGTGAGAGAGTATTTATTGTATTTGAAAATTAAAAGGAAGATAGGAATTCCCTCGGGTGGGGGAGGTGCGGCGCAATCAGAGCTTGCCGGTGGATGGCAACCTTAAATACCAGACTTAATTGAACAGCTTCCGGGTTGCGCTCCGCGAACCTACATAAATATACTCTACGGAAGTATTCACCACAAAGGTATTCCTTTTACACTAAACACCTACATTCAGCGAGAAAGCGATCTTGCTACATAAATAATTTCAGTCTTGCTTTCTGAATTCAAGAGATTCGAACATTTTGTAGACTTTTTATTTTGCATCCCAAATAATATCTTTGATAAAAACTCTGTCTGGAGTGCATAGCTTACTTTAAACGAGTCTCGCATTTTAAAGTAGCGGAGACATTAAGGAATAAAAGTCTTGTACCGACTAAATCGCACTTTCGTGTCTTGGCTAGATGCGAGTGCAAACTACGCATACGGAAGTTGAAACTCTACTGTGATTTTTGCTTAAGGCGAAATCTTTGCACTCACCTTATATATGGTTATACAAAAACATCAACTCTATTTGAGAAAATTGTGTTGCATTTACTTTTCAAATGAACAAAGTTCCTCAAAGTAATCTGCTCAAGACAGTAAATATTTTAGGGCTTTCAAAAGCAAACAATGTTTAAACCGTTTTACTGCGCTATTTAGAAAGGAAAATTCGAATGGAGATAAAGCTTGTCGTGCGTTGAAAGATGTTCGCGGAAGCTTAAAATAATATTTTGGAGAGTCGCATCGCCCCAGCTCGTGAACTGGCAGGAAATGAGGCTCTCTGTCCCGTCGGGAAATTGTTCCTCCCAATCATAACGCTCAGTGGAATCTCCCTGCTTTGAAAGACTTTAAAAATAATGGAACAGATTTGTCTTTCAGTGTATTACAGGATAACATAAGCGCAAGCTTTGCTAACGCTTTATGTTTTGTCGTTTAAACAACCATACTTTCGTGCACGAGAATTGTAAATTAGATTAAGAACCTACTGTTTTAGAATAGGGTAGATGACTAGGTATGAAAAGTCAAAATTTATTTAGTCCGCCATTTAGATAATCAAAATATAATAGACACATATTTTTTCTTTTCTCAAATAAATTACAAAATACGAAGATAAACCGCTGTAAAGTTCAGGAGTGGGGGCTTGTGACGTCACGGCTAGGTACAATTTGTACTCAAACGTGACGTCACGCAAGAATTGTACTCGCTGTATCTTCGTAATTCTTTGTTTACGGGACTAAACAAAAAATACGTGTCTAATATTTTTTTGTTATCTAAAAGATGGACATAAAAATAAAAATTAGTCATCATCCCTATTTTCACACAACAAATATAAAGCAAAACTTGTTTTAATAAAAACAGTAATGTATAAAAACAGGACACGGGACTATTTATTCAGTTTATCCTGGTGAACGAATCAAAGCGAGTTAGACGCGTTCCCCAAAAGGGCTTGGGGTCGATGTATCGTGCGCATCCGATTGAATTAATCACGGAAAACGTCGCTCTGTGCAAGTGATAAATACGGATGCCTACACGTGTACACATCACCGGGAATTACAGTAATTGTAAACAATAAATTGTACAACGTATTCATATAGGACAACATTACAAATGTACTAAGATGTAAAAATAAATGAGAACATAACAATGATTTTGCGAATGGGAATGATGCTGGAAAATGACCTTAAAGTTCCAAGGAAAGACGGAAGTCAAAAGAAGCCAGAAATAACTTTAAACACATGAATAATAATGACGCATTAACAAAGGAAAGTGTGAAGACATGCGAAGATAAATACGTGAGATTAGCAAAACGGATTCGTTACGCGTAATATAAGTGAAAATAACGGAAGGTGAAGGCCTAGCCCTAGAAGCACGTACTGTCCCCATTTGCAAAAGTTCTAGTAAGAAATACGCATGAATGAACGTATAATTCTTGAACTGTGAATATTCTGTAATATCTACTTGCAATAGTTTGATATGTAAGGTACAAATACTTGGTGCATGTTTATTTGAACAAACTAAAACAAAAACCGCTATAAATGTCAACTTTATGCTTGTTTTAACATAACATAAAAGTCGCAACGCTGTTATCGAATTTTACGGCCTACATTACCGCGTCGGCACATACATTTTTTCAGCTGTAACTGTGGACACGATACTAGTTTTTTACTTGTTGAACTAAATTTGGTAGTAAACATTTAAAAGGTTAAGAGCGACACCACTTGACTTACAGAGCCAGGCATAAAAGAGCTGTTTATAATAATATCTTGATTTTAAATAGAAGCTTTAAAGCAGAACGATGCACAATGGCCAGACAATAAAGTAATTCTTATTTCCTCCGAACACAATGCCTTATTTAAATTGTGTGAGAATATTGTGCGTTCAAATTAATAACCAATTTAGTATGAATCGATCAATTTGGTGTCGCAATGATTGCTATTTATAGGGCCGTCAATGATTGTAAGGAAGTGATGAGCCGACACGGGCTGCCGGCGACCGTACAAAGAACCAATTGACTGTGCTCGGCCAATCGCGAGCGCAGCTGACGTGGCGTGTGTGTGCGTCGTCGCATGGATCCCCTATCAAATGCGAACGTCATATTATAACTCATTTCGGTACAATATAACAGGAACCTGCTTTGTATGATGTTTTCCTTCCATTCATACCGTAATGGTAGTATAATGGCAAAATGATAAGAAATTGCTGTGGATGGATTATGTATTTATGTTCTTTTATTTATATCTTTTTTTTACATCATTAAGCTTATTTGTACAAATTGAGAGTTCTGCAACACGGTTATACTTTGCTATGCATAATCAAATCTACACTTAGTTTTCGAGTTCAGTGCTACTTTGCTCTATCTTATTACAAAAGATCAAAAATGTAGAGTCCCTAAAGAAATATGTATGTCAATTACAATTACCATCAATAATTCCACTTTATTTTTAGAATAATCTCAGGATACTTTGCAACGGTATTCTGTTTAACATGTGACTTGTGAAATAGGGCATGAGATAAAATGGGCGAGTGAGAGAATGTTCTCAGCAGCTCATACGGCCAGATGGCCACCAATGAATGAGTCGTTAACGAGCCCACTCCGGTAGGCGTAGAGGTGGCCTCGCATCATGCTCCCCAACTATTAACCTTAGTAATGAACGCGTTTATATAAGGATAATATTTGGTTACTATGGGAAAGATAACGCCTAATGGGTTTGGATTAGGCGGTAGAGCTGCTGTATGTTTGTTTTCATTTATTACTTTTTAAATTGACAATATGTCCCTTTTAGGTAAATGTAAATCCCCATTTAGAAATTATATAATACTAAAACAATAAACTGTAAAACATAACATGCAACATAAAGCAAGTTACAAGTGTCGGTATAATAAATAAAACGGGAACAAATTTATAGGCAACCAAAGCGGATTCAAAAGTTGAGTGGGGCGGAAGTTTTGTCCATTATTACATTAACGTTACATCAAACCTGGTTTGTCCGAACTAAGTCCCATCAGATAATAGCGGCGCGTAGGAAGGATAGCGATTTCGTCGAACAACCGGGATGCGCCCAATTCTCGCCAATAAACGCCCCCGAGATATATCGACCTCAACGGAGGCCCGTTAGTCATGCAATCGCCACCTCTATACACCACGTCATAAAGAGGAAAATCGGTTATTATATTCGACGCTTATCGCATTTCATGATAGATAGCTTTTGAATTGACCAGCGTGTTCTGTGCGGCGGCACATACCATACATTCCACGCGCTTACACAGACTCGATTGACTGATGGCGGAACCATTAATATGGATGTACCATTTAAATTGAGACGACCGCTTCTGAATGGATTCTTACACGATTCCAGGCGTTATTGTGCTTCTATTAGTATTGATTATGTAGGCTACGTGTTTTCTCCGCCGGCATGAATGTGATACCCTATATCTCACAAAAGAGTGGACTATACACTAGCCCGCCACTTTAACTTGTTAGTTCAAATGCACATAAATTCTGCTAACCGCGCAGTAAAGTGGATTTGGAGCAATTTAATACGTGGCCTTGTCTCACGTTACTGTTGCTTTAGCTTCAAATATAGCCTTTAAAGAATGGCGTTTATGCTACATTACACATAGAGTACATAGTTATCTAGTGGTCGTAAAACGACGTAATGCAACAATGACGGCATCACAGAGCCACGTGACCTCAGGACCAGCGCCCGGCGACGTCGCTCACTATGATTCACCGCCGTGCGCCTCACATTCCAGCCTCGGCCGCATACTTAATAGGAAATGCCATATCGCAATAAATTGTAAAGGCTATGCAAACACCGATGCACCGATGCACACCACTCATTTACATCTTAAATCGGAATGTTCGACTGCTCGTAATCTCGGCTCTACTCACTACCAATAACTTGTAGAACGACTTTGATACCACATACTAGAGCAACCAATAAATATTAATTAAACCGAAGGTATTTATTGTGCGATTGATTAATAATGTTTCTAGACTGTAGATATGTACGGAATGGCGGCTGCCCACAACAGTTTCAATTTAGACATTCCGTTGTTTCAAATCAGCATGCGCCAGCGCCGCAACCGCGGCAGCTTTCGCGGACGCGCACTGCACTTGGAATGGAGTCGATCGCGTACCGTTTCGCGTCTAATACGTTTCTCGGGCTGATTCATGCGGACCATAAATAAACATTCGTTAAAATGATGTATTGCAGAAAGGGTAATTAATATCTATGTACCAGAGCTAATTAAAATGTTCCGCCGTTATTTATCTATGGATTCGATTATATATGTATATCACTATGATAAACCGTGTATATGATATTTTTATAGTCCATGACGTGAATGCAAGCTGCGTGACGATTTATAGATACCTTGTTAAGGCAACATCATTATAAAATGATGCAATAAAATTGGGCCCTTCATTAGTACCAATTGATACGTAATACAAGTAATCTGAGTATAGTTAGATACATGAGTAATGACAAACATTATTTAAACATTCTGTGTATATTTGCAGACGAGCGAAGCTTTATGACAATATGACTGTTCCCAGTGCATCGTTACTGAACACCGCTGTGACCTACTTTGTAGGGGATAATAAGCATGGAAACAATGAATTTTGTGAAGCGATTAAAAATAGAAAGCATTAAAAGTTTCTGAGACCGACCGGGCGTGGCGTCGGTCTAGTAATGAGTGGAAGTGTGACGTCATAAATACTGTAAGGGCTATTAAACTCATTGTATTTTAGTGACTATTTATATTCATTTTTATTAACCCGACTGTAAAAGAAGTCTATTGTTTAAGCAGAACATTAAAATCCCCCTCAAATGCTCAATTATACACATTTAAAATAATTATCTTTTCTATGATTGGACCTTAGATAAAATGCCTAATAATAAGTGATGAGATAACAATTAGCCGTAGTACAAAGGCGACCAAACGCAGCTCATCGTGGCGTATGAAGATGCTAATAACGCTGTTTTTAAATTACATTATCATTACAAATGAGATTTGCAATTTTATGGTGAGAATAAAAATTTATGTACTGACATTTTAATTTACATCAGATGGCGAAGTTTTTAATTAGTGGTGGGTGGTGCTGCGGAGTGGGGGGAGGGGATGAAAGCCGCACGCGACGCTTTTAACAAACTTTTTTTCTGGCGAGCTATCTATTGAGCAGGTGTGGATTTACGATGATCAGCACATTTTTTGTCGAATGTAACCACAAATACGTGATACAAAATTACAAACAACAGCTGTTAACTTAAAAAGATTACCTCTATTGTGAGCAGCCGTATACATTTATGTAGTGTTTGTATTTCATAAAAACAGCTGTGTTATTATCTGTTTAAATTATATTCATGACGTTGTTTAGGTACCTATGTAAGACCTTTTATCTTTGCTAATACATAGATACGATGAGTGATGACTAATATAATATGTCGCATAAACTTATGTAGAGACAGTTTAATCTAGCCATCATGATCGGAAGATGTGGTATAACTGCATAAAAGGTTTAATAATATGTATCTACTTTCTATTTCCAGAAAATAATTAAAAACAATCCGTTTTTAGAAATTCCTTATCAAGCATTGTAAAAATATTTTAGTGCTGATTTCACTGTAATGACATATATGAGTTTACGATTACAGTTTATCGATAATACGTGCCTTTTATCAATTTCCTCGTCATAACGTCATAGTCCGTTGTTATGAAAAGGGTAAGGGTAAACCATTACGCATTGAGCCCAAATCTTATCTACGAAGTCAACATATATCCGCGGAAGTTCGTTTTCCTATTGATAGCCTCGAGAGAGTGGTGTTATGTGTTTATTCGAGTAAGTACCACACCCGCCACCGCACTTGAGCTAAGTCCTATAACACAAAGTATCAGATGTAGTGTTTTGCAAAGGCTATCGCATGGCAGTCAATAAGGTCGGTGATCGGTTACTCGACAAATATTTGCGCCATGAGATCGAGTGGAGAGTACGTTGTGGTCAACACAAATACGATATCCGACGTCGTCGCGTCGCCAATGCACACAAATGTGCAGCTATTATCTACAATACATATTCTACTTAGTTTCATAAAAATAAACGTGATTCATCGATCACTTTCCGTTTATGAGTGAATCATGCAGGCGGCGTAGGCACTATACAACAGTTCCACGTAGAAGATGGGTGTTCTATTCAAACTAATCGATTTGAAAGTCAACAAATGGTTGTAACAACAATTAATTTCAATAAACGGTAACAAAGGGTGGACGAGTGTCGTGACGTCAGCGACCGAACGTGTGAATGACTAAATTCGTTCTCGTTGTACACGACCGCACTAAGCCCGATCGTGATTGGCTGTCTTGTCGGGATAATGCGGGCTCCCGATAGAGGTTATGAACCTCCTGATTTAATTGAACTTCCAAAGCCCCCTTTGCTGCAGGCTTTGACATGTAAAGATCAATGCATTGTCCTCATCTCGCTGAGAATGTGAATATGATCATGAAATAATCACTTGAGTACTGATTTCCTCTTCGACACATTAAGCCAATCATTTTTAATAAAACTAACTGATCAATGCATTCACTTTGTATTTGTTATGTTGGTATTTTTATTGAGACTTACTGCTGTTAAATGTCAGCTTGCTGCTGAATTAAATTCTGTACATACCTGTAAAAAAAAGAAATAACAATTGTTACAAGAATGTCTGAAAATAATAATTATAACAAAGCATTTATCGACGACACCATTAGTCATGCAGGACTTTAAAACGCATATGATTATGTTTTATCAGATAAAACTTATGAATATTTTTTACAAATATTTAGACCTATTGAAACAAGTCACTGATATACCAGTTTTTTCAATCTTAAGATATATCATTTAATAAAAAACACAATATAAAGTGAACGAATCTTATAAGAGAATGCTAAATAGGACTGTTCTTATCAGATGCGATTAATTTCTGATTAGATCATCACTGATAATGGCAAACATAAAATCACTCGACAGCGACTAACTAGTTTAGACTTAAATCTTTTTAAGATGTTAAATTTTGTTTCCTATACATTTTCTTCCATTTATTTATTGAGAGCTTAGATAAAATGTCATTAATATGTTTTACTTCGACAGTCAAGTATAAAATTACATAAAGTCTACGTTCAGAACCATTAATGTTACTTGCGCTGCATCCCTGTTTGTCAGTTGCAGCGTTTGACATAAGCTTTTGGCGAACATTAATGGAAAAGAAAGTTATGGTGTACGTTAGTGTAAAAGCTTCTAAATAACTTGTCGCCGGGCCTTAAGGCACCTGCAGGCGACGCCTAATGGGCCCAATTATCGACGTCTTCGCCACACGCCGAGAGGGCTATTACCCCTCCGATGGCGAAGCCCTCTTGCGACTTGAAAAGATTCCGAGAGCCTCAGACGTAGGCACAGTAGCAGCAAAATATCAGGAAATTATTAAAACCGCAGGCCCTGAATACCGTTAAATTAAAATCCCATCAAAGAATTCACGTCAACTTAGAAATACGTCTAGACCGCTACCTGGGCGAATAAAACTGCAGCTTACAATAATTTCGAGACGAATTGTGAAAGTTTCAGACGGGAAATTTTTCAAAAGAACTAAGATTACTTGGCGCAGCACCGATTGAATTGATTTACGAAGTGCAATAAAACGGGAGCGTTATTTTATGTATGTGTGGCTCAGTCGGGACGCAGCCGCGCAGGGGCGAACTCTAATAAACTCTTGTAAAGTACGCAAAAGCGGTCCATTATGATGCACGAAAACTATTTGGTAAAGTAGTTTCTAGTCTAACTAGGTATGTACGTAGAATTTATGTACTTATATGTGAACTGAAATCAATGATTCCCAAGCCTTCAATGTAATTTAGATCTCCCCCTGCTACGTCCAGTGTTCGCTTTCAGTGGAGTTATATTAATACATCCTGGCTTACAGGAGATACAGTAACATGTGTGAAGCGGATTAACTCGAAAAATAAAACACGATCAATTGCATTAATGCATGCAGTAGGTACCCGTATACTTTATTAAGATTTTCCGACTGCCTCAAAGAACAGGAGCTTCAATTAGGTCTGAATCTCGATAGTCATATTCGTTAATTAACAGTAGATAGTATTACTCTCATTACTTTTCTTGCATAAAAGCATAGGAACAGAGTTAAAGACGTGATCTAACAATATCATCGTAAAACGTTCGCTGCCGCGATTGTTTGTGCCTTATCATTGTAGTTGAGTTAGGTAACGCGAGCATTGTCGCACATGACAATGTTGGACCGTTATCAGTGCCATGACATCCACGCGCGCCGTGACGAGGGATCACTACACTGTCAGATAACGAAAGGCATTTCTATTATTTCTAAAATTACTGTTATTGCCGGCCGAAGGTCTTTTTACGCACAATTAGCTGCTGAAATAGTTTAAAAATAGACACAGATCCACACACCCACTTCTTTATTTGTATTCAAACTTATTGGAAGGGTTTTTTAAATCAGGAACCTATTCGCAGCATTGTTTTATACATCAAAGACGTACTAAAAGTTATTGCACTCGTGTAACCTTTACAAAAAAACAAAAAAGTTCAAGCTCAAATAATCAGACGCATCCCACACACGTACTCTGGTGAATCAATAATTGCAATAAAGCAGCGCATGTGGTGCGGTCATACAACTGTTCGTCATATGTTGCTGAATGAAAAAAAAAACACAAAACATGTCAAATGGATCATGTTCGTGAAATAACGACGCGTTGATCCAAAGTTAAACTTTCACGCTCCGTATAATTTGTATCGCGGAAATTTTAAACACGATTTACTTCTTCAGAATGATTTATTATCCGACTAGCGAAGCCAAAAGAAGGAAATATCCCTTATTTCTTTAAAAGTTGCCTTCTTATAGGAGCTTATTTGTTTTTTCAGCGTTATTTTCCTGTAAGAGTGCGAAATACTTTAATAAACGACACACAAATGACCTTTTCGATGCTGAAAGTAGTTTCTGTAATGACGTGACTTTATTTCTCGGGCGAAACAAACAAAGCTGGCCTTCCCATTGTTGTAATATATCTTTATATTTCGAGTACAAGTTATTAGATACTTACTTCGATGATTGCTTGCCTATACGACGTATTATATAAACAATTCCCTGTAATTACGTCTTGAAGACAATAAAGATCATTGTAATAGACTACAAAATTAACAATAAACCCCTTTCCACTTATTATAATGTTTACAGCCTTAGCAACACGGTTCCCCTTCGATGGAATGGCTCGTGGCTCGTGTTGGTATCATGTACAATTACTTGTAATGTACTACACGGATTTAGAGTCCCACATTGTTTCTATTAAGTTGTTGTAAATCTGAAGGCTGTAGTAAGTAACGCGGGATTATATTCTTGCATTAAAGTAGGTGTGTTGCTACATTTTAGTGGCCGTAAATTTGTTGAAATGCGCGTAAGTTATGTCAGCATTACACGAAAAAGACATTTCAACAATTTATTCTCTAGATAGCGGAATATAGCGGTATTATTTTAAAAGACTGCCAGGAAAATGGTTTAAGCCTCGTACTCGTATATAATGTTGATGCTGTATAATTGATCTTAAATCAAAACAGGTATTTGGTCAAGTTGCCATCCAGGGGAATGCCAAAAATGGTCGGCTACAGATTTTACGGTCCGCATACTGCATGCATAATGTACGAGTCGACGTTTCTCCAAGAATTAAAAAAGATTGCAATTTGTTTGGAAACTCAGATTTTTTTTAACTCAATGAGTTGAGCTTCTATTTCTTTGAACAGTTAAAATAAATACTTTAGAGTAATGTTATGTTCGTCGTTCTTGATGTGGTAAAACATAGCGACTTAGTAACTAATATAAAATTGGTTATCAACGCGCCTCGCAAAGCACCTCTTATTTTATCGCGAATTGCAACAAATATTTGCGATAACGAGTAATAAAACTTGTGTGTTATATATTGATGACGTCAAATGGTGTTCAATTGTGCTACCTCTGACTGATTATATTTATTGGAGTGTATCATTCAAACAGATAACTAGACTTCGGACGAAATGATGTACCAAAAGTCGTCCAAAGAATGAAATAAGTTAATATTGTTTAATTTTCTTGAAAAAAAAAACTTATTAAAGTGACATCGTCAAATAATCATGACATGACATTTCCCTATTTACTTTCATGATTTGAAGCTAGAACTGTCCTGATAATTTTAATTTGTTTTAATTTGAATACATCAATGTATAATGTTTTGCGAGTCAGGTAAGTACTTAGAATCCTTTATCACCAACCAGCCTTGCTCTACATATGATGCAGGCCAGGGTTAATATATGGCCTTGCTGATGTTTTGCAGAGGAATACATGACGTTAATTGCGAACTTCGGGAAGCCTTACATAAAACCTAGCCAAACATAAAAAACATGATGGTTGCGTCACGCTAGCTGTTGGCGAATAAAATAAGACGTCTATACAAGAAGCGCGACGGAGCTGCGATCAATCTGAGGATCTAATAGCGGCGTCTGACCTAGCCGGCGCCACCCGGCCGACGCACCCCTCACGGCTACGTACCACGATACGACTCAGCGTTTATTCAGGGCTGTGTCTTGTTCACCATCGCCTATATTGTGCTCGCTGAACGACATGACATGACACAAATTATTATGCTAATCATCTCCCAACTTCCAATAAATATAACTTATACAGCACGTATCACAAAATACATTTCGATCGTGCTCACTCAATTTCGAAACCTTTCCAATCTAATTTTGTTAATAACCTTTTTTTGTGATAATACTATTGTTCTAAGTGACTGATCAAATACATGCTGTGCATGACTATAAAAAAGAATAGAGTTCTCTTCCATGACGTAAGCACGTAAAGAGTTCGCTCCACGACTGAAAGCATGAAATACTTAATCATCGCGAAAAAACGCTGCTAATACAAAAGTTAATTACTCTGAAGTAAAGCCGATTACGGACTACAATTATTTCTTTAGTTTCGTAGGCGAGGTTTCTAATTGAAGAAATTATCTTTCTAGCGATATTTTCAGTTGGCTTATTGACTGTATCCAATTTGAAACATTCTGAACAATGAAACAATGAACAGTGAAACTTGAAAAGAAATATCAGGGACGTCGAGTGAAAAACCGCGGGCTGCACCTATACATTTGTAAGAAATCTAATTGGTGTCAAGTACGTATCGTAGTTTTACGAGTGTGGTCGTAAACGAGGAAGAGCGTACTCAGCTCGCACGGTGGATCGCGGAGTGGTGGCGTACGTGTGTCTTGATGGCGCATGCGGCGTGAGCGGTGAGAGGCTGTGCGTGCGCCGAAACTGTGACAGCGGTGTTGTGGTAGGTCAGGCGCTCGACCGCTCGACCGACTGCATTCCGTGCAGCGGCGCGCGCACTGCCGCCGCCGCTCCCACTAAATATAGCCTGTGCGAAGTGAACGAACGCGACGCGACGCAACGTCGCCGACACGCCGCTTACACGCTGCCAATGAAATTGCTAAACTATGAAAATTGCTGCTATGTACTGCACCAGCACTGTATCTCACATCAAGTCTTCAAGAGAACCATTAATTAAATACTTTTTGCTATTATTTATTACTGCATCAGTTACTTTTATCGCTTTTTTTAAATCCGTTAGTCCGTTTAATTTCTTGTAAGAAAATAATGGTTTAATAAAGTTTTCGTTATTTATGTTTTTCATATTATTATCAAAAAATATTACCTATTTACTTACTTAGACCAAATTTTCGCCACTAATAAAAGTCCTTAAAGAGTTTTACCACCGACTGCAAAACATTGTCGCAATGCGGTGACCATGTCTTAAGCAAAAAAACTTGAGATAAGGCCAGACGAGCAAAAATGTCCGGCGACATGTCTGCCGACCGCACAGAACGGGCATTTATTTGCTTATCGGCCACATAATGCGCTAACCGTACATGATAACGGAACAATGAGTGTGAACCAGCCGCACAGATACCTACATTAGTGTACACTCAGATATGCTTATCTCCTTGTGTCAATACTCTTTTGTACTAAAGATACGGGAGTCTATTTGCCCTTAATGCGCTCAGCATTCTTCGATGTTGAATAACCTGCTGACAATGGAGTGACCCATTAGTCAGCGATTTGGTCGTACATTTTAAATTTGTTATCAGTTGAAAATAAATGAGAATAGTCACGCGTTCCTTCAATTATCTTCTCTAGACGCGTTTGGTATGTTATCGGTGATCGTTACATAAATTAATCGTCTTGATCGTCAACAAATATTTGTTATTTGCTTGGAACGTCGGATGACGAGGCGCGCGGCGGTTCTTTATAATGAAAAATCTTTATTTTTTTAATTTATCGCAAATTATAATACATAATTCAACGGGAAATTAATGATTTATTGTTATTGTTTCGATATAAATACAATTGAAAAACTATGACTCTTTTATAAACCTATTGGATTAATGGAAAAATAATTGTTTAGAATTATTTAACTAGTAATAATTTGGTGGCCGTCGGACATAAACAAATAGATTCAGAATCTATTTGTAGAAGATAATAGTTTGATATTAACTGATCCTTAACGATTACAAAGATTATGCTTGAATTATGTTCTTAAATTAAAATAACATTCTTTTACGTCCGTATGTCACGAAAATTTTTAGGGTTGGGAAATTTTTTGCTCATTTATTGCTAAGTGGATAGAGACACGTAAGTGCACAAATAGGTACCTACTAGTAATGTACTCGTTAATAGGTGGTTTACTGCAGTTAACTTCGTTACCTAACTAATCGTAATGGATGTCGAGTTTTCTAGTAAAATGGATAATGTACATTGTACCTAACTGCCTACCTGTTTAGCGACGTCATAGCTATTTTCAGGTTTTATCACAACGCGCACTTAGTAACAAACGTTTTTAGTTTTAACGTGTGTAACTAATCGTGTTTTTCAGATGTACCTAGTTATACCTAATTAATTTGGTAGATATTAGGATTATTAGAAAATAACAAGTTTCAGTTTTTTTAATCTAATAGTTTTTGGTAACCCTAATAATAATGTCATACGTTATGGTACCCAAATTGTTATATAGCTTATGTTTTTTCTAAGGCCAAATTACATAATCCAATAGATCGATGGAACCGGTGTCACCCTGTTGAGAAAAGTTTTACAACTAATTTCATGTTTTTCAGTAAAATGTGTATGTTCTATACTTATATACTCAATCAGTATGAATACTTTCTCTAGTGACGTCGGCGTCGAGAGTGGTACCTAACTACCGGAATCCGTATATCAGCATGACCTTCGCAAGAGCAGATTGATAAGAGATAACAAGTTTTGTTGCTGCATGTACGAACTACCTGTACGGTGCTAGGTACATTATATTATTTCTTCTACCGTTTTCATTGTTTAGTTGTATTATACAATCGATCATAGCTACATTGTTACAGTTTTATGACATTTTAGTTATTAAAGTTAATACGCAATCATACGTGCGAGAGCTGCCTGCAAATCTAATTAGTTAGTCCCGACATGTACATAGATATTGTCTGCGATCAATAAATATTTTCATTAGCGAAATATTGGTGTATGGTGACATGTTGCGGTGGGTAGTGGGGGTCAGACGGATGGCGACGTGGGGCGGGCCGAGTGGCCGAGGCCGCTAGACATGCGTTTTATGCAAGAGTGCAGCGCGACGGGAAGTCGCTGGAGCCGCGACCACTGCCGACTCACTTCTTTAATTCATCACATCATACCACATGAGACTATGATCCTTCATGTACTCCGCATTTTATGTTTCCAGTACAAAATCGATTCACCTCGTTACAGAAGACAAACGAATCAACTTGAAACTTAAAACGATATTCCACGGACGAACGTAGCACCTCGATTCGTTACCCATTTTCGCAGTAAACCGACACTGTTTATCAACACGCTCGCTGCCCCAGCGCGGCGGCAGCGCGACGACACTTGACACAAGTCGTTATTCCTCTGCAAAACCATCAACGTTTGGCAGCTGTCGGCGGGTGATGTGCGAGATGCGTACATGCGATCTATCGGGAGCTGTTTCGCGAGCGACTCGAAATAGACACAAAGTGATGTCGAGCGCGTGCATGCAGTGATCGATCGCACTCACCGTGCGTTCGCAGGCAGGCGTGCCGGTCAGCTGAGCCGTCGGCTGTCGCGTGCTGCTGCTGTCCACTGCTCACTGACTGCTGGCTGCACTCGGACCGTAAGATCCGAAGAAGCGCACTGGCTGCGGCTACACTGCACGCGATACAAACGAGCTTCGATCTCGGATCACGGAGAGGGCACAGTGGCACACACACGCGGACCGATACTGAATGCGTCAAGCGAAGGCAACGTGCATCGCGGCTCTCGCGTGCTGGCGGCGAGAGTGTCGGCGAGCGACTGAGAGTCGAGCGGGGGGCTACCGCCGACACCCGCGCCGCCCCTCGCCGCCCACTTCCTCCGATGAATGACAATAATGGAAGACGTTCAACTCGCCCGCAAACCGAATAATATGAATCATTGCATTAGGGTGCAGCCCCGCCCGAGTCCAGCCCGCGAAACTACGGTCCGCGTCTCGCCACCACCGGAGTTCACGGAGGGCAGCAAATCTGCAATTTGCGTACACTACCTGGACTGTGAAAATGATAATGCATCGCAGCTTACATCTCTGACACAATGCTGTACTGTAAGTGCCATTTAAAGGCGTCCATATGGTCGTGTTGAGTCAGGGGCACAGTAATTGTGGTGGTCGGTCTCGTTGGGTCGCTGTGGGAGGAGTTTGCAATTAGCAGGTTCACATGGCAGACGGAGGCACCGCGGTGCATCGCGCTTGCGATGCCACTAATCTTATCTGCGCTAATCTAATCCGGCGCGACGCCCTCTCTTGTGTTTTCTTCCAATTGCGTCCACTCGAGGTAAATTAGTGGTTTTCTCCCGGGAGTTCACAATAAACTCCGACAAAGTTCATTGTGACTTAGAAAATTCTCGTTAAATTAAATTGCATTTGTACCAGCGATCGCATGAAATAATGGTAGTTTCAGTCTGTTACAAATGACGATGTTAAAAATCAATAAACAGGGTCTGACATACAGTTATTCATTTTAGAATAGCATAAATGAAATAAACAACTTTGTGCTCAAATCTGGTCGACTGAAACAATTCAAGCAACGCTAACAAAAACAGATTTCACGTTGTCTCTAACACGATTGAGGAAAATAAGATATGAACCATAATACATAGTAAGCAAATATAGTATTCCCATCAAATTCAACCATATTTTATTTATGCGGTTTTCCTTTTTGGCATAATCCGAGCTTAAACGATACTTCTACGAAACATGTTTGCAATCATGTAAAGCAATAAACTTTGTTTAATGATAGCAAAAGTGATTAAGAGCCAACAACCAAAGAGTATCATGGAAACCTGTTTTCTGAAATCGATTCTCAAAATTTCCACCAGATGTGCAACAGTTTGTCTTTCGCTTTCGGTGTCACTTTCAGATGGAATAAAGCGATTTTGGAGATCGTCGAGCGATCAGGACCGCTATAAACTAACGAACATACTTCTCAAGGGTACTCTATAAATTCATAAGTAATGCTGAGTAACTCGTAGTAAATCAAGCCGCGACTAAAATCAGACATTAAGGCCAGCGTCCCCGGCTCGGTGTCGCGATATAGCAAACTTTTATTTTTGTTTTGTCGGATCCTTAAAGTTCATCTCGTCTAGACCGGTTCACCCACGCCCACGCCCGCCGCACAGATTTCTGCATCTTGCAACCGACCCGCCATACAAGTTACTTTATTTCCCTTTTTATTCTTTTGCAATACAGAGATATTGCCTCTCCATCGCGTTAATAGTGAAGCGATTCACCGCATAAAAATATAAAACCTCCTTTTATACATCTAGCTCGTGATATAGGCCACCACTACCATATACTTAACCCTTTATCGTTGTTATAACTAATAATTAATTTTAGATTACTTTTAACTTCAAAATGTATTCTATTTAACATTGGTGCAAAGTGTTTTTTAATCGATTGTAAGATAATTATGTCTAAAAGCATTGGTATGTTATCGCAAACCAATGTTAACAACATTTCCCAAAATACATATTTATCACAAGGATAGCACGTTGCAGTTATTTACCGTCTAGTTATAACATTATCAGTAACAAAATGACATCATTACGCACCATCGCCGTTTCCTCTGTAGCGATGTTATCATAATAAAGGCATGATTTCCAAAAGTTTGTAACACTGTACGAGGCTCGAATGGTTATATTTACAATATGCAAATGTAGCTAGACTGACATGCAAGGTAACAATGTTTGTGCTTATGATTTTATTGTACTATAACCACTTACTATTTGAGGCGATTTTTGAGAAAATACTAAGTAAGTTAATATGTTTATTATAGACAATATGCGCTATAAAGTATGCAAAATGTTGGCCACAAAATTTAACCAACTGAAACCTGTAAGTGGATTTCGTTATTGGGCCTTAAATCTGCTACATAAGATCTATATCGTACGTTTTGCCATACTAAAATATACCCTGGAATCATGTATTAGGCAATTTGTCAGTACATAAGTTTATGTGTACAATAAATAAATAAATGAGCAAATAAAACGGTTAAACAAGAGAAAGAGCGTAGACAGCACATTTATTTCGTTCAGCACATACCTTTCGGGTTGGTCTGAAATGAACGTTGCGAGACAGGTCGATAATTTGATACAGAAAGTACAACGTCCAACAAACTTGTTAGATAAACGAAAGGTAGTTTTTTAGTTATTTATTATTCAGAATGTTTATGAAATAAATTTGTTGTCCCTTACTTAAAACAATACCATATTTCACAAAATAAACGTTCTCAAAGCAAAATTATTTTCTATTAAAATTAAATGAACGTCATATGAAACATTATTATTATTGTGCAGGTGTAGGCTTTGATAATAAAGTATTTAAATTGACATTCAAATGAAAATTCTGCAGCTGCAATCTACAAAGGGTCCAATATCCACAAATCACTTACATTTTTCTTTATGTAAAACGGTACAACAGATTTAAACGTGTCTATATTTTTAGACAAGTTTACATGAAGGTTTAACTACTAAGAGGGTCGGCAATACACAAGGCTCCCCGATATACTAGATAGTCTAGGGATGTCCCTTTTGAATAAATTTCGTTACAAGATACATCAACCAACAAACTCTTGCTATTTTGAATTTGAATTTACGAGGCCGAGAAAATACTTGGATATATTGCGAACAATTTGTATTTTTTTTTCTTTTATTTCATGCGAAATATGTACGCATTTTTAGTCTTCTGTTTTTATCAGACTACATATCTTTACTAAGTTGAGTCTAATATAAGTTTTAGTTACGACTGTTATTCTATTAATATTTAAGTATGACATTTCAGATATTTCTGCAATAGTAAATAGCTAATAGGTTTGCGTACCTTCCAACCTCGAAGTATAAGGTCATAGGGCCGTTGCACTGGTCATTCTATTCGACCTTTTTGTGACTGCATGTGGCATGTATATCTTTTCTAATGGTGTAATGCCACACCTAATACCATTAACACGGGACATACAACCATAATCATCAAATTAAATGTTTAAGGTTTTTGCAAAATATATGCTTGCTGCCATGACTGCGCACTTTATGGTTCATTAAGAAGCTGTTAATTAAATTAAGTTGTTGGCTGTATTGAAGCAATTTACTTTTTTCGATATTATGTTCAATATTTTTTTAATTTTCGCAGCGAATTCCCAGTGGATGGTCGTGTACACGAGAAGCACGTTCTACGCTTGACTACGATAAAAGGCTGAGCAACAGAGTAACTCATTTTAATCCGTAGAAGAACGACGCTTGCTTTGTAGCCACAACGCTAAGGTTAAATTATGCATTATGTTTCATATTACATTTTTATGTGCAATATGAGATTTTATTCTCGATTTGTGCGACACTTACAATTTATAGAATTATATGCGAGTTTCAATGCTGAATTATGTTATGTCGAAGCAAAAATAAGTTAAATATTTAACTTGATTATTTAATTTATATTCACCATCAAAGTTATGTTTTTTAAGTTGAGAATAACTTTTTTAATGGCACATGTTACATAACCATGTAACCATATTTAATACTTTATTCAATACATTGTCGAAAGAAGATTTAAAATCAAAACATGACACCAAATTTTTATGTGATTTAATTAGGTTATGAAGTAAAATTAGGCTTGATTCTTACTAGAATCCAAGTATTCATTTTAATAAAACAGAAGTAAGGAAACTGTTGCACTATTTATAGGCATATTTTCCTTATTTCTATTAAAGTTTACGATTCGCTGCATTATGTTAGCTCATTTATCTTGCCCAAAGCCGGGGTAGCATGCCGTCGTTGACATTACGTTCATTTCTCAAATATTATTACTAACTCGTACAACTTTATCCAATAATAAATCTACTTAGCGAAACCTGAATTCTTCCACGTTTATTTTATTTCTTGCCAAGGTAAGCTTGCATGACTAATTTGTCGATGGCAGGTATAAAGCCACCCTACAGTTGTAACAGACACTTCGGATGAATAAACAACAATTTTGTGTATCAAAACGTGCTTAAAAAAAATAGGCATCTCTAAGAATTTGAGAACATAAGACAGGGACTTTCATAAACAGTCTAGTTTCCGCATTCCCTAAATTTTTTATCACATTTAAGGAAACTTAAATTTCATTAGAAGAAAATAATCTAGTAAATTTTCTGCGAGAGCGATAACAAAACCACGAAATTGGATTCCGCGATATAATCTAGAGCTGGTAGTGACAGGGCGGGCGACGCGCCACGACGCGACGCCAGCGAAACCCGGCTTTTTGTACCCGGACTAGGCAGCTACATCTATACCCTTACATGTTTACCTATATTTCACAAAACAATTTTCCTACTTCCGAATTCCGAAAGGTGCTGTAAAACGTCGGAATTTCTAATTTTCAGAGCTTTTAAATGTGTTTTACAGTCTTTACAACGACATGTTATGTCTGTCTACTGATAAGTGGCCAATAACTTGATCAAATCTCTCCCTATATTTCTTTCCCCAAAAATGTTTATTTCTTCAGGTATAAGTGAATTAGGGAGTATTTTCCCGTTTATACTTAAGTGGGATTGAAAAGACTTTTATTGCGGTGAAATTGATGGCAATAGAAATGTTTTCACTGAATGGTGTCCATGTAACACTGTGACTTTGAAGCCCATCAAAAAATACTCGCTGTTACTTTTTGCCACATTTGACAGGAATATTTTCGAATATTGGTGAACGCTACGGCTTCACAGCTGTATTGTTTGTTTCCATAATCTCGATATTTTGGAATTGTTTTTCATCAGCACATCGGCACATATTGGGTGAACTGACCTAAATTATCTACATTAGCATAAAACCTTGTAATTTGGAACAAGCCATCACACATTGACAGAGTACGTAAATAACATTATATTAGATGCTATATTAAAAGCATATGATTATTATTTGTCAGCTGTATGAAACAAGAGTAGTTATTTGTTGAAGTAGCAAGCGATAACCATGGTATGTTATAATCGCTCAGAAAAATACGCAATATGTCCCTGAAGAGTACTAAGATACAAGGAAAGTAATGGAAGGCCAAATAAAACCACACCACGTGTTTTTAAGTTAGCAAAACATCATCTTCCACACCTTGTACTGTTAGGGACAGTCTTTACGATGTTATTATTTGCTCAAATTGCACCAAACGTGGAATGACCCAACGAATAAGAGGTATTCATTTTATTGAGCTGTAAAAAGGATATTTATATAACTTTATTAATACCTCTGTTGTGCTTCAGATAACGTTTTACTGCAACGCCACAATAACTCATCAGTTACTTATTTATTAATGCAGTATCGGCTGTATGCCTGGTTTAATATACATGGTTTAATGAAGGAATTCCTGACGCATTTGGCGTGTCTAGACGTTTGTTAATTTTGCATCAGTAACGATACCCAAGCGAGTCGTTTTCTATTTTGGCAGATTCTAAAATCGGTTTGCGAAGTCAGGTATTGATTAAATTTTAAAGTGGATGCTGCTGTCTAGAATAGAGTCAGTTGTTGTCTGCAGAACTGAGATTTTTATCTTTATATCATTTTAATCTGACCAAATGTCAAATGCCGATAGTGGACTGGATTACAAGAAATCTCTTTGTAAAGAACGAGATTTATAATTTACCAATGTATGTTGTAGGCTAAGTAGAGCATACTATGTACAGTTCTGTATACGAATTGGCAATATTGGACTGAATTTCGATATTTTACAGTATCTTTATAAAGGAAGTGAGTTTCGTTACAAAATACCTGTTGAACCTGAAGAGAACATAATCATAATCAAAGCATAATTTGAACAATAAATAAGATACCAACTAGACATTCGGTCCAGATAGACAAATATGACGTAATTGATTGAGATACTATGAATTGTTATGGCCCATTCCGATATGAACTAATTTATTTGATCCATTTCGATACTGTTTCAATTTACGATACTGCAAACACTAAGTTCGCAAATATTGGACTACTGAATACTAACCGATTGGCAGTAAACCCTTTATTCGTGGGTGAGAGTAAATAGGGAGTAAAAATAACGGGGACAAAGGTACCCTAAACAGCTGTTGTATGTTGACAGCTGTTACGTTTGTCAAATAACAATATTGATCATAACGGACAGGCGAATTCGATTTTAATTCTGGTATAAAATATCAGCGCAGAATAATGAATACTACTACGACATCGGTTAAGTAGCGACTTAGAGAGGCGTTTGTCCAGTAGTTAGATGTCCAGGACTGTAAATGCTGATGACGATTAAGTAACTTGGCTTTAGATACATAGTTTGTAAGTTACATAGCATAAAATAATATGTATTAGTACATACATCGGAATACTCTTACTGGGTCTTATGGTTTATGTATTCACCCGTAAAAGACCAAATTTGAAAACCAATCATTGTCTTCAGCAGAAGACAAGATAAAGGAGAAAACTATCTTTTAGGATTTCTATGACATAGAAAAAATATAAGGCAAGGAAAAAAGGTAGGCTATGTTATAAAGCGATATTGCGTTTTACGCAGATACCTGTAGATACGTGCGCGCTCACCTATTAAATATCAAAGTTTAATCAAACTTACTCTCTGACGTCATCGTGATACTACAGGCAGAATTCATCAGGCAGGAAAACATCTGCGGTATTCGTCATTAAGATGATAATTAATGATAGCAATAATGACTTTACTTTATCAATAACGTCAAGTTCGTTGGCTCGATTTGGATCATTATCTTGATTATAAGTAAACGTTGTAAATATTATATTCAATAACAGATAACTTATCTGTTGGTTAAACGACCAGTCCATAGAATTAGCCCTAATTAATGGAAAATAAATGTTATTGTTGTTGAACCAAGCTTTTAACAACGTAATTTGTTTAGGGGCCCTTCGCTGATTAAATACCCTTTCCAATTATTAGGTGGCTTAAGTATTTGTAGTTGGTGAGTGGAGACATTTACATTTGCATTAATTAAAAGTAACTCGAAATTTAATAAGTCATCGTTATCTCATTGATAGATGCGATATTAACATGATAGGCCGTATATCTAATTTTTTTTTACTTTACATATCTTTTGATGTTTTATTACTAGATATATTATATCAAAATCTGTCATTTACTGCATGTAGCTTTATGAATACAGTATCAGTAGATGTTGTAGTTTTTCCCACTAATGTAAAAAAAATACATACATTTAGATATATTTTGTACTAAGGATAGGAATGCATTAAGGATCTATGAAACCTTTATCCAATTATGTTTAACATTTTTTTAATATAGTAATAATAATCGCACAATACATTATTCAAACCACATAAATATCGACATAAACATTGGGCTTCCCGATCTATCTATAGCTAGTTTTAACAAACAAAATAATTAAATAATCAGGTTTCTATCGACGATACACTAACCGTTTTATTAGCCAAACAGTCTGCCTACCCACTTTTAAGTAAATACGATTTATTATAAATAGAAATATGATTTATTTTAGTTGAACGAGAATAAACGAAATGTTGCTGATTTAAGTTTAGTCTTCTAAACTAAAACAGTAAAGGTGACTAAGCTAGTTAAATATTTGTTCAAAATGTTATCTAGTAGATAATGAACGCTTCACCAGTAACTTTTAAACTAAGGTAAATGTACCATATTACGGTATATTAAGGCGTTGTACACTTTGAGGACGATTTAAAAAAAATATGAAGGTGCTAAAAGTAACAACTCTTGTTCATTCTAGAGACTGTTCGTATAAGATGGGTTTTGGATATTATTTTGCCTCATACCTCTTAATTTATAGAAATAATTGATATTTTGCTAAATCATTTCTTTGGCTCTAATTCCGTGACAAAATTAGGCTCGTGATTTAATTCCGGGATTTGATGCACGTAATTCCGTGACACCTTAACCGTTCATAATTTGGGCAGGTAGTTTGAAATAAAAATTAAAAAAAATCTTAAATCTTTTATTTATATTTTAATCTTGAAGTAGAATCACAACATTTGTTATTGCTAAACATAAAATCACATTATAAACAATAATAAAATGCTTTTTAAAATTATTGTTTCTACTTAATAATTAACATAACTTTGCAGAAACAAATATAATAAAACATCAAAAACAAAATTAAACTTTCTCAACAAAATCAAAGTTTCTTAAAACAAAAACAAAATTAAACTACTTATTCCTTACTTAATACTTATTAGGCCGTGGATCGAACCCGAAATATCTAGCTTCAATATGACATAATGAAATTATGCATATTGCCTATACATTTATTGCATAAAAATATTTACAAGTGCACACACACAAAATAGTTATTGCAAGCATTTTTCGCATTTTTAGTTCATTTGCTTAAATATTTTACTAATATCGAATATACCAGAATAAGAGACATTAGTAGAAAATCTGCGTTCATTATTGCGGGACTGAAAAAAAAGTGTGTAAATTAAATATTTTTATTAAAAATTCTTAATAAGCTGGAAGGTGATATTACTATTATAAGCATGACATCGATATAAATAACTCTACTGTATTACTTATATAATCTATCATTAATTTATTTTTCATGTCATACTCCATTTAACTTAAGTAAAACGTGGTTATCATTAATTTTAGACCTGAATGTAAGACTAAGATTCCAAAAAAAACATATACCGTAATTACGTCTTCATAATCTACAGTCATTACTTCGCTTATTCAAATAAAATTTATGAAAAAATGTAGCCCCAGATATATTTATGGAATTAAAACATTTCTGACTGATTTTCTTTAATTGCGTGAGTATCAAGCAATTACGTACATCGCGTCTCGGCTGTGTACATAATTACGGGAATCACAAAATCGTCTATTTCCCTTAAAATATTATTTAAATAAATTTGATATGACTACAAAACCTTCTTCTAATAACTACTTAACAATAATTTTACAATGATACGTTAAATAGACTTACCGGCATCACAACAAATCCTTACGAAGTTTCCGGTGTTACCTTACGCCCACCGACAACAAACTGTTAGAAACGACTGCGTGGTTCCGACTGGCGATTTCGGAGGTGCGAAACGGCTTTTAAAACTTGTCCAGTGGTTTCAAAAAAAATATTTTCCTGTAGTATTATAACTAGACTTGATTTAGTAATATAGTAAATATAGATTTAACTGTTTCTTTTCTTATTCTACGTCAAAAATCAAAATATCACGGCATAATGTACTATCCCGTAATATAGTACATTTACCTTATCTAAATTTGGCGAAGTTTTAGGCGCCGATAAGCCTTAAGGTAAGACCTGTGAACTTCGTACGGATGACAAACAACTCCAAACTTTCTTAGAAGTTTAATACAAGTCTTTATGTTGTTCTTATAGATTTTCTTAATCTTCTTTGGAACATATTTTAGGAATGCTTTATTTATTATTTGGGTGTTAAAACACATGTGAGATAAAACAAAATAATAAAAACTTGATCTAATTAAAAAAAGTTGCTATCTAAATAAAAATTCTTTGTACCTTTAATTTTAGGTATTCCAAATCTAAGAACGAAAATTACAACAAGTAACAAAAGCAATATTGTCACTTTTATTACTTAAAATTTACTTTCAAATGTAATACCTTCATACAAAGCAAAATATAAAAGAAGCAAGAAGTATAACTTCGCTCAAACTTAATTTCAAACTCCACTCCTAAGTCTTCTTTTAATCATAAATGTGTGTACACGTGTGTGTTAACTTAAGCGACCACATCGTCTCTGTGACAACATTCCATCCGGGAAATAGTTTGCAGACTTCAAAGTTACTAACTTGAAGATTAAATGAGATAAGAGATTAAATTCACCTCTTATGTGTAAGACGCAAGTTGAAATTTATGAGGTATATACAGATGAAGCCTTTTGATAAAACATCGAGGTTTAACATTCTCGTATTGTTATTTGGGATGAAAGCCACGTTCGTGTCCTTACAATTTTGCAGAAAACCGGCAAGCGGGGTAAATCAGGCTGCAGTAAAAACATTCTAACAACAGTAATTTCGCTTCGCATTCCGCTGTTCATCTAAGAAGGTGGAACGGAAGGAGTAAATGAGTTGGCGTTTTTCTCGGAACCCTCAGCGGCTGCGGTAGCGGTACCCGGCTAAAATGGAACGTACACCCACTTGCATCTATGTATCTTATTATCGTTCACTTGGATTTCTGTACTTGCGTTAATATGGACACAAAGCTAGTGTTTTACTAGAAACGTAACAGCTATTAACTACGAGTGTAGGAAAGTTTGAAAATAAATGTAGAAACTTATACCCTTACCGCTAATACTTATTGCTTCTGGCGTTTATCGATTTTATAATCTGCTCTACTTTTCTTACATTCTTGGTAAATTAATGTCGGAGGAAGTAAGTTGGTACATTATTATTATCACGTCAAAGGACCTGGCTATTGTTTTCCTTATACAAATGGAACTTACGATGGACATGCGCGTATTTTTTGCCCTGAATTTATTTAGCCGTACCACATTGGACGTCAGTAGCATTCATAAAGTTTTCGCTTTGATATAAAGCCGACGCATTTTATAACTGAACGCGTCACGTTTTGCACCGCTAACGTTTTTGTCTAAATTGATGTCGCACATCTAACATTTCCGTCCGCAACTAGAATATTTTATGTGGCTCTACATTTAGCAAAGCGTAAAGTGCAATAATATCAAAGGTCCGTATCAGCGCAGTGCACTAGCAACTTCTAACTTAGTTAAGATTAACCCTGGGTCGCTTTAGCTTCGGCTCTAAGGACCAAGCAAATTATATTTGGTTTCGCAAAGCGAAAAACTGACGAATATGAATTACCTACTTCTTCTTAACAGATGGTAGATGTCCTACTTACATAATGTGAGACTAATTATGAGTGTTTATCTAGAAGCTCAATGTACTATAGAGTCAAAAAATTACCTGCAAAACATTCAAGAATCGTTTTATTGAGTTATCGCCATTTAAAAGCGAATAAGGACAGCAACAAAAATGCTGCACGCCTTACTTGTATCATTATGCGATTAAAAAACCCAATCATTAATAAAGTAATTTTCTCTAGCTCCATATTGGCTGTTTAATGTATTTTTAAAGCAAAAGCACGCAACATTAACATTGTAAATTATGTGCAGATGCACTCACGATTCCACGAAGCTGCACTGAGCCTCGATCTTGAACGCATTACTCGATACCATAACTACGGATCAAATCATCTACATACAATCTTACTAGAACCACCAAAATCTTGTAAATCTCGCCGAGACTAACTGTGAATCTGGAAGACGAAAGTCAGAAAATAAGGGACGCGGAAGGTGTTGATCCGACTAAATCCGTACCCACACCAACCTTTCACCACAGTTCGTTTACCCGGCGACCGAATGGAGGAAGATGGTTAATGAGAAAATGATACCACGAGGAGGAAACGACCCTTAGCTCCGACGACTCCCGGTCTATAATAAATCTTATCTAAACATTTTATTTGGAATTGAAAAGATGATTGAAAATCAAAAGAAATAAAAGTTATTCCAAACAAAAACCTTTCGCTGCTCTCGGGTGAATGCTTACTGCACAAATATTCTCGTGTATTGTTGTGCATACGTAGACTACACAACCAAAAAAAGCAGACGTAGGTACGTCAAGGTCGTTTTATATAGCTGAATATCGCTAGTAAACCGCATCTCGTAATTCTATTTCTATGCGTGTGCAGTAGGCAAGCCATCCCGTGTTATGTTGCAAAATTAAGAGGATTGCCTTGACGATCTGCGGCGGGTAATAAATGGAGACGATTTAGTTCGTTCGGGATGCCGTTTGGTAGCATGCGATGCGGTCACTCAACCGGCTCTAAAGCCCGTTACGTCAGCGGCCGCATGCCACAATTAGATCACATGCGAGACTTGCAATGGCTAGACCAGACACCAATCGCCGATAGATATGTTTTAGTACCGTTAAAACTGGCTTTTTGCATGAACTGTTAAGGCATTCCTATGATTCTCTTAGGCGTTACTTCTCGTAAACATCGCACTTGCGTAATGCCTGTTTAGCGAGCTCGCTTCACATCATGATCACTGTAATGAGACACCCGAACGTGTTTTGAATTATGTAGTGTACCTACGTTCAGGCGTTTTATATTCAAATACTCGTATAATTTAAAAGACACGCCGGTGGTAACTGGCAACTTATTTATTCCTTGATTTAGAAAACTCTACAAAAATTTCAAGTGTTCCTTTGAATAAGTAAGTGTAATGTTAATGAGCAAAATTTAAAATGCAATTTAAAGTTTAACTACAAACAAGTCGGTTTACTTTCCCTTTGCTAAGTTTGAATCTCGCAATGTAGTTTGTGGTTAGTCCATTCTAAGTTGCTCCTTCTTTGTTGAGCATTCGTAAAACTCTGCAGGATAATTGGCTCTATATTTAGATTGACTCAAGTTGGAAACGCAATTATTGTTAGTACCCAGTACCCAGGTACCCAATGATAAAACGCTCACAAACATTATTACATTGTGTCTTCTTAGATACCGATGTCAAAAACCAATTTCTCATGTTCGCAACATGACAGATACAATTCAATTATTTAGTCTCGCAATGATAGCGTAATAAAGTGGCGGGAAGCCTAATCAAAGACAATGGAGTCTTGCCGACCGACGACCCAATACGACCCTCCGACCATACACTGGGTATTGCAATAAATGGTAATTGATTGCATCAAGATACTAGGATGTCTGTGCACGTTGCTCTAATGACGTCATGTCCTGTGCGGACTCGTGCACTAGATCTCAAATCGAGCTGCCCTCGGTTCACAGTGTTCACACGCATCAGTACAGTCGACTTTCAATTAAGTTGGCAAGCATTTAATTAACTAAGCTTTTGTTATGCTCATGTGTTGTAACTGATTCTAAAACTGTTAAACTGTCTACCTTCTTAAAACACACAACCTACTTTTTACGGAATGTTTGTGAAGCATGAATAAAACAAATTGTTTATTCTGCGTATAAATTACCTATAGTAATCTCCAAATAAGTTATTATTCATTTATTCAAGACGCCGAATCAATGTATTCATGTTTCGTTAATCGCCAATCGAAACAGTATACCTAGTCTCGAAAAAAGTGCTATAATTTAAATATTCCCGATATCTGGTAGATGTAGCATTACAATATCAAACGATATATTATGTAGATGTATATTAACAATAGCGTTGATTCAAAGGCGATAGGTGGAGAATGGTGATTACAAAGCCTCGGAGGTACTACGTACGTGGAGAGTCTCGGGTGCAGGGCGCTCGTCTCAAGGACCAATACTCGATGGGCCCTCAGCAGCGGACTTACCTACTTGCCACCCGCGCTACATCAGCTATTACCTAACACAATGTCAACCGTAAGTATGCGAATATTCTGACCTCTTGATGATAACATCAATTAAAATGCGGTAAAACCAATTGTGGCGCTATGGGCATAACACGGTATAAAACGATAAAAGGCAACGGATCACACAGTTGTTCGTGCACGATGTTGAGCAATGCATCACATTATTCAGGCTCGACTCGTTTTGCTGTACCCACTCCACGTCAACAGGTGCGACCCTTTCGAGATTCCGCTTAGCCATTACGTATAGTAAAAGCATGAACAATATATTAAAAAGAAATACCTTTGGAAAGTTGCCATAAAGCTATCTAACTAAGAACGTCTCTGGTTTGTTAAACTAGGCGATAATTTAGTAGATACAGCCGTCCTTTGTTTTCTATTCACTGATTTATCGCACACATATTTAGCAGGTTGCATGCCTGTACAGCTTATCTGAAACAGCCCGAGTCGGCTCTCCAACAAACATTTATCTAGAAAATTTATCTAGACATACTCTAGCTTGCGAAAACATAGTTAGGACGCCGCAGCCGTTCTAAATACTCATCTTCAGAATGTCCAATAATATGCAATGCTTCAATATTAGAGTTATTAAGGATATTTAGCTGCATTGGTCGTTGAAATGCATTCCGAACTCCAAAATACTCTGGTTGGGATATAACCATATCAAACAATAGAAGGAAAAGTAAGAGGAATTTTAGAGTAGATAACTCTTTAAAGTACCTAGCTACAAATATCGATGCCATTTATAAAGGATAATTAACTAATTTATGAAGTGACTAATGATGTTTGTAAACATATTCCTAATTATAACAGGCAAAGTTGTATGTAACGTTTAACTTTGGAGCCACTCGGTTTTTCCTAGTATTTATATTTTATGACTAATGATGACGTCTAGACTTTTTATTTATCGTACAATATCATTGATGCACGTTAAGTAAATAAAAAATATCCATTATCATCATTTTGATATATGATGTCTACACTTTAGTCTAAGAAGTCGTGATCTAACTTGGAATATCATTTATTTTTCTGTTTCTAAATGCACTATAACATAGAAATCAAAATTTAGAACACAGTTATGATTTTCAACAATAGGAATGCGTAGACATGATGATATGTAAAGTGCACTTTTTGCACACAAAGTAATTAACTTTTCCCCGTTATTTAAACATAAAAAAGTTACCTTCAAATGAGTTTCCAGTTGAATAGGTAAGAAAATGAATAGCGGTACGTATGTCGCCGGCCGCGGTTGGCAAGTAGGTGTTCTCATGACAAATATCCTCGATGCAATGAGTTGGTCGGTCTGCGCAATTCTACACATGCAGCCACGGACCCATTGTGTACGAACAAAGAACCGCATGACACTACGAGGAGGATTCAAGAGAACCGGGAACTTCCAAGAGGAACTTAAAAAACTTGAATGGAAATATTTCGTCCGCATTTTCTTGGTAAATAAAAGACGGTAAGTACAGGTTGCAGAGTGCCGACGACTTCATATGCATCCGCACTTTTATTATTTGTCTAGTATCGATTGGATACCAATCCGACGAACTCTATAAATATATCTATATAACCTATCCATCTATGTATTGAACATGGAAATCCCCAAATGGTTTTTGTCTGACTAATCGAGGGTTAGGCAGCAAACTAATTCGTTTTTAATTTTATAGTTGTGATTGTAATCTTTTGATATTAAACACGAAATTAATGAACTCAGTGTATTATTAACTTGACCCACAAAGATTAATGATTGAGTCACTATAATAAGAAACTTAAGCTTGCTACAGCGGGAAATTGCCAAAGTAAGCAGTTTTACGCGATGTCTGATTTAGGATTAATGATCAAACATGAACAAGTTTTCAGCTGATTTGGAGTTAAAAGTGTTTTCCAACTAAGATTTCTCTTAACTTTTTCAAGTCAATTATCTACCCGACTTTTTTTGTTATATTACCTTGTCCGTTACAAGGCGAACCCCTTACCACCATTATTTTTTATATACCTGCACATATAGGCCTAATCGGTTACAGTGTGAATTGTGACCCAACATATTAACTACATAATTCGTCGTAACCAGTATGTAGTTGTGTACTACGGTCATAGATCTAAGAGGCGGTCACCCCATCTTTCCCTGTGGCTGCAGAACTCCGGGATTATCGCAAATGGATGGATGGCAAGATCCGCCTAACGCCGACTACATCATACCACCGACTACCAATCTGCCTGCCAAGCCTGGATTATGACATTATCCTCCTACATCGTTCGCTAGAGGATCCGTGAGGCCTTTGCTTAAATACGAATGTATGTCTCATGTTGTTCTACATACAGTCGACACCAAAAGTACTGTCAACGTCAATAAATAGGTACATTTCCGTGGTCAAAATTCACATTGCGCCTAATGAGATGATAAACAAATGTCATCTGAATTCGGATTTCAAATATACTTTATATAAATTGGTAATTTTGGTAATTTATGTAGCTGACTGTACTTGTATTGTCTCTAAGTGTCATCTCAAATGACGGCATTTGCTCTCATGCACAGTCAAAGTGGTGTCTCACTTATCGAGTAGCACACTCAGCTTAGAAGTGTTTGTCTTAGAAATACAAGGAGAATTATAAAATAGGTTTTTTTGGTTAAGTGTCTGCTACTAATTTAGAACATTACTATGTTACCGTTTGATATTAAATGTAGGTTTATTTATGAATTGTATGAATGTATAAATTTAATAAACTTTTTTTAACACATACTATTTTTATTATTATTTTAATTTAAGAAAACATACACATCATATAACAAACATATACATAATTTTGACCAACATAAATAAAGGGGAAACCGCATCTTTCGGGAAAAACGCCTTCAAACCATAAACGGGTTTAATTTTCAAGATGGCCATTGTTTTTCTGCCTCGCCTTGCTTGCCTTGTTTTGAACTAATCATGTTATATAGTATTTAAGCCTGTTATTTAAAGAAAAGATTTATGTCATATACATATTATGGTTATTAAATGTATTGTAATTAACTGTAAAAATAGGGTAAAAAAATTACAAAAACATGCATATTGTTATAGAAATAAAATAAAAATCTTTTTGCCCATTGCACGGTATGATTGAATATTACGCTTTATTTTAAACATTTATTTACGTAAAGCAATAATATTTGTGAGTTAAGTCTAGTCTACTTTAAAAGACTCAATTAGTATCATGGTAATTACCTAATTACGTTTGTCGTTCATAAGATAATTTCATAATTCGTGCCAATCTGCTTGGCAAGCTTAATAAATTTTTAATTAGGTAAGAAGTTTGCGAATGTTATAATAATTACATAGTTTATTATTTGAAGACTAATTCACTTTACGCTGTCTAGACGGAATAGGCTAACAAAAAGGATTATGAGCATAATTCAGCTATTTTGAATAAGAACCTTCTTTTTTTGCGGTCTTTCATTTAAATTATAATGCATATGAACGCAACTTAGTACATTTCGTACATAAAAAAAGTCAGCTCAATTGGTTCTATATAAGTGAAAACCCAAATCGTGGAAGTCGATTACATCCTACAAAAACGGCTCTGAGGTATAAATTGTGATACGTTTTTTTTCAATCACACTCACCTATATTATTTAACGGTGTAATACATTTTTACTTATAAAAAGGGTGTCTTTTACATGTCGTTGACCCATCAAGTATCAAGAGTTAGTACAGATATTAGAGGATAGATTTGAAACTACAGAGTGCGCATAGCTTAGTATGAACCGTGAGCACTAGTTTCGTCTTAAACAATGTACGCCGTTTTACACTATAACAAAACCTATCGGAACCATTGATATTTTCGGATAAACGTCTGTTGTTGCACGGAACATAAATCAATAAACAAATGTACTACTTACAGTAAAAAATTGGCTTACGCTGGCTTGGGCTATAAGCGATACGCACTCTTCAGTTTTTACATTTTTACTCTATGGTACAGATCGTTTTACATGTGGGAACGAAACTCGCGCTCGTCTCAAGCCTGCACTTAGACGCAGCTATTGATAAGTCTTAAGCTGACCCTTGTTCTCTTATCAAACAAGCAAGGTCACTCAACCTTTGGCCAGTTGCATCCAACTGTGCGAAAAAATAACGCTCCGGTTTGAATCCGTGAACTCCTTGAAAATTTTTGAGCGTTTTGTTTTAGTATTTTAGAAAAATAATTAAATTTAATTGAATAATTTTCAAATCCGTTAAAAATTCGGACATTATATTTTCTATCGTCACGTTTTAGAATAAAAATTGTTCCTATATTTTGTGTCTTAATACAATACAGTTTACTTCTATCCTCTTTCAATAAAATATCATTTGATACTTGCCTTCACATTCAAAGAAAACAGCTGACATTCGTTGGTCATTCACTGGCGGCAAAAACAGACAAAGAGATTTTGTGTCTACTACACGCTACTTACAATAAAACGACCTTCAAAATTATAATGCAATTTACGTTTTCAGTCACTTATTTACTAGTATAAAGTTGACTTTTATGGTATTTTTAAAAAAGGAAGGACTTATTGGGTAGTGTAGTCATGACCCTTATTTACTTTTCTCTATGGTCATGACTTTTATAGAAATTGTAAGAAGGAAGGTAGCTTTTTCAAATGCTTGAATGAGCGTCTTAAAGTAGTTCGATGGATAATATTATCAGACCTACAAATAGCCTGTCGTGCGGTCAGTAGGCGCATTAACCGCGATGTTCGCCGTTAGAAATAGAAACATTGCCGGTTTTTGCCGAGGATCGATTGTCTAATGAGTCACAGTCGACATGGGACTGCACTTGGCGGGCCCGCTTCTCTCGTGATGGATGACAAATCGCTTTTAGATCCCACGCCACGATGTTTACGCTGGCCCTCCTAAATGACTTACGATTTAAATGCTCTCTCTTTCCACACGATTTCTGCTAAAAGGATACCATTTTTTCTAACTTAATGCTGGACCAAGAAGACTTTAGAGATGGATGGAGATTTTATCGTTTACTGAATCCCAGGAAGGTATTGTAATTTATGTTACATCAGGAAAATGAGACTGTACTGGTTGCAGATCATGTTTATCAAAATAAAATCTGCATTTCATTCTTAGATAACATCTAAGCACTTACGTATAAGTAGATTTTATATTAGCTATGGTCAGCCAGCTGTCGTTACCAAGTATAATATTATCTTCAATTTAAATCGAATCAAGTGGACTCGACTACACGTTTTATTTCTAAGAAGACCAGTCAGTACCTAACCGTCATTAAAATTGCTGCGATCCAGGTAGTATGAGACCACTAAATTATTATCCAAGTAATAATCTAATATCTTAAAGTGATGTCATGGTATCGCAATTTATTCAAAATTGTTAGGGCTCTTTGTAAAGTTGGTTTTCTTAGAATATATTACATAGTTGTTGCTTCTCCGAACGAAGCGCTAAAGGATGAACATGTTATGTATACGTCATAATCAGAAACCTAGTAAATGTAAGACGTAAGCGAAAGCGGTGCTTTATTTATAATCTTAATATGTGCAGCTTATTGCTTTAAACAAAAAATATACCAATCGTTATAACGACAAAAACCATTAGTGAAGTCTGCATTTTAAATATGATTGAGTTATTCGTTAATGACAGGTGTCGTACAAATTAATTAAACTGGTTAATACATGTTAACGATCTGAGCATGATGTAGCTTCATGTCTAGAGACCGTTTCTAGTAGGACGCAGAGGGCATTGCCTCTCAAGGACTCTGAGATTTTTTGCAAGTCGGGCAAGCCGCGAGCTCGCTACGTCACTGTGGGCGGACTCCCTAATTGTTGTGACGGATATGAAGCCAATAACCTTCCATTGTATTAACTACTTGAACATTTGGCTATTTAAAACTAAGGATATATCTGTCCGCGCGGTCTCTCTTCTTGCGCCGCGAACGTGCAGTCGGTAAGTCAGTCGTGTAGGGAGAACAATGCACCCACGTTGCAATGCCACCCGCAAGGACTTTCTTTCCAACGTTTGACACAGATATAACACAAAGAAAACGTCATTTGCAACTGGCTAAAGGATCCTATTTTAGTTTCTATTTTTCTTGAAGTCGTTGTTTACAACTTTGACTAAGAGTCCTTTACAAAACAAGCGCCATTCGAAACCTTTACAGTTCGTAACAGTCATTATAACTTAGAGAGATGTCACATTTTTTGCATGTTTTCCATCCAAACTTGGAAGTTCGGAGATATAAATAAATGTCTAGGCTACGTTAGTGGTACCAACAAATGTATTAAAGCAATAAAGCCTACGTAAACTAAAAATGGACGTGACAGTCGTATTTCTGTAATCACATTAGGTAACGTGGAATTCAGAGAATGTTGCTAGGGCAGGCACTACAAACTTCCTTCAGCAACCGACTGCGGAATTCAATAAAAGGGCCGAGAACAAAAAAGCGGGTTCTCTGTTTGGTAAAGTGAGAATTATACGTTCCCAAAATATAAAGAAAAAACTACAGCCCTGTGTAAAGTAGGGATCCCTCTGCTGTAACTTTTCTTGGAGGATAAGGGAATTACTTACGACCGACAAGGGGAAAACAAACTGCAAAAAAACGACATAACATGTTGTGTTCGATACTACCCCTTTTTTGTTATGTACTGAAAACTTAAACTTCGTTTAACGTTTAACTTTTTACCAGATAAAAAAGTTGAATGACCAAAATAACTATACGTCTTTACACTCCTATATTGGTTTTGAAACCTTTTACTCTAGTCTAATACTTCAAAATCCCTGGCTCTCACAAACTGTAAAGTAGGGAGGGAGAAATCTCACAAAAACTGTGCAACCTCGAATTAAATAGTCGTATCTCTCCAGTGACAGTGCGAATCCATCAGCGGTCTCGATTGGAACGATAACCGCCCCCTACAAACCCTCCCCATTGCGAAAAATAAATCGCTCTCCTGTGTGCGAACATTTAAATAAAGAACTTAATGTTTCGACAAAACTAACTACATTTAAATTGTTGTTTTTCTTTTTTATTTACAGGTAAGAGGTAATAAGAGGTAGGTACTTTGAATGAAAACAATAATGAAAATTAAAAAATATACATTTCTTTAATCGTGATGTAATGAATGACCTTTTCACTATATCTATAAAATAATGTTAGTACTAGTAGTGTTCATTGACCTTTTTCAATTTCTTCCGTCAGAATATTATTAATTTAATATGGGTGCTTCAATTATAATATTAAACTTGTAGTGGCAAAAATACGAACCCAAAATCAGGCAGTCTAAACCACAATCTACTCAGAAAAACGTTACATTAATGAATATTCTTCTCACACCAAGTTTACATATAATGTAAATATTTTTACCAATGATTTACGATCACTTGTAGTGATGACGTCTACCAGTTATGTCAGAAAAATACATTATGTAAGCACATTATTATTTATTGTGTCGCAAAACAAAAAGCTTGGTTCCCTTTCTTTCTTATATCAATTCGGCTCACAATACGTCTCTAGGGACCTACCTGCAATAAAGAATATTGTGGACGTTCACAAAGAGAAATTGTAATTTGTAAGTAATCCGTCAGTTAGGTATCCGCTGAGTCAGGCCGCGTTCATTACTCACGCATTGCAGGCACTATTCATTTCTCCAGGAATTCAAGATTACATGTATACTGAACTAGTGCTTATAGTACATAAATAAATTGCAAATTGTGTAGGAGTAGGTGGTTCGTGGATTGCGTGGGTGCGACGCGATGGGCGTAGGGCGCGGCGTCGCCTTTCCTACGAGCCTGTATTTAAAGATATTTAATACCGTCCATATTTCAATATCCTATTAGCGTAGTTTAATAAAATATTAAAATTGAAACGTCAAATTATGACAAATGTTAATCTGCAATTAAAGGTTGTATAACACTTCAAAATGTAGAAGCCGTATTATTAGTCAGTATTTAATTATTTACTAGAAACATAAGGATGTAATAGAGCTATAGCAATCTGCTTGACTTTTTTTTACGGTAGGTCAAGTTATGTATTGAATACTAATGAATTAATTAACGTAGAATCACTAATTAATTAAACAAATAAATATTGCATAAATATACCAGAAAATCTTTTCTCATTTTCTATTCATGTTGGAAATGTTTATAAACGGGTTCCTCTCCTATCTTCTAGTGTACAAGAGCTAATTATTACGTGGAAATAGCTGTAAACTCTCAAAGGAAATTGTAAATACATCTATGGGTGCGTCCACATCTGACGAACGAGCACTACACGAGCAGCTCGCGAGCCGTTCGCGAGCCGCTCGCGAGCCGTTCGCGAGCCGCTCGCGAACATGCCGCGAACGCGCTCATGTCAATTACGTCATCTGACAGACGTGCGCGAGCCGTTCGCGGCATGCTCGCGAGCGGCTCGCGAGCATGCCACGAGCGGTTTGCGAACGGCTCGCGAGCAACTTGCGAGCTGCTCGTGTAATGCTCGTTCGAATTAATTTCTAATTTTATAATAATTTCGATTCAAGTTTCCGTTGTGTAGTCATATCTTACTGCACAGCTCTATTACTTGCTATAACGAAAACTGGTTTCTAAATCATCATAATAATATGTACTTTTGGTGACAAATAATTAATACAAAAAATGCTGTAATTTTGAAAGCTGACTCTATACCAGATGTAGTCTTCATCCCTTTTGGATAGATATACGCTTTCGGTAACACCCTGCATATTTACTAGTACTATTTATTCGAAAGCGCCATATCGTCCTTGCAAATATAACTGCAGTTCAAAAGGTATTCCGTTCACTTTCCAGGCCTCGGTTATTAGGTTTCCGGTTCGGAAATGTTCATCAGCTCCAGCCTGGTGTTAGAGTCGTACCCGATCAATGGCAATAGGGTCGCACCCCACTGAGTGGACTTATACGGTCTGGCGCACTGTCGATAGCGGTCTGCATCACCACACCTCTATCCCTTTTGGGGAACGGTATGATCGTAATCAGGCAACTTTAGTTTGAATTATTGTTTTTGCATTTCCAAGTATTTGCATGTGGTTTTATTATGAGTTTGCCTGTGAACTGTCTAATTGTCGACCGAAAAGGCGGAGTAATTTGTAATAAATAATTGGAAATCTTATTGCAACTTAGTGTATTTTTATAACTTAGTGCAATTATCAAAACTGCATACCCACAAGGAAGCAAGCAAGTTCCTTCTCTGTTTAACAAGACATTATATTATACACTGGTATCTTTATTTTGTGTATTTTATATAGGTAAACTCCAATAGCTAATAAACTAGGGATCTAATGAAATCAAAGTTTAAGGCAACGTGTAGAGCGAAACGTCGCAACACCAACTTCTCGTTACAGTTCACAACTCTAGTAATTAAACTTTCTTTGGTGTGTCTTATGTACGCTTTAAACTATCCCAGACCTTATCTTTTTTAGAACTCCATGAAGACGGATTATTGACTACTAACTAGTGGTTATTTATTTAAGGTTTTGTAGAAATATTTATGGTTACTTCCTCGATGTTTATTGCCCAATTTAACTACATAAATCTAGGCAACAAAAATTTTCTTAATGAAAAAGTGCTTATAATTATATAATTTAATTATCTTTGACTGAACACCGACTAGGTATAGTTAAACACATATTCCTCTGTAGGTATAGAAACCTTTTAATACACTTTCATTCCAAATATCGAAATTCATGATATTCATTTAAGAGTATTGATAAAGTACTGGGTATTGCCCAGTACAGCATTAACATTTCCCTTTTCAAATATTCCCGACCCAGATTCAGTCATTAGCAGTCATTCGCACGATAAGTTCTTTAACCTTGATATGAGTTTCTATATGCTAACAGCCTGACCTCCACGAGCACAGAAATGAATGCTATTATGTTTATCCAACTAGTTAATACTGTCTGCACAATATAATCGGGATCAGTAAGTGAATATTTTGACTTCAAATTGGAAATTATATCTTGATGAAGATCAGAGATCTCAATACGAAAAAAATGCCTCCTAATTATCAAAAGTATGAAGAAGTAACTTTTTTAGTCTATTAATAAAATCGCGAGAAAAGTATAAAAGCGAAATCAAGCTGCTGAAAATAATGATATGCATTTTTATTTTCTTTTTCCTTTTACAATGTTTTTATTCTCGTGTAGGCTTCGGGCACGTCCGTCTAGGTTCGGAACCAGTCGGCGCCCTTTTTCATGAGGTCATACCGTGGCGAGGTCGACTCGTTTTGGCTACTCACAAATACACGAGTTAACGCGGCAATAAAATCGAAAAATACAAGCGTTTTTTTAAGCAAAGGAAAATACACAGCTTATTGAATATAGCTCTACAATAGGTGTGATTTATTAAAAATGAAAATTACATCAAGTATTAATGATAATATATCACGCCTGTTCATTCCTAAAATCATACTAATCTACTTTAATGTAATCCTCCCAAAATGTCTAGATTCTATTAATGACTTCTAAGTCATTTATTTACTGTTATCGACGTTAAATAAAGACTTATTACCAAAGTAAATGTAAGATATAGAGTTTCTCATTACGAAGATCGGGAAAAAGATTATTTTCAAACAAACTTCAAAGTAATTCAAAGTGTTCTTATAAATTTATTTTTTTGGAATAAAATATGTTTTTGTTCTTAAACTCGAGGTTTTTTCTTGAGTTACGTTTGCTTACAAACTTGTTTGTTTTCTATTAGACATACATCTAAATTACTTCAAAAATGTATAAATAGTACTTACTTATCATGAACACTTTTGGTAATGGCATGATTTTTTAGGTATTAGATTTTTGCTTAAGTTGCCCTGTAAACTCCTTCAATATGCAAGGGAACAACACTATTAGATGCGGATTATGACCTTTCTCGATATAACAATATGTAATAATCGCGCAGTTCAATTTTATCTGTTTCAAGTGAGGTGCGTAACGATAATCGAGATAGAACGGGAATAGATACAACACGTTAGAGATACGTGCGGCATTACGTGGGCGCAACTTATCAGTGTATCATGGTCCTATTATACCGGCAACCCTGGCTCACTGACGCACTACTTTACTTTTTTTTCAACAAAAATTGCATAATCTATCCAGCCAGCATGACGTATTCGCAAAAGGCAGCCCTAATTACACACCAACTTATTTTGTATTAGCTATTTTCTTTTTTTTTCGTTCCATTTTTAAATGTCTTCTTGCCAGTGGGTAGACGTGGGCTGGATAAATCGTTTTCTTTATTGGTTTTATTATGTAAATAAATGTACGAATGCCATGTGTAGAGTTTAATGAGCTCTAGGCGTCGCTTCGCATATGTATATCTGATACAAAATGGCGATGATAAGTTAAGTATTAAGTCTTATTATACGTATTTAATATGACACTAAATTCAATTACATTTGATAGAGCAAATAAGTACCAATTTAGAGTATGATATAATTACAACCATGATAGGGACAGGGAAGGATAGTCAAAAGGATAATAAATAAGTTTACAAATAAATTGATTATTTTAAGGTAAAAGAGGGAATGATTCATGAATTTCCAAAACCTTAATTGAAAGTTGAAAATTTACTGTTACAAATAGAACTAACACTCGTCATAATTTATAACTGCCTAAGATCACATTTTAGCTCTACATCTACTAAAATATTTACCTCATTACCATATAATACGAAAATAATATTCAAGTACTGCAACAGGATGATTATAATGAATAAGTGGCGTTTACACGAGCCGTCGGGAGTCAGATCCTTGACCCGCGGTCGCCCGACCAGACACTTTACGTCGATCGTCCTTCCAACGAATATCAGTGCACGCACACTAAGACAACATTACTGCCTATTGAACATAACAATACAAATTCTTGCTGTACAGTCAAGAGCAAAAATATGTACCCAAAAACACTTAGTTACATATTAAGACAAAAAAATGTACATGATTAAGGATCTGTTTTAAATAATTTCTTCTAAACATGTTTTACTATACCAATCTAGAATTGAAGAGAAAAAGCTTAATGTATACATATTTTTGATCGTGACTGTAAATACATGTGCGTAATAATGAATCATTATGTTCAAGTTTGACCACACTCTTTTGTTTTACACGACGATTAAACTAGGTATCTTGGCTCAATACACAATACTTTCAGTGGATTATGTATCGGAGTTTATTGCGATCAGAAAATTTTCAAGTCAGGAAACAGCAGATATTTATACACAAAGCAGTGTTCATAAACCTTAGCTATAATATTTCAGTATACCGAAGCTATTCTTTTCATCGCGCTGGCATTTTACCAAGCGGCTTTTTATTCAACTACAAAGCTGTGGGAGGGGTGCAATCAATGCTCCACTGAAGGAAGATTGGAGCCTAAGCGCTTTTTTTTGCTCCACTATTAAAACGAAGATCTCAATTGCGTAGATATTAAATTCTATTGAAAATTTAACTAAAGGTCTGATGTAAAAGCAGGTATGAAAAGTAGCATTTCCTAAAAATGTGTTCGGTATTTTTAATTTTGTTTTACCAAGTACCTACTGGTTGTTATGACTCCATTATTAGTGAAGTTCTTAGAAGACTAAAGTTCTATATTTAAACATAGTTCCTTTTGTTGTTTATTTAAGTATATTCCAAGTACCGAAGAAAAAGCCTTTTAGCTTATTTAATTCGATTATGCTTCCCTTACCGCACAGTTTATCGAATCAGCTCAACAAAATGCTTCGCGAATATAAGTAGCAGGGAGTTTTATATGGGAAGTTGAGAGCGCGCCGTCGCTCGGTAAACACATGGTATATCAAAATATAAACCTTGTCAAATGTGTGTGTCAAACAAAAGCAGCCATGTCGTAACACGGTGGAGATGTACGACACATAACGACCAAATAAAATTATATTACTCGAGTTTAACTAATTTCGGGGAGAAACAAATAAAATAAATACAGATACAAGTATCGTAATCAATTTTATTTCATTACGCAGTTTCCTTTTATATTTGTTTTATAGCGATATTTATTATTAGTCGTGGGTGTTAAATATAGCTTTTTATTTTCATGGTCCGTTCTATTTATGTGAAGTTTCCCTTATGTATCATAAACACCTATGTTTGTTACCCACATAATGTATAAAAAGACTCGTTTATTAAAATTCGTGTTTTCATTTGTTTTACTTACCAAGCAGTTTTTATATACCGTTCTCAATTCAATATTATTTTTAATTTTAGTTGTAACTTTTGATTTTTGTCGTCTACTTTTGATGTTGGGGCACTAAGGGATGCACAAAAAGCCAATCAAAGCCAGTCGGTACCTACGGCGGTACCTACGTCGGTAGGGGAGCCCCGGGCTGACTGCCCGTTGCCACCTCACTGTCTGGCAGTTTACGACCCGCCACAACTATACGCACACTTATAAATAAAACTAGCCAAGCGTATGTTCAAATTGCAATATTCATATTTCGAACTTGCGTTGTATATTTATTGTTCAAAATTGCGTTTTTTAAATGAACAGCGTGACAGGAATCTGATTTTTTTTTATCCTTCGAAGAACACTTCAGTTTTTATTATATTGTCAAACTTTGTTTGAAAATCGAGTACAGTTAATTAAAGAAAATAAAAATGTCTACAATATGTACCCAGTTATTTGAATGAAAGACAAAAATGCTTGTTAATTGTAAGCATTATAATAAAGTAAAAATAATTATAATGTTTAGTAAACTAAGCTCAAAAGTAAACGTAAACCAAAGTAGCATTGTATCAAACAACGCATTTAAACTTTTGTAATTAATGTTTTTTCGGTAAGAAAATTACTGAAACCTTTTGCGGGTCGCATAAGTTGGTTGACATGGGTAGCAGTGGTTATCCCAAAAAAAGTTAAGTCCCGTCCCAAGTTTGCTAAAGACGTGGCCGAAAATGGCACTGACAAATTGTTGAATTAGTTAAATATTATATTAAAACTTTACGGAGATTATTTAACCTTTGGCAGGGTAATTTAATATAGTCTGATGTTTAATAAGCTAGATTCTAGTTAAATAAGAAATATGATCTAGGGTCCAGCTGCTAGAACATAGATAATATTTCTTATTTGTTTTAGATTCATTTGAAAAATACGAAATCACGACAGAAAATAAATAAAATATATAAACAATTATATCTACAAAACCTAACACTGCCTCAAGGGAACAATTGTTCATATTTTTCTTATATCCAACGTTTTATGTTCCTATATAAAAGTAATTCATACAATGGAATTAAACGAACATTAAAATTAGGCATGGATTTATAATGTTTAATGAAATAACGAGAACACAACGCATTGTGTTCGCTGAAATAATAATTGCGGTTGACATGGTTTTGAGATGTCCACGTAACAGATCTGTTTATGCCATTCCTGTTGAATATAATCGTGGTAAGCTTGATAAATACAGCCCACAAACATTCAGTTATAGGCACGCGGATTTATACAATATACCGAAATACACGCACAACAAATTTTATTTAGACAATATTTACACAGTGAAATGAAATGTTTTTTAAACCTTACACAACATTTAATTAAGTAGCCTATTGGTTAAATACTCATTAAAGTGATAATAATTTCCTGCTAATTGTTGAATCTTGATCGTGTATTAATATCTTTCGGTATCATATCACAACTGTTCTTTAACCTGTCATAAATCTCTCTACACTATTTTATTTAAATAGAGCTTCCCTACCGATTAGGGATTGCGTTTCCAACAATAGGACTGAAACTATAGAACTAGAAATGTATTGTTCATGATGTGTATTAAACTCTACTCGATATATGTAGGTATGTTAGTTTCCTATGACGGAAGACCTAAACTGTGCAATGGAACAAACAATGGATGGAGTATTAAAAGGGATCTCGTTAGTTTAAACAGTGCCGCGGGCTTGCCCCCCCCTCGTCCCCCCGGTCCCCGGTAACCGGTCCCCAGCCACCCACGCACTGCAAAGGTTAAGGGCAAACCATTGTGGATGCGGCTGCATTCTCTCCGCATTGAAATGCGAATCTCCCAGCTCTAATATATATTTTCAATGAGACCATCGGGTATTGACGTCATAAGAAACGGCCTTCACATGAGTTAGTGCCTACTTATGTGTACATAATGACGTATTCTTTCTCATTCCCAAAGAAAGCTGAATTATTCTTTCTAAAATAGTTTGCTTCGACTTTATCTCATGAGGTACTAAATGTAGAAAAGATTACTATTTCTTTATTTCCGTAGACATTCGATATCATTAGAGGCTAGAGCTAGTAGTTTAATGTACTCCAGTATCTATATCGTTTCATTACGGAACTAATATGACGTGCAAACAATACTTGATTCATCGTCCATTTATTGACATTGAACACAAAGGCAATGCACTAAGATGCACGTGCGCTCCGAGCACTGTGCTCTGTTGCTCTCCGACCAAACGAACCTTCAAATGAGTAAACAATTTACACTCGTATAAAACTGAGCCACGCAGACAAAGATCGAATCTTAAACCAGCCCCAACACTTCTAAGTAATCTCAACAAACTTTTCACAATGGTTTGTGTTCCAAACCTTTTTAAACGTTTATTAACAATTTGTACTGTAATTTGTTCCAATCATCAGAGCTCAAACTTTTAATCCGATTATATTATACTGTTTATTATGGAAATTAAAGCGCCTGTTCCGCCACAAATTGTAATTATAAGTCTTCAGCCGACAATCAACATTCAGAAAGTATTTACTGTTATATCTATCTAGAAATAGTTTTGACAAAACGCCAATGTAATACCTTGTTCAGTTTGCGCAGATCTTTCGCGAGAATTTGAAATGGATAAAGAAAAATAATTCGACATTCTTGCCCTCGACGCCGTCTAGGAACTCTCGAAGCAAACAGAGTAAGTGAAAATTCTCTCCGTGCTCAGGTTCTGCGCGAAGCCCTGTATTACAAATATTGATTTATAAACCAGACAGGGCTGGAAACTGATCCTAGTTTCATTATTAGACAAGTTGCAGGTCGTCTACCGGAGCACAATAACCTTAAACTTACATTTTTGTGTGAGAAAAACCTTTAGCATTTTAACCTGTCAGATAAATTTTTTATGATTCATCAAAATCGCGCACGTCGATTATGTCGTTAACTTTTAATTAAAATTACGTCAGGAACTGCGTATAAGAATCGAACAGATGTTACGAAGCAGCGTGTGCCATGTTATTGAACGTATCGCTCAATGTTCATATCTATAGATACTTTATATATTTATCTACTTATAAGTATAAATGACACATTGGAATACAGACACGATGTAAACACGTGCGACTGTGAATTCTATAAAAGGTGTCCTATACTAGTACATATATTTATGTACGTTGGTGTGTTGTGTTTACATGCGCAATCATCGCCTCCTGTTCATTGACCATACACACATATCTATCTATACATGTGTCAACAATACGTAAATATGATTACAGTATAAACACTGACTTTAGCGTTAATTATAATGTGAATGTCGGTTGATATTTTGTGTGAGAGATATTTTACCGTAAAAGGCCGAGTTGCGGTTGTAAGACAAATGTTTTTAAAACCAATTATTACTGTTTTAGCGACGATTTGTTCATTTAAATACTCAGTAAGTAAATAAAGAATTAAATCTTGAATTATTCTTTAAAATGAAAATTTTATATATCAAATCATCTCTACCAAATGTTACCTGAGAGGAATCTGTGTTTGTATAAAGCACCTACTACTAGGTCCTAGGTATATTGCTTTAACAAAATGTTAGTAAAACTGAGCAATCCTTTATTACGCTTCCCTTGGATCGGTATAAATCCGAGAGTAAGCTAAATCGTTTATGGTCCTGTTCCTTTTAGGCTTAGAGAGTTAACATTTCCCCTTTTCAGCATTTTTAGAACACTCAATGCCAGATTTTATTTCATGTTGTGTAAACGTCCAGTAAAAATATTTTGTTTACCTATGGGATTTTCAAGCTATAAAATATAACCGTATTTTTTTTTACAAAAAATCCGGTATGTATACAAAAATACTATGTATAGGGATTTATACTAAAAGTATCGCTACTCTCTCTTCAAAAAGACCTCAATATAAGATTTATTAGCTGTGTAGTGTATTCTCTGCCTGAGTATTAAGAAAGCAATTTTCTATTATATTTCTCAGGAGAATTCTTGCAATTTACTATAATAATTTGAGTTTCTTACTTCTCTTCAGTATATTTTATTATGTGCCTCCGTACCTGGGTATATTGAATTCAGTATTTACAATGTAAACATTTTACATTTTACATTAGCATTAAAACATTAGATGGTTGAATATACGAGGTATGTCAACGGTCTCGATCCTCAATAAACGTAGTGCAGTGGCATTTACTCACATGAACAGTGAACCCTTTATGCAAAACACTGATTATGAGTGTCGGCACATTATAATAGTCAATTATCGTGGACGCGCCTCCCCGTGGCGCCCCGCGGTTCAACAGCCGGCCGCGATCAGATTTTAATAATGCTATTTATAGGCGAATTTTAATACATTTGTTTTTCACGCATCCCATCTGTACTTGCGATGTGTTATCGGTGTGTTGTTGTTAAAAGTCGAGTACGGTGAACCGCGTAAGGTAACATCGAGTAACGAAAATAAAACTTGCAGCTTTCCTAATCGATATACCAGCCAGTAGTATTGTTACTAACATGCAGTTGACTGTTAAGACCTCTTTCTAGCTTGTCAAAAAGGCAATTATTTTTTTCCGGACCAACTAAGCGCAGCTAAATAAAAACGGTACAGTACAGTGTAACTACAACGCTAAATCCATGACTGGATTTTGCTTTGTAGAGATTTGTAAATAAATAAATAGCAGGAACTTTCAGCGAGCATTTCGTCGTCTAAGCCTGAGATCAGCTCAGACGTCTCCTCTTTGCTTATATACAATACTATATGTCTAGACATTAAAATATACCTCCACCCTTGCGTTTACATTGGCGGGCCTCAAAGGTAGACAGAAGTTAGCGCCCTCTGGTAGATATATTGCTTCATTTGTTGGGTCTCATTTATAGAAATCGACCATGTGTGATTTTGATTTAGTTATAACCATTCAGTACCTTAACCGTAGTTGTGGAACGTGTAGGTTTTTATTCCCGATGAATTGACCATTAAGAACAACACATAAATCGTGCATTTAATACATACACACCTACATTTCAAGTCTAGCTTTTCTATGTAGTATAGCCGTGTTGGTGAATTAGTAAACTGAATCAATTGATTCCCTTATCGTTTAGAGAAACACTCTCCTGCAACAATGAGCATTATGTTCATTCAGGCGCTCGACTAACTTCTTATATCTTAGTTCGTCACAATAAATCACTGACTTATACAGACATTTAACGTTGTTTAGTTTAATTAATTAAATGATAAATGTAATTTACTTTAACTAGTTCTTTAACGACCTCACTATGAATTCAAAATGCGGAGTCACAAAAGGGCAGTCTGCCGCGCAGTCAATAGTAAAAATAGTACATCGTTATTGAGAATACATAATATATTCTCAGTTTAATATGCCTATAAATCTTTTTAAGTGTATTGTTATTCCGCATAGCTAAATAACAACCTGAATGCGGTTTATTCCCAAATTTAAAGTACTATAGTTTTATTTCTTTGTTCTGTCTGGACTTTGAAGTCAGACAGAATTAAACAAAACAAAAGAATGTATACTAAAATTATTTCGTATATATCAGGATGAAAGTCTACGCTTTATCAGAACAACAAACAATATCTACTCGGAACAGAGATTACACTAATCGGTACGAGAGATAAAAGTCATTTCTCCCAGCCTTCACAATTTTCTTAGCCCCAGAAGTTTAAATAAGCTCTGATAGTTTTATACCGTGAATGAATCTGAGGCGGAGTATTTTTCTTATTTCTCTCTAAGAAAGGCAGTTTTAATTTATCATTTAGGTCAAGTAAAACATGTAAATACGTATTATAGTTATGGCTTGTTTTACTGTAAAGCTCGTTTCGTGTGATTATGGAGGGAGCTCGTCTGCAAACATGTGTGTTTGCTCTTTAAATGGGAAACGAAAATCATGTTTACTTTTTAGCTTTACAATTATAGTCACTTCAATATGTCGAGCCGCGTTAAGTCGCGTAGACATCACTCGTGACAGTTCATTATAATTTATGTTTTCATATTTTGGTCTTAAATCGAACCTACATAATCGAAACCTTATGAAACATAAAACATTTTCCGAAACTTACAATTTACTTTTGAAACCTTAGTAATACATTTTTATCGAGGTATATCATATAGTCAAACTAATACGTATCTAATTTACATAGGTTTTTAATGAGCATTAATTAAATTTTTAAGCACCTATCCAAACTTGTTATATTTAAATTGAACTTAAAAACTTCAATTAATATGTAAACTATCAACGATTTCAACACGAGTCGAGTCCCAGTCACTCGTCCTTTGAGCCCTGCCTAAGGTTCAAAGTACATATTTCTGATAATACATAAAGACGTAAACGCAGACGGTATATCTCTAGCAGCAAATTCTTGCGGTTTGTGAGTCAGACGCAAAAGATACACTACCTACCTACTAGACCAGTACAGTAAGCAAATATTAATACAGTAAAAAGGTAGTCATTGCTATTTATACGGTGTACTTAGAGATCAAACGTTTTTTAGAAAGGCTGGTGAACCCTCTTTTTTTCAATCACTGTGTGGTATTACTTTTTTTTGTAATATCGATATCGATTGTTTATCATCCAGTTAGATGTAAAATAAAACAAAAACAAATCTGTAATTAAGAGCTTAAGGTCCAAAATAAATAAAACATTTGTAACCTTTAACGTACCTTATTGCAAACTTAGAAATGTTACGCACGTACGTATATGAACTATCCCCTCCCCTCAATCTGCCTAATTGGTCTAGGTGGTCCGACTGTCTCTATTTACTCACGTTCTGTGGTTGATTGATCCCGCCATGGTATTTCTACTTTTACTAGCCATTCGAAAGATGTGGAATTATGAGCGGTAACTACCGTTAACGGGTGTGGCTGCTATTCGCACGTGTAGTGGGGCAAAGACCTCATGATCGGACACTACGAACTCAAAGCCTAGAATGATATCAAATCTAAATCTTAAAACCATTTTAAACTTTTGATAATAGTAACTAGTGAAACTATTATAAAAAACATGACTGGATTCATAATTAAAGTAATTCGAGCCATAATACTGGCTGTTGAGAATGAGTTCGATTTTCGAATTGGTTGTTAAAAATAAAATATTAAATTAAAAAGTTATTTTCAAACAGAAGAATGTTACACTTTTAAAAGATATTTCATAATTAGAATTGACACGTGATTATCGGCGATTTGTTTTTTATTCAAACTGTTGTTGTCGCCATTCTTCTTGATAACCAGTTTGATGGATCAGCCACATTGCGAGTTTTTATACGATGTTTGTAGTGGCGTATCGATGTCAATGACATGTGTACACGTAACACATGTTTTTATCCCACTGATAATGAACAACGCAGATTCTGTACTGAACAATACACGTCCTCTAGCTTGTCTATTCCTTTCCCCTTGACTTGACTTGACTTCCGAGGAGTGATTGTGAGCATTGTGGTACGTTCTCTCTATTATCTTTTGTGTGTCATCTTTTAAATATTGTTAAGAATGTTGTTCTATCAGTAGTTATCGCTTATCATAATCAGTGAGTTCTCAGACGTGAGACGAACTGTGTATGGGAGGTACTGCAAGTATTAAATTGGTAAAAAAAACCTATAATTAAAAAAATTAAAAAACACGCCTGCCATGTCAAAAAAAATTAAAAACAAGTCTAATATTTGCAGTCGGGGGACCTGTAATGAATTGTTCCAAGTAACCGACCCCGACTGCAAATATTTGACTTGTTTTTAATTTTTTTTGACATGGCAGGCGTGTTTTTTATTTAATACCTTTTAGTGAACAACAAAAAAAAAACATGACACAACACAAAAAAAAATATCGTTCAGAACCCTTTGCAGGCGATTTCGACTCACACTTGACCATTTTTTAATGTCCACTTAGCCTATGTCACTCGGGATAACTCAAAGCTTCTAATGACACCACAAACATTGAAATCGGTCAAGCCTTTTAGAAGTTATGGTGGAATAAAGAAACTCACAAACATACATACATACATACATACATACATACATACATACATACATACATACATGAACCCTGAAAACATAACACTCCTTTTTGGGCAGTCGTGTAAAAAGTTTCAAAGGAAGCTATATGTATGACATATACAAAAAATAAGAAATGTTACGTTTACATTTTTGAATTGCATGCCCCTTAATTCTGTTTAGAATTTTAAAAGATTCAGCTCAACCAAACAACCCTAAATAATGAATTTACATTACGGTATAAAAGTCCATAACAGACGACACAATACATATTTAATTTAATACTCGAGGGCCTGAAACAACGTCCTAACAAACGTCAAGTGAGCAAACCAGCGACAACACTCGGTCATGTTTTTAGTCTTAATTGAGGCAAAAACAGCCCAAACTTGGCTGGCTGTGCTCATTAAGAACAACAAACAAATGGCTAAGTACTGCAGTCGAGACACTTGCAAACGAACTAATCGGCTTCCACAGAGGAGCACTGCCGAACTGTGACGTCACGATTCCTGCTAAATATCTTGTTCCCTGATTGTTTTCATTCTTCCTTCTCCTTTGATCAAACTCCGCCAAACAAACCAAGTTAAAATTGTATCTATTTTTACAACAGAGCTTTGAAGAGTCCTGAAATGAAAATACGTTGGTACAAGGTGACGCTGTGGTTTATATTATAATACAGAAATTGACAAAGTGGATTCAGCGCAATATTAAAAATAACTCCAACCATTAAGACGGCTAAACAAAAATACTTTCCTTCGATGGTATTCAAAAGTTTTGAAAGTTGTGTGGGTGAAGGAACACCGTTATGAAAGGAAATCTTTTCAATCCCGAAGCAACGTTTTTATAAGGAAAGGTACGAGTGATTTATGTGTGTAGGTTTCTTTTGTTGTGGCAATACGATTGATAAAAATGCTTTGGTATTCATGTGTACATCTGTTCTGTACTTAACTGCTAAGAGCCTTTACTTACTTTACTTTGAGAACAACGATTTGACAACAATGCTATGAAAATATTTTTGTCCAATTTATATGATTGGCGATCGTTTATTAAAATGGGCATTTAGTGTAGAACCGTTTGTATTTGCTGTTATATTTTTGTTGACACTGAAGGCAATGTAATTTGATTACAAGTATTCCCCATTTTTACTAAACAATATCTCATTTCATGAAAAAGTACCATCTTTTTTTCACTAACTGCTCCTGAACTGAACTAACTATAGGTAGTTAGTGAATATACGGATATTTTTAAACCTAGAAAGGAGGAACCACTCTTGCCGAGAGTCTTTGCCGTTCAGTGTACTTTCAGACTGATATAAAAGACTGAGATTCCACCGAAAATACCCAAACACGCAACAGGCGATGACATAGCGATATGACATTAAAATACGGATTTATCTTGACATGAGAAGGTCACATAATACTAACCGTTCAATGTCATATATCTACTTGCAAATATCGTGGCACGTAAGTTATACTGTTATCAGATTACGATAGCAACACGTGGATGTCATCAAGACCACTTGTATCTTTGCTTGAACTCTGAAGATCTTTTGGTTGATGAAATGTAAAGTGGATTTCAATTTAAAGAGGCTCTGACTGTTCTGTCGTATATTCTGGAATCTGTATGTAGAATTTTCAAACGGTTTTCACCAATGTTTGGATTGATTCAAGAGTAAGTTTTTTGGGCGTACCTAATTCATTAATGTCTTGTTTACCGGTACGAACTAAAGGTAGGAAAATAGTAAATAATAAAGAGTAGATTTTGTACGTCGATTAATCACAACAAAAAAGTAATAATAAGGAACATGGTAGAGATGATCCTTATTAAGTAAGTTTTTTTCATTAAATTTTCATTAGAAGCTTACTCAACGCTGGATCTAGGGCTACTGTGTCAGACGCTAATCAAAATTAAGATAAGGCTTAGATTTTTCACCCATCCTATAAACTCACCGTAGCAAACTGTTATATGGTTATAAATTGCCTTGCAACTGCTTCAAAATAACTTCTTTTTATTTAGTTTACTGCCCAAAATATTACAATAAATCAATCCCTACAAGTTATTGGTTAAGTGAATGGGGCTTTTTTAGTATTCGGTGCTTATATTTCACTAACCTTTCGATAACGTAACGTATTTCTCACCCAGAAAGAGGCTAAGGCAAGCGTCATTTAGTATAAGGACTAGCGACCCTTCCATTCCGTTCCACATGGCTGGTCGCTTTTACGTGTGCGCCCGAGCTGCGCAAGGATTTACAGATAAGTAATAAAACGTAATGCGTTTAAACTAAACGCAAAGCCTCGGCGAACGGTAACATCCTATTAGTAGAGATTAATGTTTTATTTAACAGCACACTCGTGTGGAAAAGGAAATGCGGAATGTAGGCGTGCGACCGACGTCGCACTGCTCGAATGAGATCATAGATCGTCTTTTGTCAGCCTCCCGTCACTACGCAATGCATGAGCGAGCTTTGCACGTGTTGTAGATTGATAAATTACAATTATTTAGATTTATAACGCAGTTATTGTTATCTCGTAAATGTCGCACCCGAGTTTCACATCCTCTGTTGAGTTCTATAGATAGAAACTCTCAGTTTGTAATGTTCTCACATCTAAACCGACGATCCGATTTTATGGCATTTGGTATGGAGATAGCTCGATAGATAAGGATTTACGCTACTTTTTTCCCGGAAAAGTCGAGGGAAATTATCCACGCGGAACAAAATAAACCGATTTAAAATTGTACTGACGTCTGTTGAAAGACTTTTCTTTTTATATTTGTTCTAGTGTTAGGCACAAAGAACGTGTAACTAACTCAAATAACTTTTAAAAACTTCTTTTACTCTTATTTTACCTTCACTTGCTTGTCTGTACTTTTACAAAACTTTCAATAAAACAGCTCATGCGAGCCCTCAGAATCCTAATACAATATTAAAAATCTTTTATAGTTCACCGTACAGACTCGTTCAACAAAAAATAAAATACAACGAGAAGAATACGGAAAACGCAATACGACGCAAGTACTTTCAAAGTAATCGAATTGATGTTTCGAAGTCGGAGGTAAATACTTAGACAGACGGAAAAATAATAATGTTTTTTTCTAAAAATAACGTTGTATTCCTGTTTTTAATTATGTTGTACATCTAATTTTGCTGTGGCGGATAAGCCCGACGTTTCTGTGGATTAATTTAAAACTGTTTTACTTTGCCCAGGTTCCGTACAAATAAAAAGTAAACTCACAGACATAAAGAAAATTAGTGGAAAAGGAGGGAAAACATTTTGATGAGTTTCCGCTTGTAATGAAACCTCCGATAAAGGTTGGTTTTGTAAAAGGAAAGTTTTACGCAAACCGGTTTGTGGTAAACAAGCGGCTTATTTGTGTATCAATTATATTATTATTATGACCGAAGTTTGGCACTAGTTGTATTTAGAGCGGGGCCACTCTGACCCTCAGTGGCGCTTATTTCTTATTGTTGCTAACCATTGTGTATCTACGTATTGCTCGACTACGTTGCCAATATTTTGTCTACTAGTTAAAATAGATGACATAATGATTTTATAAGATTGGCTGTTGTTATACGGATTCCTCAAATATTGGTAAGAGGTATAAGACATAAAAAAACCGGCCAAGTGCGAGTCGGACTCGCGTACAGAGGGTTCCGTACAAACCTGTATGTATATAAGTAAAATTTAAGGTTTCGGAATTTTTCTTTTATACGTGCTATTACACATTGCTCCATGCCAAATTTCAACATTCTAGATCGACTGGAAGTACCCTTTAGGTTTTGATTCCCTCGCGAGTAGTTACGAGTTTGAAAATATGCGGCTTAAATTGCTATTTCTTTTGATTGCGTTGACATAAAAGTTTGATTTTGTTACAGCTTATAGGTATCATAGACCTGAGTATTTGATATGAATTTCAATTTAATACCTCTACGCGTTCATGACAAAAGAAAAAGACAAGTAACTTTAAAAAATTTAAAAATATATTTTTTTATGTGTTGTAACTAAAAATGTACGATTTTCGCAATTTTTCCATTATCTTTACTATAAGACGTTACTTCGTACCAAATTTCAAAATTCTAAGTTCACGGGAAGTACCCTGATTCCCGTGCGAGTTTCGAATTTGCGGCATAAACGGCTGTATCATTTGATTGCTTTGGCTTAGAAGTGTGATTTTTCCATCTTAAACTTATTAAAATCATTCAAGTGCCTACTATATTTTGACATTTCTCGCAATATCTATAAACAAATAAGATTAATTTAACCCAATTTGAAAGAAGATAGCTCATCTCCTTAAACGTCAACTATAAAGGCATTATTGGTTCTGTACGTACTGCTAAGTAGTCTAATTGCACTTTTAAAAAAATGTGCACTGGCATCAAACACCACATGCGCATGCGCAGCTGTTGAAGGTAGTACTCTAGTTTTATTCGAAGCAGGGTTGAACATAGAGCGTATTTTACCTCTATGTTTTATTTATTTGCAGTTAATAGTTAAAAGCCTACAGAACTTTTATTTGTATTAAAAATATAACTATTTATTTATATTTTTTAAATCTTTAAACTTTTTTGAACTTTGTTAAATAGTTGGTCGAAGCTATATTTCTATCGCGATCGGTAGTTTAATTCTATTAGTAGAAACAAGAAATTAAAGATAACTTACCTTTAATTCCCATTTCCAATTACTTTAACAAAGTAATCGTCGGATTGCCCCCGTATTGTGATATAAACGTTCTTTCGATCCTATTAATCTCAATACAGGGGCGATATGCAAATTAATTGAAAATGCCGTGTCACCCAAGGCTTTGTCCTTGTAGGGTCATAAGTTTGAACCCTATCCGTTGAACCATGCTGAGAAAATCTATTTCGTCTTGCCGACGCACGACGGCCTTTATTTTAGATTTGAATTAGTCCTAGCTCAGACTATCGAACTTTAAAAGGGGTCAACTACCTAAAAGAACCCTTTCTATTATGATTATCTATATGTACTTGTATGTACTAGTACTTGTATTTGTATTTATAGGTACTGTTTTCTAAATGTAGGTAGGAATATGTAAAAAAAATGTTCAGCCGTAGGATAATTTAACTGTTATAATAATAGCACGCAGTAAAGGTTTTCATTTTCTAAAAAAAATGTGCTAAACTATGTTATATAGAAAACTGAATTAAACTTGGAAGAAGCCTATGCTTATAGTAATAAAATACTAGTCTGCACTATAATTCATATAAAACCATCATTAAAATGTGTAGATGACAGCATGTTTATTAACTGCCAATTAAACCTAAACTTCCGCCCTTAAATTGTGGCATTCAATCAAATTGCAAGCCACTTGACCTTTCACAGCTACGTAGGAGCTTGTGTTAACCGAGACCTAATATGGAAATCACACTACAACCTGCACACATACACACACAGATACACCAAATATACGTACACAGGCACACGCACATATAAGCGCGCGAGACGGGTGCATACAGAGACATATCTATGTACAGGACATCCGGCATCCATTACTAAATCGACCCAAAACTAAATTCACCTTTCCGATACCAAATGTATTTCGGAATATAGTAAATATTGTTTATTTAAACATTAAAACCGGTATTAAGTAACTACCGGCCAATAAATACCTACTAAATATGCAAGTTACGTTGTCAATGTAGGTATTATTATGGTACCTGTAAAAAGTTTATTTACATCTCCGTTCGTAAAGAGTTCACTAAACGTGTACTTCCCTCAATCTAAACAAAATATTTCGTAGTAAGTTCCAACATGAGCGTAGCGCGTGTCTCTACAAGTGTTTATTTACCTATTTACGCGCACATACAGCGATCTCTTACAATACAATAATAAGAAGCTGATTGTGTCATAATATCATTAGCGTTTGTACGTAAAATTAGCCCGGATACGTTGGTAGGCTTCATGTGACGTAGTTCGTAGGTTATGCGGTGCTACGAGATCGTAGCGGCCACCATATGTTCGGACCACGAGGGCGCCGATCGATACGCGGCCAGGCGGGCGGCATGCACTTACCGTGGTCATCTTGAAATTCAGCTTGCGCTGCAGTGCAGTCTCGAGGTGCAGCGCCATCTTAATAGATTTTACGAACTATCAGCGAGAGAAAGTCCGATAAAGCACTATAACATAATTCTATGAGCCGGCGTTAAGTAATAACTTCGCGTGTGACGTACGTAGCGACTTCAGCGTGGCAGATCGCGTGTTCACGCGGCCATTTTCCCGCCTGTCAAAAGGTTCTAGTTTCAGCCGCGTGGCGCCACCGACGCCAATCGTTATGTCTGCGCAAAAATAGCCGGCGAGCGGAGAGCGGAGCAGCGTGTGGCGGCGAGGGGAGCGTAGGACGCCTCGGCTGCCACAGGTTACGAGATTTTCCACCACCGATTGATTTATAGTACAACTTGTAATTGAGTTAAAAGTTACACTTTCGATACGTACACGTTTTGTAAGCGCAGTAATTAAACTCCCTTTTTTATCTATAATCAGCACAACTTTTTATAGGAACACGGCGTATCATTCGTGCCGATTGTACTGAAAACTTTGTTTTCAATACTTCGATCAAACTTTTTGACATGAAATTTATGAACGCACAATTAAATTATTAGGGTGCGTGGTAGTTCCTTAAAGGGGTCACCCTTCCAAATTTGCTATAAAAGCGTTAACATGCTCTATTACCGTTAACGAAACTTGAAAGCTTTACAAAATAAACGTGTATTGTCAGAATAAAAATACTGAAGTGTACATATAGAATGAACGTGAAAATACGTGATTGAATTTATCGATCAACATATGCGTACTTCTTCGCTCATCTACACTTCTACACTAATATTATAAAATAATAATAATTAAAAAAATTAAAAAACACGCCTGCCATGTCAAAAAAAAATTCAAAACAAGTCAAATATTTGCAGTCGGGGGTCCTGTAATGAATTGTTCCAAGTAACCGACCCCGACTGCAAATATTTGACTTGTTTTGAATTTTTTTTTGACATGGCAGGCGTGTTTTTTAATTTTTTTAATTATTATTATTTTATTTAATACCTTTTAGTGAACAACAAAAAAACATGACACAACACAAAAAAAATATCGTTCGGAACCCTTTGCAGGCGATTTCGACTCACACTTGACCATTTTTTAATGTCCACATAGCCTATGTCACCCGGGATAACTCAAAGCTTCTAACGATACCACAAACATTGAAATCGGTCAAGCCTTTTAGAAGTTATGGTGGAATAAAGAAACTCACAAACATACATACATACATACATACATACATACATACATACATACATGAACCCTGAAAACATAACACTCCTTTTTGGGCAGTCGTGTAATAAAGAGGAAAACTTTGTTTGTTTGTAATGAATAGGCTCAAAAACTAATGGACCGATTTTAAAAATTCTTTCACCATTCGGAAGCTACATTATTCACGAGTAACATAGGCTAAATTTTATTTTGGAAAAAAGTAGGGTTCCGTAAGATATTTGGGGTTTTCGGACACAAGGTGTAAAAATCAACCAGAAAAGTTTCGTCGATGTTAGTGTCGGTGTCTGTGAATTGACCTGGGAATGATTTTGCTTACCGTGTCTTTCCTGGGTAGGCTTTTTGCAGCGGTAACCGACATCCACGCGGGCGGAGCCGCGGGCGACCGCTAGTCACATATAATATAAGAAATAAAAAGACATAATATGAGTCGCGAACAAGCTATTAAACACGTCAGAGACAGCACGTGTCACTAAGCGTCAAATGCCAAGTGCCAAGTACCACAATGGGAGCATGCAACGACACAATATAAAGGAGTCGGCAATATATTTTGATTAGCACGCCATATATTACGCGACAGACATCAAAAACGAATTACTGTGCCATTACTCGCGTGTGTCGACTCGAGTAACTTTCAGGATAAAGGGCTTTAGGGGAAACTGTTTTTATTTATCGTGATTGGCATTCGATTTCTGATTGTCTGCCGCTCTATATACGAATGGTTACAGGACAAATCACTTCTGGGTGTGTGAGCGAGTATATAGTAAAGTAATCTTCGATTCTCATTTGCACGCTATATTTGCTCGCTCAGCTGTCAGTAATAGAATACAAATACGTATGTCGGCTGTGTATCAACGTTCGTAAATTATTGAAGTTGACTGATTGACGTATTCAAATTATCATTTAACGTTTGGTATCTAACAGGTTTGTTTGTAAGTTTATAGATCTCCCTAGGTTTAGTCTCAAGTAACGGGAAATGTACCTACGTGAGAAAATGTGCTCCACATTGAAAGCGCTATAATCATGGAGGAGCACTAGCCAAGGTTTATGCACTTAGATTGCACGCATCGACTGTCACATATTTTTTTAATAATAACATAAATAACTTATTAATCATTTAATAGAAACGTTTTGTTCAAACCGTAGATATACACTAGTAAGGTTCTATTTTTACCTTAGTATCTGCATTAATTTATTTATATACTAGCTGTGCCTGCAACTTCGTTCGCGTGGATAACGAAGCTTATCAATGAGTCTTTAACCATTAAGGTTGCACACGCGACGGAAGCTTAAAAACTTCTCCCGTTTTCGCAACATTTCCCTTCACTACTCTGCTCCTATTGATTGTAGCGTGATGATAAGTATACTATAACCTGCCCAGGAGTATGAAGAATAATTGTACCAAGTTTCTATAAGGAACATACAGACAGACAGACAGACAGACAAAAATTTTACTGATTGCATTTTTGGCATCAGTATCGATCACTAATCACCCCCTGATAGTTATTTTTAAAATATATTTAATGTACAGAATTGACCTTTCTACAGATTTATTATAAGTAGTTATAGATAATCCAATAACTCACTAACACTAACCGATTCGACGAACTGCAAATAAACCAACATAAAATTAAATTCTCTCATAAACTCGACTAGAATCTTCGCGTCTGAATAAATTCGCTATCAATTTGCAAACTTTAAATCCATACGTGAAACATTAATGAACTCGAATCACGTTAGTTACACAAACATCGGGTGTAGGTAAACAATTCAATCAGAACATCGAGTGTGTCATTTACTAGTGCATTAGGCGAGGCTGCATGCCGCTTGTAGCGGGAAGCGAAGCGATTTACGCCTTGCAAAAATTGCATATAGGTTTTATGAAAAGACTTCGGGGAGACGGTATTTGGTTGTCAGTAGTTTAAAGTATGAAGAGATGGACTAATTGTCCTTATTTTGTATCAGGAATAGTTTCTTTATTGTAGTTTAATTATCAAGCGGACTTTCGCCCGTGCTATAGAAATTGTTAGTTATTGTATCCTAGATTAACAAATTACTCTTCTTTCCGCCTAGCCTTTTGCGAAACTATATAACGAATAATATCTAATAAATAATAAAAAATAAAATACGAATGTAAAAAATAAGTTATATGCTGCTAAGTTTTTATGCAACTTAATGACTATTATTTTTACTGCCACATTTACTGTAATAACTCACAAAATATCCTTCATAAAAATTCGTCTGTGACACGAGATTTAAAGATTCCTGTAGTATCGTTATGGAGTACACTTCATTTTCCTCCTTAATCAGGATTTATGGCGACAGTATGGGGAAGGCTTAAGGGTCGTGTAATCTTATCTGGTCCGCTCAATAGCCTAACATGAATATCATGTTAAATCACACGCACGACTGACTTTCATCGATGTTAAAATAATATCGCTTTAACGTGATATAAAGCCGTTAAAATCAATTTGTTTCGTTTTTGTTCGTAGTTTTTTTGCGAATATTTTCGTAAAATCAATGAAACCTTTTTGAGACAGACTGAAAGTCTAGATCTGAATTTAGAAATCAATAACGTAATCATAGATATTTATGAGTAGATCTATACTTAGCAAATATTTTAGGTCGAGTCTTGATAATATTGGCTTAGGACCAAAGAGTATGATATATATTAAAATAGAAGCTCATACTTACTTAGCAGTGGAATTCGTAACTTATAAAAAACGAAAAGCAGTTTATTTTTTTTTGTCATATAAGGAAAGGAAAAATGGTCGCTAATGCTACCGTCGAACCCAGTCCTCGACTCAGTTTGTGTAGTGTTAAATGCGGCGACATAGTTTACTCTATGCCTATGTGTCTGTGAGGGTGTGTGTGTGTGTGTGTGTGTGTGTGTGTCAATGCAAACGGAAACCTAACTCTTCGATGGCTTGGCACTACGCTTCAGTGCGCTGCCATAAGGAAATGATAGATTTATGCAATACAATTATGAACAACCATTTGACAGTCATATGTATGTATACCCAGCATTTAATCTAAATATATAGGAACAAAACAAATTCCTATAAGGGAATTCTAAATTACTATTAAAGGAGACTTTACTCCTGAAAAGAAAACCAGGTCAGTAAGCTCAAAAATGATTATTATATGTAAAAGTACGACATGACATTTATTCTAGTTACAGAAAAAAAATATTGCACTTTGCAATATCCTAAAACTTTCTTGCAATATTTTCTTCAGGATGAATATCACACCGGCCCAGTGCTGGACAAATGCCTTTATATAGGAAGGGATTAGAATTCATCAATAATGGATAGCTACATAGTGAGTGTATCAAAGACCTCTACTCTCCATTGACGTACATATTTTGGAGATTCCAAACATATTTCGGATAAAACGGAAGCCCTTACTCATCTGAGCAGAAGTCACCCTAACCCGAAGTTTGTAAATGCGAATATCAGATTATTAATAGATATAAACAACTACACAACATTTACGAGTTATAGCGTGTAAGTAAAATCAAATTTAATATTTTTGTCTTGATATCTCAATTAAAATATAGAAACAAAAAACTATTTCATTTGTGTATCTAAACTAATTTGGTTAAGTTAATAAACTTGAACATTTCATTTATTACAGGAAATAGCTCAAATAATTACTTAAAATGTTTCATTAAACAAAACATGTTATTTGATCAACAACTTATACTAACAAAGAACTTTATTCTTTTAAAATAATTTTAACATACTTATATATAAGCTCAGCAATATTAATTAACTTATTGATAGACTTTTATAACAGATGAATAGTCTTATCAATTATTTACTACGTCCTACCACAAGTACAAACTTGACGTCTTTACAATATTAGTGTACAAATACACAAAATATCCATAACAGAATGTTATTGTAGAGACTAGTAACCGGTAACTGTCAACATAAGCCAACGCGTAGTTCCGACGCAACATATCCAGCTCAACAAATGAAAACAGCTCCCAAAACCAATTTCAAATTGAATTTCATAGAGCTAACCGTGTCATCGCGAATGCTACACATTGATAAATTAAAGAGATACCGCCAACATAATTATTGGGCATGCACCTTTCAACTAGCATTTCAATTATTTAATAGGTTTTGGATTTAATTTTACAGAGTAAACTAAAATAATGTAGAAATCATGGTATTATATTGCTACTGTAGAACATTACTAAAATACAAAAGTGTGAAATTATTACTATATCGTCAAATATCCTGATTAGTCACTTATTATCAGGAAGCTTATAGTATAAACACTCAAACACATAGTAAGCCGAAATTAGGGAAACTCAACTAGAGCTTTGATTTTTTGCAAATCGGAAAAGTTGCATCTGCCTAACTCCCTTTTAGCAGGGCAATGACCCCTTCGAAACATTTTACGGTTTCTCAAACATGCTGTTATTACCCATTCATTTTATAGGAAATTTTCAGTCTCTTCAACATACGGACTATACGTATAGTATGTAAAGGTGTGTCCACAATAACACAGAACAATTAAATCCCGACGAACACACATGGAGTAACCTGCAAATCCCAATATAATTTCATGGTGGCTACTCCGTACCTAGGTACAACTAGGTATGTATACACCGTACGCTTGGCAGCCGGGGGGAATAATAATGTGTTGTTAACTTACAGACTTGTTAAATTGTATGCACGTCTAACTTACCTGATTTATAACCGTTACAATTGCTTTTACTTTAAATGATTTACGATTACAGCTATTATTATAGTTTGTTTCTTGTTTATTTTATGGAATATTATTTTCAGTATTTATTAGTTTGTTTAGACAATTTAAACTTGAATTTAAATGATGACTTATTGGTTAAATATTGAGCTGGGAATTGAAACTATATTTGGAACCTTTTGTAACACCTTTTATGCAACTGTATTCAATTGCAAATAAATCCTTTGACTTTGACTTAACCACAAACTGATTTACCTTTGAAATACAAACAATCGTCGAATCTGTATTGGTAATCTTCCATATTTCTGTATTTTCAACATCCTAAGTGCTAGTCGTAAAACAAATATCCAAAGTCCTTATCACAATTGATATAACATGAATATTATACAAATGAATCATCGCATACAAATAGGAGAATAAGTCAATAGCTCAGAACAAATTACAACATACGTATACCCCGATAAGATCAATAAGTATTGAAACAAATAACAAGCGTTCAAAAAACAAGTAATCTTGATTAGAACAACAGAACACAAGTGCTTACCAAACCGACCGCGGAAAGAACAACGCTCGCGAGCCCTTCATTCTTCAACAACAAATCTTCCCCACCAGTGACTGTAGTTTGCTCATTTGGAAGAAATGAAAGAGGGCCCTTGTCGGAGCCGAAGCCTCCACTCTTTTGTTGGAAACGCGTTTGTTCTCAGTGGCCATTTCACTAATTGCGACCACCTCCCATTGTCTCCGTATAAATTAGACGTAAACGTTCCGCTTCATCTCGTTATCTGCAAGAATTTTGAATATACACCAGTTTTTAGACGTCCGTCGCTCTACTCAGGTAAATGAGCCACTAACTTTAGTTATGTGAGGTAAAAGCTTTGTTAAATATATATGAGTAAAACTAGTTTAAGTACTTCATTTTCAACGCCTCTCGACATAGACAGTATTTATTGCCTTACTCAGTGTATCTTTCAACATAACTTATGTGGTAGGCGTTGAGTATTTTATGTTTGTTATTTAAAGTACATTTTACGCTCAATATTCAATACTCAAATGACGGCTATGTGTGTAGTAGACAGTATAAAACTTGATAAATAACTTCCAAACTTTTAAGTGCTATCGGAAAGGAATACAGATCGATAAAAGCTTAAATTGTGCTCACTCATCGTTCAAAGCTACAAAAGGTTCCGACCTTTGAATGTATTCATACCTGTAATATAATAGTCTCGTCTCGAATGTTTACAAAGTCCTCCACACATCGCCTCCCCTCGCCTATACAAGCGAACGCCGCACTAAAATAATTCCGATGCAAGTTTTTCTATAAAACTACATTTCGATAGGAGGAAAAAGTGCGTTGAATTTTCCAGCATATTGTTTTTATCTTTCGAATGAATAGTTCTACGTTTGAAAGTTTGGTGTGCATCATTGATTACAGTTACAGCAAATAACGTGTAGAGATAGCTAGGATGTCGCGTCGTTAAATAATAAAACAATTGAAGGTTTTGACTACATCGAATAGCCACATAGAAAAACGAAAATACTTTATAACTAAAGGAATAAACCAAGGAAAATTCAAAAGAGTCAGTTAATTTCTTACAGCACAACTAATAAGGTTCTCTCTCTCTTGAAGAATACTCTTGTGTGTATTGTTTAAAGTAGTCAAAAGCACCAGTAAATCGCTGTAAGTACCTCTTCCGCTATCACCGAAGGCTAGGCCTTACCCCCCGCAGACAAGACAGTAATCAGGACGTACCGTCAAGTTTCCCCTGTCTAGCTTAACTCAAGAACCACTGAACATACTTTGATAGGGCTTACATTATTCGAAAACTTGTTCTTCAGAGAACGTTTATTTAATCATTTGAGTATGGAAGTGTATCAACTTGTTACTTACCGTGTATGTTTTATGGGACAACAATAACAAAGTTTGGTGGTAGACAACCTAAATAGCAATTAACGAGTCTTTCACATATTTAGTTTGTAACACAAGCATAAAATACTCTGAAAAATTAATCAATACAGCTACAGTTTACATACCTATAAATAGAATATGTACTGCACATAATTTAGTTATTGAATTTACAAAAGGTCGCGACCTTTGATATTTCTGTACCCAAATTAATTGGGATTATTTGGGATACAAGTTCGCCCACTACCGATTGGCTAGGAAAATAAATATGTCAATACTGTACAATCACAAAGCAAATTAGGTACTTCATCTATAAAAATACTTTTTTGACGTCAGAGATTCTACAATTAGGTACATTTCTAAACCTTTCAATTAAGCATAAAAAACAAACTAGAATACTAAAATACTACAAAAACATTAATCGCTAAATTAATAAAACATAATTCACAATTTATGTGCGTAACAACTATTTTATGTACGTGACTCTATGGTACATTTTTGAGTGATCAATCAATTATACCAATAATTACCTCTGTACGGCAAGTAGGTAAGAGCAATTTACCGATTTCAATTCGCATGAACGAACTCTTTGTTATCTGGAAATGAGCTATTACCGTCGCTTATTATTCTTACTGTCTAGCTAACTGCTATTCTTAGAGGGTTTGGCTTTGCCTAATGAAATACCTTTGTTAACGTTTAGTCTATCAGAAACTAATTAAATATCCGGTATCCGTAAAAGCTAAACATGACTGCATAAAGATGAGAAAACTTATTAAAGAATAAAACTATTTTAGTGTATGAGAATTAATTATTTTTAAAATGATATGACAAAAATTACAAATTAATAATAATAATATTCACTAAAGCAAAATTGGAACCAAAATATAAACTGACCTCCAAAGCGGATCTATTCATAAAGAATTGTCATGATACCAAGTAAAGTAGAAGGAAAACGACAAAATGAATATTTTTACGAGGTGGGAACACCGGGTATTGGATGCGAAGTCTGTCCTCCCCGGGGCAAAGCACACTTTACACCGACGCCGACGACGATGTTTGTGGGAAAACTCACACCAACCAAACTTTTTAAAAGTGTTCGAGAATTTTCGCAAATCTATTTAAACAAGCGACCAAGGAAAACCTTTGGATTATTTATTGCACTCGTTGAAAAGTTTTTGTACATGTGGGTTTGTTATTAAATTTATCTTTCTTTTTAAATTTTGTTTCTAATTGAGAACATGATTTTCTTTTGTTTTTTCCTGTGTTATATACTTTTATGAGCAGTATTATTCAATAGATTTTACCTTATTTTATATTTTTACCTTATAAATATTTGTAACATCAACAAGTCATGGACGGGTGAGCTTGTGTGTCCGACGAACCATGTTTTCCATATGCGCTAGTGCCAATTGCAAAGTTGCTCTTATAAATACATTATTTGAAAACGGCTACAAGATTTAAGTAACGGACCAATAGTTGACCGGAGGGGTAATTTTGGTAATATTTTTAGGCGCAACTTGCTCCACAATGAAAAGTCAGTTTTTTTTCACATAAAAAGGATCATGAATTACATAATAAGAACTAAAAGAAAAAATAAGTAAATATTCACCAGGTTTCAGAAAAATTATAATTTACTATAACTTACATGTAAAATAATAGTCATATTATTCAATATGTTTGCCGTAACGGTCAGTTAACTTAGTTACAGTACTATTCCTAAATCACAGGAAAAATACTGAAACCGTATAAGTTATGTAACCTAAAAATAAATGGTTATAACAGAGCTCGTAACCGGACGTGCTCGGAACGCACTAGGTCAATTTATTAACTATATCGAAACGTTAAGTATATTTCTCTAGCGTTGAAGTCAGTACAAAGAATCCATTGAATATCAATAATTGATGATAAGTCCACGTTCGCTCGCTATCTTCGCATTATAATATGATTTATGATATTCTTTTGACATGCAAACATTATGTTATGGTGTTTAGACCAAACGCTTGTAAGTGAGAACTGAAAATCTAGCTTTGAAAGCTTTTGGGCTATCATAGAATTTCATAATCTAAGAAATACCTAACTTATTCAGTAACTGAAATCACTTAAATTACAGTAAAAGCTTAAAATATGCTTGGCGTGAAGAGTAGAATATTTATATGAGGTATGGTTTTTTCAGTCTTCAGTCTAACTGAATGAATGCAGCAACGTTAATGGAAACGCTTGACGAATGCGACTTAAAACGATAGTACGCTCAGCGCAAATATCCACGAGCTCCGACGTCATAAAAATCAAGCGACAGATTGTATTTATACACTCCCGTCACATTTGAGCGACTTTGGGGGAACAATAGTAAAATTGAACATTGGGTCGTAAAAATAAAGAAAGTGTTCTTGTTTTACGTTTATTTTGTACCGATTATTACAATACATTTTTATTTTTTGTACATTATCGGAGCATCGAAGTTTTCCTATATTCATTGCTTTCAGGCAGGATATTTATGAACTTTAGTCTTCCGAAGAGCAATAGGAACAGTTTTAAACAAAACTAAGTACACGAAGTTGTAGAGCGGATTTACCGGAAGCGGACGCGTCGACAGCGGCCGTCGCTTCAGGATCGCAACACGCTTTCATTCATCCCGCAGTTAAGTCCTTTCGGAGCCGACGTCGGTTTTACACGGAAACTCTACACTAGGCGCCGACCTCCTACCACTAGCGCGCTCCCCCTCGCACGCACCCGGCTCATGCCTCGCCGACAGAAAAGAGAGAACAAAATCAATACTGTCTGGAATACGCCCACCGGTTCAACTCGGTAACTGCGCTTCCTCACTGGAAATTCGATAAAATAAAACTGAGTAAAAATCATTAAATTTGAGTGTTGGTGTTAGAGATCCTACGTCGTCAGATTTGTTTATGACATCTGCGAGGCTGAGCCGTGCGAGGCGGCGGCGGGCCGAGGGCTCGAGGCCACATGTTTCCCACGTGGTCGGGTCACGTTACAATGTTTACCTGCGACCGCCTGACGGTCAGGTGAGACCCGACGCTACTCTCGCCTCCACTATACTCGCCGCTACCATCTGTACGTAGTAAAGTTGGCCCCAAAATATCACATTACGACCAATTTTACTACATTACAGGGGGATTTTCTCTTCGAGCGGTCTAGTAGAAGTTAAGCAAATTGTTTGCGGTCTTACAGAGTAAACACTCTTAAAATGTAATCTTGTCTCCATCCTCATGATACCCATATTCAGTGGGCGTCGGAGCCGGCGAGCCCGCGGCTACGGTTTGCATTTTTATCAACCATCGACGACAGGCAGCAACATTTTATTTTGCGTGCCATAAATATGGAACTAGTGAAGACGAACATACGCTGGAATATACAACATTTTCATGCAAACTTATCTGAAACTATGCATAAGTAAGCAGCAACAAAAAGAATGCTTCCTCTTTGCTGTAAAAATAAAACTTAGTAGATGTTCTTGTGTTTCGAGAGCTCTTAGCACTTTGTGTACATACGCGGACGGTGATGTGAGCAAAAAGTTATACACGACGTACGTTAAATATTCTTCGCACGGCATTTTAACGACAAACCTAATTTATCTTGTTTTCTCTGGTATTCAAATCATAAGAATAGTAAAATCGTGGTGTTATACTTTCATAGAAAATGATAATGAGTGATTGGAAGTATGTTCAGTAATTTCCACGCCTTTTCTATAACGATCTACTTAAAAGATTTATATGTATTCTTGGAACATGCTGCTTATAGTACAAATATACGTATATAATGGGCAAAAATACATTTTCTGTCCTTCATAAGTTAAAACAGAGCGTAGCTTCTTTGTACCCATACCAGTCACATTTTCACGAAGTGCTTATATGTGGACAGAATACGGAATGAGTAGTCCCCTTCCTTATAATATTTATACGTTACGTTAAGGATATCTCAATTTATTACGTTCCATTAATTTCATCAAAACGTCGTGAAAATAACCACGTGTTAATATTACGATTGTGAAATAATAAACAGGGTATGGACAATAATTAAGGTTTCGTTTCATAAGATCTTTTATTACTTTTATTTCTTTATTTATGTATTGGTCAGCGTAGTAATGTACAAAACAGTAAGTGTTAGCTTTGTATGTATATTTAAGCAAATAAGTATCTTATTTTATCTAACGAGGATGTAGACAGAGGCTTCAAAACAGAGGTTGCAAAAACCAACAGATATGTTCAGCAGTATTTTTTGTAAGTCTGATGTATATCTTTGTTGAAATAAACCAGTGTAAAAAGTCCTGTAGAAATTATTTCAGGAGCTTACAAATTACTGATTGCTGACAGCAAACATAGAAGGAAAATTTTAGCGAAATTTATTTAAAATTTACTGTTAGGTACTCAAATAAAAGTCCCGTCTCAACTGACAGAGTTGTCATTTGTCTATAGAAATAATGGCAGAGACTTTTAAAAAAGAAAATTTACGAAATCTTTTCCTTTTTATTTTTACTAGAAATGCTGAGATGTATTATGACTTTTTATTTATTTTCTTAAAATTGCTTAGTCGTTTTAGAAACTTTATCTACATAGTTGCACAGACTAAACTAAAAACTGTTTATACCTATAGTATTTGTATCCACGGTTTCCGAAATTACCAATTTCTGGCAACTGTATTGTTTGTTTCAGTTTGTTCCTAAGTTGTTTGAAAACTTTGCGCTGACTTTAATATAGGTATGTTATTTATGTCCAGCAATAAATAAATTTAGGCTAATAGAATCACGAGACTTTTAAAAATAAGAATTTATTTGTACGACACTGAATTTCCTCATTCTTGTGACCATTTTATAAGTTAAAGCTAGCTGAAATATGTAAAACTATTATATCTTGTATGAATAGTAAAATGAAAACATTCACTTATATAACACATGTTGCAAAAACAGTATCATGCATGTTTAACACACTTAACACACTTTTTTATCTAAGTAAAACGACGATTATTTTAAACGCAATGCAGCTATGTAAATTATTACTGATTTATTAGTTTCGCTACGGTATAATTGCTACTAGCACACGTAATAGGGTAGGAGTATGGAGCCTCCATACATTGCAGGCATATTAATGGCTAGTCTTAAATCCTCTTAAAAATGTTCTACAGTCAAAATTTTGCCAATGGCTAGACACTGAGACAGTGGACCTGATTCCCGTATACGCAAACTAAATAAAAATTAAATTATAGTTATCTCTTACTGTCATATAGAGTAAGTAAAGATGCTACTAATTTAGAAATTCGAAACTATTATATTAACGAATTTAGTCCACACGTTTCTGCGTATGGCGTATGGGCAAATTAGTATGAGAATTTTAGTCGGGACTTAGGTAATTTGCAGCTTTCTTCTATCTTTTTCTAACCATATAAAAGTGTAAAAGACATGTTTACTGTGTCTTTAATAGAATCAGGGCCAGTATACATTTATGCCCCTTTTAGTCTTTGGGTGAAATGGCTAAACGGAGTTAGACTACTAAAAACTTTATTGTCAAATCGTCCGTTAAAGCTAGACTTCTATAAGTTGAATGGTAGAGGAAGGTCACTGATTGATTAATGTAGAGAACTTAACATCCCTGTGCTTCGATTTATTAGTGTATTTCGCCTCTACGTATCTTTCATATACCCATGATAATTCTAACAAAAAAAAACGACTTATTTCTTATGGATCCCACTGTCAAAACAAACAAACATAAAAAATACAGTCGAATTGAGTACCTCCTCCTTTTTTGAAGTCGGTTTAAAAATAATTTAAACGAAATAAATAAATAGGAATATAATAACACGATCATCTTCAAAATTGTCCTACTTGTTCCATATAATTTTCTACCCTCCGTTTGTTTGTAAAAGTCTCTTATCTTAGAAAATACGGATACGTTTTTTTTTAATATATTATGCTTTATGCTACACGATTAATAAATATCTTTGCGGGTAAAAGCTATTTAATACTAACTAAAGGTGAGCATACACATGCAATAAATTACCTCATGACGTAGTAATAAATAGTAAAGTACAGCTGAAAAAAACATCAAGTAGTTTTTCATCAATACGTTTTGATCGCTAAACTGTTTAATTAAAAGTATTTCGAACAACACAGTTGCAAAAAAACCTATAGGCTGCCAAGTAATACAAATAAGTATAAAGTTTCAATTCACTAACTCGGAACTGAAATACACGATTGTTAAAACTGTTGTTTCTTAATCACGGTGAGCACACTCAATGACACTACAAAAACCTTTTTATAACTAGTTTGTTTTCCAATCTGTCACCTTTTCCAAATAGCAACAGGTTTTTTTTAATGGAAATGTGCTATTTATTTATGGAAGTGTGCAATTTTCATTTTCCTTATTCACACACATCATTATGAAATAAAAATTATGATGACTAAAAAATATAAAAACTTAAAAGTTTATTTATTCTAATTCTATTCAAATCAGAATTTAAAATATTAAGTACAATAATGTCTATTTTCCTTCATAACTAAACAGAAACACCATAAAGAAACATGTAGGAATTCCTTACCGAAACCAAGCAGCCGTAACCATAGATTATAAACGTATTTGCAATTCAAAACCTTTAGTTATCCGCTATTCCGTGCTCGAACATAATTAAAATTTGCGTTAGGTGACGTTCGTCATTAATTATTTAGCGTAGTTTGAACATCTTTAGCGGGAGTGAGTCGAGGAGTCGACGTGCAATAAATGGGCCGCAACGCCTTATATTCCTTGTATTCAGAGGACAGAGTGAGCGCGTGCCCGGAATAAGTTACCGATACCGCGCTAAAGGCACCCAGCGATCCCCGTCTACATAAAGATTTATTCCCATCTGTAACTGAGAGGAGGACGCGACACTTTTTCCCAATTACAAGGTGTAAGCGCCCCATTTATTAACATCTCGTCAAAGAAATCACGATCTTTGCGCTTTTCTTCCTTCCCTGCTGCCCGCCTACTTCATAGTTCGTTACGGCTGCCAAAGTTTTAATTATTGCGCTAACTAATCACCCCGAAGATATCCTTAATACTGTTCCATCTGGAGGTATTTTAATGAAGACGAATCACAGTGACATTACTTATAAAAGTCCCTTACAATTATGTCTACTAAATAAAACATATCAAAAAACGCAGTCAGACAAATGTTTAGAAAATCTAGCAAAATTTTATGACTGTACTAGCTGTTTGCCCTCGGAATTGCTTACGGTCAAAGTATCCTATTTTCCGAGATAAAACAGCATATGTCCCATTTGACTCTTAAACTATCCCTATGTAAAATATCAAGTCGTTTCGATGCCCCTTTACGAGGAGGAAGGACAAACAAACAAGCTCACTTTCACATTTATAATATGAGTATGGACTGTAAGGACAAATGTCTGTAATTTATGGAGAAAAGGTATTAAAACTGTGATAAAAATACAGTTTTATGAGATTCATATTTCTTGTTTTTAAGTATATTTTCTAATGTCCTCTCTATTCACCCTCACTCTATATTTTAAAATAAACATTTATCTCGCGATTTGCTTGCAATTGCTTTTAAACTTATAGGCATTTTGACATCTAACGTTTTAATAGAATTTACCCATTTTTGGGTGTTTACAGTCATGTACGTTAAAAAATAATTACTTTTAAAATAGTCGCAGAGCGATTTAAATATGTTAATTAACATTTCGTGTTAATACGTTTCGTAGAAGTAAATTACTTATTTGCATAATCATTTTCGTACGAAACATTATTAATACTCTCATTTGCTTTCCAGTGTAAATAAATATAATAATGATTGTACGTATGTGTTGGGCGTTCGCTGTAGAAATTAAGGAACTGTAATTGTAAACTGTGTACTGTAAAAAAATATATGTGTCACATCTGGGGAGGGTAGCAAACTGTATGCCAGGCGTGGTCGGGGCTGCGAAACTTGGGCGTCCACGACTCGCGACCACAGACAACTTTCTTGTCCAACTCGACGCGGCGCGGTGCACCGAAATGCCGACCGTCTTCCCATCTTCTTTGTCATTAAAATGCTTTATTGGTGTAATATGCAATATTTTAGACGCGCCGAATATATGCACGTCTGGGCACGTAATAGGCATACTTCTGTGGGAGGTGTCGGGTGAGTTATGCATGTAATTAGTGATACAGTTTAGTAATTTTATCGAAAACTTGTGAGATATTTTAAGTAAATGCAGGATTTATTTAAGATTATTCTTGATAAAGAAATATTTAAGTCTAAAATCGTGAAAGTCAAACCCCTAATCACGCTTCCAAATACAATCTCCAGAACGATCTAAACAAATTGCTAGGTAAAACACTTCCTGTGATCATATTACTTTAGAACCCGTACGTGGTACTTACGTATCATCCTATCATCTCTGCTATAAACATATAAAGTAAGTAAGCTTACGCTTCCACACAAAGCTACCATTAGCAGTAATCACGTTCTACATACCTACGTGTGGATAATAAAAATTAATACAATGCGCCGTAACTCGGTATGCATTTCAAACTCAGGCACAATGTAAAAACGGGACGGCAGTCTCTGTAGCCTTAATATCCGCTGTTTCAGACTCGTAACCGGCTAACAATATTGCATTGCGTACGCCACGCGCTAGTTCCGTACTTATCGCGAAAGTTTCAGCCGGCGGCGGCGCGCGGGGGCGTGGGGGCGCCGGTGGGTGGCCACCCGCTGCAGTATCGATCGCGTCTGCTGCACTCTGCAACGCTGTCTTCCGCAGATCAGTCCTTATCGTCCGCCGGAACGAGCCTCCGCTACAGCCCACACTAAAAAGGCTTTGCGACACATTCTACATAGGAACTGCACATGCCGCGCGCCGACTGCAGACGCAACTATTGAGGCGTGTGCTCACGCTTCACGGACCTAAGCTTGTTTATTGAAAACCGTTCACTGTTATGTCTCAGCGTCAACGTACAAATACTACTCGCTCGATTTATGGCAACATAAAAATAATGTACAGTCCGCAATACAGTTTGCGATAGCATCGAACGAATTAATGGTAGCCGTTATACGTTTGGTTCTGAAAGATTATGAGCGATCACTACTACAACGCTTATAAATATCTCGATCTATAAAACATGTTATTCTAGATGAAACAACAAGTCATAATAATAAAAGATGTACTACTTTGCGCTGTCTGTAACTAAGTTTAAAACTGTCGCCTACACTGGCTTGCTTGACATTTCAGGAACTAAATTCATTACAGTTGGGACGGTTTTATAAGTGATGGTTAAGGTAAGGGTAACAACACGCCGCCCGGTCGTAGCTAACTATGAAATTTATAACGAAGGACCAAGTCGAAAGTTGCAAGCGTTGAAAATATTGTAAGCTGCACTCGTTTCGGGCAAATTAAATGAAAAACGAAGTTTCACCGCGTGGCGGACAAAGTTGGCCACTCAAGTTTCAAGCTCGGTAGAGAGCCGCGCATACAGTCTACACCCGTCCTACTCTCGCTACATAATACATAACACCCACACATACATAAACCTAACAGACATGTTTCGATCATTATTAACGAAACTATCTATGGGAGAGTCACATTAAAAGTTTTCGAAACATCCTCAATGTAACTTGAAAAACATTTCATTCGTTACTTATTCACAAAACATTGTATTATTATTGAATACAATGTGGTCATAATTATATCCCAAGCTTCCCTAGCAAACAGGAAAATTAGACTCCACCAAGGCGTTACTGAATAGTGTTTGCCGATAGCCATAATCACCTTTTCGCAAACTCATGGTAAGCCACCCAAAGAGGACTTTGTAAGGGATTTATAAACCCATCAGCCTGCATATTAATAAATGGAATAAATTTACCTCAGCGTGTTGCAGCCCACGCGACAACAGTGTAAACTCAAAAGTTATTTAAAGTTCGTACAATCAAGACAGCGCCAGTTGCCTATACAACAGCTATGTTTATGACGCACATAAACCCTCGTATTGTATAAATTTTATCGCTTCTTTTCACTAGATTTCTGTGAGGGAAACGTCGATTTGTTCACAGTCGCGTCGTTACTAGAAATTACAGTTTCAGTGAGTCAAATCGATACAAAGCGACAAATAGGTACATAGAGCGACTGAATAGTTTGGATATCCGCCAGAGACACTCGACCTCTGTACACTGCGTGCCCACTTCACTAGTAAGGCACTGATGTAAGACGCCACGCAGCTTTGTTATTGTACCGCTCGCACCTCTTAATTACTCTTTATTGCTGTCTTCAATTAAGGAAACATATGAATGGCGCACTTTATTCATTCTGACCTGGTGTCCCACATATATTTATGTGTATATTTGTATTATCCTCTCCCCTTAATGACGTGTGTCGCAAAAGGGGAATGGATTATATCAATAAGGTGGACACAGCCGTTCTCATAAGGGCTTACGACGTACTGTAATAACCCACTACATTTCCCAATGTGAATAATACAGAATTAGCTTTATAATAGGGTAGATGACTAGGTATGAAAAGTCAAAATTTATTTAGTCCGCCATTTAGATAATCAAAAAATAATAGACACATATTTTTTCTTTTCACAAATAAATGACAAAATACGAAGATAAACCGCTGTAAAGTTCAGGAGTGGGGGCTTGTGACGTTACGGCTAGGTACAATTTGTACTCAAACGTGACGTCACGCAAGAATTGTACTCGCTGTATCTTTGCAATTCTTTGTTTACGGGACTAAACAAAAAATACGTGTATAATATTTTTTTCTTATCTAAAAGATGGACATAAAAATAAAAATTAGTCATCATCCCTATTATATTTCACAACTAGGCACACATAACATTGATTTAATTAGGATATCTTTAAAATAATTAAATTATTTACCTAAATGTCCTGTACTTAATGTTGTTTTCAAATAAGCGCTTAATTTCTTGATCTATATTTATTATTTGTATATAAAATACTTCCTAATTGAACAAGTTTGTACTTCCGCTCACTTAACGCAATACATTTTACTAGTTAAAACAGAAATTGCACAATTGAAGCGTGGGGAATATTTGCTACGACGAGCTACGCTGGAGCTATGCCAAATTGTAAAGTATATTTAATATTATAATATATGTCATAATTACATTAGGCAAATATATTTAAAAAACTTAGTTTTAAAATGCTAAATATGAGTCCGCATTTAGAGAACTTTTTTCCAAGTTTTAGCAGAAGGCGTTATTCACTCGTACAATCCCCGTGAAAGGGTGAAAGGTTCCGTTTTCCTTTGCATAATAACTAAGTACTCACATATACCTACTAAAGCTTTATTTTATATTGTGAAGGATTATGTTTGAGGTTTATAAAATGTGTGCTGATTATTTACCTGACCAGTTTTTCTGCCAATGTGTGCAGCAATGTACCTCTCTAGTACATACCTTTTAGAGTCTGAGATTTAAGTGTCTGTAAAAAGGCAGAGGCAGTTAACGGTGACATCTCCAAAAGTTTTATTTCTCGTGGAGTCGTCATTGTGAAACAGTTATGCCGGTGAACGAGTGAATTTTCTCGTGTTAAGGAGAGCCACATTGGAGGCCCGCCAGATGGCTCTTGTGAGGAGCACCCTCCACCGCCTCCGACTGACGCTAATTGCTACCAACTCTTCTATAATTATCTCAATTATACTGGATTTATTAATGACTATTAATATAACGACAGTTTCGAAATTGTATCGTATTCCTATCTATAACAACAAATATACTTTTTTCAGTTCTTAAATCCTGTGACGCATTCGAACTATTTTTATAACGAAAATAAAATTTAATAACCAGTTATATGAATCGGTGAGCTGAAAATTTTGCGATGTGTATTTCCATTTTAAAGCGAAACATTCGTGTTCGTGTAACCTTTAACCTTTATGTGATTACGTAGTTATATGTAGGTAGTATTATCCCATAGTACATGGAACATTGGGCTGTAACCAAGGGTCGTGATGTTGGAAGTAAGCCAGAACACAATGTCTGCACACAGTTACATTTGCACTAGGGATGCACTCGTCTTTGGGACCAAGCTCTTTGTCCAGCCATTTTATTCCGATGGTTTTAACTTTCCCTTTGATATTTTCGCAATTCTTCGCCATTTTTGAAATCTTAAGCGGTTGTATTTATTACCGCATATGAATGCGGGTACTTGTAGTATAGGTGAAGTGGCAATCTTATAGATTTTATGATGTACATCAAGACACAGTATCAACCATCAAGATTCTAGAATGTAACTGACCCAAGCCTCATTTACTCAAAAGCTCAAACCATGGACGCAATTATGTACTATGAAACATGAGTTATAAAGAATTTACAAACCTTATTGCGATCATTACATACCCGGAAAATTTATCGTAAAAAATTTCGGCTACGCTCACGAAAAATAAACAGCGCCATTTGCAAGTCAAACACTAATTTTCTGACTATACAAAGGTTACGGTGATAAAAAATTAAACAGGATGAATATAGAGTATTATTTTGTTCTAGAAAAGTACGTACATTTATGTTTATGTAACATTTTCCGTGTGTTTGCGTCCATACAAACAGTATTGGCTACCTGTGTCACCGATCGTATCGCTTTCATTTCTTAAGGGGCCAGACTCGATAGTGAACACAAAGGCAACTGCAGTACAAGATATTTTATATGTAGGAACTATACTATTCAAGCGCTATCTTTAAATAAAAGTAGCAATCAATAACGTTGTAAATAAATAAGTTAAAATGTATTTTGCGAAAAACGAAAATGCGTGAACTATTTTTTAACGGTTGACTACAGAAATATAATAAACAAAACATTTACCGGTAGAAAACACCTATTCTAAACAAAATAGAAAAGTATTTTTTTGCAAATTCTATGAAAAACAAACAACAATGCTTTCTATTCTTGTACAAAAAGACGTAAAGAACACCCACCCACATGACGTGCTCGCACAATACATTAGATATCTACTTTGTGCGCATCGTTTTATTTGGTCCAGAGATGGAGGCTCATCCCACTTCGAAAGGAGAACTCTTGACCGCAACAGATGGCTGGGCTCACCACCCATCTATACAACTAACACCTACCACTCCACTACCTATATTAGACGAGCCATAAAGAAAACGTCTATTTCAATCACTTTTTAAACCTCCGCATATTACCGAGCTCGTAGTTCGCCTTTAATTTAAGTTTTCAGCTTGAAAGGTTGGTTACTAAAAAGAGGATTCTTCTTGTATAGACGGTGAGTTTAAGATGCAATTTCTTTACTATAAAATCATCCTAGTTCGCAGCCTGTAGGTACTCTCAGGCAAAGTCAGAAAAATAAAACCTAAATAAATTAATTAGCTTTAAAATCCTTGTTATTAAGACATACGAATAGATTCCTTTTATTAATAATGATCCCTAATAGGTACTAAAACTCATACAAAAATTTAATTATGATTCGAACTACCAAATATGATAATTCTCATCCCTATCTGACTTCAATCAACAGCATAAAGCAAACAGTATGTTTATAAAACAAAATCTCCTATTGTCTATTCAAAATTGAATCGTAATATGAATACAAATGAGATGAAAATGAGGGCGTTCATATCTTCACACGTTGGTTCGTGCGATGAGACGTGAGCGTTCCGTTGCACGCAGCCGGCGGGAGCTGCATTTCCGAACGCATCGCCGTTCAATATCCGCGAGGATTGTTTGTAGAACCTCCCCCCTCCGCCGCCAGCCCGCACCCCCCGCCGATACCGCTGCCTCTAATGGAGCTTGCAAGGGTGTCTCGTTTTAGAAATAGACTTCATGATAAAATGATATCCCTCCTTAAGATTTAGTTTTAAATTAAATTTTGCTCGTAGCCGTCTGACTGCTTAAAGGAAATATTTCATCAAATAAGTTTTGATATTACTCTTAACGACGGCGTATTAAACTGAACCTGTTCATATTCCAAGTTTTGCATATCTATTTATGAAATGTCCTTTAAAATCTGTATTCAATATTTTCTTTGATCAAATCCAAATTTTAATGACTTGATAGATTGTACCGATGCTACAACCCTGATGATTCCTGTATACAAAAGCGCATGCTGGACACACTTCAACGTCCGTTGCTCCCTTCATCCAAGAGGTCCATCAAAGTAATTAGTAAGCCACCAATAAAGAAGATCTATATAGACTAAAAACAACCATAGGTACTTCTTCGCTTCCCAATTAAAATCATGATTAAATTTAATTATGGAAACGTGACCTAATCTTTAAAACCCTGAACAAAATTTCAGTCTCGCAAACTAAGAACTACTTACTTCAGAAAAGTACTCGTAGCTTTCAATATTATTTATTTAAAATAATGCATCGAAACGTTTGGTATCCGTTCTCAAACCTATGTAGAAATAGGAATTTATGTAAGTTTCATTCCGATGTCGGTATATTTCAGTCGACTCCTTATATCGAAAGGGTTCGGCAATAAATACTTGTGCAGCCCCGACGGCCGCGCGACGTGCCCCTAGGGTAGTCGCGATTGAAAATAAAGATTATAAAAAGGAAGTAAGAAACTTATAATTGTGTACTACAGTCGCCGGCGAAGAGACATCACTATTTATACGTTCAGTTTTCGCATTTGAAAAGTTCCTTAGGCTTTATTTTATTTAAATTTTATTTAAACAAATGATTTTGCAGTTCCTTATTTTTACGGTTCGTATTACAGAAACATACAAAGAGGCATAAAACAGAGTAGTCTAGAATAACCATTACTTTGATGTCAAATGTTAACCAATTACAATAGATGCGATTTTGTTTCTTTTGGCAGACAAACAATGTTTAAACATGATAGATAGCAACTTTAACGACTTGCAGAGCCGTATTAGTGCACGCTATTTATTTCAACGTCTTTCTTTTCCAATTATATGAGAAAAACTAAACTGTTTTGTCGGTAAACTACCTACTCAACTTTGACATATACGTGGGAAGACTGAAATGTCTGAAATATTCAGGTGAGGATCTTGATTCAGAACTTATATACTTTTACGTAGTAATAACTCGTTAAAATAAATATAAGTTGGTTTGTTTTATGCTACTCATGTATTACCTACGTAGGTAACATAAATAAAAGGTTAAGAACATTTTACACTTCTTTATCCCCTAGATAAATTAAGGTCGAGAGTGTTTTTCCCTGTTCACAGATTCAGGTTTTCATGTCAAAGTAAGACCTACATAAATCAGTATCAATTTACTCAAATTTTAATAAAATATGAAGCATATTTAGTTTCATCAATAAGCTTTCAGTTTTGAACACTGAAATACGGCGAATAGAAAAGAAAGGTCACAAAAATCCTTTGCGAATATACCGTGACGTATTAAATTAAAATGTCTGTTTGCAATTTTCGTTTTTCACTTATAGATCGGGAATTGGTTAGCCAATTTTCATGTTTGATTTTTTCGGTACGTCGCCACCACGTATATATAAAAATACGGACATGAGGCATACACGGGTGAAACCGCGGGGCATGGCTAGTGCAAAATAAATAAAGAATAACCTATGCGATGTTTGAATATAAGTTTTATTGTATTATATATAAAATAAATAATTGATACTGCAATCGTCTTTCCGTAATAACTATAAACCTCAATAACCTTGTAATATACTTAACAGATAAACCGTTCTTAGAAATTAAGTGGAAAACGCTAACGTCATCGCCGCGACCCCGGCCATGTATGTGTCTCATCCCTGTTATAAACTCGACGATTAAGAAACTACTATCTCGGGCGCCCATAATGGATCTACGATTAATAACCCTTAATGTATGGTCCTGTTTGTATTTATGAATGGCACATCTTGTAAATTATGTATGCTAATGATCTTAGATCGGATGTTGATGGTTTGATCAATTTATCAGTATAAATACCAAAAAAAAAAAAAAACAGCAAGCATGTTTTAGAATATCGTCGCTTTATTGTTTTAGAAGCTACGATGCCATATACAGAGAAACCTTCACGTGAAACTTACAACACCCCTCTTTTTGCTTCAAGAGTAATTAACTGCACCCGGACCGGCAAACCCTTTACTAATTTTTCTTCAGTTTTGTTTAAGAATAATTAGTGAAAGGTTCTCTATAAAAAATGCTTGCGAACTCCTTTCTTACCTGTTCCTTTAATAAAAACATTATTATATGATCAGTAAAAATTGATTAAACATGCCGAATTAACGTTTCTACAGGAACTTTTTTTTTCTTTTTTTATACTTTTTGCACACAATATACAATGGCGGACTTAACGCCTTAGGCGTTCTCTACCAGTCTACCTTTGGGTGGTGGAGAGAAAGCATAGGTAGGTGCCCAGAAATTTAAAGAGACAGTATTAGTATTACACATATACCTACTTACATACATACTTATGGTATTTACTAAAAATATAGCAGCAGCCTAAACACCTATCCTTATAGCACCGTTGCAGTTTAATCAAATACCCCTCACTAAAGTTCGAAAACTTAGTCAATAATACACATACTTATACCTTCGGAAGTATCAAACTGGAAACACAAATTCGAGCGACAAGTCTGTAAAGTGAAATGTACGTATGTCGCATGTCTCTATTGCAAACGCGGGCAACTTCGTGCAAGTTATGCAGTCGATTTAGGAACTGTCTCGTGTCTCCATACGTACCTGTCACTGACTAAATGCTGCCTATTTTGGGCAATGTTCTCAAATAAGTTTACTTATAATGCAATTTTGTGATTGTCTCGTAATGACTTCTTGTCCTTTTGGCTCTAAGTATTGGGTCGTTTTTAGTCTTAGTTTTTATCAGTAATGACATTACAATTCTATAGAAATTGATTAAATATACTCACGAATTCTCATGTTTCATAATACATCTATTTAAAGTAAATGTTAGATACATAGTTATAGGTATTAAGAAAACTTATAAGTGTTTTAAATACCTAAAGTAGGTACAATATTCAAACCGTAAAGTCAAAAAAATAATGGTAAACATTTGTATCCTTAACTTCATAATATTTTAAAGGCGAGAGGCGTTTCTTTTAACACCGGCCTCCTGTCAGACTTTTCCTGATGATGATGAATGGACGTAAATTGTGCCTTACCATGTCAACCGTAATATTTGTTCACTCACTTTATTCTTGTTAACTCAACATCAAAATAAATCATTCATAATAAATACCTTGTGTGTTTATCAAGTTAGTATACATATCTAGAAACACATATGTTTTGTTACATTTAAGATTTGATTTAATATATAGGAATTAAAAAGATTTTTAGCTACTTACAGCTTTCTATAGACAACGTTAGTGTGAAATCCCGTAGGTACCTACTACGAGTAAATAATACATGAATTTACCGGAATAAACACAGCTTGTACCGAAAATAAACACTTCTCAGAATCTTTCCTCGGAGTGCAAATAGTTGCATACAATCCCTATATTAACTACCGAAATGTTTTGCTAAGTTTCTTTATTTAACTGACGTTATAAATTTTGAACGTGCGGCTATTTCGTTTGTGGAAAGTCTTTAATGACCCGTGGAATCGTTTTTATGGTGTTTACTTTGATCAGAGAACAGCATCAAAACGTCTTTTATGGCGCTATAACTTCGAATTCGACACAAAATTGGAAGTTCTAAGAACGTTATACCTAGCTGGGGCCTGGGTACCTATATTAATTTATTATAATAACGTTTTGAAAAGTAATGTAGGTACACTGGCGTCTTACCAACATTACTTGACGGACCAACACTATTTAGTTGTAATGCACTCGAAAAAAAGACATGACTACGTAGACATGCGATAAAAGTATTCCTGTATTACATAATCATTTTTATACCTTTTTTGTGTATTACTGGAGATTCCCGACCAGCTAGACAGAGCCCCTTAGAAGAATTTAATTAGAGATCTAATGCGCTTTTGCTAAGGGAGACGTAATCTGCATGGGCTTAATTAAAGAACTCGATTCCTATGCGCCCTTATTATTTTTAATTAAATAATTGCTATTATACAGTTTTTATAGATTACATGATAAGGTAGGTATTGTGTTATGTTTTAAGGGTTCATGTATAAAGTAGCCCGCATCACTTCGCTCATTACACAATGTTTCGAACTTGATATTATAGTTACGTACCTAGTACCTACTATTAATTATTCTGTGATAATACCTAGGACCTAGGTATCTACCATACCTATGGTAACTAGAACCTAAAGGTAGGTAACCTACCTATTTTTTATAATACAAACTAAACAATAATTAAAAAGATCAAGATTTTCATGACTATGAAATAATGATTATTCAGTAATTAGTATATAATTGATATGAAATCATTACTAAAAAATATGCAGCTTTCACCGAATAGCATTTTAAACCGAGACCGATTTTTAGTGATCACCGCGCCATCTATCATTTGTAAGATGGTTGGTACTTGCCAGAAATCAGGTTGTTTCTTATTAATCTGATGTTAATTTAACAATATTAGAATGAAATATTCTAACACTGTTATGTACTTCAGTTATATAATAATAACTAACTTAAGTTTTTTAGTTATTTACCTACAAGTAGTGTAACTTGTTCTACTAAACGTTTGGATTTGTAAACATCTGACTGAACTGTCAATGTCAACGCTTTGTCATTTGCATTTATTTTAGGTTGTTTCATTATTTTTTGGAAAAATTCTTAACTTTAAGTGAAACATATACCTTATAAGAACAAATAATAACTTTAAGACACCAAATGGATGATTCTCCTTCCGATAAACGACCACAGTTCGGTAACAGATATCTGGAAAATGCTGACGAAGTTTTTAAACATAACGCGTGGTACCGTATTTACTTCTTTCTTAAGGTTTTGTAAAAAACTGTGTGGTGATAAAAATACATTAGAATTGGAAATAACTAGACATAGGAAAAAGCCAGCTGGTGGCGGTCGATATTTGACAAATTCTGAACATGTTTACCTGTTCAATGCCTGGTACATAACATGTTTCTGTCTGTAAGCTTAGGAATTTGATTCCATAGCCTACAAATATCCTATTAATGTTTACAGGGACAATGTGAACTGGGATGTAGAACAAGAATCAGTGGCCAAGGAGAAAGTTCAGCAGAATTCACAAATAGTATTTTCCGAGGATTGTTTGAAATCACTTGAAGATGACGCTGATAAACATTGGGATGCATTCTATGATATACATCAGAATAGGTATGCTTAGTATTTATAATTATATAAGCAGTGTTACATGCTAGGACAGCATTTAAACTTACATATGTTAAGATTGACTGTACTTTACTTAAAAGAGCTTTTCAGGTGCTAAGTACCTAAGATTTAAAGGGTACGTACAAAATGCTTTGTAGTTTATTTTTATCTTAAAAAATATCAAGATTTGTAAGAAAAAAAAAACCTATTGTGTTATATAAAGTAAAGTTTTATAATGTAATATTCCAGATTCTTCAAAGACCGCCATTGGCTATTCACCGAATTCCCTGAATTGGCACCAGACAACACTTCAGCTCCTGTAAGGGTATATCCTGAAGGAGAAAATAAACCAACAACTAATAATATACCACAGGAAGAAAGCAACACAAAACGGAACATATTTGAAATAGGTTGTGGTGTTGGCAACACCATCTTCCCTATATTACAGTATAGCAGAGATCCAAACCTTTTTATATATGGGTGTGACTTCTCATCTAAAGCAATAGAGATAATGCAACAAAGTGAGTTATATGACACAAGTAGGTGTAATGTGTTTGTATTGGACGCCACTCTTGACCAATGGGAGGTGCCTTTTGAAGAAAACTCCATTGATATAATTGTTTTAATATTTGTTTTGTCAGCAATTGATCCCACAAAGTGAGTATGATTTTTAGTACATATGCAATTTTTACTAGTATGTTCCTTAATGATGTAATTTTCTTTTTTGCCTATTTCTGATCCCACGTCTGGCAAAGGCCTCCCCTTTCGTCCTCCGAACCCCTCTATCTTGTGCGATGTAAAATTATTTTAATTAATTAAATGTTATTTTAATTTAATTTATTGAATTTACATTGTGAAACATAATAATAACCAAATTTTGACAAAGTAAAAACCGTAGAAAAGGCGTAAACACAATCTAAGTGATGCAAGTGCAAAATATGACTAGTCCTGTATGTTATAATAACAAATTTCAGATTTACAATCAACAATTTTCAATTTCAGGATGTCAACAGTTGTCAAGAATATTTACAAGTATCTAAAGCCTGGTGGTTTATTAGTGTTCCGTGACTATGGCCGCTATGACTTGGCCCAACTCCGGTTCAAGAAGGGCAGATGCATTTCTGACAACTTCTATGCTAGAGGTGATAACACTAGAGTATACTTCTTCACTCAAGAAGAAATAACAAACTTATTCAAAGATGCAGGCTTCACAGAAGAACAAAATTTAATAGACAGAAGACTTCAAGTCAACAGAGGGAAAATGTTGAAAATGTATAGAGTTTGGATACAAGGAAAATATAGAAAACCATTATGAAAGTAAAATATTTATTATTTGGTCTGTATGTTGATTACATTAATTATGATCTAGGTGTCGGGTGATTATGACTTAGATCCTAAAGTTGATTATACCTATATCCTTTTAGACATATAACTGTATGCATTACAGATTATTTATAGCAATTTTTTATTACATTGTATGCATTTTAAAAAATATGGGAAATCGTACTAATGTATAACATTAGTCTCTGTATGTATTATATAAATTACACACTTATGCTAAATATGTTACAAAATATGGCAGCTTATTTGGCAAGTTTAAATCTAAACGAGTATGGGGGTACAAAAGCATTCGTCAATTTATTCACGACTTTAATTGGTGGTCCTTCCCATGTAATCTCGAAAGTGTCAATCATTCTCTGCACGAAAAGTTCGATCTCTAGTTCGGCTATTCTCCTGCCGATACAACTCCTTATGCCGAAACCGAAAGGCAATGTGACCATAGCAGGTGCATTACCGTAGTATAATGGATGCGTCTTTTCAACCAACCATCTCTCAGGTATGAAGTCGTTAGGTTGTGGGTAATACTTCTCCAATCTCGATAGGAACTCATTTGGTGCTACCACATCAACCTGTATGAGAAAAATCAGTAATATAATAACCATTGAAATAAAGACATACTTGACATGGTCTTAACTACCAGAGATAGATTTTTGACATATGCGCCGTATACGTATGTCAAATTACTATCTCCGGTAGAGAAAATTTTGATAGATTAATTATTAATTTCGAGATATAGATAGCAACTTACTCCTGGTGGTATGTGGTATCCACCAACAACATGGTCTCTGTCAGTTCTCCTTAAGTTTGATGGAACTACGTGCCACAGCCTTAATGCCTCTTTCAGGCAAGCTCTTATGTAACGCTTGTGATTGTCGTCTGAACGTATTTTTTCTCGTAATTTCTTTTGCTTATCAGGAGTTATTGCTAGGTGATATAGTATGCTTGTGGCGGTGAACGATACCTGAAAATAATTATTTTCGATATAATTGTGTCCACAAGGTGTATATAAAGTAATATTTTGTTCTTTGGCTATCCTCGCAAATATTTAACTACCAGATCATTCAGTATACCTACTACCTTTTGGAATTCTATTTCAACATACCGTATCAATACCAGCCATCAACATTTCGTTGGCCATCAAAATGGCTACCCTTTCGTCAATGGCCAACAGTTTCTCAACTATACTTTTATCGTCTTCCGGAATATCATATCCTCTTTCTTCAATACGTTTTCTTGCGGCATCAATGTACTGTTTACTTATACTACAAAAGACATTTCGTAAAGCAAACAGTTATCTCAATAAATTGCTTAAAAATTGTTTTTTTTTTTAAACTTACTCCCATTGCGTATCAAATGTTCTAATAATCTTCCTGTAAGCGGGTGTTGAGATGTATTTCCAAGGGTTTGGTAAGAATTCCAACTTGAAAGCGGTCTCGATGATATCTTTAGCACACTGCATCAATTTGCTAGCTGGGTGGTCTTTCGTCAGCTCACCTTTAAGGCAACCCAATCGACAACCCAGAGCCACTAGAGCTACAGATTCTAAAGACCATTTATTCATTTCCGTCACGAAGTTTGTCTCCAGGTATGTTGTGTCGTCTCTCAAGGTTTTTAACCTAATGATAGATAGGATTAGTAACAACATTTACGGCCTGAAAACTTAATTTACCAGACATCCTAGTTAATAATATCATACATAGATTAATAATGAGCCCATATAGAAAATTATTATGTACCTCTCAACTGCATCGTAAGCTATTTCATCCAGGGCTGGCGCATAGACCCTCACCGGTTTTAACTTTAGCATCGCAGGATTGACCTTTGTACGGAAATCGCGCCACTTTTCCCCTTGTCTGTAATTTTTATTAGGACACTGATCATTCTAAACAAATTATTTCTCTCCTAATTTATTTAGTTCAAAGTCTATATTACGCAGTTGTTAATCCATAGACTCCGTCAAGTGTACCCCTCTTTATTACTACTCTGTAATACTCTAAAGTCTCGAAGCCTGGTCGAAGTGGGTTTGCCTCTTGAACTCTGTAAACCTACAACAAAAAGAGATTTTGAAGTACCTAAATCATCATCATAATTCAATTAAGATAACTGGAAAGTTTTAAAAAGGCTGGCCCATCCTGGCAACAGACAGAAGTATGTGAACAAGAGAGACTGAAGGCTTAATAGATTAGAATGTTGACAATATAAGGTCACCTGATCAATATGTTCTGGATCAAACAAGAATACAATATCGGCTCGTGCAAGTAATCCTTCCATTTTAACTATAGGACCAAATTTTTCGTGGAGAGCACCAACAATATTGAATAAGTCCGGTTTAGGTCCAAATTGTCCTGAAATTACAAGTATATGATTTAAAGCGTTCTAACAAGATTCCGTTTAAAAATAACTGGCAAAAAAAACGCAAAAATATATTTTTTTTCTCTATTAACATTGGAAAACACATACATACACGCTAAGTAGGTACTTACTAACCTACTACTGGTAAAAAGTGGTGTAATGGACCGATAATTGGTAAAGCCGAAAGTCCCGGTATTGATTTAAAAGGTTTTGCATTTTGTATTTCCGCAGCTGCTGCGTAATTTCGGGAGCCATTTCTGAAACAAAGCAATGCAACAATTAATATAAATAAATGTTTTAGGAATCAAATGATTTACTAGCCAGCGTGACAGCATGCCGAAATGCATTTCGCTAATTTAAGTTTTGGCTACTGTGGGTTCGAACCCGATCGAGATATTAATTTAATAGGATACCGAATCATTCAAAAGTAGTAGACGATATTATTTTCTAATTACAAAGAAAAATATATTCTTTATGCCTTAAAAATATAATTCAATATTTACGGCTGGGGCCCGAGTCTGCTATTTACATTTGCTTGAATCGTCTGAGTGGGTGGGGTTAGTGGGACCATTTTACGATAATTGGCATTCTACTAACTGTCAAAACGTCACAATTGGCCATTGGAACGATTGAGCCGCGAGTTGAGTGAATATGACCGATGGCCGGTACAATTTCGTATTCCGCTATTTTTTGACAGCAGTTGCATCATATCTATGGCTAAACATTTTTTATTTTTCATAGACAATGTGTCAATTTCAACGAAAACTTTCCTTTTTTAAAACATAATTATCCTTATTTACAAGTTTTTAATAGAAATTACATATTGCATGGGCTTTTACAATTAATTAGTATTCAAAAAACAATTAATACAATTTTTTGCAACTTAAGAAACGATTATTAATAATTAGTGCCAATCGGTGTTGCCTATTAATAATTACAAAATGTTTGATACTTTTATTTTTAATTTAAATTGACAACACCGCATCCCACTCATGCCAGTATGCCACTGATTGTTGTTGGCTTAACTGAATACGAAAATTAGGCACATATTGGGTTGACACTATCATCCCACTATGATCATAGTAACACGGAGTGTAAATAGCAGACTCGGGCCCCTGTTTCCTTGCCCGTGCCGTGGTAAATAATATAAGGGAGCTTGCACGAGCGGATCGCGAGCCGTTCGCGAACCGCTCGCGGCATGCTCACGAGCATGCCGCAAGCGGCGCGGCGCGCGCACGTCTGTCAGACGGCGTAATTGACTGACACTAGTGCGTTCGCTCGCGGCATGCTCGCGAGTGGCTCGCGAGCTTCTCGTGTAATGCTCGTTCGTCAGATGTGAACGCACCCTAAGGATATCAACAATGAAAAAAGTACTCATCAATTTAATTACTAGATGCTGAAATTTAAAAGTAGGTGTCCTGAATATAATTATTCTTATCAATAATATTATGTTGTTAAACAGATACAATACATTGACCCTGAAACAATTTTAAGGTTATAATAACTGAACAACAAAATGCTACCTAGAAAGAGTTAGCAATATTAATAATTGACAAATACAAACGAATCTGTTAAGGCAATATTATAATGCGTTATCCCGAATTAGTATTTTGATCAATTTTGTTAAACTTGAAGATGCAATAACAATTTACACAATAATTACACATTTTACTCACCGAATGAAGCTTAGTGTTCGAAGAGCAAATAATTTATAACTCCTACATAAAGTTTTATTCCTCATCGCGTTTATTTTTCAGCTACGGACAAAACAAAACTATAAAGCACGAACTACGGTGCCCGGGCCCCTGATTTGTTTGACCTTGTCTGGTGTCGAAGGTAATTTTGGGGGAATTACTATGATCAAATCTCTCCCTGTACCTACGTCGGTATTTGTTATTATTTTGAGGCACTACCATTTATACCCATACACATATGTATTAATCTTTATTATCATTGAGCTGTAGATAATTGAAGTACCTATTATCGCTCTGGTAGATACCTACTTACTTAACAGTCTAAAATTAAAGATGCCTACAATAAATAGAATACCGAAGGATCCGTTTACATCGTTTGCATTCATTTAATGTAAAGAAAGTACATAGGTATATGGTATTTATATTAATATGTTCTGTAAAGTCATATTCAAAACTATCTTATATAGACAGCTTTATTTATGAAGTGGTTAAGATATTTTCGTTAATTAAAAAGTTAGTACCGATTTCATGTAGGCAGGCACATAGGTACCTATCTAAGTGGGCATCTTATTATAACTTGGCTAAATATAATTAATTGTATGAAAACCCCTACATTGACAACAAGATAAAAAAAAATGAAATGCCTTGCACGGAATCCTAATATTATTTACGGAATTATAAAACTTGCTTACTAGTAAAGCAATAAGTACTGGGCGAAATAAAATTGCAAAATTTATTTTATTTACATTATGTTAAAAATATTAAGGTCAAAATAATTCAAAACAAACTATGTAAAATATTTAAAACGTAAAGCAGTCTGGTAATAAAAATATTCATTTCTTGAACGCACTTCAAGGTAATTTGAGTTGACAACACTGTGTATGTAGTGCAGTCCAGCTATCGACAATCGACATTTTGTTAGATTTTTCGATTTCAATAATGAAAACGCAATTGATAATTCTAGTAGAAGGAATGCTACTGTGATAAAATTAAATAACTTTTTTCCAAAAATATGAAAGGGGCCAAAGATGTTATTTCAAGAACTACGCATTAAGTATATTTTCATTTTCTGTATAAACAAAGGTCAATAAAAATCTACATCGAATGATGTACGAAATGTGTATTTGATCTATGGCTAAATAGATATGTGTGAAACATATTTTTTATATTCATTGCTGTCTGTGTAATGAAAATATTGTCTTAATGGAATGACTTCAAATTAAAGTCATCCCGTTTCTTTCACTCATCCGTTCCATAATATTTCCGATATTCAGTGTATATTTTAATGTATATGAATGTATTTATTTTCTCTAAGTTGAATTCAACTTTGAGAAAATAAACACATATCGATAATATTGAGGTTGTCAATCGAGGACAACCTTATCAAATTGTTTCTGTTTGACAGTTCAACAAAATGTTTAGATGATGAGGAGGTTAATTGTCGATACAAAATAGTTTAGATAAATATTTGGGTTTGGATTTTATCCAAATATGTTTATATCAATAATAAAATATCAAAATCCATTCTTAAAATAGTGCTACGCTTATACCGTTATTGATAATATTACGCCAGTGTAAAGTCTATTGTAATGAAGTTTCTTTGTCATGAGAATAGTTTCGTTAAACTATCGATCGATTACGAAAGAGCTTTTCTGTTTACAATGTTGAAAGATATTTGCGTGTTATAATAATTTCAGGAAGTCGTTAATTAATATGTATAGATCTGCATAGTGAACTGTTTATATTTAAACGTGTGCGCGTGATAGTGAAGTTGCTAACGTGTTAAATAAAATATGTGTTTACGTTCGCTTTTAGATGAATTCACGCGTTTAGTTTACTTAAAAAAGTCATAAGCTAGATAGTTTTGGTGTCATCGCGTGTAATGTTAGTTACGTAGGCTAAGACATATCGTAAATAATTGTTCCTGATATCACGTCCATGTATTGTTGCTCCTTCCTGTAAGTATATTTGTATGAATGTTATTCTATTAATTTTATTATGATACAAAGTGTTATTCCATTTGTAATTGTATGCTTAATTAAATCACTGCTATTAATAGTTGAATAATTATATAACAACCTGCACTGTGTACATAGATGCTTAAAACTATACATAGAATAACAGAACTTATACATATACAATTCCTAGCACTTAATAACATAAGGTCTCATAGAAGGTTGCACAGGTCAATGAACTTTTTAAGCTGTGTGTGTTGTATAATTTTATTGGTTTATTTAAGAGATATCACCTTATCTTAATCTTTAGAGGTGAGTTTCGTCATATTTAAATATAACATACTTTTATTTTCGTAAGATGAGATCAGTACAAGCTGTAGTATCAGTGACTCATTATTTTATTAAAGTTCATTTGATACAGTTTAATTCATAGTTTTATTATAAGACAGGTAAGTAAAAAAAACAAACTATCAATGGAAGCATGTGTCAATGATTGTTTATTTTGTATATCAACTAAATTCTATGAAATAAACCTAGTTTGTTACATTGTAAATATACCACTGATACTACTATACCTATCATTCAATATATTTTATTAATAATAGAAAAGATGATATGAAGTAGGTCAGTCAACTTGTATTAAATTACAAATTATCTTACTAACATTGTTGATCACGACAAATAAATATACTTGACCTCATGTTTTTATCATCATATATTTAAATATTTTTGATAAATATAAATTAATTATAAGAGCATTGACAACTCACACACGGTTATCTGATCCCAAGCTAAGCAGAGCTTGTGTTATGGTAACCAGAACACTGATAAACATACTTATATATTTTAAAATACATAAATTACACCCAGACACAGAACAAATGATCGTGCTCATCACACAAAGATTTGTCCTGGGTGGGAATCAAACCCATGACCTCCGGTATAGCAGTCAGGGTCACTAACCACTACACCAACAGGCCCCAGAAGAAATTATATAGAAGTAAAAAAAACATGCCATGTAATTAATAATTCATTTATTAAGTCTAAAAATGCACACTTAACTCATTACAAATATTCAAGAAAGCAAAATAAAATAATGAACAAAGGTATGATTGCAGTTTTAACCTATTTAGTATTCTAAATTGCAGTGATGAATGTCAAAACAATTATATAATTAGTTCAATTGGAGACAATAGCATGAAACAAGAGCAATCTGCTCTGATTGGTGAATCATGGATGTTAATGTTCTCTACACATTATCTTTTGATAGCTTGCAATCATTATAATTGGACAATAATAAATTTGAATTTGGGTTACCTACAATATTAGAACCATTTTTTGTTAATTATCTAATGTTCTGGCAAGTACCTACCTATATTATTGTGTTACATGCACTGATAAAATCTATTTAATAAAAAATAACGACTACAACAAAATATAAAAATCAATATAATCATTAAATATACCTATGGTAAAACAAATTTACTATAAATACTACTCTCAACATAAAAAAAACACGAATAAAAATTTAATATCAATAGATCAAATATTTAAGTGACGTAGGCAATATTTAAAATATCTATTTCATCATTAACACTTCAAAAGTGATCAGCCATAGTAAATATAAAAGAGTTAAAAAATATAATATTGATATCCTTTTTGAACTAAACTAAGGTCAAAGTGAACTAAAACTTTGCTACAATAATTCTTCCTTATTACTTTGTTTATTCTATAAAGTTTTCCTTATGCACTTATAAGGATAATGTTCTTAGTCACATTACTATTTTAAATTGGCACCTATACCATTCAGAGCATTTAGTTTTTTACCATACCACTTTGGGCTTTGTTGTACAATAATTTATAAGTGTTTTAACTAAGTATTTAAATATTTGCAGTAGTTATAGTAACATTGTGGTTTGTAATTTTACACAGCACTACACACTTCAGTAAACATTTCCTGCTATTTTTCACTAACAAAGCATGCACTCATGTGCAAAACACATTAACATGAGTATTCCACAGTCCAATGATGACCAAAAAAGGAGGCAGAGTTTTGAAGCATCTATAAAAAATCCTTAGTTTTTTTGTGTTTGTGTAGATTGCCCCTTTGAATCTGACAATATTGAGGCTGACATACCCCACCTAAAGGTGAACGATTTCTTCACTAAAATTAATGTGTCTGGCTTGTTTATGTGTTTGTCAGGGAAGGAAGTAAAGTATTTGTGTATGTGTAATCTGTTGGGCGTGATGATAAACGTGTTTCTTATGTGCCAGTTCACGGCTGGGCGTCGGGATGGCGAGCATGAGCTCCACGCTCGTCGAAACCGTCTCCATCAACTACGAGGACTTTAACGAGAGCTTCCTCACCTGCGGCACGTGTTTATGTTAGTACACCCACATAACTGCATTACTGTCTATCAGTTTACATGTTAAAATAACTAAATCCGCAAATAAAAAAAAGTTAATAAGTTTGAGTGAAAATTGATTCTGTTCTGTAATTTATATTTACTGGTCAGTATTTAGTGTTTGACATGTAAACTTGCATTACAAATGAATAGCTTACATGTTGTTATTTCACTGCTAGTGGTATCTAACTGTTGATATTGATAGCTATGTCACATATACACATTGAATTGTTATCTTTTTTAAATGGTTACAAACTGAGTCTACTTAGTCCATGTCCTATTTCCGTTAATGAGTATATGTACATATGATATGCCTGTAATCATTTATCATAACAGTACTGAGCATATTAGATATCAAGCACATCTAAAAGTCCAATATTGTATTTACTAACTTAAATTTATATGTTTATTTTCAATTGCTTTTGTTCTGTTTCAGGCACTTACGATGGTGGGGAGCATACTCCCAAGCTTTTACCATGTTCGCATACTGTCTGCTTGCACTGTCTCACACGAATAGCTGCCTCGCAGACTAGAGACGCTGGCAGTTTCAGATGTCCTATATGTCGCGAGCTTATCACAATACCACGGGGCGGGGTGGCTGCGCTACCGCCATCCTTCTTAGTTAACCAACTCCTCGACTTAATGGCCCGGCAACGACGGGAAGTGATACCTCAGTGCAGTTCACATCCTGGCAGAGAGCTACTTTTCTGCGAGACCTGTGACTGCGTGTTCTGCAGACACTGCGCCGACGGACCCCACAGCGACACACCCTGCGATCACACAGTTGTACCGTTCTCTATAGCGTTAAAAAGAATGTCAGAAATACTGTTGTATAGGGCAAACGAATGTCTTAGTAAACTGGGCTCGGCGCGAGATGCAGTGGCCAGTGAGCTGAGACGGCTCGAAGCGGCGGCAACGGCGGCCGATGAAGCGATAGACCGACATTTTGCAGAACTAAAGGCTGCGATCGATAAACGACACAGTGAATTGAAATCTGCTGCTGCGGCCGCCGCTACACATAAACGCAAATTACTCGAAGAACAACTTAAGTTAATTGATGCAGAAAAAGCCAAGGTACATGACTTAATATTTCTAACGTTTGGATATATTGGTAGAAAGTATATTATAATATTTGTTTGAATTTACACATAATCTAATTTCAGGTAGAAGCAGAATGTTCAGGTCTCCAGCAGCAGGTCGAAGTTCGGGAAGTCAGCAGTAGGGCCGCGGCGCTCGGCGCTCGTCTCGGCGACGCGGCTGCTCTCGCCGAACCGCGGGAGAACGCTTTCCTAGCCGTCGACTTCGCCCATAATGACGCCCAACAGAGGTTCGCAGAGGCCCTCGCCGAATTGGGAAGGGTACGCACTAGCACCACGTTCCCTGGACTCTGTACGTTACAGTTAGGTGAGTCAAATTAATCCTTAGTATCGAAATGTCAGTTAGGTCATATTTATTTCGAATGCAATGAAACACTATAAGTTTTGAAAAAATATTAGTTTTATTTCTTTACTTTGTCATATAGTTGTCTGGATTTGAATGAAACCTGGCAAAAAATATAGCTAACTTACTAACAAATTGAATGCTTATTACTAGATGCTAAAGCACTCATAATGACTACAAGAACATATTGTACTACAGAATATGGTACACATGGTTGCCTACACAGCTCATTGATTAACAAACACCGTACACAGCGCACTCATAAGATTATGTTAATATATTAATTTAAATAATACTAGCTGTCCCATATGGATGCAAGAAGCATCACATGCATTTTCACCGTATAGCTTTCTATTTAAACAGGTTAATATGTTATATTAATACCTATGGAGATTTTATTGGCTTGTAACTGGCAAAAAGGTCACTTGAGTTTTTTGTTCGTTCAGGTTTCATTTTGTTCAATATTATTTTCTTGGTTTCCAGAATCAGCTTGCGTGTGTGGACTGGAAGTGGTAGTGGTGCTCCGTACAGTAGACTACCACGGCGAGGCGCGCTGTACCGGCGGCGACCCCGTCAGTGCCGCAGCCACTATCGACGACGCACCGCTACCCTGCACCGTCACCGATCTGGACACAGGTCTCTACAGGTACAGTACCTACACCTTTTGTTCCGCTCATTTTCATAGTAAATAGCCACGGTTCAATATGACGTACATCTTTCCTTTTTTGCGCAGGATCTCTATGCGGCCGTGGTCGGCAGGGTCGCTGTCGGTGCGCGTGCAGGTGTTCGCACGCGGCGTGCGCGACTCCCCGCTGCGCGCGCTCGTGGCGCCCACGGCCGCGCCGCTGCTGGCCTGGGGCTCGCGCGGCACCGGCAAGGAGCAGCTCTCGCAGCCCGTCGCACTCGCCAGGTGAGCAACCCCACTGTCTGCGGGCGCGCGAGCAGGTGCGACTCCCCGCTGCGCGCGCTCGTGGCGCCCACGGCCGCGCCGCTGCTGGCCTGGGGCTCGCGCGGCACCGGCAAGGAGCAGCTCTCGCAGCCCGTCGCACTCGCCAGGTGAGCAACCCCACTGTCTGCGGGCGCGCGAGCAGGTGCGACTCCCCGCTGCGCGCGCTCGTGGCGCCCACGGCCGCGCCGCTGCTGGCCTGGGGCTCGCGCGGCACCGGCAAGGAGCAGCTCTCGCAGCCCGTCGCACTCGCCAGGTGAGCAACCCCACTGTCTGCGGGCGCGCGAGCAGGTGCGACTCCCCGCTGCGCGCGCTCGTGGCGCCCACGGCCGCGCCGCTGCTGGCCTGGGGCTCGCGCGGCACCGGCAAGGAGCAGCTCTCGCAGCCCGTCGCACTCGCCAGGTGAGCAACCCCACTGTCTGCGGGCGCGCGAGCAGGTGCGACTCCCCGCTGCGCGCGCTCGTGGCGCCCACGGCCGCGCCGCTGCTGGCCTGGGGCTCGCGCGGCACCGGCAAGGAGCAGCTCTCGCAGCCCGTCGCACTCGCCAGGTGAGCAACCCCACTGTCTGCGGGCGCGCGAGCAGGTGCGACTCCCCGCTGCGCGCGCTCGTGGCGCCCACGGCCGCGCCGCTGCTGGCCTGGGGCTCGCGCGGCACCGGCAAGGAGCAGCTCTCGCAGCCCGTCGCACTCGCCAGGTGAGCAACCCCACTGTCTGCGGGCGCGCGAGCAGGTGCGACTCCCCGCTGCGCGCGCTCGTGGCGCCCACGGCCGCGCCGCTGCTGGCCTGGGGCTCGCGCGGCACCGGCAAGGAGCAGCTCTCGCAGCCCGTCGCACTCGCCAGGTGAGCAACCCCACTGTCTGCGGGCGCGCGAGCAGGTGCGACTCCCCGCTGCGCGCGCTCGTGGCGCCCACGGCCGCGCCGCTGCTGGCCTGGGGCTCGCGCGGCACCGGCAAGGAGCAGCTCTCGCAGCCCGTCGCACTCGCCAGGTGAGCAACCCCACTGTCTGCGGGCGCGCGAGCAGGTCTGCGATCAACGGTATACGCGCAGCTAGTGAAAAAAAAAACCCATGCATGGCAATCTGCTGGAAACTGCCCAGCACTAACGATGCATATCTCGCGACTCTCAACTGTAACTCATAGTGAAATGACATCTGTTGCAGATGTCCGAAACGGCGAGAAATCTACGTCCTGGACGCGGGCAACTCGAGGGTTAAGGTGTTGGACGACGAGACGTTTGCATTTAAAACTCATATCGTAAATGAAGGTACGTTATTGACTAATTCGCTATTGGTCAAATATCTGTTAATGAATTAACAGTATTTAAAACTAAAAGAGAAATTTAGTTTGATTAATGATGTTTGCCAAGAGATGGCGCTGCGTGACATTTAAGTCCTAATATAATAATAAATCTATCATAATAATAAATCTAAAGTTGAAGTAATGTGTATGCTGGTATTATTTACAGGTTTAGCGGGTAGGAGTTGTACAGGGATAGCGGTTACTGCCGAAGGTATAATTGCCGTTAACTGGAGGACGCGAACTCTCACAGAGGTAAGACGAAAAATAAATCAAAAAATATATGTAAAAACAGTCTCCTCATATACATCCATTGAATAATTTATACCTTTTTTTTTTGTAAATTCCTTCCAGTTTCAGACCGAATCTCAAATTTCTAAATTAACCCGGTGTTCACATATTATAGTACCTACAGTACCAAAAAAATCTGTTTACCTTTTCTTTGGTCCGTTATATAAACATATAACTCTTATAGGTGACAGCAGACGGCACAACGCTACGTACGATCCGCTCGGAGCGGCTGGTGGAGCCGGTGTGTGTGGCGGCCGACACCGTCACGCGGCGTATAGCGGTCGCTGACAACGGTGCGAGAGCCGTCTTCCTGTTTGACCGACATGGGAACATTGAGAGAGAGGTAAATAAACAAACAAGTAAGCGTTATATAGGTGACAGCGGGCGGCACGATCTGCTCAGACCGGCTGGTAGAGCCGGTGTGTGTGGCGGCCGACACCGTCACGCGGCGTATAGCGGTAGCTGACAACGGCGCCTGAGCCGTCTTCTTGTTTGACCGACATGGGAGCAATGATAGAGAGGTGTGGGACTCATAATATTTATCTATAATATGTATGTATTTAGAAATATATAAGTATGTTTATCAGTTGTCTGGTTACCATAACACAAGCTCTGCTTAGCTTGGGATCAGATAACCGTGTGTGAGTTGTCCCGGAATATTATAATAATAGTTAAAAAAAATGAGTGAAAAGTTGGTCCTGCCAGACATGGACGGAGATTATGGTGTAGAAATCCCAATAAAAAATAATAGTATGTTCCGTATCTGCTTACTCATTATCATAAGTAACAATGTTTTTCATATGCTTTCAAATATATATAAACCCCTGGAAAAATAAATACTAATTCTGTATATATATTATAAACTAACGTCTTGTTTTACATAATATATATACAGGGTGTCCGGTAAATAGTCCGACAAACTGTGGTGGCTGATACCTTAGGTTAGGTCCTATCAAATGAACACAACATATGTTCCCCGAAAAGTTACAGGTTTCGAGTTACAATCGATTTTCGGAAATTTTAGAATTTTCTACCTTGCATCAGACTTTTTCATTTTTCTTGCTGATTAATAACTTTCGTAATACTTTTTGTACATCAAATTAATCTTGAATAGTTACTCTACGCTTTAGTAAGTCTCATATTTATCTAAAAGAAGAATGTATTGACAAAAAAGCCATTCGCTTAACAATTTTCACTTTTTGTTTTTTACACTACTCAACTTTGAACTGTAGTCGTAAAAAATAAATGTATGTAGGAGTTTTGTACAACAATCTTAAAAACTTGCTTAAATATTGGTGATTTTGGGAAGGTACAATACTTGCGTATTTTTCTTACAAAATTTGACAAAACAAGCTGCTGAAGTACACATGGGCTTATTTGTTGAAATATTACTAATGTAAATCTAAGGAAAAATGAGACGTAACTTAACGCGGATCGTCATTGTCCAGTGAAATAAGGTATTTTCTTCTAGCGACTAATCAGTTACACAAAATAATTGTGGCCAATTTCAATTTAGAAAATATGGAAATAAAAAAAAATGCTCTGTTAAATTTTTTGCAAAGTTACGGAACCCTTGATTTGCATGTCCATCTCCAACTTGACCGGTTTCTTATAAGACCCACTCTTCGTAAATACATTCTAGGCAAGTTGAACGATACAATATGGTTTAGGAAAATGGGTGCTAAGTGCAGTATGGGCCTGAAGTAAGAGCCTCCTCTAATGAGGGATACCAGGGCAGATGGATTGGGCGTCCAAAACCAGCTATTTCATTGTTGTTGCATGAAAAATAAAGTGTTATAAAATCGATTCATCTAGTAAGAAATTACTTAAGGAAAAGGTAACTCTACACTAAAACATGTTTTAATCTGGCATAGATAGTTAATGGCGAGAAGAAAATACCTAATTTCTTTGTATAATGACAATCCGCGTTTAGTTACGTCTCACTTTTCCTCAGATTTACAAATAGTAATATTTCAACAAATAAGCCCATGTGTACTTCAGCAGCTTGTTTTGTCAAATTTTGTAAGAAAAATACGCAACTATTGTACCTTCCCAAAATCACCAATATTTAAGCAAGTTTTTAAGATTGTTGTACAAAACTCCTACATACATTTATTTTTTACGACTACAGTTCAAATTTGAGTAGTGTAAAAAACGAAAAGAGAAAATTGTTAAGCAAATGGCTTTTTTGTCAATACATTCTTCTTCTAGATAAATATGAGACTTACTAAAGCGTAGAGTAACTATTCAAGATTAATTTGATGTACAAAAAGTATTACGAAAGTTATTAATCAGCAAGAAAAATAAAAAAGTTTGATGCAAGGTAGAAAATTCTAAAATTTCCGAAAATCGACTGTAACTCGAAACCTGTAACTTTTCGGGGAACATATGTTGTGTTCATTTGATAGGACCTGACCTAAGGTATCAGCCACCATAGTTTGTCGGACTATTTACCGGACACCCTGTATACATATACAATAAACTAACGTCTTGTTTTTTAGATAGGCAATGGAGAGTTGAGTTTAGTCGGCGGCCTCGCGTTATCAGAGGATTTGCTAATCATCGCAGACGTTGCTGTCAGAGTGTACGACATCGAAGGGAATCTCAAGAACGTATTTGCACCGGTGCCTAAAGGTAATATTTAAATATATTTTTTTATGAATTCAATATAATACCTATAAATTAGCTACTATTGATAATATGTATTAAGTTTATTTTTAAGGCTAAATGTAAGGTTATACAAAAATTTTGGCTGAATACACAACCTTTGCTTTTCAAAACTTTTTAAATACGTACCTCCAACATTGGCAGAATGTGTTAGAACGCACCAAATTAGTGCGAGGATTTCAAATTTCGAATGCCCTGCAGTTCCTCAGCGAGGAAGAAAACTCCCGCCTATTAATTTCGCTTACAAATACGGCTGAAAAGAAAACGAATGTTTAAGTTTTATTTATGAACTAGCTGTGCCAGCGACTTCGTTCGCGTGGATGCTGAAACTTATCAATGAATGACGAACTTATTACTAATGATTGTAGCGTGATGAAAAGTATACTATAACCTGCTCAGGAGTATGTAGAATAATTGTACCAAGTTTCGTTAAAACCTGTCGAGTAGTTTTTGTTTCTATAAGGAACATACAGACAGACAGACAGACAAAAATTTTACCGATTGCATTTTTGTCATCAGTACCTATCGATCACTAATCACCCCCTGATAGTTATTTTAAAAATATATTTAATGTACAGAATTGACCTCTCTACAGATTTATTATAAGTATAGATAAATTATTTGTTACTATCGTTCGTAGAACAAATGTACTAATTTCTTATCTGGAATGTATTTATAACAATTTTCAAAGTGAGTATAAATAATTTTAAGACTTAAAAAAGTTTAGTGTAAGTTTTTTTTCCGTTTGAATGGCGAATAATTTTGATTTACCATGACAATTGTGGTATAAAAATAAATGCGTCATCAATGATTTTCCATTTAAGCACCTAAAATTATATTTCTCTTGCAAAGATGTGTAACTGAATAAATAAATGCAAAATCATTCAGCGAACCTGTGTCAATTCAATTTGTTTGAAGTAGGTAAATAAAATTCTTAAACATATTTACCAGATATGTCTGCGTAAAATTAAGCTATTGTCTAAATCATTACCAAATGTAATTTAATGCATTATTTTCTTAAACACATAATTTACATTTTACGTTATTTATTTTTGTACAAATCCATTGTGTGTCATCAGTTGCGTATCTTAGTATAATGAAGATATTTTTATGTGTAAACATATTTAATACTCGCTGTCCCTGTGACTTCGTTCGCGTGGATGACGAAACTTATCAATGAGTTTTTAACCGCAAAATTAAGTTTGTTTTTTATTATTTATACTTTTTCGGGATAAAAACTACCCAGTGTGGTGCCCAGGATAATAAAGAATAATTATACCAAGTTTCATCGTAATCTAACCGGTAGTTTTTGCGTGATACCTGAACAAACAGACAGACAGACAGACAGACAAAAATTTTTTTTTCACTCTTTTGGTTTCGGTGTCGGTCTAGTAACACCCCCCGCCATTTATTTTTTTTGTTATTTTCAATGTACAGAATTTTCACTTTTACAGATTTATTATAAGTATAGATAAACGTGATATTTATTTCATTTACCTCAGATTCAGTTATTGAAATAAGAAAATAATGATACACAAGCACATTTTATAACAGGGATAGAGATTTTACTCTAGTCGCTTGATTTGAAAATTTATGCCTAACTAGATGTAACTAATACTCTTTAATACCTAGATTAACTTCATTTTAAACGTCCCACTCTTTACAGAGTTTTTTATATACTATGTATGTATATTTTTTATATGTGTATGTGTAGGTATGTATAGGTATATTTTAATACGTTTGCTTGCAGGTCGCGGCGGCTACGGTGGCGTTGCCCTAGACGTGTGTGACGGCGTCCGTCGCGTAGTATGCGCTCGCTCGGTACGCGGGCGGCCGGCGCTGCTGGTGCTGGACGCTCGCGCCGGCCGCATACTGGCCGCGGCTGAGCTGGCTGAGCGCCGGCCGCGGCGTGTGGCGGGGCTCGCGTTACTGCCGCAGAGACGCGCGCTGCTCGCTGATCTGGCTGCTGATTGTCTGCGACTGCATACTTACTGGTAAGGTAAATTGTACAACAGGTTATTCGGGAGTGAATATCTGCTTTATATGAAATCTATTATAGCACGGTATCCAAATTCACGTTGTTAAAAAGCAAACGTGTTGCGTGGCTGATCTTTTTGTCGTATACAGGGTGTTACCGAAACGGTATATCTATCCAAAAGGTATAAACAGTACATCTGGTATATAGTCAGTTGGCAATATAATATCTGCTCAAAATAATTTATCAAATGGAAACTTATGTGTCAATTCATTTGCAGGTGAAGAGAATCGTGAAGTTAAAGGAGACGGAAGCGAAGCGAGGCGCTGGAGAACGCATCGTAATCGAATTTCATGCTAGTCCAATATTATAACGGAGAATCGAACTGATGGCCATATCCACGGACTGCGAGGGAGAGGTACTTGCACCAAAGTCTTTAGTCGGCCCCGCAACGGCCACTGCGTTATTCAATACTATAATTTTAGTACTTACAGTATTTATTTCGTATTAAGTTAAATTAAGTTATTTTTAAAATTCTCGACGACTTTAGTTGCTTATACGGAATTTGACAATATTACGACTGATTTTTATGTATTTTGTTTTACTTACTTTTCGTCAGTTTTAAGGCGAGTATCGCGTCGGACTGGCGTTTAACATTGTTATAGATATTGTGCACTTTTTTATAATTACTGGATCCACCGTGCATTCGGCGTTATTTAAATTTAGTCTTAAATTCTTGTCAATGACATAGTTATCACTTTTTTATTTTAGTGCATCAAAATGTTGTTGGCGATTCTAAACTTCGCTTTAACTAGTCGTAAGACGAGCGCATTTATTTTTAAACAAACGTTATTATTAGGGTTCGATATCACTTAGCGAGGACTCGAAAATATCTCACAGTCAAAAATATAACGACAAAATATAAAAACATTAATTAATACTTCGTTTACCTGTAAAAATAAACACCAAGCAGTAATGAAGAAAAGAAAACGTAGAATTTGTCTACATTCAACCGTTTCTGAATGTACACAAATCTTCAAAATATAGAAACAATTAAAAAAAATGTAATAGTAACTATAAAATACTACACTGAATTTTCTATAAAATTGTGTCTACAATAAACACATTTTTGTGGTAAGAATATTAACACATTAAAACATATAAATATGGTTAGATATGTTTACATTCTGACAAACTAAGGCTGTTCGTACAGGGCAATGCATGTCTCCGATACCCGACTTTAGCCTCCAAGGACGCATGCCTATATACCAACCTCTGTAAGATTGTATGGCGATAGTCACTTGGATACTAAATTCATCACGTATCAGAGATTTTCGTTGCCTCGTGTACGAAGGGCTTTTAAGTAATGATATGAAACATAAGTCCCAAAACTTGATCTGTTCTTCACATATCCAATTGCCTTGTCCTTAGTACGCTTAATATTAGTGCAACGTTTAGTTGGACGATACCGACAATGCACTTGTAGGTACGTAACGTGGGTTGGTGTGGCTCAAACTTAGATCGGAATTTGTATTCCAACAAGACAATTACTGACTTTGACTTTGATAAATGATAAACAAATTTAGACTTTTCGTCTTGTATCAGCGCAAAAAAAGGACTAATTTGCATAGTATACAAAAATAGTTATATTAATAAATGACTAATATCCGAATACTTACCAGTTTAAACATAGCAAGCGCGTTAGTGATAAAAATGAAACACTATACAGATTGATCATATTTCCTGCCTTCAAAAGCTATGAGCCACATCTGCCCACAGACTACAAAGTTGGTTAACTAGACTGTTATGAAACAACTAGATGATCTTTGCTGATATATTTAAAGGTGAAAGTAACATCGCTGTTACTTGTGGCTATCAAAATGTATCAAAAGTGGCTATGATTGAATCAATTGTATGGATATGGACGAGTTACACAGTGATGTGGCTTTGTCCTTATAACTAAGAGCCTAGGCAAATGATGGACAATCCCTTTCCTACATATTTCTTAAACAAATATCTTGAAATATAGGTTCTATTCGTTCTTTGGGAGTCTAAAATATAACAGAAACGTAACATATGTTTTTTGATTCGTATAGAGATTGTCCTCATTTGCAGAAGCCCTAATATTCTCTTTTATCATTCCAACTCCTTAAACGACCGTATAAGGATTTGGTTTCGTATAAACTAGCTGCCATATTTTTTATTTATAACGATTTTAAGTAAATAACGCAACTTAGAACTCCTATCATCGTATACTTCTCATTTTTTGCGAACAAAATAGCATTTTATTGTAATTACTCGTAAAGTTTTCATTATAAATTATCATGAACATTTATTGATTGCTCAATAAAAACAAATAATGTCATATCATGTTTTCGTAGGCTGTCTGATTAAATTAAAATTATGGTTTACGTTCGCTATAACTTAATAACTTTGAATTTATAATAAGTAACACGAAAATTACTAATAAATTAGGTTTGGGTTTAAAATATTATGTTGTGAACTAATGAATCTTTTGATGTTGTGAAGTGCATAAATACGTGGTCCAGAATGACTGCTTGCGTAGTAACATATTGAAGTAATGATAGAATATGGGTACGACTGATGAAAATCCTTAAAAATGTTGAGTATTGATACAAAAAAAAATGAAGCATGGTTAAAGTGACTTAGAGAAAGCGGGGTTAAATTTAATAATTAAAGGTAAACTTAGTGCGTTTGTTATAATGTATGGCGATATAATAATATCTTTACCCAATAAACTAAATATTGTCTCAAATATAAACTATCTAACACTTAAAAACTCATCATTATCCTGTAGTACCTGGTTTTGATCTCTTTCCTCTTAAAAATATTTAGGTATCGTTCATAAATTATATAACAATCAGATACATTTTCCTAAGCAACTGGCAATCACGATAATATTACGCCATACAATTACATTTAAATAACAAAACCTATGTAACGGTATTGTCATAACTAATTACTATGTTTAATAAAGCCTGTATTAAGTGTTACAACTTGCACAATACATTATATACCGCTATGATGACGTCACGTTATTTAAACAACGGAATCTCATTAAAAGTGTCATTTTTCATGTGAAATTCAACCAAGGCCTCACATTAACATAACAATGTAGGAGCAATGTTTTCTCGACATATAAACTGCTTCACTATACAGTATATTAATAACTTATTAATATAAATTTAACATAAATTATACGAAGAATCGTGGTTATATTTTATACATTGTAATTATAAATGTTAATAGAACCATTATAAACCGTATTTGTTGAACTTTAATATTCCCATTTACAAAATATAAGTTTTAATAGTGCCTTCACACCAGCTGTAATATTGCTAGATTGTGCCGTCGTTTTTATAGTCGGTCCGTACATAGACAAATAACAGTAGACTTGTAAGAATAGCCAGCTTATTTATGTATTATGTTTTTTTATTCGGCTTTTTGCGTTTTGGGATTTCATTTCAAAGTATGCGAGTCGAGAGTTTAAACCGCCTTTTCAATAAACTAGCTGTTTAAATGGCCTGTCTAGCTGCAAGTTGGTCACACTTCCGTGTCACCGACGCAGAGGAACTATATTTGTTAAGTATCAAGAAATGTTAATTTGTAATCAATGAAGAGTTTGTCAGTGTTTGTCAAACTGGTAGATAATACCAATACTTTTGTTTTTTTTTTTCTATTTTACGAAATGAGGGCTGATTTTTCTACGCGATTTTTCCAATAATTTTATTAATCATGAGGAAAAGTATTGGTTTAGGTAGGAGAGGCTTTTTATTGTTATTGTGTAGTTTAAGTAAAAGTGATAATGGAATCGGCAGACGAAGGGTTTTCGCTTCGATCTAGTCTAACATTTACGAGTTCTTTTTTGTTTTGCTAATGAAGGTTAAGTGTTTGAATGTCAAAAGATTTATGCAATACTAACAGTGCCGTTTAATTGTTTAGAAACATTTTCGCTTAAACAACCATAGTTAAGAAATTAACGAATGTGCGTGAAATTTAACATGATTGGCGTGTATAATTAAGAACGACATGGTGTTGGAATAGTAATGTGCATTGCATAAAATGTATTGTTTATGTACACCCAAAATGTTACACTCAGCGAATTTCAAATCTTTAGGAGTAGAAAACTAGTTATTGAAGTCTTGTACTTATTGTATCTGCAAACATGTAGCATTAGGTACTTATTTTTTGTAATAACTCTTGTCACTAAATATTTTATAGATTGAATTGAAATTCGATGAGTCTAATTTTCGAAATTTGGGTTTTTAATAAATCATTTTTTGGCCTACAAGTAATCTGATTTGAAGTTTAAGAACAGGTTACTCGGTCAAACTTCTCTAAAATAAAATATGTATCTACCATGAATCTTAAGTGTACGAAAATAATTGAAAGTCGAGACAATCCTTTGTAAAGGCATCTTGTCGTTAAATACCGTCTGATAAAAGTCACGTTAAATGAGAGTAGACTATGGCTGTCACTATATTGTTATTAATTCAAGTTGATCTAGAACGCCATAATTAGTAGGAAGCTAGGACGTGCTCACCCGATTATTGTTCTCAGTCATACAATGTTTCTGAATGACCTCTTAATTGTAGCTGTCATGTTCTTATTACGTCTGGCTTATTATACAAGTGTTGATACCCCTTATTTACAAAAACAAATATAAACTTGTTTACAACCCCAAGTGCGAGTTCTAAATGCTTTGAGTTTAATATACTTTGCCTTTGACTTACGTTTTACAGTTGTTTTGACACAGTTTACGCTAAAGCTGCAAAACAAAAATGTTTATTACATATAATAAGCTGTTAATCAAACTCGCACTAGGCATATAGTTAGTTGCATATTGAACAAAGTTCCTTAATGTAGATCTGTCTCGAGTTACATACCGCTAACGACCTTTATCATTGTATGCAAGTTGTTGTATACTCTGCACACGATTACTGTTTATTTTATAGCACTTTATTATAGCATCTATTCATACCACTGTTTGATCTAAACCTGCTGTTTACACAATTACTGTTATTGCGGTTACCAGCTTTATATGAAATTAATCTCATTAAATAGTTATGTATTCTAACTGTAGGTACCCGTATTGTTTTGTATGTTGTATTATGTTGTGTGCTTGTGCTGTCGTCAATATTTTCAGCTTTAAATGATTAACTGAATTACGTTTTAGTGTTGTCTAATAAATACTGTTACATACATGCATTCAATCGTCGAATCGTTTTGTTAAATGCATTTATCAATAAGATTTCACTTAACTAAAATCTGTATCTGCTTCCCCTTACTAAAGTAATCACTATCAGTACAGTGTAGATAGTAATTTGAATAGAACAGCTATACAGCAGATTGGTACAAATTATAATAAATAGGTACGATGTGTAATATTATCCTTTGCATTAGATGTAAATTGTTTAAATAAATCATAGTGTCAGAAGTGTTCTATATTGTTTTAAAAGTTGAATAAATCTATTTTGGCATCAGATCAAACTATTTTCACAAAATTGATGGAATTGATAGAGGACTCATTATTGATTGTATGTACGCCTAAAAGCAGAACTATATTTATTTATCAGAAGCTGTGAAACTGTACTTAAATTATAATCACGGAGTATCTCAGTGTAATGTCGATAACGTCACGTTTGTGCAAAACACAATAAAGTTAAATTAAAAATATTAAAGTTTTGTTTTATTTATATCGTGTACAGTTAGTGGGAAACCTTTTTTAGCCGTGTTGCATAAACGCGCCAGTTTGTATGTCGAAATGGTTATACGGATGTAAGTAAATGAAATCGAGTACAATATATTTTAGTTAAGTTTTTGTGAGTAGGTAAATGTATAATAATGCATAGTAATAAAGTCAAGGAGCTGCGACATTAAAATGTAATTAGCGAAAATGTGTGTGCGAATAAACGTTGAAAATTTGCATAAAATGTGCTTTAGAGTTATAATATACCTATATAGAGACCGGCTTCCGCAACTGCTTTAGTCCATTGTACATAAACCCCTTTCTATGTCACTAGCACAAGTACTTATTAATATTCTATTATTATAATTTCTGTGTATATATCTCAAAGGTTCTATTTGGGACACTACATTGCCTAATGCCTAATGAAATAATAAAAACTCTTTAAACAGATTATGTAACAACGTCAACATCACATACATTGCTCAGAACCCAAAGTAAGTAACTATAAAGCACTTGTGTTATGGAAACAACGAAGGTACCACAAACATCCAGACCCGAGACAATGTAGAAAAGTGAGTTTCTACAGTGACCCGTCCGGGGATCGAACCCGAGACCGCAGAGCTAGCGACACCTTGAAAACCGGTGCGTACGCCACTCGACCACGGGGGTCATCAAATATTACTTGCTCTGTGGAATAGACTGATAGTATCTTTCTTGACAGCAGATGTTGCTCGTTCTACCTTTATAATTCAATCAATTACTTATATTCAGACCTACGCTAGGCTATATGAGCTTACTGTAAAAGGTGGTTTTATTTAATAAATTGCATTTTCACTATTGCAGTTACATTATAAAAACAATATTTAACCAAACAATTTGCCCTGCAGTGGGACGATTATGGCTAAAAATAATAATAATATTTTATTTACCTTTTTTCGTGCCCCTAAGCGTACCTATATACTCCAACTCCTAAAACTCCGGCCCTAAGACGACACTATTGCTCATTCTACCTTAATATTTCAATTAATTATATGTCTTCTGACCTACAAAAAAATCATTAAAATATGAAGGTAGAAAGAGCATCATCTACATACACACACATGTGAAGTACACAATGCACACACGCATTTTGAGATTTATACGTTGTCGCAACAGCAGAATTTTTGATTGGTTTCATTAAAGGGGAGGCCATATACTTAATTCCGAATATTATGAAAAAGCGGACGCGTTCTGTTATACATACCTTTTTTTTTTGTGGAGTGCATGTCTGAAGCCAGTTCATACAAAACAATTCGTTTCGTTACGTATCACAGAAATGTTCGTGTTTTGAACGAGTTTTGATGACCCGATTATGTGCCCGAGTGATTTTTGTTGCCATAGGATTTAGATTTAATAAGTTACATACTACTACTAGGAAAATATTTTTTTTATTAGTCCACTTTGGATATTTATACAGATTTTACTCATTCAAAGACACATTCACATTGTTAGACATTCACAGATATTTTCGCGGTATATATTTATATTTAGGTTCCGACGTTTCGACACCTTTGCAGGTATCATGGTTACAGGCAGACTGAGGTGGTGTTCGTCTTGACAGTTGATGTTGCTCGTTCTACCTTCATATTTTTATTAATTATCAGTCATAATTAATAAAAATATGAAGGTAGAACGAGCAACATCAACTGTCAAGGCGAACCGACCTACGCAATATGAGCTCACGGAGTCTTAGGTCTTGCAGCGCTGCTCTTAGGTTTGGTATTACACGAAAAAATCTGTTAGTTTTATTTCAATACAGATTTTATCTATAATCCTCAGATATGTTTTTTTTTACGTATTTATGGTACCTATGTAACAATTTCTGAAAATATTAAAATCAAAAATAAGAAAATTTACCATCTTATTACATAAGGTAGATGGACCAACATGTGTTGTCATGAATATATCAGAAGTCATTGGGTAGGTTGGAAGTATAGCTGCTATGTTTATAGGAACAATTAAATATTATAAAAACAAAGTTAGAAACATATAATTTTATTGACAAATCAGTACATAACTAAATACAGCATCAGAGATTACCACTGAGAGAAAACATTAAAGAATTGCACGAAAAATGTGTGCAACAATATTTATACAAAATAACCTTACTCAGTTCCTTGACTTAATTGTAATATCGACTCGCATGCAGGGGCCACGTCACACATTGGCCGCGATCAATAACAATATATTTCCTACGCTATTTACGTAAAGACACTGAACTATGACGTGGCGATTGTGAAAACCGACCCTGGCTCTACTTTGAATTATTAACACTTCAGGAGTTACCACATGTCACACTTTATATGTGACCTTTACGTGATTAAAGTTAAATAATACAACAATACCAAAACTAAGGACTTTATAACTTATTAATAATTTATTATTGCTATATTTGCTAATAAAATTTTGACGATACTAACAATAATTATGAGTAAATTAATTAGCAATATACTTGGTGCGACATAAAGCCTGCAATTTATTAGATGCCAAAATTTGACGGCTATATGCTATAAATATTTATTTAAACTTTTAATGAATTTGAATTTTAGTTAATCCGATAAGTTCATAATTCCCGAAGCGTTACAACGGAACTTTATTTTCCCTGTATAAAAGAAATACCTAGTTAATAACCAACGAATATTGAGGAACAGTGCAAGGACGAAGTCTATTAGATTAGTATAGCACAAGGTTAGGAACCATTTCATCTAAGGAGAAACTTCATAGTTATATTTTGTTACAGTTATGGCGTATATTATGTTCACATGATGTAATGTTTATCATATTATGTAGTCTTACAATGGCAGTAATATAATTGACATGCAAATTACGACTGCTGTAATTCAAGTATCATGCAACAGACGTTATTTCTTCAGTCATGCAACAATGTTTGGTATGTATGAGATAGCGTTATGTGACAGAGGCATTAGAGAGAGAGAGCAAATGTCACAGTCAACTGTCATTAGTTCCATCACTAAATGCACGGCTTCCCGTCTTTTGATAATAAACATTATTATAATTTTAAATACTTTTGGTCATTGTAACATAATATTCAAATACTTAATTAGTGACCAAATAATATAAAGTAACTAACAAATATTCTTAAAAATACAATCGTCAAAGTTGCCAAACTTATGTGATCTAAATACTTATTATATCTACTGCATTAAAATTGCAGTTAAAAGTATAATTTAGTAAAACTTTTAATTGGTTATTTTGCTTTGTACATTTTGTAATCTTAGTAACAAAATTTGGTTAAGCAACTAACCTCCATTGTTGTATAATCTGGCAACACTGACAATTACGTAAGTGTTTTTTTTTATAAAAATATACGATCATTTAAATGCAGTTCTGACTTCTGAGAAGATTTAGTAACATACGAGAAACATAGATGGCGCTATTTGCCAAACTTAGCTAGGGCCTCTTTGCACTCTTGGATGGTTTTCTTCTGGCGCTCGACTGTGGCCGAGGTCTGCTTGGAGCCCAACAGCCTGGTGCAGCTGGCTATAGTAGTGTAGTAACCACACACGTTATGCAGGACGCGAACAGCGCGGTCACCGCAAACAAACAAGTATTTTCCGCTTGCGTCAAATTTCATGTAGTTTATTATTCCTGTAAGAAAATAAGGAAATTATAAGCTAAATTACAAAGTAGTACGAGGTAATTTTGATAAATAGCCGTCTCCCTTATCGAAACTCATGCATTTACAGACGCTTTAAGTGCAGGTGATCGATAACGATACCTTGAATCGCCTATTCAATAATTCACGGCCTCCTGTAGCCTCGGTTACCGAGTTAAAAATACAAAAGGTACAAACATTAAAATTGTAGAATAAAGGCCGCACTTCAGTTAGTAAATTGTTATTTATCGAATACTATTGAATCATAAATGCGAATTATTTGTATGACACCTTGAAATGTGGTCAACAATTCATGGTTAAACCTATTTACGTAAATACGTCCCGATCGATATTTGATGTGTTTGGGGACAGTAAACGGATTGTTGGATATACCAGTGATAACAAAATTGACGGTATATCAACATAGCCAGTTTAACAAGATTTGATTATATTTTTCATGTGACACCACCTTAGTCGTCAAGGTCTCTGCGTTACATGACATGACAACATAATTGGTGTGACGGTTCTAATAAATTTGACTGTAGCTTTTAATAAAAAAAGCCGCTATGTAAACACACCTAATTTGTTTTATTTACACAATACTCAAATGGTGTTGGTTATGTTAGACTTACAATTATGTATATTATAGTATTTGTCTGAAAGAAAAGCTAACTATTATAAAATAATGTGGAAAGTGTCTTTTTAATATATAAGGATCGTTCTGGACGTCTTGCTTACATAATTCCAGATAAATAAACGCTCGGACGATAAAATAAGCGTCATACTAAGCTTTTCCAACTTAGTTACAAAGTTCGTCACAGCAAGTTACCAAACTAATGAGACAAAAGCACTTTAATAAATAAGTTTGTAAAGGCACTGAGGATCGAACCCAAGGTCGCAATTATCTGACTAATAGATAGTCAAAACTAATCAATCTTGAGGTATAACAAAGTAAAACTTGAGTAACTGTGCTAGACTAAAGTTATTAACGACCTAAAATCCTTGGATCTTAACCAGTGTTTCAGACAAACAAGAGGTCGTGTGGAATAAAAGTTGTGATGAAGAATAAGCTTCGTGGCTTCTCTTAGAAGTACTATAATAATTGAAAATGTATGTACTCCTGACTAATTTTAGAAAATCGCTGATAACTTTCTAGAGTCTAGACATATTTTCCTAAATTATAGTTAAGAACCATTTCAGTCATGTACGCTTTTAAACAAAAAAAAATCGCTTCAGTCGGTCCATTACTTTAGAAGGTACGATGCCACAGACAGACAGCCCGACACGTCAAATTTATAACACCCCTCTATTTGTGTGGGAGGTTAAAAAACAAGGTATAATTCTAAAAATAACATCGAGACTATAAAAGTTAAGAAAACTGTTTACCCTAGACATAAATCAGTCTTCCGTCTCCGTCTTTCTCATTCAAACGGAAATTCAGTTTCCTCTAGAAAATGTTCAGGAAAATATTTCTAAACAGCTTACCGGAGTAAATATTCTCGACGGTATCGTAGAGCTTCCCCGTGTAGGTGTCGTAGAACTCGACGGAGGGGCCCACGGACACGGCGAGCACTTCAGCGTTGGGCGAGAGAGCGATGCGCGGCGCGTGCGCACATTGCCCGTACGTGCCTGTCTCCAGCACATGTGGGGACTCGCCTCGTGTATAGTCGACTGGAAGTTGACAGATATTCAATGTAGAGTTTGTCACGTGAAATTTTAAGATATAAAATCTTAATTATATAAAATAAAGTAGGGTTAATTACACCATTTATAATGCAAGAACGGGAGGACCGAATTTCATGATCCATGGTTTGTTGGCTTCGTTTCCACCCCGAATAGCAAAATTATATTACAATACTTTAAAATATCGGAAAAAAATACGGGAACTGGGGCTACATCCGCGGGTTTAACTACAGGACACAGCTAGTCTATAATATAGGCTTTCTATTTTACTCCTTGGCAGCTTTTGTAACACTCGAGCTTTCTAGAGAGTGTTTAAATACAGACACTGCGAAAGAAAGATTTGAAGTTCTCGTGTAAATAGGGGTTTTCAGCTGGACAAATATTCAGTAACATTATTTAGCGCAGTTTTGATTAATCAGACACTAGGTGCGGTTTCGTCCATTCGTTTAGTAATCGTAGGAGGAAAATAGTAGACTATTTATAAATGTGTCCCCATAAAAGAATGATAAGTTAATTTAGTTCCATGGATTCTAGTAAAGCCTCGAAGTATACGTAACTTTGTTGATCAAGAAGATGTTGATATACGTATCAAACAGGTCTTAATTTTTTATCAACATCACGTTAAACTAGTTAGACGAATATAAATAGCTTATACAAACGTTTACTTATAAAATTAAGTAATAAAAATTTAAATGAGCTTTAGGAAATATCGGTTCTTTAGAAATACGCAAGGTCTTGTGGGACTGAACCATATGACGTGTTTCATTGTCATGAGTAATTCCCGGAGTGGCCGATAACTGTTGTATTTTCCATTAAAAATAAACACATAAATAAGAAATAGTAGGTGCTGTGTGTAGTTTATCAAGAGTTGTTCTCTCGCACACAATACCGCCCCTTAGATGCTATCTGTATTTATCGATTTTTTTATACTGGTCGTGGTGGTCTAGCGGTTCAATGACCGGAATCGTATGCACAAGGTTGCAGGTTCGAGACGAGTAGACACACAAATGTCTTTTTCAAAGTTATATGAATTTACTTAGTTTTTCTAAGAAACCACGGTGAAGGAAAACATTGAGGAAATCTGTATTCTAAAATCTGTTATCGCAAATTTGCAAAATTGCAAGCATAGTGGTGTGAATATTTTATTTTCTGTATGAGTAGAGGACTTTTTAATGACTGTAGTGAGATGCTTACAGACTGTAACTGTTAATTAACTTATTTTTATATGATTCGCCGTTCCCGCTAGTGGTCGCTACATGCTAATTTGTCACAAATTGTAGATACTAAATAAATGCAATCCGTAAATCGATGGCCGCGTTTCATAGCCGTTTCGCGCTCTGTATGCGACTACCCTTATATGAATAACATTTATTTAAATTTATCATCGGTTATTCGCATGAAAGTAAAGAGGAAACATCTAATACAATGTTGGTGAGCACTGACCTATGTCAACCTTTCGCATGTTGTTTTACGATACGTATAGAAATGTATTCTTCTATCGCTGCTGATACTGCCTACTAAGATATAAATACATTATACAAAGTAGGTCTCACGTTAAAAAGATCAAAGATGATAGCTACGTAATAATTGTATGCACATAATTATACACGTATATCGAGTCCGACAAACTAGACACAGGAAAACATACATATAATATAAATATAACAAAATACAGGTCTTTTACAAACCGATACCAAATGTGTATACGAATCATTATCTCGGCGAGGACACATTAAATACAGCATGAATTATTCAAATTAAAAACCACGTGTTTATGTGTACTTAGGTAAAAAAATAAATGTTATTATGCATATGTTGTCAGACTACGCAATTATTTTTATGCCAATCAAAATAATATTTTACAATAACATTAGAAAACCGTGACGCGTTCTTAGGAGACTATTTGCGATGATAATAATTCTTGGACATTAATGTGTGAGACCGATCTGCGCAATACAAGTGTAATTAATACTCTATAACACGTGTCGAATGGATATGTACCCGATGTAAATAACTACGTTAAACTTACTATATTTTACGTTGTCGTGTAATACAACGTAGTATATACGGAATAAATTACGTCTCGGAGTTAACTGCACAATAAAACTGATAAAAGAACAATGCATTTCATACTTTGTTCCAATTAATTCGACCGTTTATCAAACAAACGGACACGACATTAGCGAGTCGACCCTTTGAGGATGACGTCACTTTCGTAGTAGAGTTCGCTTGGTTTATATTAGTCCTCTCCAGTCACGTCTCAATACTACATGTACGTAAAATGCAAGTGATAATAAGGAAGCTTCTGCGCATTAACATGTGATATACTTACTCTTTGTGTGATATAGCTTCCACGTGCCGTCCTTCGATATGGTGGCGACGTGTGACGTGTCCACGTCGAAGGCTACGTCGTACACGCCTGAAGAGTGGCCCGTTAGCTCGTATGCTTTTGTCACTTGTTTAAAGTCTCCGTTCTTTGTGAAGCAGACTTCCATCACTTTGACATCGGGCGCGAAACCTGTCGCCACCACAAAGCGGCCGCACGGTGAAACTTTGGCCGTGTGTGTCGTCATCAGGTATGTGTCGAGCCTGGTCAGTTGCTGCCCCTTCAAGTCCCATATCACCATGTCGTTTTTCGATGAACACGACATTATGAACTTTCCATTGCTGGATATGTCGAAGCCGACGACATTCTCATCGTGGACCTGAGAATTAAAAAAAATAGAGCATTAATTTTAGTGTTTATATCACATCATTGCCTATACTTTTATCTAGTAAAAGAGGTCCTTTTACTGTTAAGCAAACTAGAAGTGATAAGTTGTATATCTATCTAATATTTAACTAACGGATTATCACAGATAAGGAGATACACGATAATGAGGTTGACTCTTTGTTGGAGTAAATGCATAGGTTAACGCGGAACTAGTATATTGTTGAATATTCAGCGTAGTCCCGACAAGCTGCGCATCATGTTTTATGTAAGCAATACATATGCGTGCGGAAAACGAACCAGAGAACCTTCCTACGGCTAAAAATAATATTATTCGAGGCTGCGCGTGCGACGATCCGAGTGTGCTATAGCTACACCGATTGTACTTAAGCAACACAACCAATACAATCTTCAACACAATAAGCCAACCATAAATATCGTAATAAGTGAGCCATTATAGGCACTATTGCCTTCGCGTAAAGATAGCGTAAACGTTTAACAGATGGCGTAAACTCTTTGATCACTGTACTGAATACATCAAAGTGCCATTGTTCCGGTGGAAGGTCTTTTTTAATCGACCACCCGCATCCAGCTACTAGACATCTTGACACTTTTAAATTTTATTGCTTATGTACAAGATAAGAACAATTAAAGATTCAAGAAGCTCAATGTTTTATAGTAAAGTTTGTTGGTGTATTAAAAGTTTCTTAAACTAACCAACAAAAATACCCTAATCTATTAATTTATGTAGAAATCTTTAAATGAACGAATAAAGCAATTTTTAAGTAAGTAATATTTATCTACTAATATCGCCCAGTTGTAGATAAATATTACTTAAAAAGTGATGAAATGATAAAACGATTTACTTCCGCAATCATCCATATCTCTAATACATTTGAAACGCATATTACATTGTACCAACTTCCTTACAATTTTAATAAACCTAAAATAATAATATTATTAAACCTAAAAATAAATTTTAATTGACCTACTTAAATAATCTCTACCAGATACCAATATAAACAAAGAAAATTATTGATTTTAGAGCCAGACAGTAAATACAGCCATCCAGCTTATTTAGGTAGAGACCTAAATAAGCTGGACAGACACCGGCATTATTTGTGTAAACCATTAAAAACAATAACTCAGCATTGTTTTCACCGTGAGTAATGTTTTTAGTACATGTACGCTGATAATAGCGATTATAAAACATATCTTTTGTATCTTTCCCTACTTTAATGCTATTGTTAATCTATGTTGATCAATAACAGTAGTCCTCATTACTACAATGCGAGCAAATGTGGTGTACCAGTTTACATATCAATAGACCGATTTGATGTAATCTTTATTGAACACAAAGCAACCCGCCTGATAGTAACACAGTTTTATAATGAAGCACTCTTTCTTCGCAGCCAATGTTTGTTTGTCTATGTAAAACCACACTATATTAGCACCGACCAAAATTAACATCTGTTAACTGTATGAGCTTGTGACCTATTTAAATATTTGTAAAGCACACCACTTTTAGAAAACAGTTTCTATTTAAACATACCGGTTGGAGACACTTTAACAGAAAACGAGTTCATCATATAATGTTGTTTTCTTTAACGATGGGAATTATTGCAGCATTGAGACAGAACAGAGAATATTCGAGAGTCGCTTCATGCACCACAATTAGCGAAATCTTGTGATCGTATCACAGCTAACAATAGCAAGACACAAAAACATGAACCGTGTAAGATATATAACGACCACATTTTCATACAGATTCATACATCGGACGAACAATAGTCATTTTATATTTATTTTTTGCGGAGGTTCATTGCTGAGACGCAAGGTTATTTAATTTAATACAAAATGTCGAAACATATGCGGGTGTGACTAAGATTGTGCCTCCTACTGCTTTTATGGTGTATTCCAACTCCTTTTTCAGAAGAGGAAGATAAAATTCATACTTAAAGTAATATTTCGTACATTATAATTGATTATGTAGTCTTAAATATGCGTTGCAATTTAAGTTTATACAAGAACTATTAAAGCAATATAAATCACGTACATAATATCTTTTGTCTGTTGGAAACCTACGTAGGTATGAGCTGTCCGGACGTGTATGGGTAGCTTGATAGATCAGTATGAACTTTGTAGTGGGCGTTACAAGAAAGGTTAGGTTTCTCCAGTTTAATTTCAAATATTTGTACGTATTTATAAATCAACTGACATCATATAAAGGCTTGCATCATCATCAGTACAAAAACAGTGATAGGCAACAAACAAATCTTTGTTCTCTTTACAATGAACATCGACGAGTGATAAATACGTGATATTGTCTACAATCGACACTTAACTTCTCCACAACGCACGTAATTTTCTATATAATCTCATTTCCATCAGATATGATGTAACCTTACACAACGTCAAATTGCGAAACAGTGGACATTGCGTTTCAAAAATGTTTATTTCATCATCACTATTGAATTCAAAATGGCTGTTATTGCGAACAGCGCGATTCCTGGCATTTTTTAGTGGGGAACTGTACCGGTCTCCCTTACAACTTAATTGGACTGTAAAAATTCCTTTGTGGTGAAATGGATACTCCTTCCTTTAGACCTTCAAGAAAAGTAGCAATTTAAGGATGAAATATTCGAAATTTATGCTTTTAAAAGCCTGCCTTAAACTGCAGTCATTAACTTCAGGTATATTATTCGAATAATATATGGCGTGTTGATCCTTGACTAGCACAAAAAGACAATGGACTTTTTCCTTTATTTTACCACACATAAATAATACTTGTAAACATGTTTTTTAGTTTTAATATCTTTACGACTGTTTTGAAAGTTTTTAATTAGATAAAACTATATCAAATAAAAAACACAAAGGACACTGTCTAACAAGTGTGTACCTGTGTACCAACCTGCGATTGGAAGTGATAAGGATCAACTTGATTAAGTTTCACTGACTGCATACACAAACATATATAAGTACCTACTACATGGTTATAAATTTCCTCGTGTCGTATCAGCTTTGTCCCAGCACGCCCACGCACTGGCGTGGGCGTGCTGGGTGGTCTCCGGCTAAGAATAGGCTACCCCATTTCTTCCCGTGGGAGTAATACGCGATAAAGGGATTATGTAGGGTGGATACCAACCTCTTATGAAAATAGAAAAATATTGCGATAATCTTATTCAATTAGTACTAACGACGTAGATAATATGCTATACAAAGGAAAGTAATGAGTATGCACTTCCTATTAGCAATGTTCTAGGAACTAGTCTAGCGAGTGTACGTGATAGTTTGATACGTTTTCATTGTAGTCGTATAAGCGTGGCTCTTGTTTAACCGAGGACATTTACGGGCTGATTTGATCAGTGCCCATAACTCCCATTACTGGATACATGCTTAATGTACTTTATGGTGCCTAGCCATTAGATCTTAGTCGGGTATACGTTGCTAGACTATAACGTCGCTCTTTACCAGATTTACATAATGCTAGAAACTAACCAGAAATACATTAAAACAAATTACCTAATAGCAATTTTTCAGAAACGATATTATCAAACTTGATATATATTCGTACGGCGATTAACGAGACGAGTTATTATTACACTTGTTTTTCTTAATTAAAGTTCATATAAGTAATGCAGCAAATGTCAAAATAGACATAATAAAGTAGTTGGCGACGATCATGATAATTATAATGTTACATGTGACATCTTGGATTTCAGGTTCTCGATGCACGAAAATGATTCTGAGCATGTAGTAAACGTAGATGGGGACAAAGGAATATAATAACAACATAAAATGTACCATCATTTAATGCAATCCGCATCATTTCCAGATAAAGGTTGCAGCAGTCTACGTCATGTTTGGTAATCAGTCTGTTTAGAAGCAGCATGTGAACTAAATGTCAATTATTACCTTGTACGGTAGTCATAAATGTAATAAGAACTGAAATTACCTCAGTGATCTACATAAATGCCACGCATGTTGACGACTTAGAAACACATTCAAGGGTCAATAGACTCGTTATAACAAACAACGTAGTTCTACAACTTTGTAAATAAGAAAAATACATAGCATGCAGATTTACTGATCGATTCAACGAGATAATGTAAAAAGTACTGCGTAGTTCGTGAAAACAAAGGATTTTCACAGAATATCACTTGCATTTACGCTGAGTGGCAAAATTGAAAGACCATTAGCGCGTATATGGCTCTGGACTCAAATTTAATGAACACCGTTGCAGCAAATGTGAAAATTTGGCCGACAACGTTAATTCGTGGGTACAACGTATAAATAGGTATGTAGGCCAATAATGTTATAGGGGCTACACAAATGATTAAGCATCGAGTACAATGCTGCTGCTTATCACTAGCCGTGCGACTGGTGACTCACTCTGTAAATATACTTGGGAATCATTTGTTATGTATGTACCCATAACAAGGAACTAAATGCAAGGTTGATTTTGTTTTTGTGTCTTCTTTATCTGTTTGGCGGTTCAGTACGCCATAAAGGACTAATGATACGTAACGTCTGTCGGTTGATTTGCATCAACAACAGGTCATTAGGCAACAGCCTTCTTGAATACTTATTAAAATTATTTTCTCAAAACAATAAACGAGTACCCACTCAACTAATTTATTATACCTAACAAAAAGGCTGAAGACTTTCAAGTAACGTTGCGTAATGTTTTTCAAAAGAGTTGGAGAAAGTTTAACAATCAGGACTTTGGTCGTGTATAAATTGTTTTTGGGGAAAGCAAAGCCTGTTACGTGGTTCAATAATATTTCAGACTTACACAGAATATTAACACGAATACCGCTAAGAATCTCAAACTTAATTCTAAGCTTTCTGCTACGCTACGCATCTAAATGACGTCTGCTGCAACTATGCATAATCCCAACATAAATATACACAAAACAATCCAATTTTTTTTTTACTTTGGAAGCAATTGACTATCAAAAGCTACTATACAGACACGCGGAACAACTTCAAGTTTGCACTCAACCTCAAACACCAATTAACATTCGTGCTTAATAAAAATGATAAATAATTGCATAATAACGTTAATTGCTATCAAAAACCGTTTTCATATCGATCGTTTGATTACATCATCAATACGAAGTGTAACGTCAACGTTGTTACGTATTTTTAATTGTAGATCATGTTGAAATTTATTTTTATTTATTTATTGTAAACTTTTACGATGTTTGTAGGATTTCATTTTGTGAATGAAACTGTATACTTTGCGTAAGTTATACTGATAATTAATGTCACCTACTCACTTATGTCATAACATATTGTATAGATTACCTGTAGGTATAATTAGTTTCTTATGATTCACTGCATTCTGATCGGCTGATGAAATTATGAGTAAAGGAGTAAAATTTCTCCCAGAAGTAAATACACGCATACAACACTCGTAGTTTATTTAAAAACTATAAAGCTGAAGGTTGTATGCCCTTAAATGTGCGGTTATTGCAAATGTAGTTTTGTTTATTTTTCAAAGCTTTGTAAGAAATGGTTCCATTGTTTGAATAATTAAATGAAACTAGTACGCGATTATTGCTAAGTAATTTACAATTGTTCATTGTAATAAATAATTATCGCTCTAATTTCATAGAAATATCATTGGTATAAAACAAAAATAGTGAGTCACCTACATATTGTAGTTATGTTTTCAGGGCCAGTATTGTCGACAGCTCATGTAGTCCATATACCGATATTTGCTCATATTTTTACTACGAGTGACTAATGCGTAGTGCTTACACTTGAACTGTGACACATAAAGAACTTAGAACGTTACGTAATAAACGCGAAGGATATTGAATGGTCGTTGGACTTTGGCACTGTGCCCATATCATAAACTGAGATGGATATCGTAATATCTTGACGAAATAGTTTAGAGTACAAGGTTTTACATCTCGTTAGATGCAGGTTAATGTGTGAGCCTAGTTCACGTGTCGCGCGCATTTAAAGCGAGAGCAATTAAAAATCAATAAGCGCATATGCATGTGGGTCATCTCGAAAATAGTCGAGGTAGGTGTATCTGCGCAGTAACGCCCGTCTGCGAACCGATATCGGCCCGGCCTGGCTCGGTCCGGCCAGTTACCACTATACAATGTATATTCAATAAGCTTTATGTTATGTTTGCAACAGGCAACCTATTTATTTTTAACTGATACTGAACTGTCTGGCTAATACAAAGTACCTAGCTCTATTCGAAACACGGGTTTCAAAATTACATATTTATGTTTGCTATATTTTCGAAGCCTGATTTCAAGAGCGAAAAATATAAGAAAGTTAAGAAATAATTTCTTGAAACTTTCCTGAAATTTGCTCTACATTAGTAGAGCTACGCAAAAGCAAAATTCTAAATACTCCTTTAAAAGGAAAGTTTGATGAATTAGGTTAATTAATCATATTTTAATAGCAATTTTCGTAAATGGTCACAAAATTGATTGTGATATTATTATTATGAAAATTACTTAAGTTGTTTTTGTTTATTTAGTGATGAAATTAAACTTAAAATATTTACAAAAATAAAAAACTCAGCCTACACAAGAAATAAGAAGAATTATAAACTAAATAAAACTAAGAACCAAAACAAGGCATCAAAAAATTCATCCACATCGCTGTCGACTGGGAGTGTGCCCAAAAGGCTGGCAGCATTGCCATTGTTGTTTGTTTTATATAAATACATAGGTTCGTAGTAATCAAATTCCTTTCAGCCTTCACTGTACCATTTTAATTGGATACATCGGTAGGTATGTGAATGAAAAACATTTTGACTTTGACAGGCGAAAAATGGCGCTGCAAATAAACCTGAGTGATATCCCAGAGGATTCACCGGCTACTTTGTGAGGGAGCATACATTTTATTTTTTATTGCAATGGAAGCAGGCTAGAGTACGCCAGTACGTAGACCTGTTTCCTTTGCTGTCACTTCGAATTCTTGTCTTTATATGTAGGTAGGCTTAAGCAATACTTTTCAATTTCTGGCTTAGAATTTACAAAGCTAGACACTAATCACGTATAATTCACTCCCAAATATCGTGTTGTAGAAGTTGAAAAACAATACATTCTTGAGAAAAAGAAAGTGGGTACCCACCTAGGTAGATTAAGTTAGAACCTACACATTCTTCATTATACATTGAAAATGTTTGCTAAAAGCTTTCTCGTTACTAACATACAAGTACATCGCTTGCGCACTCACTGAACCAGCACCAAATAGGTCATCCATAATCTAAGTTGTCAATTATTACTTGAGTGAAGCTCCTTCCTGGTTGCAATATTGATAAATAAATACGACTCTACTTGAAACGACGTCTTCGTTTTGATGGACAGTCGCCCTTAATGCGTACCTCTAATGACCAACCTAAATGATTTGATATACTTTGTACTCATTAGTTAATGCATTCATTACGCCATATTAGAGTAACAATTTCCTGAATTTGCGCATTATTGAAAGTCGTTATAATTAAAAAGGTCTATTATATAATCTACTATTTGTAATCTAGGATTCGGAGTAATTGCTTAGAAAATACTGACATAGTTTTTGCATGTATTTAATATATGTACTGTGCTTCTATACTTATGTCCTAGTTGTTGTTTGAACTGCGTAGTACTCTCGATAGGAGGCAGATGAGGTTAATTGCCTGATTCGTTGCTTACGGTGTTTCGACGTCATCACGATGTCAACGGCGAGGTCGATAGTAATATTATCTTCACATTTCTGCTCGTCATCCGATGCTTTTAAATTATATTACTTAATTGTCGTCTGAGCAAAACCTTAATCAAAGTTCGAATTCATTTTCCTTACAGACAATGTCTCGTTATATAGCCAATTTAAAAATAAATAGCGATTTATATCTAATCAGATGGAAATAAATAAATTTTCATTATTGTTGGCTTTTTAATGCAAATAAGGAAGTTCGATTTTAAACTTACGACGCAGAGAAACATGCTAAAACAACAGACCGTGCAACCTAATTACTATAACAATTACAATAATATTAATATGTATTTCAAACTCAATATTGGCTAGGTACACATCAGTTGTAACGAGTACGTCGTCCCATTTCTTATAACAAAGGTTTTATTTATATTGATAATGTCTGTGCAATTATTTACATGAGTTAAGCGCAAACTTTTCCGGGTATATACCTTGCACATCTTTGTGTGTATGAAGCGGATTGAAGCGTGTCTGTTTATTATTATCAGTTTACAACAGATTTGTTTTTTATTATAATCGTGTTGATTTGGTTTTATCGGCGCAGTAGTTGTGCTGACTAATTGCAGTGATTGTGGAGGCTTTCATAATCCGGCGCCGATAAGCGTGCAGACCGACCGGCTTTACTGTTCCGGAACAAAGAAGCGTGACATATTATCTTAAATCGACGAAACTCCTACGACAAATGACAAATCGAATTCACTCGATGATAATTTACATCGAATTGATGAAACAATAGAAGTTAATTGGGAATCTTCCGTGTTATGGTCTCAAGGCAATGGACTGTGCGCTCAAGAACGATCGTAGTCCAGATATCTATCGCTATACTTAACCAAGATTAGCTGCAATTAACTAGGTAGGTACTACATTTAATAACAATGAACAAATTACCGTCCAATGATGGGAAGTTTAGTTACTATGACCACTTTGGTAACTACACCATGGAAGCGAACCAATGGCTCTGCATTATTAATCAAGGAAAGCTCTATAATCGATAGTGAAATGTAATGTTCTCGAAGGTTAGACGAATATCGATCTTGATAGATATGGCACACAGCATGTTATGTAAGTCGCAGACAATAAAATATTCAAAGAAGTAATTTACAAATTGTATTTATTTTTTTCACATTACCTATTTCTTTAAGCGTTTATTTGCAATATCAAACAAAGTGCAATATATAATATACACCCACACTTCACCATAATAGGAATCAAACCTACACCTCGCACACGTCAATCTCGTATGACCGTGACACCAGTCAACGTTTGTCATGTATTCATTCAACAAACACAAAAAAGGCATTATTTCTGTTTTGTTGTACGAATATGGCATTTGGAAACCCTTATTCATTTTAACTACACATAGATTTTATTTCCTTTATTTTGCATTAAAATATTACTCTTTCGTATTTACGTCAAATGAGCGAATCCTCAATCTATCCCCACCCTATCAAATTCTTTTAGAATTTCTTGGGGTGAGGCGTAGAATGAGTATTCGCTCGTTTGATATAAATCGGCCTTAACGTATATAATGTATTGACACCAAAAAAGTTTGTATATTGATAGCTAAAAGTTTCTTAGCTCGGCTCACGTGACGTTTCAAGTTTCGGCACTGACCTAATGAGAGCAAATTACAATGTCAACGCGTCATTTTCGCATAATACATATATTGGATAGCGTCATTAAATGACTCATGTGCTGATCAAAAAGCATCCATACTATATTATTAAATCGCTGTGTTGACTTCTTGTAATGTATCATTTCATCATCGCATTCAGTTTTAATTAGATGAGGTTTTAAAGAGAAATCACGCAAAAATTTAACCACTGTTAGCAGACAAGTGATTCCCAGAGATTGTCTGAAAAACTTACTTAAAATATGCAACATCAGGTACAGAGAAGGGAGTCAATTTTTATGTATTATATCAAATACGATATACAGATAAGCCCATTTGATTTACATGAAATAAAAAAAACTATTTTCGGTTTTGGCTGAGGACGAGACATTAAGCCAGACCTAATTCAAGCATGCCAAGTTAAATAACGTTTAATTGAAATCAGTTCATTGACTTACAACTGACATCTTATTTGTAGAAGAATAGCTCAAACACAACTAACTTAAAAACCTTCTTTAATGTCCATCTGTCTCTACTTTTCACCTTAAAGTGATGAGAGACAGCATGAGACTTAACGGCGACTTAAAACTGATTGACGTTTCAGTATCCAGCCATAAGAGGCCGACTTTACAATGGCCAACGCTAGGTTGTACAAATTCTATTTTCGTTTAAATTCTAGCAAGGCCCAGAATTTCCAGAATCTCTTGAATCGACTGAAATTTAAGCTTCGTATTTATGACTACAGAGCTTCTGATAAATTCATTTTAGATTTAGAAAGAGCTTTTGTACTATTTCTGGCAAACACAATATTGAACCTGTACAATTTTAGTATTCTACGGATCTGCTGCATTTTTCAGTATTTGTGTAAGTTTCATCACAAACTTAAGGTTAGTAGAAACAATTTTAAGTCTTGATAATTAAAGTTTTGATTACGGAGAATAACTTATTACCAGACTGCGGCGAAGAAAAATATATATAAGGTATGTTTTTTTTTTATATCTTGATGTCAGTGTCAGTCTATGTTATATGCCCTGCGAAATTCGAAAACACTAAAAGTGAACACACAACATGTATTACCGACATTATTTTCAAGACCCGCAGAGGAAGAATCAACGCTAGAAGAGACAGTGTAACCATGCCTGTCAGAGATCCAATTACCGTAGGTGTAAAAGATCAAACATAGTAAATTATTGAACGCAGCTGGGGACGACTCCCGGGCAGATGTAAAATAAGTGCAGAAGACGAGAGGGACCGAATGTTATGGCGTCACTTGATGTAAAAACCAAATGCTGTGAAAGAACAGTCGTATATGGGACTCGTATCAGAGGTAAACACAGTAAAACAACATGAAATTAACTTGCAAGTGTTTATCACAGCGGCAATTCAGTTTTTGTTTGTTTTCAAGATAATTCACGCGGAACAAAGGAATATCTGGATTAGAGACATCTCAATAGACGCGGAGTACTTATCGGTTGTTAATAAAATGTGCTGGTTGCGGACGAACATTCCACGACTAGCATACATGTATATTGAACTCTAATTTGAATTTTCAACAAGCGCGGCCATTGCTCCTTGCATGCGTTTACACTATGACGCCCACCTATTTTCAGCTCCGCTGCGATTTATACCTATTCTACGATGTTGCGTCAAAACAAATGAGAATATTACCTACTTACAATTCGGTCAAACACTCTTACTGTGACATTGGGGATGTTGTGCAAGCACACACTCCTTCAAGCTCTCTGTCTCGTCTAGAGGGCAAACTTCGTAGGGCGACGATACGCTCATGTATTTTTATGATTATAAAAAACGGTTGTCACATATTAGTACCTAAATAAATAAAAATATTTTGTTACACTTATCAAATTAATCCAATTAAGATAAGATTACGCGTATTTAAAAATATGTTGTTTCTTAATCCGATGATTTTAAAATGGCACTGTTGTCCTGGGTACAAGATTTTAACGTCTACGACAATTGTTTTTGTTGTATTGATACATAGACTTAATCCTTTCTCACATGTTTATCAAAACAATGGTTTCACAGCGCTAGCTACTAATTTTTATGTAACTATTATGACACGAATAGGTACATAACCTATTGACCTACTTTCTTGAGTACTAATAAAATGTATATTTGAGCTGATAGTACACGTACATATTGGTACAATGTACTATTTGTGCGCTAGGCGCGTGTCGTGAGATGGTACGATGCATTTGTGGCCGAGATAACGAGAGATAACAACAAATAGCTCTTATATAACTAATAGACGCATATAAGTTGCGTACGGCGACGACAATAAACTGAACAGTAATAGACAATTACATTTAGTGAAACTACTACATAGTAAAAGTGTGCCAAGAAAATATAGTTGCATAAACTCTAAATTATGTATTGTGACTAGTGAGTACTGAATATTAGACGTTACTCATATGCATATTTAGCTTAAAAAAATAAGCAGTATTCATAAAATATGAGAAAGTCAAAAAACATTATAGTTTACCATATGTTTCGGTTAAATGTAAATATTCAATCTAAGAGCGATGACCAAGTAAACAAGAATTTGGAGTCCCTTTTCAGGTAGAGACCGTATGGGACAGAAAGACTCACTAACCTTATCGAACGTGATGACAGGTGCAGCCGAGCCTATGGTGCCGTCCTTTTTCTTCTCTATCTTGTAGACTACGGTGTTATTCTCGCGCACGGTGTGAACGATAAATGCCTTAGAGTCTGGACTCCAAGCGACGTGCGATGCGTGGTCGAATTCGATGTTCACACGCAACGTTTTGTGCTCCTTCTGATTTAGATCCCGAATGTCCCAGAGAATCACGGAGCCATCTGAATATAATACCTATCGGTTATTAAACTGTCGCAAACAAACCCACGTATAGAATTCTGAGAAATATAAAATCAATAAGGTCATGTACCCTCTTTGGAACGACCTTTGAAAGCGCATCGAAGTCACCCCAAAATACTGTTACATGACGTCTAACTCGTTTTAGAATGTCTGAGAATAAAATAAAAATGTATTGTCTGGTCTTGTATGGTCTAGGTCTCGCTCGATCTCTAGTCTAAATCGGTCTTGTTTGTTTTAAAATTAATTAAAAAATCCAAGAGCGAATATACAGTATTATTTTAAAAGTCAGTGAAGTAATTTTCAAAATAAAAAGGTGTCAGTTTAGTTTTAATTGTTTTTGGGCAACAAAAGCCTGTCATTTACATTTCTCATTGTCAAGCTGCTATTGTTTCTGTGAGATATAAGTCAGAATTAGCCAATTGTTACCGACATATTAATAATATAAATTTAGGTATTATAGAGCAAAACTAGCGTCATACTTGTAATGTTTTTTTTGTGGACGCTTATTTATATATTCATCAACGTCACGTTACTAAGTATATAAAAAGTGAAGGCCTCGCGGTTTGATATATATCTCTATATAGTAAAACAATTCAGGTATATCTAAGTTAGCTTCCAGCGACGTCCAATTAAAATCATCAATTATGTATGAACTCGTTATTTTTTTAATATTATGTTGTAAGCTATCATTTACTTAAAATAATTGGTAACGTTTAATAAAGATTGTCTCCGACACATTAACGTAAGTTCAATTCTGTTCAATGTACAATCATGAACGAATGTCTATGTAGGTATTCGTAACAATAAGCATACCGGTAAAAGGTCAACGGACCACTCGAATTATCGAAACTGAGTCACTGTATCAAGGCCTCTAGATTTCAGGCAGCTCTAATGTAAGCTCCCTACTGTGCAAAACTTAAGGCAACAGCAATTTCATGGTTAACGTTACTATATAAAATCTCGAGTTAGAATGTTTACATTATTTTTAGCTAAACAGCCTTGGACGGTATAGAAATATTGTCAATTCAGGAAATGTTACAAAGAAACATTGTGGACTATAATTGGAAAAACGTAGATATTGAATATAAAAGGAACTGCAATTACGAATGAAGCCCGAATAACAGTTATAGCACTAGTTAGGTTGACTGGTTACATATAGCTGTGAGATCTGTTATTTAACAGATGCAGCGCAACATCAATGCATATCCTTGTATCTTATTAAATAATTCATGTCACGATGTGCCTTCTAGCAATATCCTAGTAATTAAAAGATTGTCTGAAGATCCGTATCGATAAAATAATTGATTGTAAAAATACATATTTTATTCAACTTAACGCGTTTAACTCTTTTCGTTCATTGGCCTCTACATGTACTAAGAAGTAGGAAGTTTGTCGGGGGGTTAATGTAGAAAAAATTATAAACAATAGCCATCGTGTATGATTGTTGCGTACACTTATATTTTTGTGTTTATTTAAAATAATCATGACTGTTGGTTCATACATACATACATAATGAGCCCAGCGATTCTTATCCGAGACAAAAACTCGTCTGTGTCAGTAATACTCGTACCAAATTCAAGGTCCAATGGCATTGTCAGTCTGGTTGAGGCCAGCCACCATCGCGATTCTTTATGTAGGTGGTATACATGTACAATACTATAGCAATAAGGTGATTTAAGGTTTTAATGATTCGTTGAATTAGTGTTGGTGCAATAAACTACTATTGTTTATGACTCATTGGTATTTAAACATGATTCATCGCTTAATGAGTTCAGTGACATTGAATTTTCTCTAAAACTAATAAAGAGTGAATATTCAAGAACACAGGTATAGTGTAGATAATATATTCTCCTAATACAAAGCGCCTATGAATAAAGTATTGCATGGTGAGGTCCACGTAGGCGTGTCGGAGTGTGGTCGGTGACGAAACAACGCCTCATTTTGTGCAAGTATTATTGTGAAAGAGGTACCTATTGACGCGGAGGCGAGTCCGACGACGGCGCCACGGAGGCCAACACGATGTACTCTCAATACTCTTATGTATACATACTACTACTACTACTTCGGTGCATTGATAAACCTTTGAATCTCGAAACATCAAACTAAAAGCCACATATAATATTCGACTAAGACATATTAAGTGCTTAACTACCTTCCTTTTAATTCAACATTATATATTTACGATTTAAGGCAGGGGAAAAGAATATCGATTGGCCAAATACAAGAAAAAAGCATTTACAAGGAATTAATAATTCATACAACTAACTTATAGTGTAACAAACGTTTAGTTTCTTCGATTGCAATAGTAAACACGCGTTTATCGTGTTTTAGTACAAAAATTACGACACAACGACTGTAACAATCAGACAACACGAACACGATACGGAGGTTACACACCTACGTCAGCGATACAAACACGCTGGTATCATCTGATCGGGCTGATATCATTTATCGGTATCACAAATTTATCGTTCCGTACAATACTTACGTTTCTACTGATCTATTTTTGGCTGTTTTATTCGATCCAGTGCTGACGTGGCGCGGCTGTTCGTCTGCTCTCTTTCGTGGAAACGTGCCTCGCTCGCCGATAACCAACGCGTCATTTATGTTTTTTGTTGATACTAAGAGTCACATCACAAACTATGCTATCATTCATAACAAACCGGCTGTTATTGTGTTTATTTTAAATATTTGACATCATATTGTAATATCTTGATGGCCTGATACAAAGTATCTCGACATAAATTCGTTACAAAATTAACTTTAATGTTAATTTTGTTACACATAGATTAGATAACGAAGTGTAAAGCGCTTATTAAGAATAGGTTATGTTATCTGTAACGGAAATCGTAAATGTAGTATTGTGTCCTTATTGATTAACAACGATTAAATGGCAATATGAGATTAACCAAGCATTCCTTTTTCTAATTCACCAAACATGAGTGTAGAGAGCATTTTCTCAAGTTTGTTGACAAAGTGTGATCTTTAGTGAATTGAACGTTGATTATACATATTTAGGCGACGCAAAACGTAAACAAAACGCTCATAAAGACGACCGGGCGTGAGGGCGTTGCTCTTTCTTCGTTGATATACGCAGTATCTTGTGTATTTTACATGTTTTTAAATATTTAGTTCGATGCTCTAAACAGGTAGTCAGAAAAACGCGTTAACCATTCAAAATAAATATTGCAGCCCTAAATATAAATAAAACGGCTATAACTTTAGGACTCGTTAATTCTGAAGTCATTATGCACGCATATCTCATGGCAAACCATTTCATCATTTATTTATGTAATAGAATTATGTAAACTGACTTGGAGTGCACGGTCATTCAATTATATCTGATTAGACGAGCGCTCTTTAATTAAACTAGAGCATATAATATTACAATAAATTTACTTGATTGTTTTAAACATGGCTTGTTATGTAAGCTGAATTATCATGATTAATACTATACTTGAAATATGCATCATATAGGTCAGGTGATCATTAAAAACTTTTACCAGGAAGCCGCATCGATGCAAGCTGACTCAGTTCTTGAGAATAACAAAAAATATGTATAGGTACGTAATTACTTAGTCATTTGGAAAGTTACATCACCCATAATTTAGACATTGATAACAATCTAGCACCATAACAATCTTAAGGAAGTTTTATAAGTTTCCTGTGAACATTACACGTGGTATTTCCTTCAACTTGCGTATATTCTCGTTATGACCGTTACTCCTCAACATGAATCATTAGTAGTATTGGTACTATCTTGTAATCTGGGAATCCCTTACGTCACAATTATCGTTTATACGGAGCTCGTATGTGTAACTACGTGGAGATATATACGTCACATGAATTTTGTAGAGCAGCTAATTTTGAGAATGTTATTGTTCTGTATTTTGATTGCTACACGAGTGAAAAACTGACAATTGCATAGCTAAACTAGCACTGGTTACGTAGTAGAGAAACCTAACACAGTGAAAGTTTTTATGGCTCTACCTACAGTGACACACAAAACACTACCACAATTTAATCTAACGGATTATTAATGTTGAATACAGAACGGTGTCACAGTTAATTTTATACTGACATTTTGGAAACATCAAAAATAAATTATAGGAATTGTATTTTGTTGTTATTAGTATTTGCAGTTATAAAACCATACTTGTTTATGTTGCTTGTAGGAAAGGGATCAAAACAAACAAAGTTTTTAAGAAAAATATCACGTTTATTGCTGTAATTGCAATTCGAAGGCACATACTGTTACAGTACGCGCAGCTCCGTCAACGTGACGAATTTGTCACTTAAAAATTGTCAGTCCACAATCAATGTTTCGTGTCCATAGAACAGTCGTCTTAAACTTAACACAGTATTTAGGCGGCACTAATTAACGGATCGTACGGCTGCAGTATGGGTAGTTGATTTGTTAGTCGTGTTCGGTTTGCCCGCTCTTCGTGAACCTTAAGCAGTACGAGATCCATTGCAGCGCGAGCGTCCTCCAGTGGCGAGTGGCCGGCGCTCCCTCGCTGCACGATGCGCCCCAGGAGCTCCTCGGAGAGGGCCCGCAGCGACCGCCGCATGGGGAAGCCTCGTGCATGAGGGTAGAGCGCGCAGGTGTCAACCACTGCGCTGTGTAATAGCTTCAGTGCTCGTAAGTCGTTATCCAGAGCATGTCCGATGAGTATCGTGTCTGTACCCACGAATCCAAGTATGTCATTTTGTACATCTCGTAGCGTCTTAGTCGCGCGCGCCAAGTCGCGCGGCCTGATGCCCGAGAAACGGGTGTTGTGATCAACTACAGGTGAGCTCGGTTTCACTAGTGATTTGTATACAAGTCGGCCATCGGCGGCGATGACCGCAATACTAGCTAATTCCAGGCCTGCCGTTGTGTAACACATCTCTGTATCGATGGCGTATACACCACCGCGAGGCGAACGGGCACGCACGTAACCTTCGAGCGGCCCATTCATGCCAGGACGAGTGCCGCTCCAAACATGGAAGCGCGACGTGCTGCAACCCCTGGCACCCAGCGGCAACTTGCAGCAAGAGTAACGGCAATCCCCACTCACACGTCCCCAATGATGAAGACACGGTTCATCCTTAAGATATTCACCTTCGCGAGTCATTCTAAACATTTTATCACAACGTACACACAAATGTTCCACTGTATCCGCTTCTTCATCACTGTCGGAACGCGGAGTCGAACCCAGTGACCCGCGACCGCTGTCACCCTGGGAGCCGGGCACGAACTCCGGCGCGTTAACGTCCCATGTCGTAGCTGGTAGAGGTCTAGGTCGCGGCGGTGGATTAATGTACACCACAGCTTTCGACGAATTCGGATCAATTTCTAGCGGATATCCCAAGGTCCACATTCGCTTCGGTGAAAGAAGATGCGGGCGGAGAGCTTCTACTAGTTCTTCAGCGGAGATTCTCTGCGGCGTCGACGGCGTCGGCGGCGCGGACGGGGGTCGGCGTCGATCACGCGGCTTGCGCCGGCGTGCTGCAGCGCTGGCAGAGTCCACCGTCGCGAGGGTCTCTTCATAAAACCAATCGTGTAATTGAATACAAAAATGCATGTTTCTTGACTGGCTTGTGTACACATAGAGTCGAGATAGCGAGCGCGGAGCTGAAGTCAGAGATACGTGCTATCGCGCGCGCGGGCGCTGTACTAATGGCGCGGTGGTGGGGCAGCCTACGCTTTATACGTTACGTAGGTAGCGCGCGTTCGTTAACGGGACACGCCAATCGACCGGCCTATTCTCATTTTTCTAAACAATACAAAGCTTGATGTATATACTTAAACAGATAAAAACTGCAGTCTTTAATAGTCATATAAATCAACGTAAGCAGAGACAATAGTAGTTTTTTTCTAACACTAAATAATATCAAGAAAGTCCCGCACGCTTTGTTTACTTGGATCAGCTGATGTTCCGCGTGGTGTTTACATACAGTCAAATAAAAACAGTCCCATGTGGCATTTTTAGATATACTGTAAGTAAATAAGTTACTACAGAGAAACCACTTATATGATATCTCTAACGTCAATTTAAATAAAAAAAGGTTTTATAAATAATATTATAATTAAGGAAAATGTACTAAGGCTTGAGGCACGTTATTACTTTTTTTGCCGTTTATAAACATCAAAGTGAAATCAAATGGAATCGAGTAGCTGCCTATATTATGTAGTTACGAGTATATACAAAGAAGTTAATTGTAAGTGAGGGAGTACGGGCGGTAGCGGAAGGAAGGACGGCCGTTGCCCTGCCTCCGCTGAGTGTAAGAAAACCTATTTAAAAATAACCTCTCTGTTTGTGTTACGGTTTATTTATAAGTTTAAGGGCTCGCTCCCTATACGTATTTTATGAATTATTTGCATGTGAAATTTTAAGTACTGAAGAACAAAGATGTCAGCTGTGACTCACTTGACATTATGATGAAACTAACTCACAATTTTTCTTAATACTTGCATACGTGACCCATGGCAGATATTAAGAAAATATATTGTAAAAAATATCTATGCAGGAAAACATTAAAATTAAATCGATTAATGGGCTCAAATTATATTTGTGCTTTTGATTGCACATGATACTTTCAATTACCTTATCTTCAAAGCTTGAAATAGGTATCTATAGATAAATCTGTGTGTAAACATAAACTATTTAATTGTTCTTGTTGATAAACAATCGCTCTAATAAGCTATTTTTATTCGGATCAATATTCTATAATGAACTTCACTATCAAGCGCATGTGCGCACGAAGGATACGGTTTATAAACGCAATAAGTCTGTCTGTCTGTCCGTACGTACATAGTGCGGTGGTGTCATGTATACACATACACGTACATATAACATGAATGTGTGAGCATGTGTGCTGCGCCGTTGTTTGTATACAGAAGCGCGTGTGGGCGCGGCGCGCCTGGTCGCTGACACCGCCGATAACCTTCGATGTCAAACGCGCATCGACTCGGCGAACGGTACCGTACTCGATACTCAGATTGGCCCGTGCGACCACTTTGTCTACGAGACACTGACATTATTTCTATCTCATAATATGTTTAAGGACGCGGTACTTTATTTACTTCTATGGTGCAGTGTGTAAGTGGAAATCTTATTACCATGTGTTCTCTAGGAAATTAAACCGGACTCTACACTGGATTGTAGAGCGGATCTGTATAACCTACGCTACACAAATGATGAGCTTTTTGTGTATAACATATTAAACATTTTTTTGAGAAAATTGTCTCCAAAATGAATGCCCATAAATTAATAAAATATCTTAAATCAGATTTCAAGTTATTTATTTTTTATTTCATACACATTTTATCAGAGTGCGCGTCTCGATCGTCTTTAGCTGTGTGCTTTTTGGTTGATTCCCTACTTAGTAAATGTGGGACAATCTACTCTGATATGCGAGATTATACTATTTTGTGGGTGTGTGCGTTGGTAGTATGCAAATTAGACCGATTATATATTAGCACTTGTAACACAACATTTTTTGTAAGCCAATAATACAGTTACAAGTATGTGACCGGGTGTATTTAAATTAAAGGTACTTATATGTGACAAGAAATTAACCTAAACAAGGGCTGTCAAAAATTTTCTGCTTTTTAAAGAAAACATCAACAAAAACACTGCCAAAATTTAAAAATCATGTTTATAGTTAGCAAATAGGCTCATTAAAGAAGATAAACGACGCGTTGCAAATGCTCTCGTTAAATACTCGTATACGTTAAGCGTGTTTATGTTACGTGTGAATGCTCTAGAATTGGCAAGCCGGGTGTGGGGGGCAGTCTCCCCATAGATGCCGTTGAACAAGTTAGTCCGTACCTGGATTGACTTCTACTCCTATAACACTACTAGTACCCGTTATAATAGAACAGTATGAACGGAATAAGATGTTGTCTACGGCGTCTGTAATAATCGTAAACGCCTACTTTTGTTGTTCTACTCGCGAATGCGGTCAGTGGGCCACGGCGAACGATGAGTATTACCGGAACTTTAATTTCAGTTACCTATGTTAACTTCAAAAGACCTTGACAGTAAAAATAAATATGGTAAAAAATTATAAACAGGCTTTAACTCATACACGTACGTAAAATATTGGCGGCACTCTTGCCTTATTGAGAGATAATTACATGAATAAAACAACATTACGGCGTGACAAAACCAAAGATAGCACTTCGATAATGTAGTAAACAACATTCAACCACTGATGTGTGGCACAGTAGTATAATAAACATGAGCAAACTATATAAACTCTAAGATACTTCGGCTCCGTATGAATATTTTCACAGATGACAGACAAGATATTTTTTCGGGCGATCCGCAACCATAAACCTGTTACATCACAACCGGTTTGAGGCTTTCAACATGTTTGGATACATATGAATACGTGTTTTAAGAGCTTTTTAGGTCATGAGAATTTAATGGGTTCATTTCGTTAATATAATGTAAAAGGTGTTTTAAATGTTAAACAAATAAAATAGCTGTTTCTATATCTCGGGTTTGGGTCAGAAAGGTTGACAGTAAAGCTACAATAAGCTGATAACATCAGGCCACAGTGTTTTGGTGAAAGTTGTACATCATCGGCAGCTGACCACTGTCACGCAACTGCAAGTGGGTCAAGGAGCTTGCGTAGTCAGAGCCACTGTGACTAACCACGGTGAATGAATGTCTCACGGTTTTAAGGTAAATGAATAAGCTTATCGATATTACATTCGCTGAATTCAATAAGTATTCGGATAAATGAGTAATGGTAAATAATATTGACGATGCAAACGAAATGGAAGGCTGATGTAAAATTAACAATAAGCGTTGCAATGACACACCCACTAACGTAAACAAATACACGCGCTAAATCTTGAAGTGTTGTGTCGTCAACAAATATAATAGACTACTCGAAACCGTTTTTATAAGTGGCCAGTCATATCACACCGATAGCAAAACAAATATTAGATTATCATTATAAACGAGATAATAATATTGCGATAATTTGAAACTGACTTAAAAACACAGAAGCAGAGTGGACGTTAATAGGGACTTGTTGAAGTAACGGTCGTTTGAAGACGAAACTAGTCTGCTGCAAACCGGAAAAATAACGTTTTCGGGGCACGTACGACGTTGACACCGTAGTTCACATACTACCTTATACGAGACACGCATTAATTGATACAGACAACTTATGTGGTCGAGTCAACTTTGTCACAACAAATATAACAAACAAAGACATAAAGATGAGTTATAATATAATACCTATGTTTGATTGGTTTTGTATATATTTAGCTACTCAAAATATACATTATTTATATTCTATTCAAAGAAATATTTTTCTCAGAGTATTTTGCTTTTCTTCAGTTTTCCGAGGAAACATCTTACCAGACATTTACATCAAGTTTAAAAACACATGAATTTCACTAAGAATAACAACATTTCTCTACACAATTCTACGTTAGTTGGTAGAACAATTTACAGTACAAAGATTGTAAACTAACAATTACGATTTCCACAAAGGACAAAGTATTATTTATCTACCGATGTTCGCAGTAAAACCTTCATGTTAGTGGTAATAACGTGCGATCCGGTTATTATAGCAGAACGCTTCACACTCATCAAAGTCAAGATTAATATGAGTAAATTGACGTTTGTTAATTCATGGACAATCGATAATGACCTAGATCATAGAGTCAATCTGTAATTCAATATTTGAAAATGAAAACGCAATCAATGTAATTTAAGGTAGTTATTAGGTATAGGTACTGCTAAAGGTTTGCAATATTTTCATAAAAAAACGATTTTCGACAAAAATCGTAAAGGCTCGAGTTATAGACGAAGAAAGGAGAGACGTTTGCCTATTAATGGGAATTTGTATAAAACAATATCTATTTACTGTTCCTTTTACTTCATAAAAAGACAAAAAGGAGAGCGTCTCTATTTACGACTTGATAACATAACTATGTATCACGCGAATGCCAAATTAGACTCCTATCAGCTTATTATGTTTCTAAGAAATGTCTTATTGGTAGTTAGCAGTACGTGGGTTTATTATCCCATATTACGCCCAAGTATTCATTCCGCTCTAATGGCAATCATTTGTAATTGCCTATATTTAGACAAGATTAGCAAATTCTGATAATCATGCTCCTAATAATATCATTACATTAATGGCTCTAAATATTGTAACAAGAATGACATTAAAGCACTTTGATAACAATATTTATCGAGGTTTTATAAATAGAGCATAAATGTCGTCAATGTCCAGCAGACAGCGACCTGTCTGAACTACTCAACTGTAGGAATTGTAGTTCTACATTGACCGCTTATCTGTGCAATATTGCGCAGTATATAGAACTGACTGTCGCATCACACATGGTAATTAAATGTACACTAATTTTAATTAAATTCATGTTCCCTAAATAGCTACTAAGGCTGATTATATATGACCTAAATAAATAAAATTTACATGGATTATAATAAATTAGGTGTTTGGATGGTACTTGTGCAGCCCTATCTTAATGTTATTCATTTTCAATGCTTAAGGAATCCAACTCTACCGTGACGCGTTTTCATTGACAAATTTAAAAAGGTCTTTAATATAGAAACACGAGTTTGTAGCGAGTATTTTCTTATTTTAGATGTGATCAATAAAATTTCAAGGTAGAGGACAAACGGGGCGTCGACACGCGCCATCGGATTGACCGAGTCGGGGCGGAGACCTCGGTCGGCGTGGTGCCAATGTACGACGGTACTCTTACGTACGACCACTACGTAGAGATTTGATTAGTTCATTACTTTAAAACGTATCGCTGACTAGTAATGGGGGTGTTTCAAAGAACTAAAGGGCGACGATCATCACGTCTATTCTGAACGTCAGTATCATATGTAGCTTAACGCTGCTGGTGTAGACGCAACCACATTATGGCAGAAATGACTATCTCCAGTTGCAAGTGCCACAAATAGCCGATAACTACTTATCAGACTTGCCAGACAGATTCACATATAGTTTTCTGACAGTCAATCGAAGTTTTCCGAAGTTTTTGTGAGTCAATTGATATCTATCAGTAGTTAAGTAGAAAAACGTTGTTTTCCTTCACAGCCCACGGTCACTGTCTAGAGACAGTAACTGGTTGAGTGGATTATTTTTTCATTTGCCTTTTCCTATGTAAAAACACTTACAGTTTTTTTGGACTGTAAATACAACTGAAACTAATTCCTTAAAAAATCTTTAGACTCTTTTTCATACTCTTTTGTTTATTACGCAATCATTGGTTTCACAGTACACAAAAGATGCCTATAAAATATCAAGGGATTTTTTAACTACACTTGTCTTTTACATATTTTTCTTTCTTTCAGTAAAACGTATACTTCAATGAAGGTGTCTGCTAAATGTCACTCACATTGTTACGTCCCATCTTATCGATAAACAAGAATAGCTGGAACTCATTATGAAACAGCTAACGACTGAGTGACGATGCAAAAATTTGTTCGAGATGATGGCATACATAGTACGAGTCGAGTGCATTAACTTGGGTCAATCTCCTTAGAAAATAGGCAAGATGAAGGTGACTGCCACATCTAATCATGGAAGAGCTACCGGTCCGTGGAGGGCTTACGCTTATCATTATAAAGTGCATGGTAATTATTTTATCCTTTATGTGTTGTATTCAGCCATGAATGGAATCTAATATATGTAACCTCTCAAGTTTAGTACAGACTGAAGAGCACAAATTGTAATATAAAACATAGATTTTCTGTTTAAAAACATTTATTTACAGGTATTTAAAATTCAAAGGCACTATTCGTTTCTCCGCTTGCTTTCGGCCTTTCTAATCATGTATTGTTGAAAATACCGCAGGAAAAATTGCCTAGTATTGGCCTAACGTTTAAACATAGCACTGTTTCTTTGATAACAGGTTATTTGAGTAAATGTGTATCTATGGTGAGTGATTTTATGGTAGATTGCTAGCAAAATAAGCATTCAACATGGCGGTCATCGGCCTTGTTAGTCCATGAGCGTCTATGTTGTCGTCATATGCAAATTGGTTTGCGCTAATTTACAGAGTACAATGCCATCTACATAATCTTAACGATTGTATTTGGAGATTAAATAGCCTTAATAACTTCGTTAAGGTGCTTAAAATTTTAATTGGCCTTATCTTTGATTATTTTTAGTAGGTAATAGTTATCTTTCTTACAAACAAATAATTAGGTAGACTTACTAATTCGCTGCAATACTGTTATGGACAATGCTAGCTTTTGCTCGCAGGTTCGCTCACATTACATTCATGTTTACATTCAGAAGTAAAGTTCCGGAGTTGAGCTACTACCTCCAACCTAACAAAGTTTACTTCTTTATACTATCTATAAGTTTCAGATTGTAGATGTAAAATATATCTTCGAAAGAAAACCGAAACACGGAAGAGCCAGAACTGGCAGTTATGAAGCCATTTAAAAAAACTATTACAGCCATTGCACACTACCAGTAGCTCTACAACTAAAGTAATCCGGTCAAACAAAGTCTAGTGGAGCTCAATTGATAACGTGTTGAGTGCTGTAACTGGACCGTAGTTGCTACCTACTTGTCACCTTTTTGTCAAAGTAGTTACAATTTATATATCACAGTTGTCATTACTCAACCGACAAATAACATTTTTTGCGGCAAAAAACTGCGTTACATAAAGTGGTTCAGACGTAGTATCATATTTATTATTAGTAGTCTCTGTACCGAATAAAGGTAGTCTTTGTGCGGATTAACCTCTACAAAACAAAGTTTTTATTCGATTGTTGTACCAAGTATGTTTGTTATATTCGTCTAATCCCGAATAATTATCTAACATATCATTACGTAGTACGTATTTACGCTAGAAATTAAATTCATAGATAAGATAAATATTAAAATTTAGAAATGATGCATCGATATCCTGCTCTACATTATTTGCCATAGTGATAGCCTGCGTTAGATTATTCAAATATCACTGTATAAGTAGGTGGTAATAAAAACGGTCGATGTCCACCTACTAATAGAAACGATTATTTTAATAGAAATAGGTCAAGTATAATTTAAAATGGAATAGGATACTAGCCTACCATGAAATCGCGCTTCAACATAGCTTAATTGTTAAGCTATGCAGAACAGTTTCCTGAACACGAGTTACTGTATTGTTTATGTGTAAACGTATATGTTTTGGTATCGTATTATGTACGTTATGTATCCGCAAGTATATAATCAGATCGTAGTCGGAACAGTCGGAACTCGATCTCGGAGCTTAATATTGCGTAGAGTCAATTATCAGAGAGACGAGCTGCTAACGTTCACATAGAGTACGTCGTTACATTATGAGGAGGATGTGTGACCGAGATAATATTGTAGAACTGACGTCATGCCACCTCTTATTCACTAGCGCCGCCGCGCCGCGGGATGTTCCACGGAAAATCATCCGTTTTACCTCAACATGCTGTAGGAATTACCGGATCTCAACTCAAGGAAAATACTAAACTGTTATATGATATAATAATATACGTCAGAGGCTATGATTAAGAAATACTACATTCGAATTTACGTTATATGCGCATTAGTAGACAGATTATGCGCATAGTACTTCATGCATACAGTCAGTTTAAGTTTGTGTCTAGTACAAAAAATTCGAGGATTTTTAATAAGTAGGTAATGTAAATATTAAATTGATGATTAGCCTTTTAACTAAATTAGCCTTGAATAACAGTGCCATGTGAATAGTATACGACCGCATACATCGCAGTTGCTTAATAATTTAAACAGCTGGTTTCTAAACGGAAACACTAAGCTGCAGTGCCTTTGTACGAATGTTATGCAAGCCGTTATCCATGCAATGGGGTTGAAGGTCTTGTAATTAAGAACTTCAGTGGGTGCGGCAAATAATTTTCCTGTAATATGTTTTTATACGATTACCACAAAATATAACTACAACAAAAACATTGATTTAATAAGGAAAGGAAAACAATTATGTCTTTTTAACACCGAATGGCTGTAAAAAAGGTTGGTAAAGAAACGTTTAACCTTAATTTAAGTAAATTTGAAGTTTACTTAACCGTAACTAAGTTGCCATAAACCTGGCTTCGTATCGTGACTTTTATTTAAGAGATATAAGCAAGAGGCAAAGTTCCTGTAAATAAGATACTATAATGCATTTATGATGCTATTTTGATTAAAAATCTTATTTAAGTACCAAGAATTCTTGCATTTTTCTTGAGTTGCATTTTATTGCTTTCTGCAAAACAAGATCATTTTTCAAACGGATGTAGAGACGTTGTTTTCTAGCAAAGGTTTTCAACATTTTAAACCTATTATGTGTTTATGTCTGCCTTTGTCTTTTATCTTTTAATACGATAGATTACCCGACTATCAGTAGCAGCCAGACAAAAAGAAAACAATTATGAAATTATTTTCAGTGCAATTATTATTTAATTTGTGACGTTGATTTATTATCTGGGGGCACGGCAGTGCCCCAGCCAAGTCTCGAGCAAAACGGGCACGGCCGTACCATCCTTTTCTCGAAGCGTTTCGCGGCTATTTCACCCCCCCTGTATCATCGATACGGACAAAGCTAGGGGTTTAGGTTCTCGATGACCTAGAGTAAGTATTAAAACAAGCTCAGCCTCAAAATTACATGACATTTGAATCAATAGTTTACGAGTTATGAGCGATCAAAGTTACACCATTTTGTCACTCACTGACTCACTCACTGACCGATCATCAAAAATCTAAGGTACTTCTAGCAAACTCAGAACCTTCAAATTTGGCACCAAGATAGGTTTTTAGCTACATGTAAAGGGAAAATTATAAAAACGGTAATAAATTATATACCTTAGTAAATAATAGGAAACAAATTTATATTTGCGGTTTTACAAGAACATGGTATATGAATTTTGACTGCATTGTTAACTTTGTTCTTTGTTTATGTACAAAAAGCAAATATTTTTGATAGCAATTTTGTTTATTTATAAAAAGAAAAGAAAGAGACCTACAAAAAATAAATGAGATCCCACCAAAAACATTCAATGTAAAAAAAAGCCAAGTCTATCTATGCAATTCTTCCATCGTAAAAAGTTAAGAGATCGCATAGGAGCCAAGTCCTGTTCAACTTAATTTGTAATAATAAATCAATATTTTGTGACTATATCAATAGTTTTGTTTACATTACAATAATAGTGACTTGGCCATGAGCACAATAAGATACAAATATAAAACGGCATATTTGGAGGAGTTGCAAGTAAATAATAAATAATAATATCAGGACACCTTAACCGACAGTCGGTATCATCCAAGATCAGTGAACTGCACATGCACTATGGCGCATGTTTAGTCCATAGTGATCTCAAATTCCAATCAGTTACAAAATCGTGTCCATAATATACATAATATATAAATTCAACGGTATTTGCACGTAATTACAAGGAGCAAACGACCTTTAACTTGTGCTCATGGCCAAGTCACTGTTATTGTAATGTAAACAAAACTATTGATATAGTCACAAAATATTGATTTATTATTACAAATTAAGTTGAACAGGACTTGGCTCCTATGCGATCTCAAAACTTTTTACGATGGAAGAATTGCATAGATAGACTTGGCTTTTTTTTACATTGAATGTTTTTGGTGGGATTATTGTTACGCAAATGAATATCATGAAAAATCAAATATATATTTTAAACTTTACAGGTATATAATAAAAAAATAATGATAGAATTGTTAAGAGCTCATCGATTCCCATGCTATTTTGGTAGCTAACATATACATACGTACATAGAGAGTGAGAAAGTGATATGATTACGATGTATTTTTGTTCTTGATTCGATAAGTAAATCAATAAAGGTAAATTCGTAGCGGATGTTGTCCCTTGCCAATTGGCAACAGAATTGGGTTACAGTATAGCTATGAATTCCTCTGTTTATTCAGCATCAGTATGGACTGCGATGACGTAAGCGGAAGTAACGGAATGAACCCCTTTTGTTCTCCGATTTTAATTTGTGTGTCATGAATGATGAAAGTCAAATTTACACAAACAGCCAGATATAATAAAAAACATTACTGTTTTTGACAATGTTTTTATTATGAATCTCATATAACGGCATGCCCCAGCTTTAGATTTTTCGTATGTATAATGCGGACGCGACTACCGCTGCTACGAGGCTATTTAAACTATTTAAATTAACGTTACTAATATAAATTAACGTTACTAATAAATTATGTTTTGTTAACCTAAAATTAAATTATTTACAAACAATATATTATTATGATAGCCATCTGAACATGGTAAATTATGCAAACCAAAGAATACATCAGATCATATCATCAAGGGAATTTAAGCCAGGCTCTCGATTTAACTTCGTAATCTTTTGAACGTAAAGCAGTAAGTTGGTAAACTAACTGAAAAAAATACTGCATTATTTGCAGTTTACAAATGCTGAATGCAAGTGTTACAATGAAGTCAATGATAGCTGGTTGCTAAGGAGCTATTATTGCCTATTGAAATAAGCGGTGACGCGATATCGGCGGCCATGGCCTTATGCAAACCTGGCCATTTCGACAAATCGTTTCGAGCATATCCGAGAAATTTGCGAGATGAGAGAAATCGTTGGCTTTTAGACCTCAGATAGACAGCACGACTGCGTAAATACACACACTAATTTGAGGTCAAATCTGACTTCCAATTAACATATCTAATTTAATATTAATATTCAATAAAGATCGTTTAAAACCGAAGATCTGGGTTAAAAATTAAATAAACATATTTTGTTCCTGTAAGACTGATTTTTTAAGATTGAAAAAAATATATATTTAAGTAAATTACCATAAAGACATTAGTTAAGAGTTCTGGGAATAAAATAATAAAACTGCTCGTTTTAAAACATTTTCCGGCTTCGTAAGAGCCAAAAGCGTATACGTAACTTTAGGAATATAAGGAAAAAAACTTTATCATAACAATACTATTATTAAAGAGGTATATTCTTTAGCAATGTTAATTCTCTTACGTTTTAGCAAACAAAATGATTTTTGGTGTAATAAACGCATTAACCAAGCAACTCTTTGAAATCTCAAGAATTCAGATAATTTTCAATAAATTATTAAGACGCTCTGTACTTAGGATGAGTTTGTCATTGAATTATTTTCCTGCTTCCTACTATATTACAGGTTTTGTTCTGCACACACGACACGCCATTTTATTATGTTATATAAACACGAAGGATGGACTTAACATTCTAGAAAAGTAATTATAATTAAATTTGCAAGTTCGCAACTTCAAATATGCAACAAATCTGAAATAAAGTAACACAAAGACCTCCAATTTGATTTATAGAATTTTCCGACCGCGAATATTTGTTCTAGGAACAACTGAAAATACTGTAGATCATTACTAGCGTGAATACAAGTAGGTATTGAAAGGTGTCAATTCCTATTCTGTAGGTAACAAAAATACTAGATAACCACTCTACAGAGATTTGAACGGTGATTCGTAACGGTTTGAGTTGAATGCCCAAGGACTACGCGTTTTTATATTTCAACGGCCTAATTTAAATGGCGCTAATCTAACTAGCACTCTAGTTCGTGGTTAATTTATTTATCTTTCAAGATTCCTATTTCCTATCTTGTCTGTATGTTTTTTATAAACAAGCCGTCCACTCCTTTGATTTTTCCTATTCATTATAGTGTTTGATGAATGAATTCGTTCTCAGCACACATTAATAAAAATTTGAAAAGTTTTTTTAAATAACGTTCGTATTTCTTACAAGCATAGTTTCTAGCTAGATGAGAGATTGATTATATAAATAAATCGCTGTTGTTATTAATTTATCAGACTTGAGAAAATAGTCGGTTTTAGCTTATTCTTACTTTCTTCTGATACATTCTTGTTATTGTAAAATGGTATCGTTTAGCTGATGTTTATCAATATAGTTATTTAGCTGACTCCTTTTACTTGAACTAGAATGCTGAATGCCAGCGTAGAGCAGAAATTAATATATTTCTTACTGCACTTCCTAATAACTTTTTAAATTACTTACTATTCAGCTCTAATAGTCTGAAATTTATAGTTTATTTTAAGTAATAAAATACCTGATCTGATGCTCACATATTGTTTTCAATATATTAGAGCTGCAGGTTGCGATAGTGCCCAGAAAAAGTTTACTTAAACCTTCCCTACAGAAAATTTTACTTATATAATTTACCTCAAAGTACCTACCTATAATAAAAGACTGGTACATAAGAATTCCAAGCTAACTTTAAAACTACCAATAAATGTGAACGAAGGTCGGCTCACTGCAAAAACCCTATATTTTAGTATATTACAATGGCATTGGAATAAAATCTTTTCAATTTAATTTACGACTTAGAATATTGACGGCTCAATAGGTTTTATAAAAAAAAGGTTTAACTTAGCACGTAGTCTTTATCCAGCTTTGTATTTAAACGTGAATAAATAAAAATCCGCAATATCTCGGCTCTTTGAATACACAAGCAAGTCTTATTACTTATAAAAATAATATTTAAAATAATCTTAAGTATATACCATCACCAGTGTTAATAAATAAAGCGTAGCATCAATCGTTATGTTACATAAAGTTGTCTGTCATGTGCATTTGATGGTCCATACGGTCGCTTCATTGTACTTCTGATGTATGTTAAAATAAAATAAAATTAAAATAATTATAAATTAGTAATAACTGCTAATACTGGACTGCCTATACGTTAAAATATATACGTCTCACATGCATGTTATGTAATAAAGAAAAAACAAAGGACTGGGTATAATATGACAGTTCTTAGAAATGTCAGCAATTAATAACGTTATAACGTTTCTTTCTCCACGTTTCCCAGGCTATTATTATAACCAGTTGCATAAATACGCCACTTGACTTTCAAAGTTCAAAAACCTTAGATGTTCTGCTAAATCCTAATACGTACTAGAACAAACTAAAATGTATCTTATTATCTGCGCTGATGTCATGGGTTCGATGTTTCTTGTTTGTTTACTGATATTTCTGATATAAGCGTCATTCATAATTTTATGCAGGCGAGTGCATGATTCGGTTCAGTGGGTGTGCGTAAATATACTACTACGAATACACACGGACCGGCTGAACACAATATACGCGTAACAAACAAATTAATTTGTTTCATATTAAACGGACCGAAACTTCTAACAGGGTCGGATTTAGGATTATGAAAATGGAAAATAAAACTGAATAATATACGTAAATATGACATATAGATTCATCTGTATGGTGTCACTTTTAAACACATAATGGCAGTAAATAAACCTACTTATCTTGGATATCATGGACGCTAACTGACAATACGTCTAAAACTTAAGTCGACTGTGTAAATGTGCATGAAATGAAGGTTACAACCGAGGACCTTCCGCACTTGGGGTGACGCCGCTATTTGGAGACAAAAGACTACGTTTCACTCTTTTCCTAGTTTTTGTAAATTCTAATGCCCTTGAAATCGACGGATACATAACATTTTTCAGTCAAGCTTTAATTACATCCAAAAAACAGGACTCCGATAGCCGTTCATTGTAAGTATTTCCACTCGTTAATCAATCAACTTCAATTTGATCTATTCAATTCACTGTCATTGTCATTTGAGTTTTATAACTAATCAAATTTGAGAACCCCTTACAATCATTATGTCTTAGGTTTAAATTATTGAGCGTTTATTTATAATAATAATAAAACTTGGACATAAATGAAGGTGTGAACGGACGCCATCTATCGGCTTCACTAAGTAACAGAACCAGGTAATTCAAGCAAGAGTATCTATACGTAACAACTAGATGGCGTTGTTAACAGAAAATACATAATGGACCGGCATTAAAAATGTACTGTTTTATATTTCTCATACAAATTTCTAAAAACATGACATGTTCAGCAATGTAATACAACTCTGCAAGAGCGGGTTCCGCACCACAAGCTTTTATTTTTGTTATATAAAAAAAAAACTAAATGTCCCTTGTTGTTCCATGGGAAAATTTAATAGCACTACTTACACAACTATGTATAAGTATCATAATTTATAACTGTTTGTGAATCTATGTATTACTTACTACTTAAAGTAATATCAAACTTCATGACTTAAATATCTCGCCCTAATATTGCCCTAATATATGCGTCACTAATAATTAAATAAATATAAATTTAAAAAAAAAGGTGCCTCAAGTTATTTATAATTCGTTCAAGAGTTATTTTTAAATCTCCTTACCTCAATTTTTAAGAGGCTAAAAAGTCAAGAGCTGATTTTAATCGTTCATTAATAAAAATAGAACAATTCTATTGGTGAATATCAATTATTTTAAATAGAAGTACCTTTCACGGACGATAAAATAATTAAGATAAGTTCATTGAGTACCGTGATATGCCAACCGACGACGGGTAATTAAATATTCTGTACCTAAATAGTACAAATGCATTTACTAGCGGTACGCACACCGCGTGGTTTACCGTACCTACACAACAAATCGTAAACGCAATAATGTACCACGTGGTCTAAGTAACAACAGCGGATTGGTCAACTAGAACAATGCCATAATTCATAATACTGATTAAGTCCGACCGTTACAAATGAATTTATGTTGATTTTACACGCAATTTCTTTTTTCTGTTATTAATTCAAATTGTTATTTCTTATTATTGTCAATATTCCCTTTTATACGACCACTGAGAGTTGACTTAGATGCAAGTACCTAGTGAAAGTGGATCGGCTTGTTTAGTTTAACTTGAGTCTGCCTGTGCGAGCTAGGCATTTCACTTAGCTTTCCAACATTAGCAACGTTGATCAATGCCAGCTATCACGGAAACGCTGATACAATACTTCATACTACATCATAGACCAGGTCTTATCAAATATCTACCTCCAGTCAACAAATTATAAGCCATAAATTAGTCACACGTGGGTAAATAATGGTATGAGCACTGTTTTTATATCGCACATAATAATCTATTAGTAATAAACGATAGAGATTATATCATCAATTTACGTATATTGTTATCATTTTAAACCCAGCAAGTACGGTAATCATGATACTTCAATTAATATAATAACCTTGTATCCTCAATAATATTCCATAAAACAATCAAAACATATAAAATATTAGTTTATAATATGGAGATACTGCCTACACTCATGCTGAACTATAGAAAGTGCGCAGAGACAACTTTCGCGACCGAATTCAAGAGAAAGTAGTCCGGAGCGCCGCGCGCATACATTATATCACTTTATCCGACTTTGGGATTATATCACAAGCAATGTTTACAAATAAAAATATGTATATACCTACGTGTCTGATTTTTATAACTCGTTTATCATGCCGGCGATATAAGGAGCGCCGTATCGTATCGCAACATTGGTATGCTTTCATAAAATACAACGTATTGTAGTCGCTAAGCGGAACTGCTCATAAGATTCAGTATCCGCTTTGCCAGCTAAACTTTTGTTTAAAAATATCAGCTTTCGCTTTCGTGTTGCGCTGGCGCAGCATCCACGGAAACATTGTTCGTGCGAGCCAAATTAACATGTCCGCGTACTAAACACCTCCTATTTACAGAAACTAACAATGGAAGGTCACAGACTGGTAATACATACAAATGAGAGGAATTCAGTCGAAGCGATAACTTGTGACAGGGGAACATGTAGGACTAACTCTTCGTCTTTCTTTTAGTACTGTTAAACTTTAGACTGACCAGATAAGTCAATAAAAATGTTTATCTTTACCCTATTTCTTATTTCATAAGTATATTACGTATTTATTGATAACCAAAAAAATTTGCTGATAAATATGAATTGCGTATTTATATTACTGTAGATATTGATATCATTAAAGTTGCAGATGCTTACTTTTGGCCTAGAAAGAAAATGATAAAAAAGCGACCTATCTCGCTTAGTAATTAAACCCTGATACTTCTTATATCAATCATGTTTAAAATACTTTTATTGAATCTAAAATAGTCCTTTGTAAAATAACATATTTTATTCCGCAGGCAACTCTCAGCTATTCAAGTTGCGATGTCCAGGAAGTGTATACATCTTACACACTGCTCAATTGTTTAATCATACAAGATAATTTTGAGGTAGTAACAATGAACAAACTAATTAAGGTATGAGCGCAGTGAAGCTTATGACGTTTGCGATGACCTTAGAGTCGCCGTCATCACTGATCTTAAAGACAATGCTTGTCATACAAATTACAGCATCGGCAAACGAAGCCCTATTCAGTACCATTCACAAACTTATAGTTAAACACAAATTGTCCAAAGAAGACGGTACGATTTAATATTTATACAACGCCGTGCAATAAACATACATAAAACAAACATCATTACAAGGTTCTTCTTGGAGATTTTGGACGTACAAGGTCAGTTCCTTACGATTTCATTACACATTATGTAAAAAACGTAATATTTACCACAAAACATGGAAATTTTAGTGGACCAATCAGCCCGCGGTCAGAGGCTAAAGGTTTGCCTCTTTAGGCAGTAAAAAACGTCATTAAGTATGTGCTATGAATGATCAATGATTAAACTGCGCCGAATATTCATATAGTGGATTCTAAGATATTTTAATGATGTAAATAATTTTGTTTTGAAACTGAAGGAAAATTTTACATGAACAATATTTAGACAGGTGCATGAAAGGAAATCTTTTATGCATAATTCGGTGATTAAATTATATCAAATAGAAGTTAGTAAATAAACAGTGTTTAAAAAATCTCCTGAAATTAGAGGACATAAAAAACATAAACTTTTATTTTCGAAATATTTTAAGCTGCTTATCATAAAAATAGAAAGTCATGAAAAGTTAATGTAGAAATACGTTTTTCAAGTTCATGAATGTTTATTTTATTTTGCAATCTTTTGTAACTTACGACTTTGGTTATTTAGCAAAATACTTTCTACTGATTTAAATACCTACAAAAACAAACGAATATTTTTTTTCTGATAGGGTAGGGTATCAGAAAAAAAATATTCGTATCTATTGACTACATGATGAGATTTCTTAAATAAGACTTCATGTTGATAACATGGTATAAGCAACCTCTAACTTAAATGCCAGTTAATTAGTGACTGTATTATAATACTGAATCTTACTTTCCAAGTTTGTACATAGAACGGCAAGGTAAAATGTCATCCACGTATCTTTCATACAAAAGGCACTTGAGGATTCCGGCGGATGTAACACAGACATGACGCAAGCTACTTCCTATACTCAATAAACCCCTAAACACATTATGATGTAAAGCCTCGGGAAGCTGACGAACCTTTTTTACGCGATCGCTTAGAATTTATGTGAACCGAGATCGTGCAAGAGTGATGTAGTAATCATTATCGTGTAACAAGGAAATGAACGAATTTGGCAAAGGTAAACCTACACCATTCGTGATGAATGACAACATCGGCCGCACTGATTAGCAACCGCAACTTTTTCATACTTTTAATATTAATAGTCTTTAGACCATACGTGTAGTTGAAGTTTCTTGTTTTTATTAACCGAGGTAAGGTGGGTGCGCCCTGAAGGAAATAGGCAACTTTCTTTAGTTCTAGTAGTTTCTTACAACCTGTAATATCGATATTATGTTATGGTTACGTCGCCCGAGCAGTGCCTAACCCCAGAGGGAAAGTCTAGATATTTAATACATTAACTTTTACCATTTATAGACTGGGTTTGACTTGATGTTTATTATAACATACAGCCCCGGAAAATATTTATTTTTAACAAACGTGTCAACTACAAAGTAAACACCTTTTTTATTTATCCATATTCAGTTATCCGTATTGATTTTACCTTTCTGGGGGTCATTCGAGTATATAAAATTGTTTGTGAGGAAATAGGTTGGAAAAATATCGTTCGTTTACAAATCGTGAGACAACAAAGTTATAGCAAATTTTAACTGCGACATTAAGTCATGTTATAAAACATAGTTGTTTATCATGGTGAGTATCCATAATTAAACGTTATCATCGGGTGGTAACGAAGAACATAAAGTCCAGGAATCACGATCGTAATCGCTCGCGGTATGATCGGTAACTTATCACATACCTACACACTGATTGTTGGGGTAATCGTTTTATGCTACATACTATATTTAGATAAAGATACTATGCGATACCACAATCACTGGGGATGTCCGCCAATGACAACGCGTATACACATATCGAAAAGTGACTAACAGATTCCCGATCCTAAATTAATTATTTTTAAACTATCTTAAAATAAGCTTTATAGTTTTCACTCATAACTTGATCGTAATAATATTATTGTTTTCGAAAAACAAAGTAATCAATTGTATTTTTAATTTGCATATGATTACTTACTTGCATGAGTATGAAACTGACCTTGCTATACCTATTATATTAAATGCATTACTTCTAGTGCAAGACGTTAGCGATAACGGAAAATAAAAGGTATTTGTAATTGTTTACTTTTTCCCATACTTGTTGACTCTACATTTTGGTAGACGTTTTATTAGAACTCTACAATTAAGTTGTAGAGATTATTTATCCTTGACTTAAAAGAATAGGTGCAATTTATCTAGGAATCCTTTTGAATAATTATTATTTCTAAACTAAATATTGTTTACATACATAAGGCTACACTACCACGGCAACAAATAAAAACCTAAGCAAGCCTGCTACGTGCACAATTAAGCTGGTCGAATTAAACTACAAACATCTATAAATACTTAAAATTATAGACAAGAGATTAATTATAGAAGGTCTATAATTAATAGTAATAATAAAACTAAAATTATAACAAGTAGATAACAATCATTAAAATAGCAAATCGGTCATTGAAATGCACTAACCATCGCGCTATAAGATGATACTACCAAGATGTCAAGGCAGACTTCTAGTTCTAAATGTAACGAGTCTTGATTCCATTTAATTAATAGAAAATTCTCATAACTTGACGCAATTATTATAGCGAACAACGAGCCGGTTTATTCTTGGCTCTACAATAAGCAGTTGACATGTCAGTGTGTATCGATTTGCTTACATGTGGATTGTGGGCACATGTATTTGCCTAATGAAGTGGCTTGATAGGCCCAATGCCACCCAGAAGCCTAAGCAAGGAGGCACTACATCACGATAGCTTTAAACGGCTGGGTTTCAGAGGTCGCCGACGTCGCGTGGCGCGGCTGACAACTCGGTCATGCAGCCTGTCGTATAATTTAATGGCCCATTGTATTCTATAACGTTTTGGCGTGCCGTGTGCTCAGAGTATACCATTTGCAAAGCCACCGCCAGTAATCTTATCGAGCAGATTTCCAATTTCATATACCTACACTTCTTCCTTTCCACTGATTTCACACTAGTAATTGAAGGTAATCGATGTATCCACTAAGTATTACAAGTAACGCTTATCGCGTGCGCAAGTACTACCAGAAAACAAGGAATAAGTACTTGCAAAGTTCATTACGAAACTTGAATAACATAAATGCATAACACGGTCACGGTTTAAACGCAAAGAAAGAAGTATTTTGATGAAACCTAAAACGTACACCTTGTGTACACTTATGTAATGTTGTTATTACTTACTGAATTTTGCATGAATCGGCTATTTATTCACCTTGTTTATTGCATCTATATACAAATACACATATATCCTCTTCTAAGCAACTTATAAATATTTTGGAAGGATTATGTAAAAAGTAACGTAAATTCATACTACGAAATTGTTACTCAAATCGTATAATTGTTAAACGATCCAATGAAAATACGGTAATTAACTGAATCTAATGGAAAATTAACAGATTTCTAACATTTCAGAGTTGATAAACATTTAATACGTCTGAAATTACAAGAAAATTTCTTTTTTTTTTTTTTTTTTTAAAGAAACAGAAGAAAAAGAAAATTTAAAAAAAAAATTATAATTGGTAGCCAGTTCTTAAACAAACAAATGAATACTATTCATTAAGCCTTCGGCACATAACGTACTTATGGGTAAAACAATTAATAATGACAGGGGTCTAGCACTAATTAAATGTTTTTTGAGTCATTAGTATCCTCCGACAACACTGACCTATTCGGTAGCTCATCAACGCAGACCAGAAGATGTAGCGTGGCTAAAGGATATCATAAAGGATTTAAAAAAAGCCGTCAAGGTAAACCGTTTTAATTGAGTTGATTTTTATTTTTATTTGAGTCTATTATACTACATCAAAATTAATTAATAAAAACAACTAAGCTACTTAATGGAATATTATTTTATAATTTATTTGCAGATGTAGTACAAAATATTTTTTGATTGTTTTGTTTAATCCTATTTATATTTTTGTACGGAACCTAAAAATATAACCAGTCCAGTTTATAATCTTGTTAATATTGCAATGGACTGGGTTATAAGTCCGCCAATAAAAATATTATTATGTACAAAAACAAGATCATTAACGGAAGGGTAAACATGATTACATTGTTATATGTATGCTAATACGATTTCAAAAGATTTTCTCATAACATTTATTATTTCCGACACATGTGTATTATATTATCATCAAGTGAGCATTAGTTAGTTTGCCAAAAAGACGAACACCTCGCCGTAACCAGGAAGCGTTACAAACTAAACCAAGGTCAAAGACTACGACGCGGCTACGAGATAATTCTTATCACCGTACATTTTGCAATTACGTAAATAAGTAAGAAAATATATGTACCGATTTATTTTGTCGTTATCATAAAGTACATACTGGTATATTAAATTGGGGTCATACATTTTTGAGCACTGAAGGTAAAAAAACAATGCTGCAATTGACTGGTTTCTTTAAATCATCCTAAAGGTGATGAAAGTCAGACCAGGACTTACTCATGCATAAAACAAGTAGGTAATAATCCAAAGAAGTATACCCCGTCTATCATTAAGAAAACATGTACTGTCGTACATCCGACAACAGGAAATTAAGTTTAGTAGTATTATTTATTTATAGTCAAGGGTTTGGTTTCGTAACGCATGCGGGCACTGAGGCAGGTATCCTGCATAGCTGATTCGTTTACACCGTTCACTAGGTGGTCACGGATCAGGTATAGCTTATACAACGAGCGATGACGCGTGAAGCATGGCCATGTAGCGACCTAGGGCGCGCGTCCTCGTCGCCACATCCACGGACCATAACGACAGATTCATTTCTGTACTTTGCAGTTTACTGCCCGCAAAACATCTATTGTTCCGCAACACAAATAGATTTTCAATAACTTATCGGCAAGATAGACTTATCGCTAGTCACCTATCGCGTTTTCTATGCTGAAATTAGTATCACAAAATGATTTAAATTACTAACCGGTAAATAATTGTCTTACGGTGTTTTAAGTTCAAAATAAGACGCATTCGTGTAAAATAAACCGTTAAGCTACTCACTAAATTCGATTTTTCTTTAGTCATTATTACAGTTATAAATTTAACCAGAGGCTAGATTCAGCAGATTCCTTAATTGAATTAAATATAAATCGTTAGTGCCACAGCAGAAGACTTAAAAGAGGTTAATCAAACGAAATCGATCCGGCGCTATGTTTCTGGCTGATCAGATCTGAAGAAAACCATCGACACAATAAGAACAGCAAAAAAATATTTTGTCCAATCAGTACGTCAATAATTATGATTGATTTAACAAAAAAGAAGATATTATTTAAGTCACGATCATGTACGTCCCGAAACGACATTTTATAGACATAGCCTTCCGTACGTTTCCGGCCGGCAGCTGCACAAGGCACCGGCCGATTGCTAATCATATCATTATTCAGCATCTTTGTCTCATTGCGTGTATGAATTATATAATTTACTTTTTGTTCACGTGTGTTTTATATCAGGATGTCAACATGCTATTCAAAATCAGCGTTGTAATCTTCATGCTATAATAGACAAGACTAAGCTTAGTATACGGAAAGGAACGAATTTAAATAGTAGTAAAGATAACGTAAATAATACTTTACTCATGTCATACAAGATTCGCATTTATTCAAAAATTAAATAATATAATATTTTATAAAAAAATAATTTTGTATCAATTACAATTTTATTATAGTTGTAAGTGTTTGTTCTTGTATTAGATTTAAGTATTGAATTGTAAATAAAGAATTATTTTGTTACAAATATTGTAATACATGTAGACAATAAATCTTATTTATGTAGGTACGTAAGTTTGTACTGGTCTATTATTTTGTTTGCATAAAAATAAAGTCACGATTAATTACCGCTGAAACTAATATAATATTCTATTCTGTTTTAAATGGTAGTTTATGCTGCAGTTTTAAATGGTAGTTTAAAACAAATTATTACCATAATTTATGTCTAAAAAGGTAAGAAAACCAGTACCTAAAGCTATTTTGTAACACAATGATAATATTTTATTACCATGATATTTCAGTATTATCTTTTATTAAAATTTAAAGCAGATTTGCTAAATCTTTTTTTAAAGCGTAACAACAGGCACGTGTACATATGTCGCGCTGTTAAAACGAGTTAAAGTATTTATTTAATAGTTCGACCTAGTTAATTGGTGTAAACAAAGCCTGCGGAACAGGGTCGCAGACGTTTGGGCGAGGTCAGCGACCCCGTTATCATGACGATCATTCCGGTTAACAGACGCTTATCAACTGTGGCCTGATCGAGATACCAGCTGATGCTACTAGATCGAACTGACTCTCTCATTAATACTAATAATTACGCGCTCTAAATTACTGTAATCATGATTACTTGTTTGCGTATTGGATAATACCTTTTTTAATCAGGTTATTTAAGTTATCTAATAAATTTTGTTGATATATGAAAATTCCAATTAAATATACTATATTATTTAAATCGTGGTAACTTCTAGATTATTATGTATTTAAAACGAAATACCATGTGTTATGCTACGGTTCGTAGCTCTACAGTTTTTTTTACTGTAGAGACAAATAGTTTATAAATAGATATTAAATTACGCGTTACCTAATTAAACATGATTTGTATGTAAATAAATTAAACACATTTTTTTCTTATTTGCGTACCCACAGCTTTAACCTACCAATATATGACTCTCCATAAAAAAAACTATTTTAATTATACTCGTAGTACATTTAACTTACTCCTACTTCGCTTATCAAGAGTTATCGTTTGAATGGACTAACTACAATAGTAATACTACATAAGAGCGCTTATGTAGTATTATATAGTATTTAACATTTAAGATTAGATTTCAGTGTATTAACTACAAGTAGAACTACGCAGCTAGACTAGTATGGTGTAGCCGTTATCAACGTTCGGTCTAAGTAGGTATATGGAAGTCACTGTAGCACTTCTAATCAATTAGTGTTCTATTAATAAGATTCGATTTCACACTCTAAACATCATGCTATGACTTCAGAATTGGAAGTCGTAATCAACTTCATTTTGTTGACTCTCCTTTCACTTGATTGGGAAATCTGTTATTCGTTGCGGATTATGCAACGCTTGCTCGTTAATGAGGTGGTTATTTTGACCATATATTCTGGATAGTTCGATAAGGTAGAGCGAACAGCCTTGGGAGCGACTTCGACCGGCGGACCTCCAAATTACACATAACAGTGGCGTAGCGGAGTGGGACAAAAACGCGAGGCCTTGGGCGGAACCACTAGCTCGCTGCTTCCTCATGCAGCCATTAGATGTAGCCAATTATCCATGCCGTCCGATCATCCAAAACATTTCACAAGATAATTTTTTTTTACAAGACAAGACGCTATCGGACAAATCAGAATTATCTAATGGCTGCATGATAAGCTTGGGTAGATAACGGAGGTACACACTGCTCTCCTCAGTATTACAAATTAATGCAGAACTAGTGACGCAACTACATGCGAAAACATTATTGATAAAACTGTTATTTACAAGTGAGAGCACTGTGTCCTGCCGTACTTAATAATATTTACTGTTATATCAATGATCGTTTATCTCAATTTCAGCAAGTTCAAATATAAATATGACGACATTATCAAAATACACGAACGTTCGTTCATAGCGATCATTTCTCGATGGAATATTTGAATGGATGAAATTTAGATCCGATCGAGATTTAGTTTTTATGTAACACCAAATCTAGTGAGACCAGACCGGTACTATGGAAATAATTAAATTGTATTACGTAAAGTATTTCTTTCAACAGCGCGATAGAAAATTGTAAAAAGTATTTTAGATTTTACTAGCTTTGGCTCACTAGAAATAGTGTTTCAACTAATCTACATTATATACTTTGCACATGTAGTATAAACAGATTAGTACAAAAAAGAGTGTTAACTGTGAATCAGCAACATTTTTAGGATAAACGAAAATTCATTGTTTTGATACATTGTGATAACAGTTACTCATTGTTACACTAACCCTGTCTCATAATGACCTCGTCAATCACAATTCATAGATAATTAAGCTACTTATTTACAAAACATGCAATATCATTTATTTACAAGCTTTTTTCGGAAAAAACTCAATGAAAAATAAAGAAGCGAGGCCATTACTTTCCGTAGGTAATTAACGGACATTCTTATTTAGCGTGAGAATGTTCATTAGTTACAATATAACATAGCGTAGACACTTACCATCACAGGTAGCGGCCATGAACTTGCCGTTCGCAGAGAAGTCCACCAGAAGAACAGTGCCCGGGTGTCCTTTGAGATTCTTGAGCAGCCAAGGATGGCTGAATTCCGATTTCCCTTTCCATGTCGTGCGTTTCTTCGTTTTCCCACTAACTTTCGTTTCAGTCGAAGCCGTTTCAGAATTCAGTTCTTCCGCGGGAGCACCTGTAAAATAAGGTGAACAGATTATAAATATAAACCTAAGAATCTGATGACGCCTTAAAAAGGGGTAATGAACTTTAAATTTTTGCAATCTCGATCCGTTCGATAAATAAAAAAGAAGCGGTCTAATAATTTAAATGTTGTTAGTGCACAGCCAGTGACGGGTCATTCACTCATTGACAAAATTCTTTAGTGAGTCCTGTTATACAAAAATAAATATGCGCGCGCCAACACGCGGTACTTAATCAGGTAATGACCCACCTCCAATCTTTTCGTAAATGTAATTAAAATTGTAGTGCAAAAGATTAGCAAAAACTTGAAAAAAATGTCGTTCTATGATATGAATATCGTCCTAAAATGCTTTAGGTATGCCTCATAACGCTTTAAACTGGAAGTAGGTTGACGTGATGCTTATAAAAATACCGTTACAGTCATGACTAACGGACAAAAATTTCTGAACAGATATAACATACATGGTATATCTTGTTACAATATGTAGAGCCGATAGTTTCCTCGTACCTGCCTCATGTAGGATTAGAACATAAGATGATGATGTCAGGCACACGTCATGGTAGTCGTAGAAGCGTGACTAAGCTAAACATATTGTTCGCTATTTTATATCATTTAAAAATTATGGAGGTCTGTCTATTTATGTAAATGCATAACATATTGGATATTTTTTAATTGTTATGTTTATTGTTATTTATAAACTTCCTAGTTTGTCAATGGTATTTAGGCGCTATAATTTATAGCTGTGCAAAACACGACATCGGGTAATTGACCTGAAAACCCACCTAAGAAACGTAAATGATGACGGTTCAGATCTAGTTGATTGAATATTATCTCATACCGTTTCATTCCAATACCTGTATACTAAAACAAAGAATGATTCAGTATTAGTCATATGAAGGTATGTTACAGTGAATCGGATTCACTGTCCTAGACGTTCGTGGAACCAAATGAGCATAAAAACATCTCGCTCGGTTTGATTGTCTTACCGAACTGTAATATTTTTATTTCTCTTATTATTTTAATTTGCAATGCCTCAAGCTTAATGACGTTATTGTTTTAGTTACTGTTAAAAAACGAAATGTCGTTGCCATGCGAAATACATACATTATTTCGAAAGACTAAGGCTATTGTTATAGTCAAGTTGTTAGCTAATTTACTTCACATATCTGTAACAGATCGCAGATTCTGAATAATACAACGGAAGCGAAGAAAGGTCTCGTTAATACAATACATTATGAGAAAGTCGACTTGGTTCCTTTTTTGTATTGTATTGCACTTTTTTTGTGAGCACATTCTACCCATACAAAACGTTGGCGGCAGATGGTGTTTTGTTGCATTTCATTTGGAACAAAAATTCCAACCATGGTCTGAACAGGCATAAATCCTTTTTTTTGTATGTGTGAGTGAATCATGCGGTCTCCAGGCATGCCAGCTGTTGTTACCTAACCGACGCATCTTCTGCGAACAACTTTTCCAAGAAGGTCGGCTAATTACATCGAATGCAACATGAGAATCAAATCCTTATATCTCAGTTGTCTGCTTTAACGACTTAATGGAACAAATATAAGTACTTCATATGCATGAACGTAATATATATATATATAATTATTAAGATGCTTTATCATTACAATTCGGAAAGTTAGATACTGATTGATTAGTGCTTTATTATTTATTAATTCATAAATTATAAACATGATCTGTCGTTTCATTCATTAATGAATTTTAAAATGTCGGTTATCGATCTGGTGTCATCAAACTCGGAAGTAACTGTATAATATTATTCAAGAGACTAGTATAGCGTAAAGTTGCAATAATGATGATACTTTTTATTTTAGAGGTATATTTAAATGAGCAACATGATTACGGGCATCGAACTGGAAACCTCTCGTGCGATGGGCTATCGGGACCTCTAGACTGAGTCAGTGAGCAAGCCGGTCGTCGAACTCTGGCTCCCTAGAGGATATTTAACGCTAACATCCGATTTCCGATCAACCCATCATTATATTTAAATATAAGTTCGTAAAACTTTTGTTGAAATAAAATCAACAAACATTTACTGTTTATATTTTAATGTCTCGAAAGTAAGCGACTTTAAGCTTCTTACGTAAGTTAATGTTCACTTAAATGGCAAGAGAAAGTGAGGCAATTCATGCTGCACTGAAACAAAACTCTAAGGAATTGTGTAGCTTTTATTTTGGTTTGAATATATTTCCAATGCGATTTGTTATTTTATGTTATAAAAAAGAAAATAGAAATATGACTTAAACCACAGAGAAATTATTAGTACTATGTTCTTTAACTCAAAATTACAAGGTATCTAGACATTTTTTTTGCCTCTTTTGACCTGGAGTGAAGGAGTTGCAAGCTTGTAGGTATTAAAATTATATACAAAATTAATAAATTAATACCCTGCCTAATATAGTTAGCTAACAAACAGTTGGTCTTATTGTAAACAAAATTAGACTACAATATAGATTAAAACCACAATAATAACATTGTAATAGGTATGTTACATGTTGTTAGGTATTAAATAACCTTATATTTTTTATAAATACAGGTGCAAAGTAATAAATGTGACCTAAACAGACACAATAAGAAACATTAACATAAAATGATTCATACAGTAAATAAATTCATTCTCATTATTAAACAAATAAATGAGGTTTTCTGTAACACTGTTTTATTCAATAACATTTGTTCAGATGTTCAGTGTCATGTAACGGTGAATTAAAATATAATGGTCTGTTACTTTAACATACAGAATGTCATACCAGCTTGATAAAAACAATAATAATCAAAGTAAATGTCAGGACTAGTTGTAATTAGGTGTAGCAAAAATATTTTGATTACAGAAAAATATGTGGATTTTAATTCAGGACAATTAAGATTTAATATATTAATTAATACTAGTTTGCTACTCATATTGTAAGTTTGATAAATGAAAAAATATAAATACATTTTCAACCTAATTTAACTGTTAAAACTAAACTACTATAAATTTAATGCATCAAATGATTAGAAATATTTTTTTACAGCCTTGCATGCTTTCTAACTTAGTCACATGGACCATAATAAAGGTTATGAAAATTAGTATAAACCCATGTGATAAAAAATTCAGAAGGTAGTGCATAAAAAAAATGTTAGTCATTTTTTAAACATGCTTTTTTACTTAAATTATTGTAAACAAAAATCTACCTATTAGTTTAAAAAAATAATATTAATTATTAAATATATTTTCCTTATCTAGCCACAAGGCACAAACCCATGTTCAATAATATAAACTTTTAGTAGTTAGAATTTAATGTAAATTTACTTATTCATTATTATTTTAGGAGAGACCTTAATAAGATGTTTTTATCCAAATATTCATTCCACATGTTTAATTACCATTATAACTTAATAATAAAATTATGTTAAGAATTCTACTGTTTCCATTGTAAATTTTTCCTGTAGGAGACGCGCTTACCACATGGGTAGTTTTATTTAATTGCATACATGCAAGCATGGCGGTATATAGCAATTTACACATGAATGCCATGTTTTTGAAAGTTTAGATTAAGTTCAAGGAGGCGTTAGTTTAGCGGAATAAGTGATGTACCTATTCATAAGAACACATACGTACGAAGTGTGTCAGCTGCATTCTTCGGATACAGTTATAGCTTCGTCCGTTCACATCGAACAAAAACCGCAAGAGATTCAACCAGTTAGATACCATTCTGCCGCCTATTTTTCTTAGACCACATTATCACTACCCAAGCTCATTATTCTACTTACTTTGTATTTGTTATACTAATTATTTTTTATATCATTTATTAAACAAGCGTAAAACTTACCTGTATCGCTCTCAATCTCATGTTTTAGTGCTTCCTTTTTCTTACTTTTAAAAGCGGTCTTGTATACAAAATGTAATATTACACAAATAAAAATTGTTGTTCCCGCCAAGAGGAACACGTTAAAGTTTTGACCGGCTTGAATATCGCCCATTTTCACTCAAAATTCTTTACGAAAACGTTTTATGGACACAGAATCGAAAATCACGACAGCTACGATCACGCGGTCACAAAGTCACAATAACTGACCACAGATGTTTTAACTTGACTGAACGACGAACGTCTGAACCGAACGAGTAGAGTGAATGAAATGATCTACTAAAGTAGCAGAGATTCATAGTTCGTTCGTGCTACTTTCGCAAGGACGTATTGTAAAGCTGGTTTGGAATAGTATGGATCGCGAACAAAAATATCTTGTTATTTTTGTTTTAAGATTTTTCGCACAAAGTATAAAAATAATTTACAGCTTTTAAGACCATGAGTAATAGACATTATATAATCAAAGGAGTAATAGTTATTCCTTAGGTAAATTCAAGATTTACCGCGAGGTACGCTACCGCTGTAGTCAAAGAAAAATTAAAATTTCGGTAGAATTGAATGGAATCATTTATTTTGTTGGAAACAAAGTAATTACAGATTAGTTTTTAATGACGTCTTTATAATTATTTTATATGGTTTAAAGTAAATAACGTTATTGCCATTTTACGCCACGACATGGCCACGACGCGGCGGCGACGCGATGCGACGGTTCTCTTTATGCACAGACTTCATATGGTTTTTTTTATTCATTTATTTCTGACTGCTTTTTATTTAATTTTGAAAAGTCACCAGTGAGTGTACAGGCAAGTTATATGATAACTAATGGCAAAATATTTATGTTGGCATTCGTTTCAAATAACATACAACATGGCCGGTAGCGATCACCAGGACAGCATATTATAATAATAGAAATCAGTGTTGAGAATATAACCTATGCTCTTTTCGTACTTACAGCAATGGATGCAGTATTGCAGTATATATTAATGCCATCTCGAATAACAATTGAGTAAATTATGCTCCTAGCTTCTTATGTATAAAATATATTATGTAATATTTTCTTGGGTTTTATCGCTGAATGATTTTTCATTGAAGGGGCTTTCATAAAGTTTTACCTCCCTAAATAAATATTATCATAATTTTGTTGGGTGGAACTTCTTGAATTTTTAAGTACTGGTTGACGATGATTAAAATTGAAGAAAAATAAACAAAGATGTCAAATGCCACACACCAAACGCAATTATTCTAGTTATGATGAATTAAAATAAAATACTTCTTTTTTTATAAAATAACATGCCAATGGGTAGGAGTAGGAGCAGCAGGTAAGAAACTAATTTTATAATATATTTTTTGGTGTCCTTATGATATTCTTTAATACGTAAATAGTTCTAGAATTTGAATTATTAAAAAAAAGCAAAAATAAATATTTTATCCTTCATTATTTCAAAAATTCATAAATGGAACGCGTCTTTAAAAATTGTGCCGTCATGTTGGTCTGTATGCTTTTTCATGCCGTCTTTTTCTTTCATGCTTACACAACCGTTTGAAAGACTGAGAGAGCAACAACTGTTCTAAATTTAAAATTTCTAGAAAGTTGTCGCTTTTCAGTTGCCCACTCCAAGATAGAATATTGACAGCTAGACATTGTGAATTGTCAGTTTATTGGAAGTGTTGTTCGTGTTCGAATAGTATTTGCGTGTAACAGAAGTTTTTTAAAGTTAATCAAGAATGCCTCGCCGAGGACGATCAGCAAGCCCTCCTCCTGCGCCCCAACGACGGTAAGCTTATTTAATACACGTGATATGTGATTATATAAAAAAAAAATCGATGTGCGAAGATAACCTAGTGTGCTGTTTTCAGGGCTGCACCTCAACAGAGCTATGTCCCAGCTCGTGCTGCTCCTGCGGCTCCAGCCCCCGCTCCTGCGGCAGCTATGGGCCAGCCTCAGCAGCCCTCGATGTTTAGCCAGATGGCTGCCACAGCCGGAGGTGTCGCCGTCGGATCTGCAGTGGTACGTAGTTCATTATTACGTAACGTAAACATTGATATTTTTGACCTTAACCTTAAAATTTATATTTTTCAGATCATATAATATTAAAATTTACCCCGTCTTTTTACAGTTCAATAAGTTTGGCTAGGACTGGCTTGGCGCCAAGCTATGAGGAGACAGTCACATGTTATCGTGACGTTATCATGATTCAGTTCTTTTTTGTTTACATCATTTGACATTTTGCACAATAAATATATTTATTGCATGTTTCATTATTGGCACTATTGGCTTATTCTCTTTTAGAATATGATTAATATGTTTTCCTCACCATGTAATTTCTGCATTAAATTGCATCATTATATATCTTTTGTTGCAGGGTCACGTGGCTGGTAGTGCCTTAACTGGCTTGTTCAGTGGTGGCGGCAGCAGCGAGCCAGCTCAGCAACAGGCACCACAGCCCGCTGCTCAAACTCTTAACCAGTACCAGAACCAGCAGCCCCAGGGACCCTGTGCTTGGGAGATTAAGCAATTTATTGAATGTGCCCAGCAGCAGCATGACTTGAGCCTTTGCGAGGGATTCAATGAGGCTCTGCGTCAATGCAAAATTAACAACCACATGTAAATTTAGATAATCTTCAAGGTGCCATACTATCCTAATCATAAAATTGTGTAAAATGATTTACTTTTTTCCAACTTCTATATTTATGTTGTACAAGAGATGTGTACACTCAGTCTATTCCATCAAAGGCTTTTTTAAAATTAGAACATTTGTTTTGAATAATGAAATTGGGCACCTTCCTAGTAGTTATTATTTCTAATAGATTTATGGAAATATAATTTCCATGCAAATAGCAAATTAATAGTGTTTTTATTATTCTTTTACTTTATTATTTTAATATTTAAGACAATTTATTGTGATGTAGAATTCTATAAACGCAATTTATCCATTTCTTTTACGTAACTTTTAGAACATTAAAAAAAAATAAAAAACCAAAAACCCAACTTCCTAGTTTTATTTCATATTCCTACAGTTTGACTGGAGTTGAGTCTGTAAATGTATGCAAATGTTACAAAGATTTCCATGTAATGTAAAAAGTAAATTACATTGCAGGCTTGACTCAAATTAATTACCTCTCAGCTAAACCACCATTGTGCACATTTGAACCTTCGATTATACAGCAGTTCTGCTGGTACTACAACAGAAATGTGTAAACAGTGTCATCCTAAACGATACAACTAGTATGTACTCATATTTTTTTATTATTAATAATAAAATGTCTTCTCGCCTCTTCCTAAGAGCTCTTACACACGAACGGCATGTTGCTAACGGCAGAGGTAACTGCAGCCGTCGACGTGTCGGCGGCATTCGTAGACGCGTCGACTGCAGCCGTCGACATTTCAACTTCGCTGATCTTCGAAGTTGAAACATGGACGGCTGCCGTCGACATTTCAACTTCGCTGTGTCGACGGCTGCAGTTACCTCTGCCGTTAGCAACATGCCGTTCGTGTGTAAGAGCTCAAGAGGTTAGTGTTGCCTGTTTGAGACTAATCTGAATATTTGATAAATTTCAGTAATTAATATGATATGGTGTATTTGTGTATGCTTATTGCTTAGCAAAACTAATAGTAGATTAGATTTACAAAATTAAATATTAATGTAGCATGATTCTTTATACAAAGCTTAGAATTTGATGCGAAGTCGGGTTGCATACATACCTACTAAAGCTATATATTCAACAGCGGAAGTCGCGGAGCCCGTTCCTCGCGGGGGTATCAACATGCCCCGGCCAGGAGCCCCCCTGTTATTGTTACTCCGGCCCCTCGGCGCTCCATGTTCAGAGACGCCGCTGCCGTTGCCGGAGGTGTAACTGTGGGCACGACTGTGGTAAGATGATAAAAGGACCATTACACTAGTCGAAAGGTTAATAGCCTGTCAGTAGCCCCCTCTCTGAGCTTCATGGTCCCGGTGCTCTGCACCACCTACACCTATGATAGCTCTACTCTTCTGCTTTGATCAAGCTGCAGGGCACAGTGGAGAAGGCAGGCAGTTTTATTGTATGTATTACGCCAACTTTTGTTCAAATATTGAGCCGTGTCTTATTGTAATTTTAAGAGGGAATATAAAATTTAAATCCTATGTTTAAAGTGTCAGCTTTGTCACAATTTTTAGTATAAGTAATAATTATGTAATTTACGATAAGGAGATACTTAAATCGTGAACTTTGCTTATTTAAAAGAAGTCTTAAACTTCTTTACATCATTGAAATTGAAATTTTTCGTACATCTTAAATTATGAGTATTTAGGTATTTCTAAACATCATTGTACTTTAGCATTCTTAGGTATCATTATTTGACAGTAAAATGCTATGGCGACACGGGTAAATCTTTAGAGTACAATTATTTTAACGTGATTTCTTCAAATTTGTAGGGTCACTTGGCAGGAGAAGCAATATCGGGATTATTTGGCGGCGGTAGTCGACGACGTGAAGACGTCGCACAACATTTACCGCAGGACTACAACTACTCCCAAGAGCCCAGTGGCCCGTGCGCCTTCGAAATATCACAGTTCCTGCAATGCGCAAATAGCCACCAAGACTTGCAAGAATGTCAGGAGTTCAATGATGCTCTACGAGAATGCAAGCGCCGCAACCGTTCGTACAATACAGCATATTCTTACAAACTTATTAATCATAATATTTACAAGTTGCTCCACTCTATTTTTGTCTTATGATATGCAATTATTCATGTAAACAAAGTGCTTACAATTACTACACAAGTAAGTAATTTGGAACACAAAGTCTCAAAACGTACCACGTAGGTATGTTACCTACTTATATACTTACAACAAATAACTACACTACTAAACTTCTTCACTAATATTATCTACCTACATACATAAAGAGGTAGAAGTTTAAACATATTTTGGACATGCTTCATTTGGGCTGTAATTTTTGTACGCCATGAAACCAATACTGTTGCCAAAATATGTGACATAAAATAAGTGTTGTCTTATTTCAGGTATACCGTAGCCCAAAGTCCAGTATGGCCGAACTACAACAACATGCAACAATAATTACCGATCCTTAATAAAAAATAAATTTATTCAAACGTTTGTTGTTTTTTTTTTTTAATAAATAAATTTTATAAGTGAACTAGGCTATTTAGGCGTTAAGATTATAAATAAAAAACAGTGGTGAATCCACACTTTTACATTCGAAATTAACGTCTGTCTTTGCGTTACGCTCTCACGGCTAAATCGCTGAACCTATTTTGATGAAACTTTGTATGGTCTTAGTTTGGATATCAAAAAGCACATATTGTTCTGCCGCAATAACCGAGCGCGGGTTGAGACGCGGACAACAGCTAGTATTTAATATAACCCTAATAATTATGAACCTTTTTGTCTCGGGGTGAAAAACTAATAACTTCAATCTAATATAATATATAATAATACAATATAGGGGAAATGGTAAAGTAAATGGCCACATGCGACATAAATAAAGACAATTTCTATTAAAAATAAATTTGACAGAAATAAATAAAAGCTTTTCCTTTCGGTTTTGTCTTGGTTTTGTATTCAGTCACCTTCACACCTGGTTTTATGAAGTAGTTTAAAAATAAATAAAAAAATAAATAATTACAGTAATTGGCCACATTATAATATTTTACTAGATTACTACAAGTCTGTGCGGAAAGAGAACCGTCGTGTCGTGTAATTGAGGGCGCTGCTGTGCTTAATTATGGTATTTGGTTTTATTGACGGTTGCCTTGACTGTATACTTTGGATTATAAAATTATGTTAGAACGTAATATTTCAGATGTCGTCTTCATAAAAATTATATTATGGAAGTATAATCGTAGTATGTAAGTGTAATCATTATGTTAATTCTATTTCACGCCACGATGAGGTTCTCCTTCCGCACAGACTCTGATCACTATTAATTTTATATTAATATATATACAATTATACATCGATTTAAAGTATAGATTTTATATCCAACAATTTTGAAAACTTATTTTAAAAATATATATGGGAAAATAATTTGAAATGGCCAACGACTGAATAGGGGCCAATAACTTTACCATTTGCCATATTTATTAAGTTTATGTACCTAAGGTGTCCTTATATTTGGACTAATGGACCTTGGGAACTAACGAATAAAGAAATCTAGTAATTTTATACGTTGCACGCGTTGGTCTAATTAGATCTCATGATTATTCAAACTACTTAAACTTATCTTTAATGTCTTTATTGTAGTATTGCATAAGCTTAACGTAATAATAATAGAATAGGTAATTCAAAGTACCTACCATCGTTTTCAATTAGCATTTGAGTTCCTATAATAATAATTATAATCAGTCAGAGCATGCTATGAGAATATACACAAGATAATAAACACTTAGATTATATTTTCTTTAAATTCATAGAGTCACGGGGCAGGAGCAGCAATATATATCCGAACTAAGAAAAAAAAGCCCGAGCGACTTCGAAATATAGACATCACAGTTCCTGCAATCGCTGCATTGCGATTAAAACTTGCAAGAATTTCAGATGTTTAATGAAGCTCTAAATCAATGCAAGCGACTAAACCGTACGTAGTTAAACTAAAATTATCTTCCAAAACCATTACTTAGGCTAATTTACAAGTTAACTGCCATTGATCAACACGCTAAGATGATTTATCTATAATATGTATGTATTTAGAAATATATAAGTATGTTTATCAGTTGTCTGGTTACCATAACACAAGCTCTGCTTAGCTTGGGATCAGATAACCGTGTGTGAGTTGTCCCGGAATATTATTATTATTATTATTTACAAGTTGATCAAATCTATTTCTGTCTTATGACCTAGAATCATTGACACGTACCTAAATAATGCTTTTTCAGTACCTACCTGGATAAGTAGGTACAGTTATCTATTTTATTTTATAACTAAAACCTAGGAAGGCATTCATGATGACCCAGATAGCACTTCAATCTTCTTATATATAAAATTCTCGTGTCACAATGTTAGTTACCATACTCCTCCGAAACGGCTTGACCGATTTTTATGAAATTTTATATGCATATTCAGTGGGTCTGAGAATCGGCTACTATCTATTTTTCATACCCCTAAGTGGTAGTAGGTAGGTAGTAGGCAGGTGCTAGGTAGAAAAAATTGCATTGCAACGCATGCCGGGTACAGCTAGTAATATAATAAATTAATTAGTACAATGTTAAAACTAGCACATAGCGTAGTGGCACCAGTGACCGACAAGGACCAGTAATCGACACTTTATTTTTTTTATTCAATAAAATAAGAGTAGGAAACCGATTTCTTAATATGACGACACTGTAACATAGAAAGCACACTTTTGACTGGCTCCCATTGACATTTGAGAAATATTTACTGTTTTATTTTGAAAGTAGCGGTGTGACACCTGATTGTGGCTAGAGTACCGGTGAAAAAAACAACATTTCTTACTGGAATCGTTAAGGAAGTGAGTACATTTCTTTGTTAATTATGCTAATGTATTGTAAGTGATTTGAATTTTATGAGTTTTACGGGTTTTTATAAGAACTATAGGGTGGAATTTTGTTATAACGCAAGTTTAAGATTATTTTGATATTAGTAAAATGTTGGTGTCGATCACTGGTTCTCACAAACTGACTTTTCCAGTAATCGACACGTGTCGATAGTAATTTTTTGATACATTTTTTTTATTTGACAAGCGAGTATAGCTCTTCTTACTTTGCTTCTCGGTAGATATTTGAAGTAAACTAATCAAAGTCGAGCTACCAGTAATCGACAAGTGACGATTATCTATACTTATAATAACAATCTGTAGAAGTGAAAATTCTGTACGTTGAAAATATCAAAAAAATAAATGGCGGGGGATGTTACTAGACCGACACCGAAGCCAAAAGTGTGAAAAAAAAAAATTTTGTCTGTCTGTCTGTCTGTTTGTTCAGGTATCACGCAAATTCACACCGGTTCGATTACGATGAAACTTGGTATAATTATTCTTTATTATCCTGGGCACTACACTGGGTAGTTTTTTTCCCAGAAAAGTATAAAAAAAATAAAAAACAAACTTAATTTTGCGGTTAAAAACTCATTGATATGTTTCGTCATCCACGCGAACGAAGTCGCAGGCACAGCTAGTTGGGGAATAATATGTGTCGATGATTGGTTTTACAGATGGCTCCGAGAAAAAATTATACTCCCGACCAGTAAGAAAAAGCAGCAGCAGCTGTAAAAAAATGGCGAAAAGATTTTCAATCAGGTCACGTGTCCTGACGCAACTTTAACATTTCTTACCCAACAAAAAAAGTGTACAACGCCGCTAAAGCAGTTTTCACTTAAAAAAATATAATTGATCAAAACAGACTCAAAGAGTGCTAGTCATTTTGTCAATATCTTCTGTCTTGTATATATACAGGGTGTTAAGAAAACCCTGTCCGACCCAAAAGGGTGTTAAAGGGTTCACAATCACAAGCCCAAATAAAATATCAAATTTGGAATATTCATGATAAAAATAATAATAATGGATTTCGAAATGGCCTATTTTTGCCCCGAAATTCCCTAATTTGAGATTAAAACAAAAACTATAAAACCAATTTCGTCGGTATTTTTGGGGGGCCTTTTGTTTAGTAAATAGGTAGCATCTGTTCTTTTGAGAAAAAAAATATTTTTGAGGTTATAATTTTTTTTTCTTTTTTTTCAATTTTTTCCACATTTTTGTAATTGGATATCGATACCTAAAAACACCTTCACGGGTCGGACAGGGTTTTCTTAACACCCTGTATAATAATTTATACACATTATAAAGAGAAATATGGTTATTGTACAGTGGACAATAAATGCATACTTATTAAACAGGTAATTTTATTTTAAAGACCCACTAATGGGGTGATGATTTGGCACATACACTTTATAGATAATAGTCGATAACTGGGGTGTCGGTAACTGGTAACTGTCGATAACTGGGGTGTCGGTAACTGGTAACTGTCGATAACTGGGGTGTCGGTAACTGGTAACTGTCGATGACTGGGTGTCGATTACTGGAGATTCGGTGTCGAAGACTGGAGATTTGTACACTTTTTCCTATTTTTGATTTTTTTTCTAGTCTGTGTATAGTAAATAAAAATAATACATTCTATTCTTATCTCAAGAATATACCTTACCATACTCAATTGTTACTTTTGGTTTAGAGGTGACTAATTGACCTTTAATTTAATAAAGAAGCCCACTATCTCCTTAAAGTGTCGATCACTGGTGCCACTACGCTAATTATAATTATGTAAATAATGTTTTTTTTTCTTCAGATACAATTCATTATTTGTAGATTCACTTACCTACTTCAATATTAGTTTCAGAGACGCCATGGTCATTGCCGGGGGTGTTACTATAGGCACAGCTCTGGTAAGATGATAAGCGGACTATATTCATTAGTAGTTTGGGTTGGTCTAGTTAGTTAAACAAGAATATCTTTAGTCTACCTATTTCTAAGCTCCATCAGTTTCAAATCAGCATTTATGTAACCACAATCATTATAATGGATATGGATCTACAGTAAAATGCTACGAGTATCGACACGGATTTTGAATATTTAGAATTCAATTTCTTTAAATTTATAGGGTCACTTGATAGGTGCCTTTATTTTTGCATCATTTGGGGGTCCGTGCGACTACGAAATATCACAGTTCCTGGAATGTGCAGCTCGCCATCAAGACTTGCGAGAATGTCACGAGTTCAATGAAGCCGTAAAACAATGCAAGCGACTAAACAGTACGTAACTACTCTAACACTACAATACTCTTACAAAATTCCTCCGGAAGGTTCATATTTGACGGAACATGCGTCGCGTATATCGGTCGCGTAACGCGACGCATGTTCCGTCAGATATGAACCTTCCCTTATGGTCATTTACAAGCCGGTCAAAATCTACGTCTTAATATGTTCTTACAAATTTTCTGTATTTCATAATTAATTACTTATTATGGTCTGGGTCATTATAAGTATTTACTTATTATGACCCAGCAATTTGCGGGCAACGAAACTGCTGGAAGTAGAAAACCGATAGGATTATACCTAAAATAAGTTTTATATTTATGTGATTATGGTTGTTTTTCCTTCAGATATAAGGTGAGGCACAATCAACAAACGGCGGAACTACAGTGAAAGCATATAGCAATAGTTACCAATCTTATTTAAAAATAAATAAATTATGAAGGTATTTTGTCTTTTACTCCTATCAAATATAGTTAACTACTTGCAGAAAACTTTAAGTTTCAGTAATTATGGTTCAATTAAATATTTAGTATAAGACGCGTCAATGATTAAAACAACAAATACAGTGTGTATATGTATAAACTTAAACTTTATTTACACAAAAGTACACTTGTGACATTTTGCAGCATAAATAATCCAATGTTCTTTTAGTTGTAGATAAACAAAAAACAGTTCTGACATGGTTATTGGAGATTTATCTTTACAATCCTGTATTTACATAAATAATTAAATTTAATAATAATAACGCATTTCAAATCTCATGTAATTTTTATTTGTGCTTAATCCATGAAAAATGAAATGCATGTCATAAAATGATATACATTTTTCGCACTATGTACATAATGTATGTACATAAAGTACTAAGTAGATATCTGATATTTTTACAATTTGGCACATTGAAATTTCTTGTGTGTTCATTTATTTATTCAATGCCTGACTTATAATGAAATTCTTTGGGCGATCAAAACAAATACTTGTTTTGTGAGATTACTGACCGAAAACAAATATCGTAACGATTAACTTTAATAGACTTGTAAGATATATAACTATTGAAAAACAACATGCGTTGTAAAGTGATAATTAAATTATTTAACTTTGACAATACATGAGCAAGTTTTACACGGAGTAGCGACCGTGTGCAACAATACATTGTAGAAAAGTATAACATCACGAGAATACATTAACAAATTTACCAAAATTTTCGAATTTACGTGTAAGCTGTTCGTTCGATTTATAAAGGTGGAAGTCTTCGCTGCAATGCAGTAGTATTACTTCATCGTGCACAGAAATTTTACAAACATTCAAATGTCGTCGTTTATCTTATTTACTAATAATTCCATTAACAGTACATTTTAACGCTTAGCTAAATCAGTCTAATTCTTAAAGCGACATTAATGTCTAACAATAAAGCTTAAACAAATGCTATACAAATCATACACTGGAAATTTTCAAGTACATAATAAGGCCACCATTATGTTAATTGTTATGCAACCAATTTACATCGACAACTAATAATATAATTAATTAGTACAATGTTAAAACTGACACAAACTAATAATATGTTAACAGGGTTTTATTCAGATATAAACAACTTTACAAATGTAATTAATTATTCTAAACAAAGGCGGTTCTTGTTATTTATATATTAGTTTTCTCATTGAAATTATAATGATAAATTGATGTTTATATAATTTGTTACTACATAGTGTTAATGTTTATTGATGTTTGTCCGACTTTGTTTAACTGGCAATGATTCAAATTATTTGGTGACAAATACATCTCTGTTTAGTTCAGCAGAGCTTGAACAATGAGAACTTCCGAATCAATTTAGCTGCAGAAAAAAGTAATTATATAAGTTGATCTGATTTACATATAATAATTTCTTCATTATTAATTTGTAAATATACTTCAAATTAAAGTTTGTCTAAAAGGCTATTCGGTTTAATTGTGGGATGGCATTATACAAAGTGTGATGCATTTATAAAAATCATTCTAAAACCGGCACTATAAGTGACCCCTAAAACATACAGTTAAATATAATGCACCCATACGATATAAAAATCTTTATGAATTTATCAACATTTTAATAGATGATCACAAAAATTATGCACCAGTTTTTATTAACATGTTAATATTAAACAGATGTAAACGTCGAGCCAGCGGCGAGCTTCAACTTCAAAAACAATTTAAAGCTTTGCATAATTTACAAACGTAAACTTTTGAGTCACGCAACGAATTTTATTCTATTGCAACGCTAACGGACGTGTCGGTGTAGTAGCATCGTATTTTTATTCGAGGAAACCTTACGAATCTACAAAATTAGCACTATATTTACAGGCCATTGACAAATTAAATATGACACATAAATCGCGAAGTACAAAACGACATCCGTGGGAAGGAGGGCAAGCGAGCGGCGCGGCGGCGGTCACAAGCGCATCTCCCACAGGATGAGGTGCGCGTCCTTGGGGTTGGGGTCCGCGGCGGGCTGCGGGCGCTCGGCCGCGTCCGCCGTCTGCCGCCAGTCCACGTACCCGCGCCCGCCCACCACCGTCAGCACGGAGCGCCGCGCCGCGCCCTCGCCCACCACGAAGTCCGCGCCGCGCAGGCTGCGGGCCGCACTGCGCGCCTCGCCCGCCTCCGCGCGCGACACGGACCGCTCCGAGCGCTCGGACGCGCTGGACTTGGCCGAGCCCGAGTCGGGCGTGGACGCGGCCACCGGCGCCAGCGCCGCCGCGCCCGACGCACCCGAGCTGGTGCGCGACACGCCCCGCAGCGCCATGGACTCCTCGCTGCCCGACGACGTGCACAGGCTGGACGCGCGCGAGTCCACCGACCAGCTGGACAGGTCCAGGCTGCGCGGCCGCCCCGCGCGCATGCGCAGGCGCCGGTCCAGCGTGCTCACCCTGAAGGGGATCGCCGCCAGTTCGGGGTCGCTCCGCCGTAGCGCTTCGCCGCCAGATCCATTCACGTCTGCTTCACCCACGCAGTCCTTTACGAACATCAGATCTCCATAAAGACCATATACGTCGCATGCATTCAGGTTCGCGCACTTTGGTAAGGTTTTACTAAGCCGAACATCTCCTGGCTTCTTCCGTCGTACTACAGCCGACTGTACACGTTGCGGTCGGTACGGGCTGGCTTCTTCTGATATTCTCCTCTCTAGTTTGGGTTTCTCTGTGTCGTCTTTGCCATCTTCCTCCTTAAACTCCTGGAGTGTGTTAACGGTCTCGGCGAGGGCGCGAGCGTTAGAAAGATTCCGGCGCACCGTGTTAACGTCCACGTCCCTAGTCTCCGGCATGAGCGAGAGCAGGAAGGACACGGGTCCGGCGTGCGCGTGGTACGAGGCCGCGATGTGTCCGCCCACGAGCGGCAAGCCCTCCAGCTTGGGTAGCGGCACGGTCACGCTGACGCCGGCCGTCGTGCCCACCCACAGCAGGCCCTGGCAAGCCAGCAGGGCTGACACGTACGCCGGCTTGCTCCCTTCCCGCGCGCCGATCGTCTTCGCAACGTCAGCTGCGATGTCAATGTTTTGGAGGTGTTCAAATGTTTCAGCGTGATACAAGCTCACGTACGTCGAATCTGAGAAAGCAGTCCAGAGGCCGACGCCGGAGTGCGCTAGGTATTTAACGGAGCGGTCGCCGTCGCCTTTGAGTTCTAAGATGCGCATGATTTCGGCGGTGAGGGCGTTAATGGCGAAGACGCGGCGTCCGCACGTGGCGTAGATGATGCCGTCGACGGGCAGCACGCAGTGCACGGGCCGGTCACCCAGCTCCACGGCCAGCGGCTCCTGCAGCGCCCACGAGTCGTCGTGGTTGCGCCGGTACACCGACACGCGCCCGTTCGACAGGCCTACGAACATGGCGTCGCAGTGATACCTTATTTGTGTAATAGACGCGATCGTTGGCACCTCTGACAACTTTTCCTGTTTTTCGGGCTCGATAGCCGAGAATATGATTATTTTCTTATCTTCGGTACCGAGCCATACAGTGTCACCACTTAACGTTGTCACTTGTCGCACACCTCGTGCGAATTCCATTGAGGTAACCTGCAAAAAAGGAATGCAGTTAAGCGACACGCTCTAACATGTGGTCCCACTGACAAAAAATGGCTCCTATATACAACTGGGGTAACTAAAAGTAGCTATCATAAGTTGTGTAGTACCTTGGTGTCGGGCAGGTCGAGCGTGACGAGCGTCTTGAGCTTGGCGGCGCGGTGGGTGAGCACGGCCACGTGTGAGTCAGCCGCGCCCGCCGCCGACACCCACAGCAGCGAGCGAGCGCGACGCAGCGGGGCGCCGCGCCCGCCGCCGCGACACGTGTAGAAACACCCGCAGCGGACCTAAACATAAACACCTTGAGTAATTGCCACAGAATTGATAACATCATACTGTACATAAATAATCAAAATCGGTACATAGTTCATGCCTTTGCGAGCGATGAACATAGACATACACAGCTATGTTCACTTCTACACTCATATTTAAAAAATAAAGATTAGAAAGTTAAACATGAGCATGCCTAATATAATTCATTCTGCATTTGAAATTTAACCTCGAGTATATAACGACATTTTCTACTAGAAATTGTTGGAAATATTGTTTGGAGACGAAGTAAATAAATAAATAAACTCGCCAAAAACTCACCTCAGTAAGTTGCCGTGACGAATACACGGGCGTAGCGGCGACAAACAGAGGCATCTTGTGCGCGGGCGCCAGTTGCGACGGGAACCTCCATGCGGGCGAGTTGGCCGACGCCTGCGCTAGTTGGGCCAGTCTCAGCTCCGTGGCCCACGCCAGTCGAGCACCCGGCTCGTTGGCGCGGAACGTTAGAGGTTCTTCCCGGCCACGGATTGTCAGTTGTAAGCAGCATGAGTCTACCCATGCCATCTCGTCGTCCTTTTTCTGTGGATGAAAGAATTTTGTTAATATTGTTTTAGATATTATACCAAGTCAATTTGTTTAGTTCATATGGTAGTTAACAAGAAGTAAATAGAAGTTCTAAAAAAGTTTACGTAACAGTTAAAACCTACATCACGTGTCCCTTGAGACACAGACAAATATAGTCATCATTGTGTTACTAAAAAACAAATCAATTATGTTAGTCGCTAATTAGAAAAACATTACATGATGAAGGTACTCTGTTTAGAGCACATTTAACTTTGACCATAAATATAACTCTACATACACAGTGTTTTCCTAGTACCCTTTACTAAAGCCAGAAAGCGTTCGGGTAAGTCCGTCAAAGTTCGTAAAACCCACCTGTATACTCTGCTGTATATTCTGCAGCAGCGCTCTAAAGGTGTCGGCTCCGAGCTCGGGGTAGGGCATTCTGAGCGAGGCGGCGAGGTCGGCCATGCGCGACACGGTCTCGTAATCGTGCATGAGGGAAGACATCTCGCTGCAGAGAGAGTCGCCGGTTGACGTGGAAGGGACGCTGCTGCTCGAGTTTGATCGTAAGCTTCCGCTACGGTTCATACCTGGTGGGTGAAATTGGCATTTATGAATCGCAAGTAGGTATAATAAGATTTTTGTCTATGAGCGGTAACTCGTATGTGGAAGTATTTAATGGATAACCATACTTTAGCTACTGAAATAATTTGTATTTTATTTGAAACTGAGATCGTTCACAAAATATTCAATTGGAAAATAAAATAGGCTACATTTAATTCTTTACCTTGACGATTATATTTAGCTGAAAAATATTTGTGTGAATAGTAGAATTTGCATGGATTTGCTGTTTCGATCGCGTATGTAGGTATCCTACATATACCTACATATAAAATCAAAACAGATAAAATCGTTCTTAACACGCCATTGCTTTACATAAACAAAATACACATGTTTAAACTGTTATGTACTGCATAGTAACCTTGAGCGAGCACCCTGCTGAGCGTGGGCGAGGTGCCGGTGTCGAGCACGTCGACGTCTTGCACCGGATGCGCCCACTTGAGGCCGAGCCGCTCGGCGTCGTCGCTGCCCGCGCCCACCGACACGCACACCACGAGGTCGTTCAGCAGCAGCAGACGGCGCGGCTTGCATTTCGATAGACCGCCCGATTGGTTGAACTCCTGGGAAATTGTGGTAAGTAATACTGGTTATGTGGGTGTGGAATAAGGATGTAAAAGACGATAAGATAACATGTCACTCTTAGGGATTGATGTGTTTTAGCTGGTGCTTATCTAACTTTCATATTATTCTTGCCGTAGGTATCTGAATAAAAGAACGAAAAAAAAACAAACAATCGAATTAGGAAACTTTAATTTTGAGGTCAGTTAAAACATATATGGCTTATTCAGGGTCAGAGAACTGATATGCAGGATGACGATAAATACTTTCGACTAGAATTTCATGAAAATAATTATGTTAAATATACTAGATATAGGTCAAATCTTACCAATTGCAGGAGATCGTCTTGCCGCAACAGATGTCGCTTGTCAGCTCTCGAGGCGAGCAGTCGCGCGGCTCCGAAGCGTGCGGCACCGCCTGCTCCTCCCGCGCCCGCTACGCCGCCGCGCGTCAACCGCCGTAACGCTGCGCGGAATGCCTGGAAGTATGTAGATTATGTTATAAAACTGATGTGAAAACAAGGAAAACTATTTTTTTAATATTGGGATAGTGGATGTCATTGTTATGTTTAATGTTCATGTCATTTACTGAAAATGGTTGAAAATCACATTATTATACCAAGTCAGCAAGCGCCATTTTTCTATTTAATTAGCGTTTCTTGCTGTATAACTAAAGGAGCAGTTGTTTGTAGATATCATCAAAACTAAATACATTTAAATTGTTTTAGAATAGACATTCATTAGTCCTAACTAAACAAACAAAGCTATGGTGCACAAAAACTAACCTAATTACGATAGAAATAAAGTTTACATTTAATGGGTGTTTACCTGCGTCCTTTCGGCATCTCGTTTCCTCTCGTTCAATGCATCGGCTAGAGCTTCTAGCCTCGTCAAGGCACGTTGAAGGGAGACGCGGTCAGCATGGCCCGGGGGAGTGTGTTTTAATAAGTCCTGTAAATTAATTACATAAACTTTAGATTTGTCATATACCATGTACATCCTACGTATTTGAATCGAATTTAGAAAACATATTTTTCAGTTTTCTATTTAGTATCGATTGAGGTAAATTGTTACATTCGGAAAACTTTAAGGATCCTAACGCTTAATAAAAGATGTGCAAGAAACACACGTACAAGTGCTTATAAAATACTGAAGGAATCTATCCATTACCTAAAGCATAGTAAAAACTACCTACAGTACAATTTCACAAGGAATATATTGGAAAACCCCACATGTGTGTGACAGTGTGATTAAGTGGCACCTGTCTAGTAGGTACAAACGTTGAATAAATAACGCTGTGTCGGATCCAAAGGTCTAACTTGTTATAATGAGTATTAAATTACGTTTGTTATTCAATAAATATGCTGTGGTAACTAATTTGCGTATGTCACTAAACTACTTTTAAAATAACATTTACAGGTATTGCTGGTGATGAGCGTATAAGGGAGACTAGCCCATTATGGAACAGTTATTAAGTTTAAAAAGAAGGTGATATGATTTATCTTTCTTAATGCTCCTAAGATATAGTTCTTCATGTGTATTAGAAGTATTGGACTAGATAATTAGTTCTAGTCGTGACGAGTCATGTTTATATCAAGTAATGTCTGTCGCCTGACCTCTAATAACTAATTACTGTAGAATACTGATATCAAGATAAAACAAGTTGTCAACTTTCTTAACAAACTAATTGCATAACATCTTTTGGTGTCACATTATGTTATAAGAATTATTGTTCTATCAACTTCAACAAACAAAGTAAAGCATATTTTTCTACATTAGTATAACAAATCCTTTGGGATCAAAACTGTTTTGAATCACTGATATAAAGAACATACTTTGTAATACGACGTTATAGAACCAAGATTGTTCTAGTTACAACAAAAGATGAAACTGTAGAAAGATAGCAACTTTTTTTCTACTGCTTTTTTTTCTGCTGCATTATAATACGAACCCCCACTGATCCACAGTTAATAGTAGAAAAGAATGAAGGGCTTTACCTAGCCATAGGACACAGGCCCCAAATTGTGCACACACTAGTTTATACAGAGTGCCACAAAAATGACAATTCAAATAATGGTTTAACCTATAAGAATTAACAATGAAAGAAAAAGGAGTAGAATTATTCCTGTAGCACCTACATAGACAGTTATTAATATACTATACCTGTAAAAACATGATGAACTGTGGAAACCGCTGCACAGGCTTCACCATCAGTCCGAAGAACGACAGTCGGTCGTGGGCGCTAATCTGCTTGACCTTAAAGAAGTCAGCGAAGGCCGACTTGCGCTTTGACTCGATCTTGGCCAGCTCCATGGCGACGGAGAAGTTGTTGATGAAGTCGGAGTACACGTCCAGCACCACGGCCTTCGAGAACGCGCTCAAAAAGACCTCGCCTGGAAGAAATGTTGATTGGTTCAGATATAAGATATTTTTTTGTTTAAATCATAACATAAGTCGACGCAAACTGGGTATAAAACTTAGTTAAGCACCTACACAGGGAATGAAAATAGATATTCAAATCTTTGTGTAATACAAGAAAACTTTTAAATATAAAATTGGTCTCTTTAGTTAGAATCGATATGATATTGCACCTTTGATGCATATTATATATCTACTAGACTAGCGAGCTTTTGGAAGCTGCTTTCAAATCCGCAAATATGTATATTGTACGGATAAGTAAGAAAAGTCGGCATTTTAGGGCTATTCTTAGGATAAACATTTATTTTTCATGGTTTTCATTAGCTAATTCTAACACAAAGAATAGTAAAACTGGTAGTTAGTTTCTCGACTTTCCCCTTAAGCAAATATTAAAAGGTAACTTATTTGTCATGTATGTAAGCTCAGTGGACAAATAAATTCACTGTAAAATACCAATACTTATGTGTTAAGATTATGTGAATTATTAGATACTTAATTGAAATTAATGAACGGACAAATGTAATTTCTGCAACATGTACAAATACATTTAGCAATGCTCTATGTAAGAAAAGTTAATAGGGAACGTCGACCTTCTAAATAATATATTTGATTGAAATTATGAACTTTAAACGGAGTTTAAATCGTCATTATTGATATTTGTTTTTTTTTTTACAATAATTTATTAGCTTAATGGGTCATTCCACAAAAATCGGATTACTTCTGATCTTGTTTTGTCCTAAACATTTTTAAGATGCTTTTGGATACTTGAGTAGTGTATATCATGTGTAATTGATTAACTATCTTACACCTAAAAGGGCCAGTCATTTTATCCTTTATTTTAGGAGAAATTTGGAGTTTTTCCAATTTAGGCATCTAGGGACTGACAGCTCTGGTTAGGGACTGATTATTGGGTATCTAGGGACTCCTTTTTGCCAGCTGCAGCGCGACTAATGCTATCATCTTCATAAAATCTGTGAACCATTTCAACTATTAAATGTTTCTTAGTTTTATCATTACGTTTAAAAGTTTTGCGCCGAATCTTGTTATACAACGTAGAGTTACAACCTTGTCGCCAAAGTTTATATTTTTATTTATTTTTTATTTATTTATTTAATAATTTATGTACACACACAATGGTTTATAGAAAAAAGATATTAAATATTTACAAATGATGTACAAAGGTACTGCTTATTTCTTAAGAAATTTCTGCCAGCAGACCCGCGAAAGGAGAATAAATGTCGTCAATATTGGCGGTCAGTGTGCAACTCAATTTATAAAACCTACGAATCTCAATTTTTCTTCTTTGGTCCAGACAAAAGCTGCTTGAAGTTGGATTTTTCTTGATGAGATCGAGCTTTTGAAATATTCTCTGTAATTTGAGCTTGCAAAATTTCGCCAAATAAGCCTTTTTGACCAGTTCTCTACTTTGGTTAGGATCTTCTGCCATTTGTTCTATTTTACTTTAGGTGTGAGCAATTTCTTCGCTTTCTTAATTTTTCGTTTCAGTCTACTGTATTTCTTCTGTTGAGTATTAAGTTTCTTCTTTAAGTTATCAATAATTGCACATTTTTCCTGTAACACTTTATTTCTTATCTTCCGTTGATGTCGACTTCTTCTTTTAGCTTCCACTTGTCTAAGGTCTTCGTTATTGTTTTATTGATCTGTGGTTCTGGAGCTATATTTTCTTCATTTTCAGATGTAGGTGGCGTATTCTGAGCAACATAATTCTCACAGTCTTTTCTAATTGTTTTCTTCTTTCTGTAATCAATGGAATATTTCTTCCATTTTTTTCTAATTTTTGTCTGCTCGCGTGGGCTCATATCCTGAATAGACTTACGTTGTCCCTTCTCTTTCTTTTTTAAGTCAGTCTTTCTTTCTCTTTAAATATTCTGCCAACAGAATTGGATCACTCTTGATTTTTTCCAATCGAGCTTTTGCGGCGGCTGATTTTTTACAGGCTATTTCCTCTTTGTCAAGTTTGGTTTCTTTTTAGGTGGCATTTTTCTGGAAAATAATACTTCATGCTTAATTATATGACCAACGACCACAAACAACACATTATAATTATTCTAAACTCAAAAAAAAAGGCAATCGTTAAATGTAGTATTATCCATTTTAATAAACATTTTATATAAGAAACTTAACCCTAAATGACTTTTTTGTCTCCTAATAATTTTTCATAAAGTTTCTAGTTCATTTCACTTTTAATCTAGATTTAAATATTTTGTTAATATCACAATATATAATAATCGTCATTCCCTAGCTATATCCGTCAGTCCCTAGCTCAGTTAAAAGCTAGGGCCTGATGGTCCAGGGACTGACGATTTGGAGTAAAACTTAAGACAAATGCAGGTTAAAACTCTAATTGAAGCTGTTTAAAACGATGTATCGTAGAAGACCGAAAAATCACACGTAAATATTGTTTAATTATCATCAATTACCTATTATGAACAATAAAACTACTCACCGAGGGAATGACAAAGTGACTGGATCCACACGTGTTTCCGCAACAACTGCCGCGTTCGCACTAATTTACAAAATAGCCGCCGCTCAGCGACTATGGTCTATGAATAAATTGGTGTCGTACTATTAAATCAACTATATGTCATTCACTCTTCATTTATATTAAGGCGCGAAATTTGTAAATCTTGGTGTGGCTAGGGAATGACGTATTAAATCGAGGACACTTTTTTAACATTAGAAAATCGTATTATTTTTTATTCAAACTACAAAATATGAATAGAATTTGGTGTATGCACGATAAACTAGACAGTTGTTAAAGCAAATAAAGTATACAGTTGATGTATCTATAAATATGAGTGCCCAAATATAAAATTTTGGAGTGCGGACATGCCTAGGGACTGATATTTCGGGGACTTTATGAGAGATTTCAAGTTTATTTTAAATATATTTATTCCTAAATATATCGGTACTAAATAAAACACATTTCGAGCTGTTATTTAACAATTTTGTTACAAAATATTACTAATTATACTATGTGAAAGGTATCGCGGACAATGAGTGGTACTATTTTTGTAGTCATTCTACAAAAATAGTATCATTTAATTGAAATTAATGAACGGACAAATGTAATTTCTGCAACATGTACAAATACATTTAGCAATGCTCTATGTAAGAAAAGTTAATAGGGAACGTCGACCTTCTAAATAATATATTTGATTGAAATTATGAACTTTAAACGGAGTTTAAATCGTCATTATTGATATTTGTTTTTTTTTTTACAATAATTTATTAGCTTAATACATCCTTATTTTTTGCGGTTATGATTAGGTTAAATGTATTTTTTTGTCATAAGACGCAATCATTAATCGATTTATATTTATGAAGCGGAATAGTTATATTGCTTAACGTAGGTATTTGTCTTATTAACATAATCTTAACTAATATAATAAGGCTCAAGAAGTCAAGATAAAGTTAGTTTGTTTCATCGTACTAATATGTTATTATGAAACAACCAGATGATTTAAAAAAATATTTTTGCGTTTCATTCACAGAACAGCGAGTGAATATGCGGGATTCAGCAAGTCAGTAATATAAGTGAAGCTAAGTACCGAAACTAATTAAAAATAAAATTAAAATAATCGGTACCTAAATACTTAAGCAAATAATTTAATCGTAATAAGCCCAAGCAGTACCTTAGTAGGTATCAAAGGCGACATGTATCACATGCGGGGCAATAAGGACATTGAAGACTAACACAATATCACAGCCCGCATCCGCTAAAAACACCTAATAACCTATTTACTGATCTTTGCAAAAAGATAATAAAAGGCTAGAAGGGTGTTTAACATGCTTTGTGCAAGACGGAAGTGCAAAAACGTGGGATAGATAATAGACAAAAGACTAACGTCAATATCCCCGGAACTGCGAACAGGTAGGAGTGATCACTAAAGCACGGCGTCCGGGTATTATTTAGGACTTCATTTAAGTGCTTATATGAGAGTTTTAGAAAAATATGCGTGTGTAAACTGTTTATACATTGAGCTATATTATGTTACATTAGGATCAAAATTCAAAACAATAATTACGATCCACGTGCGGGATTACTAGCGCACTATTAGAGCTGTTTATAAAGACAGTTCTCATACAAAACAGAATGAACAATTACCATCACACTTGATGAATGCTGGTAGAACACTTAGTCCAGCCTCTCTAGCAAAGTGTCATTTTTATAAGCGCTAATTAAAACGCTCAAATATATGGATGTTAAAAGATTAAATCACGTGATTTGGCTATCTAATTCTTCGGACACTGTAGGGTACATACGGCCTTAATGCCAAAAGGAATTCTCTACCAGTCAAATCATCGATCGAAATGCAATATTATTTCCATTAATATTAAGCAATTTCGGCCATCTTTAACTCTTGTAGGAATGTCACTTGTGTACAGGGGCTGGTTACCTCAAACTCACAAATAAAAATTCCCACGAAAAAAAAATGTGCGTATGTATTGTTACCTATTTTTTCATCGCGGTCCCACGTTCTTGCGCAGTCTGCGAGCGCGGTGCGGAAGTGTAGGTGGCACTGCAGGATGTCCGGCAGCCGGTGGAACAGCGTCTGGATCTTGCTGGCGTTCAGGATCGCGGGGCTGCTCTCCTCGAGGGGTTTCTTGTAGTCCTGATGAGAAAATAGTTATTTGGGTGACTTCTTTTTTATGTACGTCAATAGATAAATAAAAAATAACAGACACTTATTCTATTTTTTTACGTACCTAACCAAAAATTCCAGACGATACATTGATTTGACATGTTGTATAACGTTATGATTTTGTGAATCTGGTCTTAAGCTAAGTAAAGTTCAGGACTGGGATCCTGAACTTTACTTCACTTTATCTATTTAGTTTTTTTTCTTATTTTTTAAAGCAAAAAGTGTGTCCTTAATTTTTATCTTTACATAACTGAAGAACTAAATATATTTGGTATTTTCAAACTCAGTTCCAGTAGCTACCCCATTAGCGTTGAGTAATCTGTAGGCCTATACTATGAAATACAGAGCGAGTAGGTATGTTATGTTATGAAATGATTGGCACAGGTGTTCACTCATTGTATACTAACTAGCGTATTCATAAACTTCAGATTAATTATAATCACTGATTAACTTTAAATAACCAGAGTTATGTTAACAATTAACATATTTAAAGGGAGTGAAATTTTTCTAAATGTTTTGTTTCTTTATTTGCAACTGTCAGTTGACAGTCCAAATTATACTGGTGAAATAAGTTAATTATTATTTGTAGCAAGTTATATTATGTACATGTATGTGCAAACATATACATAATATATCATGATGATGATGATATAATGTATATGTATGTGCAAACATAACATAGCTACGGTTTTTAAACAAAATAAATATAAGCTCCAGACACATTACAAAGTAAGGAAACATTGCAAATGGCCATTGTTTATCTGTCAATAATGCATAGACATGAGTAAAAAGTTGTATGTCCCTGACTGCTATGTAATGACTGTAATGTAACATAATTATACACATCACAAGCGTAATTATGCACAAGCGTTACGGTATTAATTTACATTTGTATATGCGAGACCGGACAGTTTTTTATGGCACAAATACTAAAACAAATAATCAAAGTCCAATGAAAAGATTTTCTAAAGCACTTCTTACACTATCCAATTCTTAGGAATCCTAAACTGTTTACAATTTTGGAAGCAGTGAGGTCGGGACCCAATATCGCAGTGAATCGGAATCTACGATTACATCTTCCGATTTAAAGATTATACTTCCTTAAAATTGGATAGTGTAATAGTCGCTTTACTTCTAAGTTCGAGTGTTCAAGTAACGACATAAAAAGTAATACCGTCATAAGTTGCGTCATTTCTTATTATAGGTACTCGTATTGAATGTAAATTGTGTACCAGACTTGGGTTGTGAGTACTTGTGAACTGTCCACTACAAACGACATAATGTACAAGATTGCTTCCGCGAGCGTCATATTTCATACATAACTCTCAAACAGTTTGCCATAGACAAAGGTAAATGGAGAATTCCGTTTAGTGCATTTAACTCGGAATACTTGACAAGTGGTTTCACATTGTTTCTGCCCTCTCAGGCCTTCACGTCTATAAGTTTATTTAATTGTTTCTGGTTTTTTTTCCAATAAACCGTCGGTTTATGTATTTAATTGAATACTCGTTTTATTTTCCTTTTTAGATGTATCTTACATCAGCTTACTGATATGGGGATATACGTCAAAGTGGAATGTTCTTTGTGAAATATTGTCGGCTACATAGAAATGTAAATATCATATTAATGTAATCCATATCTAGGTACTATAAAGCATTCAAACTTAGTTCAATTAAGACTTATCATTGTAAAGGAGTATACACTTAAGTATATATATAATTAAATTATTTTAAATCATCATAATTAAAAAGATCCCTTATTAAGATTTCCTTAATTTTGTCAACTAACATTTAACTGGATAATAAGGCAGCTGTATAATTGTGTGTACATCCAACACAAAAGCTAAGATAATAGTTATTATTGTTATTAACAACACAACATGATACAAGATGTAAAAGATAGGGTTAATTACAAGCTAGACAAGGCCGTTAGCTGCAGAAGATTCTCTGAAGCATCACTCATTAAGACAATTATGTACTTAATATCATGAAATATGAACAAAACTATCCGAAAGCAGGTTAAGGATAGTACTTACAATAATGTAAATTGTTAGTCATTGAAAACAATGCCAAATAAGGATAAATAAAACTGAAACAATACTGTTATCATGTACTTATATGATGCGCAGTCTGCTATGTAAAGTTTATTATATGCTTAATAACAAAATAGGGAAATTTTACGTTCAGTGATAGGTCAACAACATCTGTAATTTGTACATATTAATAGTTGTTATTTACAGTGTATTTTCTTGTTTGGCATGACTAATGTCTTTGGAAAATCTAGCGCAAAATGGAGCAAAAGCAAAAGGATTAGCAAACTAGGATACGATGTGACTTTCTAATACGACTGAAACGTTTGACATCTAGTGTGCCTGAGAGTTACTCATACAGAATAGGCGTGTATAATGTATGTATTCATTAGAAATGTTGCACAGTACTAACTCCATTTAGAACAAAAGCACCAATTTACCGCATTAAACACAGTCCAGTGGTTGTCGGCGCTATTTTCATTACAGAGGGACGACCTCGCTTGCAAATAGTGCCTATTCAAATTGCCCCACTTCCTAATATGCTAATCTATGGCATGTGAATTGTGGGCGAAACAATACTGAAGTGGGCCAGACAGGTTAATATTTACATACGTTTAGTTGAGATTTTTGACATTACCAATGCAACGTCAGTTTCCTATTTACTGTACGCCTGTGTAATCAAAATTCATATACATTTATTTGTAAGAAAAAAGAAAGTTGCGAAAATAATAAACTCTAAATACGGTTGTTTGGAGAGAGCTTTCTCCTTTGTTTGTTTGTGTTTGAGAGTCAAGCGAGACAATAACTTTAATGGTAATGTTAATCAGGCAATTGTAGTGTTGTAATATCAAGAATGTCGATGATACCATCCTGACAGCACGATTTCTCTACATCAATATCGTCTGATTGTAATCAAATAACTAGACAAGATATTATTCAAGTTAAGGACGGACGAATTCAATCACAAGTCATACCGCGCGCATAAAATTAGTTACATAAGACAGGTAGCTACTCTAGTAGCTTTTTAACTTACCCTGCATACTACTTTCAGAACAGGTAATCACATTAATAAGCACAGATACATGGGCGCTAACGTCTAACACGCAAGCACGTCAACTTACTGTTTAATTAAGTGCCCTGTCAAGTCACTCGCGGACCTCCGTCGTAGAAAACAAAAGTGGCACTTATTAGCAAGTATTTGCCTATTTGTTTCTTGTTACGCAATGGGAACTGAAGTTGTTATGATCGTATTATAATTGCTGGCCATTATGCCATCAATCTAAACGTGCTTCCTCCACGATCACGAATTTCACCGGAGTCATGAGAAATGTCAGCGTATGTTATTCAAACAGTGCGACTAGGATGATAGGATCCAAGATACTGTGATAGTTGAACCGGTTCGTGTACAGTAACTGCTATTAACTGGTCGGTTTGTTGACAGTCAGCTTATTTTGGTTGACCATAATTGGACAAGGCAAATATTTAGAGTCTTGCCTTGTGTCCATAATGTCCTAAGCATTCGCTAAAGTTATATTGCTGTCTTATTTTAATTATTTACTTTAGGTGCCTCGGTTAAGTTAATGTGGTTCAATATTTGTGTGTAAATATTTAAGACAAAGTGAGCATTTCCTGTGGCCGATAAACACAGTACATAGTTAAATGTAAAGTGACTGACAGTAACATGCATCAATTACACGAATGAGCGATGTCACTTAATCTCCTTCGCTTATTGACATCTGTCATGCATGGAGTTGTGCTCATGCACTTATAATGCAACAATAGAATAAGGGTACTTAGTTACGATGTAACATATTTACAGTTAACAATGTGAACAGTTCACAACGTAAGCTAAGCTAATGAGTGAACGCTAAGCACGAAGGATTTACATGTATGGCAAGTTATTATTTACTCTCATGTAATGGGTTTATGCAACATGTATTGCTTAAATAGATTAACCTTCTAACAGATAACTACGAAAGCAATCTTTGCCTGTAAATACTCGATTCTAGTCGTGTTTTAAATTTCGTCGATACATGAGTAACACAAGTAGAGCCTTTTCCCTGTGGGACTTTTAGTCTGGTTTATACATATTGAGGTTTTCCTCATAACTTACATTGATAAGCCTCTGCAGGGTGGCGACGTAGGAGTTCTCGCTGTGTATGATGGCGGCGACCACGTGCCGGCGCCGCAGCTGCACCGGCGACAGCGAGTCCGGCGGAGCGCCCAGCGACGGCGGCGGCACGCGCCCCCCTCGCACCTCTCCGCCGCATGAGAACAAATCCTCCTCCAACTGAAAACGTCACGCAACAATTGTACATCCTGTACCACAACACAACACATATTCAATCTTCATTAAATTCGCTACAAGTTCCGATGACGCTATTCGAATCCCGTGTCTGTTAAACGCACAGAAATAACTTGTGTATTATTCAGCTCGCCTGCACGCGTTTCGAGGACGCTTTCCGGCCGCGCCGTACATTTTCTCGCGGGCCGATTGTAATCGGCTTGCGGCACAATCACGTCACAAATCGCGTCATCAGAACACTGTCTTACTTATAAAACGTAAACGTCAAAAGTAACACCAAATCGACCACGTGACTTACATTAAAACTTGTCAACGTATAATGAGCCTTATCATGAAGAAGCTTCATGCAGAACGGACAAAACATGTCTACGGTATTGTCTACGAGCGAACTGACATTGAATTAACTTTTGACATTTACGAATCACACGTTATTCACGTCGTCCCACTAAAAATAAACTGAAATAAGAAAATTACTATCGTGTACATGTATCCAATATGGTAGCTGACTGTGAACCAATCTGACATCATTATATCACATGTTAAAATAGATTATTTGTTTAGCGACTTAGACCTCCGTCGAGGCGGAGGCGACGCGCACTACGATACACTCGTTACTGCGGTTTGTTGTTGACTGACTACTCAATGACCCGATCATGATTCATCTTAAATATACATAATTGTGAATCATCTATACTATACCATACTTAATGAATAATGTTACATATTATAACACACAGTAATGTAAAAGGATAAAGACCATTTAACAACAGAAATGTCACTATAGCATCACAGTTATACTGGAACGGGATGGACTTATAAATACGTCTATTTAAATGCATTCCTTGTTTATGCCATCATTCAATGAAAACCAGCCATTCATACAAACTGGATAGTAAATAGTTACTAGAACTGCAGTGTTCTACAAAGTATTACAAAGACTGTTTGTATTGAGGACAATACATTTGAAATTAATGTTCTGCGATTTAGACCACCACATGTCACGTCTGAAGACGACTTTATTAATTGTATTCAAAATCAAAATCAAAATCAAGATCAGATTACATTCGGCCAACTTGCCTTATGCATACAGCTAATAATCTGACCAGATCCAGGTATTTTCGGTTGCCATACCTCTGGTAATTTTGGCATCTTGTCTGTCTCGTGTCCATGCATGTCGTACTGGTGCGAGGATCCCCTGCGCACGCTGAACCACCTGGCCAGGCGCCCCCCTCCCTCGTCGTCGGGAGGGGGGGCCGGCGGCGCAGGCGACGCTCCACCACCGCTCCGCCATCGCTCGCACAGCTCGCGAGCGCGGCTCAGCGTGTTGCGCAACTGACCGCTGCTCCTGCACACAAACCACATTTTTTTACAAAAGTGCATTTTTATTAGTATCCTTAACAGAAAATATAGAACTATATATATATAGAACTAACTAGGAAGTATGGTAAGTACAGAAGACCTATATCCAATAGTCGATGGTTCGAAGGCATAATGGTAGCAATGCTAACAAAAAGAAGGATTAAAACCAGAACCTACAGCTTTAAATAATTTTCAAGTGCAGGGGCGTTTCCATTGTCAATGTGTTGAGTTTACTATTTTGTTTCCATGCAGTTTACTAATACGGAGTATATGAGTAAACTAGTTATAGGCATTTTCCAGGGTTATTTTCACGTGTCGACGTAAAAGTTAGCCAAGGATAAATGTGATATTATGGATAAATCACGACCACTCATTTGCAGAGTTATTTATGTTGATGTTTATCAACCCTACCCATAGTTTTTTTATATATAAGTAATACATCACATCACACTGAAAATAAAGTCTATGTAGAAGTTCTGTCTCCATAATAAAGAATACTAAAGCCATCAATTGTTCAGCATTAGTGATAGATGATTTAGTTCACTTGGAACTTTAAGATGCGACTAACCTACTTCGTGACGTAATTCTCAGGATATGGGCAATTAGCTAACACGGAAGACGTACATTTAATGATAGAAAACAATAATTACTGGTGAAACTTGTAGTAAAAACTGGAGCTGATCAGATGGCTTTCTGTACAAGTCAATAACTTTCTGTAGTACAAACCATTAAGCTTTAGTTATGTAATCTATTTTATGTAGAGAATTTATCATGCCAAATTAAATGTTGTAATAAATAAGCTATAAAATAAAACGCAATTAGATGGAATGCTATTAGATAACGGTTTAAACGGTTGTTTTTATTTTCCCATAAGCAGAATATTACACGTTTAGATCATAACAATTTTATTGTTCGAGTCAGATAAAGCAAAAAATGGTTAAATTGGTATGATCGTCTGATGTCAAAAGTGACAATGGAGCAATTAGTTGACTAAATACTAAACAAAGAACGACTTGAAGGTTAAATCAACAATGTAGCAACGGTTATACAATATTTATTGAATGTTTTATGTATGAGTTGTATTGAAGTCGCGAATACATTAGATCTTATTTGGTTATGTGACGAAATTTAAAATGCTGTTTTTGCTGTTGCCTTACACAAAACAATTCCAGTAATTCAATTATTGTCATTATGAGACCGAGTGGGATTGATCTGCGAAGTATTAGTATTCTTATTTCCATTATTACAGCAAATTGGAGCAACTATTTTTTTGTTTCAAGGTTGATATTGTTTTCCTTACCAATCTACACTATCTACACTAATATTATAAAGAGGAAAACTTTGTTTGTTTGTAATGAATAGGCTCAAAAACTACTGGACCGATTTTAAAAATTCTTTCACCATTCGAAAGCTACATTATCCACGAGTAACATAGGCTAAATTTTATTTTGGAAAAAAAAATAGGGGACCGTGTCTTTCCTGGGTAGGCTTTTTGCAGCGGTAACCGACATCCACGCGGGCGGAGCCGCGGGCGACCGCTAGTTAAGCATAATATGATACAAATTATTTAGTAATAGCTGATAAAACTTTGTTATTTTCTGTGTATTTGTTGTGTATTAACATTTTAATGGTAATAAATAGAGATAGCCTTAGAGCCGAATATTGAACGCCTATTTTCTGAATAATCAGTGGCAACTAAACCAATAAAATGTCTCATATGGCATTTATTTTAAATTACCTTGACTGACTATCTAAATACAACAAATGTCCTTCTAATTAAACACCTAAAATGTGTGAAACTAAGTGCAAACTTAGGCAACTGCTTGTTTTTCTCGAGCGGTTGTTAGATTTCGTAAACGAATAAATATAAGAACAACTTCTGTTTTTCATCATTTGATTTAATAAAAACTGGCCAAGTGCGAGTCGGACTCGCGCACCCCCCCTTAAATATTCATTTTATGTGGTTTTTAGTATTTGTTGTTATAGCGGCACAAATGATGTATTTCCACATCATTTGTGAAAATTTCAGCTTTCTAGCTATCACGGTTTATGAAATACAGCCTGGAGACAGACAGACGGACAGACAGACAGCGGAGTCTTAGTAATCGGGTCCCGTTTTACCCTTTGGGTACGGAACCCTAATAAAAATTGCAAATAAATAACTTAGGTGCCTGGCTTTAGGTGGCTTTAAAGCAAAATTTGTTTTAGGTTTCGACTAATGTAAGTTGGTGTTTGGCTATCCAGTTATCTATACTAAAGCCAATATTGAAAGAGAATTAAACGATATTACTAATTACGCAATTATCAACTTTGACAACATGTGTTTAAGTTCATTTTAGAATGACAAATATTATCGAAAAGGGCCTAAAAGTAATTTGAATGTGACGAAAACTGAACTATTAGTCATTGAATTAAGGTTCATAATCCCAAAGCACGTTAATTATTTCTTTAAAGTGGCTGATGTATAGTAGCAGAAATGACGGAACAGGCGTAGATATATATAATGCATTCATCTAGCCATATTAATGTTGATGAGGAAGCAACAGTTAACACTTGGCATTATTTATTGATATGAGTGATATCACTAAATGACAACATTTCCTACTTATTACATAATCCTATAATGCATAAGGTCTACAAGGTTACTTTAAGTCTAAACATCGTTATGAAGATATCTGTTTTACTGGTGTCAATCATTTACAAACTATAAACCATGAGAGGGAATAAGCAATAATCGCTAATTAGGAACCTACGCATTATTTAATAAAGGACAAACAATAGAGGTTTACTACACTCGCATGACGTTCTCGATGGACTTTTGCAGAACTTAACACAAAATATTTTGCAAAGCGAATAAAGTATGGTAGATGATTGTACAAGTCACAATAAAGTTAAACAGACGTCGGTCTGTCTGCAGTTAGTATGCTTTATCTGTTGCAATGACCCGAGTCATAATTATACACACACCTAATGGTTTATGCATCGATTAACCGCGAAATTCAATCGCAAATACGCGTTTATTTTAAGATTAGCATATTATTTTCAAGTGTTTATGACGCCTTGGACACTGGAGGCGAAAATCGATGTCGTAAAGCAAGTTTAATGAAATTGTGTGTAGATAAGAAAACTGAAAAAGATAAAACAAATAAACGTAGCGTCACCTGTTGTGTCGTACACAATAAAAATAAACGATGGACATCTTGTGAGTGAAACTTTCATACGTCATTCTTTTTGAGAAAGTATTGTTTGTGCCAACACCAAGTACATAATATGACGCTTCTTTACTCGATTAAAAGTAGTATTGCAATAATAGAACGAAGCTTCATAGCTAAAAGTTGATCGAAGCAAATATATAACTGAACCACATTAAGTAGATGAGAAAATATGGCGTTTTACTGGTTTTGATTGAGATTTTTTTTTATTATTTATTTAGTTACAAAGGTACATGGTATTCTTATGAGCTAACAGTGTCCCACAAAACAGTACAAACTGTTTGACTGCGAGATCAATTTTAAACAATTTGAACATTTGTTTTACATTTAACATAGAATATGATATATTATAACATTTATAATCACATTCTCAAAGAACAATTCTCATTGCAAAGCTAAGAAAGAACCAATTAATAGTGTTTACATCGCAAAGAATGCAAATAAGTAGCACAAGATAAATATATCCATAACACGATTAAGTGTACCTAATAATAAAAATATTTAACATCTAGGGTAAACCCCAATGATATTTTAAAAGTCAAGGAAACGGGTATATGTCGTGTTATGAAGCGATATATGCGACACCAATTTATGATAATTAAAAAATAATACAGCTTTACATGGGGATATTTCGACAACACCTTTTATTATTATTTCTCATGTACATAAACGGTTTAATAAATAAACGAAGTAACTAGAGGATAAATTTCTTCAAAACAATCATCTATACTTATAATAAATCTGTAGAAGTGAAAATTCTGTACATTGAAAATATAAAAAAAAAATAAAAGGCGGGGGGTGTTACTAGACCGACAACGAACACAAGAGTGAAAAAAAAAATTTTTGTCTGTCTGTCTGTCTGTTTGTTCAGGTATCACGCAAAAACTACCGGTTCGATTACGATGAAACTTGGTATATTATTCTTTATTATCCTGGGCACCACACAGGGTAGTTTTTATACCGAAAAAAAAAAAAACTTAATTTTGCGGTTAAAAACTCATTGATAAGTTTCGTCATCCACGCGAACGAAGTCGCAGGCACAGCTAGTTTAAAATATTGCTTTATGATAAGAACAACTGAGGACTAATTATTTGTTTTGGCTTTATAATTTTGGAGGATAGAGATTTGGGAACATAAGCTTTTAATAAATAAAATATTCTGGTTTCACTTTTCAAAGATCATAGCTCAATTTTCTTGCAATGTCGAGCTAGCAATTACTGCTGTTTGCCTGTAGTAATTAGCATTACTACGTAGTTGCCTAGTAAGTAAACGCTAACGACTACCTATGATTCATCTGTCGAAAGTAGTGCAATAACTCTGTATAAAGGGCAGTCAATCACTGATAACACACATTATAGTGGCAGATTGCCAATACGAATATTATGATACATTCATTTTATTCATACAGGACTTGTATTGCATCATAAATCAGAGAATATCGTCTGAACTAGATTAAATTCCCCGGGATTTTAGCTGTTGTAGGTAAAAATAATAAAGGAGGAATACAAACTTTTTGGTGTTTTATTAATAAATGATTTCAAATCAAACTGCAGGATTCCAAAATTAAACTTTATATCACTACACAATTGATAATTCAGTGACCTAATGTGTTTTTTAAATAAAGAAGAAAGACCGCCGTATTGTGTTCATAGTTACAGTTTTTTTTTTCTATTTTAATTTATGAACTTCAACTACTCGTCCAAAGGCTGTTACGTGTTACAGATCCAATTGGCTTAACGTAACCTTTTTATTTAAAAGGACTTGATCTAAAAAGTTATTTCCTCTATAACACATGAGTAAGCTAACAGCCATTTGACCTCAATTAGTGAAAATAAAAACTCTAGTCAATGACAAAACAATCAATGTTAATGAATTGCGTTACAGATTGGTTAGTTAGCGGCTAAAATTTAACTTTATTACCTTGTTCAAGTTAGATCAGTGTATATTGTTATTACCTAGCTGTTGTTTAATCTATATCTATTATATTAAGGTTGATTGATACGATAGTGTAGAGAAAATTGAACAAAGTAATAACTCAATCTGAATTTAGTTCCGTATTCATTTTAATATTGTTTTTTTTTTTGCGGTATTTCTATTTTTAAATTGTTATTGTTAAACCAATATAGTGTGACTTTTAATTATAATAATGGGTTATTTAAATTATTATCTACTTAAACAATATTGCTCAAGTAAATACAGCTACATTATAATATAATAGTAAGATAATAAATACAATGTAAATACAATTCTGCATATTTATTTTAATTTTATATTTCAACACACCTATTTTGAAACTAGTCAACTTTCTCTTAAAATGAACTTATGAACTACAAAAAAAATTTTTTTTTTTAATGAAAACACATCTATAAACCGAAGAAATATATGATAAGAGTTACCGTGTGTGTAAACTGTATGATATATTATGTTGTTTTCTTTCTTTAATATTGTCGCGCATGTAAGTAATTTGTAGAATAATACTAAACAATAACATGAGATTTATTACGAAATAGATTGTTACTCATGGCTTTATGAGCGCCGGTTTTGTCATCAACACGAATGCAAATCAACGGCTGAGTCCTTGACATTAATAGAAAACATTATCTCCTTATACGTACATAATGTCACACGTTTAATCGCTAATCTGAATGATGTGCGTGCTTTTAAACGTTTAAATAAAATCGTACGAGAATTATTATAATCGGTTATTTAAATTCGTACTGTTGACTGCGTGTGCGTGTAGATAAGTGACTAGTAACAACAAAAATAATCGTACAATAATAAACTTTATTATTCTGATAAGAAGAGATATGAATTCAATAAGTCCATTTGTTAAAAGTTTAGTAAACTTATCTTTATAAAAAATGTGGCAATGCAATTAAGATGAAGTGTCTATCTGATCGTAAAGTAGGTCTAGAACTGTTCTCCAGCGCATGTATTTGTGATTATCTATCAAACAGATGTAAAAACAAGCCGATAGTTTTCTAGCGTAGCCTAGCCCCAAACATAGTATCGTAACCTAGTTCCCACAGTTAAGTAGCAAGAGGTGGATGTTTTAGTTTATTCCCAGGAACAATGTGCTAAAACTTAAATCATCCTTTTAATATTTTGAATATGAGAGAATTTATAACTAGGTATGCGTAACTTTTTGTGTGTTGTGTTGTTACGAACTTAAGGATAATGCTAGTCTAGACAGTAAGCATAAATAATGTCGTGCGAAGCCCATTGAAATGTGAAGCAAACATTTCATGAACTGCGATTGTATCATTTGTATCTTGAAGCGATTGACAATAGTCGGTATCCGTTAAAGCGTGAATGATGATTCTGTCGGGAGGCAGTGCCCTCTGTTGGCCCCTGGAGTTTGAACACAGGAAATTCGTGTTAATTGACCGCGCGCCGCCCGCTAATTGTCGAGCGAGACTGGACCACACCGCGGGCTTGCAACGACGGGAAGTCATACGGCAACTGTCAACACAGCGCATGCGCATCATACGCCTTTTATGACAAACATGATGCTACGTTTTATGAGGCCCTGGTACTGGATGAAGTAATTAATGATGAACAAACAGTTTTAAACGCGGATACATTAAACTTACATAACTCATGTCGTAGATAAGTTAAAAATGTATATTTGATGTAATTAATTATTAGCATGTTAATATAAAGCAAAAAATGGGTGTTTGTTGCTGTAGGACTTATAACAAGATTAATTAGGTAGATACGCGAGTAATTTGAAACATTCTCTTTCATTCTGGCTATTTTTAAAGGTTTACTGACAGCAAAACGTTTCTCACTTTAGAAACAGCCACCCCTGTAAATGCGGGAATTGGTTCTAATTCTGGAAGTACAATCAATCACACTTAGTTCTGACAACACTAAACGGCTTTCTGCGTTTTAGGTACTATACCGATTGTTATAGCAAGTAGTATACAAAATTCAATAATATAACAAGCAGAGACAATGGAGTGGACATCAACTAATTTATTTACACATAATGTGAAGCGCAACAATATTTACGAGTGAAATCGGTAGCTTAACAATCGGTGATAAGTAGGAAGCTAAATGTACCATTGTTGGAACTGAATAACTATTAGCAACTATATTTATTGCAATTTCTCCATAACCAGGAGAATTTCACGCAGTGAAAAACAAAGAAAGTGTAATTAAATTAAGTTTAAGTGACTGGAATAGATTTCTAGAGATATCCTATAGCTGCGAACATAAACGATAATTTTAAACCCAGGATTAGCTAGCTACAATTAGATCTGAAATTGCCAATCCGCAGTAAGCAAGGGTGATCAATGCTTATAATAAAATTGACTGTTTTAGAATGAGTTCCTTGCCCTGCAGTGGGACAAATATACTCTGGTATGAAAATGAATACAATTAATATTTATAAACAAAAAAAAATACGCATAAGTTGTATGAACACTTTCTGTCTCTCCTTTGGGCCTCCTTTGAATAAAAATCAAAGAGCTTTTGCCAGAGAGGTCTTCGAAAAGTGCAACATAATTGAGTCATTGCCCCGAAGATGTGAACTGTGAAGCATTCATAAAAAGTAACGGCCATCCTGTACTGTATACTAATATCCATTTGATATAAAAGAGTTTTTATACAAATATAGTAATTAAACGCAGTTTTATTTTATAGATATCGTTTTTATTTGTCGATTAGTAATATTTGAAAAACAACACATACCCATAAACACAGTATGGTAAAAAGGGAGTTATTTGTACACGAGTCTAGTCACAAACTAGTGAGACTAGTTACTAGTCTTGTAATATACTTTTTTATTTACAGTAAAATACACAATAACAAAACATTAATTCTCCTGGTTCTGAGTATTGATGCATAAAAGGAATTTATTCCTTAGTACTTTAGTACAATAGATCATTTTATAGGCAATGAAGGATGAACGATAATAACACTGATTACGACGATACTAAAACATCAGTAAATGAGCGTTCATATTTATGAAACAACTAGATTCTTATTGTTCTTACTACATTGGTGTCAAGTGCGCAGATGAGCTTTAAACTTGATTAGTAATAGTCCGGTTTGGTCGTCGGCTAAATAAAATCTATGTTTATCTTTAAATTGATGTGTATTGTTTGTTGCAAAATAATTTTCTGTTGTTTTGGGAAAGTCCATGATACTTTTTGGACATAATGACAATATCAATAACTTTATTAGGTAATATAACAACATCAGCAGTCGATTTTCCTAATGTCAACATAACCGTTTATATTCGGTTAATTGTTTTTCACACTACCAAACCGATTCAAAAGACTTTGAGACGCTGTATATCGACAGTTGCACACAAATCTTTGCATGACACCATTTATTATTGTAATAACACATTATAAATGTTATTTATTATAAGATATCAGAGTATAAACAGGAAAGGTCCGATCATATGTTAAGACAACAAACATTATGCTCAAGCGCTCAGCATTCGCCGGTCAGCATAAATCTGTCTCAGGCGCACGCATTCTATTACACACGAGCTGAGTTGATGGAGAATGCGAACAATGCAACGCAGTTTTTGCCTTAAGGGTGAATGTACCAACATATCACGATTTATATGCAGTTGTTACCTGGTGGCCTAGCGGTTTAATAACCTTGTGCAAAAAAATGCATATCCGAATTATTCAGGCTCGCAATATGACTTTTACAGAATGATGTACTTTCTTCATTATTCTGAGATTTAAGACACCAGTGTTTGGTCAAAAAAAGTTTAACCCCTGATCGGAACACTAAGAATAAAAAGACCACAGACAAAGTAAGGGAAAACATAGTAAAGAAACTTCGATTCCAATGAAAATGTATTGGTATGTGAACAATTCTATAATCATAACATCTGCAATTAAGTACCATGTATTAAGAAAAAATATTGATATTCTAAAATGCTCAAATGAGCAAACGTAATGATCAATGGTTGTATAGTCAGTAAGGCAACAGGCCTTTGTTCAGCAATTACCGGTCGATATTTGTGCTTACCTAGAGTCCAGGGTCGAGTTGAGCCTCTGTGAGCGCCGCAGCGGTGTGTTCCGCACGGCGCTCACTGGCTCCTCCCAACTGCCGCCAGCTGACCGGTGCTCATCTGCGCAAACATTACATAGTTTATATTAGTTTTATTTATTTATTTTAATGTATGTGTTGAAAGCGGATGCCAAATAAAATTTTATACACGAGTAACTGTGTGTGACGCACTGTATCTATCTGTGGTATGGAAAGATGATGATTGTATGATTAGGAGGTTCCGAGAAGTAATGAATCTATAAGACTACAGTTTGTTTATAAGACGGTGCTTTTATTATCATTTGAATAGTGCATCTCTATTTAGTTTGAGTCCAAAGTTACCAGTTCAAGCGGGTCGTTAAATAATAAGCTAAGCATAAGCAAAGTACAATAACAATGCCTATTTATGCTAGATTTCAACAATATATCAAATATCAATGCAGTACACAATCAATAACTCAAATAATATCGGTCAGTAGCTAGCCAAAACATGATTAGGTTCTAAGAAGTTTGGAACTCATATTTACATTAGCCGTTGGTTTGTTACACATCATAAACTACTGTTGATAACATTTACTATTTCTTATCTTACTCATTACTGTCGCAGACACGTAGTAACGAACGCTTGTTCGGACAAATATTGCATTAACCTTGAATAATATAATTCAAGAAATTAGTAATCGTGTGATAGCAAAAAAAAACCTGCTTAACATATGAGGGACTAATTACCATAGATAATGTGCAATGTTACATAGAATTCAAACCTTAAAAACATATTCATGTCATACATAACAATGCTAAAAACTGTGAGATATTTCTTACAATATGTATTCACGATGAAGGTATCTTCAATTATTCAAGTTAATACGGCGTGAACGATAAACGGCGAAATACAATCGGGAATGTGTTTATTGCAAACATCTTTTAGGAGCTGTTATATCGGCTCCGTAAGTTGAAACGCTGATTAATTGGATTAGAGGCCTTGAGAACGAATGTGGGTGGCTGTGGTGACCACGTTTTGTTCGTACGTTATTATACTTCCAAGTTGATATAACACGAGGTACACAAGCTACACGAGACTTGAAATCGTTAAAAATTTACACATTTGAATAAAATTCTGAAGTTTATTGTTTAGTACCTACTTAGCCTTTTCTTCTTGATCAACTTGTGTTTGATTTTGGTTATTTTATCAAACTTTCTTGCCGTCTTTGTGTCATACCGGCGCACATCCATCACACCACTTATTACGTAATTTTGCCCTTTATGAGAGATCAAGGTTTCTTGATAAATCACACTGTAGTTTACACTGCACAGTTTAACACAGGCATTTTTATTAACTACTTATTATAATGACCATAATATTAAATATTTTTATGCATTAATTGAAATTAGCGTTGTCCACGTGTCGACATCGCGATGTTTGATCACACACTAACTGAGAACAGTGAGAACTTCTCAATGAGTTGATGGTGTTAAACTGAATGATAGTAAATTTGTTGTTCCACCGCTTTGCAGGGAGATCTACTGACCAGGGCCCAGGGTTGACGACCCGTAAATGGCCGTTAATGTGTAATAAATTATATTTGCACAGTTTGTACACGAGTTTAAAATTTTAAATATGTAACGTCCATTGTGTTTTTAGATGTGTTTTTATATTAGCCTCATTAAGATAAGCGCGTTGAATTCCGTTGTCTTAAAAGTTAGTGGTTTCTTATTTCCAACGAAGTAGGTCCCCCTACATAGGGAATGTGTTAAAACTTGTTTTTTTTTTTCAGTTTCTTTGATCAGTATTTTTTATTAGGTAGTATTTGCCTACCTACACTACTTATAGTAGGACAGATTTGTATGTTATGTTTGCTATTGATTTTTGATTCAAGATTTTGCCTATCTATGCTTTTATCTTGATGAAATGGAATCTATTAATGGAACACTGTTGAACTTAGTGGGGCTAGTGGTTCAATATACGGAGTTTGTTTAGTTGTTTTAGTATTACCAGAATGCAACAACAAGCTGGTTCACATGATTAATAGTGGATTTTGATTTATAGGCAGATCATTTCTTAGCTCTAAGAAACTATTATTATCTAGGTATTAGTGCAAATTGCATACAAGGTTAATATGATACATACACATAGCCTAACGATATCTTCTAATCATAAATATTCTACCGTTTACCAAACTTCTACATACTCTAAAATATGAAATGCATTATTATTGTTCTGGTTTCTTAGCAACCCTTCAAATAAATGTTATCAGCGATGAAATTAAGACGTCTACATCCTGAACAATACTGACCTCCCTTCTGATAGATAATGTTATGGCCGGGTGGAAGATAAATCACAATGAAGAACAATGATAGCATTTTATAGACCCTAACATCAGTCGAAAATACCGCCCGCAAATGATAGTGCTTGAATTATAATGTTTTCTTTCATATTTATTACAAAAACTTAAATTACCTTACTAATTAGTAATACAACAAAAGCCTCGTGACAGGCGGGGGAGACCGTAGCCTTTTTTTTTTTTTTTTTTTTTTTTTTTTTTTACGGGGTGAAAATCTAATGATTTCGACCCACGACGTGGGGATATGTCGGACTTGCACCGGCCAAAAACACCCCGGTCCCCTTCTCGCCTTTGCTGGAGCCGCGGGATCGCTAAGCATTCTCAGCGCAGCTCCGGCAGGCGACAGTCCTTTAAGGACTCCTTCTAGAGGGGTGGGTGTAAAGTGCCCACCCCTCATTCCTTCTGGAAACGAACGCGTGGAACGATGCGTCCGTATCCTCCGGGGCCTGTCAGCTGATCGGATGACGAGGTGCCCTCCCCGTCACCCGCAGGCCCCACCTCAGGGTGGTCTCAAGTCATGAAGCGCCCTGTTACGGCGCCTTATGCGTCTGCGACGCGAAGGGAGCACAGCGCATGCCTCCCTCTGTCTTTCGGCGGCTTCCTTCGCTGGGGAGACCGTAGCCTGGCAGTGGGACAGTAAACAGGTAGTTACGTAAAAAATAAATATATTTTAGGATGTTAAGTAAAGTACGACATTCAGAGTTAGCACCTAAAGTGGATACAATTCATAAATCAGGGCCAATTTAAGTCAAGACTTTGGTAAGCGACTAATAAAGCACAACAAAACAGAAATCAGAACAATAGTAACTGGGTGGAACCCGATAACCTCATTAGATGGGATAATCTGATGCAGGTAAATGCAAATAGCGAAATAGCAGGTCCATAACAAGACTCGATTTATGTTCGGTCAGTATAATCTCAGTATCGCAGTGGGTCGCGAGTGCGAGATCTGAGGAGCCGCGCCGCGCCCCGTCACTCACAGGCTCATTGTTAGGCCGCCTAGATATTATGAATCATACGGCCATATTACAAGTTTCAGATAAGAATGCAGCAAATAGGGCGTTGCAGCCGACCGTTCAAGCCATCAGCCTATTATGTGCTTGACATAATTTCTGACGCATGGTGCGGGAACACTATGTGGGCTCATTCTCTCGCAGCTCTTTATTGTTGATTATTTTGCACAACTTTCGTTTGACGTCAATTAAAGAGTCATTAGAACCTTAGTCAGGATATTACAGACAACAATTATAGACTCGAATGAGTAATTAAGGTAATTTAGTGGAAATATTGTACGGTTTCCATCTTATACAATATTTCCCACGTCAAATTGCAAGTACATTTCATTCAATCAAATTAATGTACTATAAACTACAAGAAGTGTCCTACATGGACGCATTGAATCTAAAGTGATTATTATGATTAGCGGCGTCCAATTGACTCTCGCGTTTGTTCAGCTACCAACTACGAGAAGTAGATAAGGGCAATGGGTTGATAGAAATTGTTCAATTACGTTTGTTCAGATGGTTAAGAATGTCACTTACAATAATATCGTTTGAATATGTTGCCACACATGGTCCCCAGCTGGCTAACACCTACCCAAACTAACGGCAGTATGTGCCCATTGCTATATGCATATGAAATAGATTGAGCTGGTTATGATTCACGACGATTATATTATAAGTTTCTGGGTTAAATATGTTTGCCAAAACATTTAGCAGATGCAGGTTTATTTAAATGCTGGATAAATGGCGCAAGTTCGTGATGGTTATTATTTTCGGCCGCTGTAATAATTGGTACGTTAATTATATTTTCGTAATCTTAATCAATAAGATATTTGTAATATTAAATTGATAAAGTATATTAGATACTTGTACTTATAATGTCAGTTATTTTTTGTGCCACATTTCATCTAGGACCAAAAAGTAGTTTTTAACTAAAAACTGAACAACAACAACAAACGTTTTTATTTACAATATGAGGAAGACAATAATGCACTTTATACCTAGATTTCGATTTTAAGCCTTGGATAAACCGTAATCATTTTAAATTTGTGCACAAATTGGTCCTATTAAAATCAGTCCCGCTAGGGTAAGATATAGGGTTATCGTTTTGCCATTGTTTAACAATGGTTGTGTACATGTTAGATATTTCCCATCATTAACAACAAAATAAAATACGAATTCATGTGTGTGGACATATGTTTGCGCGTGTGCTTGAAGGTAAATAAGCATGCATGAAATCGGCTAGATCTAACATTACGCATATGTAACTTTAATTACCTATTGGTTTGAGCGGTTCTTCTATCACCGGACATAGCTTGACTTTGTTTACGACGATTACCAATGTAAACTGCATTGTCGCACAACACCGGCACACACACAAAAACAACTCAACTTTCTCACATAACTTCTATAAATTAACAAATGCATCGTTCGCAACGTGCAACGTACTGCACAGTCCCTTCAAAACTAAGCCGGATTAACATAATTGCGGCAATTGCCGAGCCTACCACTCAGCAGCCATGTTGAAAAATTAATACTAATACTAACATTGGCTTTCGTCCAGCAATTATTATGAACCACACAAACAAAGCTAATTGTAAATATGTGCCTCCCGCATCAATTGAGCGCATCGGCGACGGCGCAACGGGGGAGCTTTCGACGGAAATAAACACAATTGTTACTATTTGGAGAATTGGCGAGTACTGAACGGAATAGTATATATGCCACTATGTTAAAACATTGCTAACTTCGTTGCTTATATCTTACCGGAGCAATATAAATGGTGACAAATGTACATACAACAATAGATGATAACAAGACAAGCATAATAGCCAACTAGTTATCTAAATAGTACATTTAAATTACATATTACCCAGTCATAGGAATCCTTGAACGAGGTCGAATTACAAAGGAATTTAATGTCAAAAATCACCGAAAAGTCAAACTTTTTGGAGCTGTATGCTTAACTATAACTTGACCTTATTATACTTATAAATCATGCTCATCTATCTATTAATGTGGTGAAACGACCATGCCGTTCATTAAGAATATTAGGGTAATTATAAAAGTGCCTTGTGAGTTCTAAGATCTTCATAAAGTTTTTTTTTATTTATGTCTGACATAATATGACACAATACAGACCATAATCATTTACCAGTACCTATTAAGTTATTAACAAACGTGTTGAAGCCTATTGATCAAAAGGGATAATTCAAGTAATATATCCTGTGATTACCGAACAGAACGTGAAATCATAAATTACTAGTCCAGACAATGACACACGCATTTATACCGAATGCAAATAAAATAATTAAGACGCACATAATATGCAATTTAATGGCCGTGCCAGCGAACTGAACGGCTGACGCAGTGGTGGAGACCAGTCCAAAAATATACAAAACTATATTGCAATGAGGCCAATGAATCTATGGCGAGACGTGTAATGCTACGCAGATTAATTAACGCATTTCGTTTACCAACGCAACAAGGTATAAAAAATACTGAAATATTTAACAGTAGTGTGCTTTGTATACTACGGGTGTTAACTATCTAGCAAGATGTTCGAGTAGATCACAGGTAGAAAATTTTGGGATGTCAGTCGTGGCAGGGGTCGTTTAAGTTGCCTCTGTCTTTTTAACATAGTGGGGAGTAGATCCTATTGTTTTACTTTATCGTTAACATTTGAGTGAGTTCCTTTAAAGTGCCATCCCTAAATTATCAACCTGTAGATTCATCATAGATAAAGTTTTTACACAATAGAATTTGTCTTTTGAAACTCAAATAAACACTCCGATGTTTGAAGGGCAAGGATGAAAGGTGTTTAGTACTTCCCATATTATCAAGGATAATCACATGATTGCACAGAATTCCAACTAATAAAAAGTCAGTCGAAACAATAGTCTATAAAACAAATCGAGCTGCAACATCATAACATAGCTATACTATGATATAAGTACTTACTACTTACATTATGCGATTGTATGTAGCCGTGTCGTTGTATTTGTTCGCGCCTAGGAAAATAAATACAATAGAGAAGTATCATTTAGGTAAGTGCAACATGATAGAGTAATTTTCTCGAAACAAATCTTTGCGGTCAGTATTAATGAGTGGGTGTTACTTACATTTAATGAGTACGACCGAGTCGTGGGGCTCGCACTGCACCTGGGTGGCGTTCATGGCCAGCAGCCCACCGCTGCCCGCCCCGCCACCCGCTCCGCTCGTCTCTCTGCACACAGTTATTACACATAATTATTGCTTATCATTACTATGAGTTACTATTACGTAACAAGGCCGTGTTTCACAACCGTTGCCATTGCAATTACTGCGCTAGAAAAAGGTTTGAATTGACAGCAGGAAGATGGCGGTACAGGTTTCTTTAGTGCAAATAACCACATTCAATTCACATTACAGTAAACATATTGCAATTTATGTGTAGGTTTAGAATATCATGGAGCTGATGTAGCTTCATCCTTTCTTGTTCAGAAAATAATATAATATGTTTAGAAATACGATTTCGTGGAGAATTGAAATTAGGCAGTTAAAAAGGGATTGATTTTGTTCGATGATCTTTAAAGTATTAATTACGTATTCAAATTACCTGACTATAAGGGACGAAAAAAAGGTAAATGCTTTTGCGGCAACGCCAGCCCAAAAGGACATGAGGCAAGCGAATGAAGAAGAAAATAAGAAAAATCTAAGAAATAGATAGACAACAGATCTTCCGAGTCGGATAATCAAACAATTAACAGTCCTGGAATTTAAGGCAATGTGCCAACGATTCTTTTAAAAAGGACACTTGAAAGAATGATTTTCATGGATGCTTTGATGACAACATTAATTAACAATTCCAGTGAATTCACATAATATGCAGCTGAAATGAAAATAGAAGACATTTATGTACTACCTATTGCAGCAGTAGTGGTGGATAATATAGAATACAACCTATGTTTGTCTACCTGGATGATTTCAAACATGCTGTAACAAGCCTAATTAATAACATACCTGATACATAACTACACGATAAAAGTATTGCAAAACCAAAGCTTTTAGCTCTTAAGTACTAAGCTAATGTTGACTCGCTTACTGTTAGTCATCAGAGCTACTCCCATGTAGAACAAAGGAATTAAACATTGCGAGTGTATTATAAACTTAATGAGGAATTAGTTGATGTAGGGTAGATGTAGATTTGTACATGCGTACCAATAATATAAACAACAATTTCTCAGAAGCATCCGAAACTTTTTTGAATACTTGGCTTTCATCAACCCAAAAGTTAATCAACTGTCAAACTTCACGTTAAGTGCTGTTATTGGTTATTGATCTATTGGTCACCCAATCACAGTCGTGATCAGTAGATTTGACAACAGATTAAACTGATCAGCCTTTCAGAAACCAGTGGTGACTTTTTACACGACTGCCCAAAAAGGAGTGTTATGTTTTCAGGGTTCATGTATTTGTTTCGTTCGGATCGTGATCGCTCTCGAACTATGCGATATTTCTAAGTACGTTGGCATCAGAACCTACACAGCACCTACCTGACGGGTTAAAGATCATAAGTATGCATAATACTGACAGGTTTCTAAACTTAGATACTGGCTACTGACGTAATAGCAATCCATTACCCTTTGTTGTCAGAGATTTAACATGTAAACACATTGCACAGATAAATCATATTTTGTTTTAGCGCTTTTATTAGGGTGTTGGACAATCTGGTTGACTTTCTTAACTTTAAAAGGACAAAATCTTAGGGGTCGAAGTAAATTAATAGTACTAAGTTGTTAATACATTGATATCAATTGTATATTGAAGTTGTCGTTGTTTCACAATTCCGAAAAGAAGATTAGACAGTTTAGTACCCGTAACGCCGGAAGCTAAACTAACAAAGATATGAGAGCTTAGATAAACATTTTCAGCGGTAGTGCATGTTGCAGCGGTTCTAGTACAAACTAAAGTGTAAGACTTTAGTTTGTACTAGAACCATGTTTAGTTTATTCAAATAGCTAGCTTAATTTCAGGTATGGGCTACGATTTACAGCAACAATACTAAGTTCAAGTAGTTACTAGGTTACCATTATTTACATTGGTCTGAGTATTTACTTCTTCTAGTTTGTACCTTAGCGCCTGTCTAACAATTTAGTAGCCAAAAATTTGCATTGTATTGCCATTCTTTGGCATGGATTATTGTAACGATAGTATTATTATCATTTTATTTATTACAGGTGTATGAGAACTGCCAATCAAATGCCATTATGGGAACTTAAACTCGTATCATCATCATATTTAACTTTAGATATTGCAGCTATAATAATTACTAGCTGATCCCCGCGACTTCGTCCGCGTCAATTTCTGTTATTATGACCGCGATTAAGAAGTTTAAAAAAAAAGTATTTCTGCGTAAATGATAATTTTAGTTAATATTATTATGTTGATAAAACTATGGAGCAAATAATTGGCAATAATGCATTAATTTCGACCAAATGATTACCTTAAAAAGGTTATAGTGAGTCAATCTTAAAAGATAGACATATACTGTCGCAGACATTTTTTTAGATCATTTAAAGAGGAACAATTCTTTCATACATATATTTTGGGTAACTCGAACCGTTTACGCAGCGCACGCAACGGAAGCTTTCAAGAATGAATATTTTTCCCCGTTTTTGTGACATTTTTCACTGCTGCTTAGCTCCTATTGGTCGCAGCGTAATGTTATATATCCTAAAGCCTTCCTCGATAAATGGACTATCTAACACAAAAAGATTTTTTCAATTCTAACCAGTAGTTCCTGAGATTAGCGCGTTCAACCAAACAAACAAACAAACAAACAAACTCTTCAGCTTTATAATATTAGTATAGATTATGTGATCATTGTCTAAGGGCATGATTTAAGAATGGTTGCCAGACTAAGTTGCTAATAAAAATACATGTTTATTTAAATTACATTATTAAACATAGACCACGACATATTTAGATACGAACTGACCTTGAAAATTTTCAAAAGAAGGAGATACTGAGTTGGGTATTTTTATCAGTATAATAATAAAGTATTTTGTGATCATCTCAGAGGTGGTCTCACTAGGTCTGACCGATTCAGTGGTTGATTTTTAATTGATGATGGTAATTTAAAATGAATTTGTGACGAATTAAGTTAATAACATAGCCCTTAATTTTACAGAACATAACTTGGTAAACAAGGTCTAAAAAAATTATGCAAAAATGTAGGTAAAAAAAATCAAAACCCTTAAAATACGTATTTTGTTATTATTTATCATGAACACAGACACTTGCATAAATTAGCATAAGGTCACACTTAGTCTAGCAACAATAGCCTACCCTTTTGACTTTCAGTGTACTTGGCTTCAGTTACCTAGACTTGTTTACATGTATGTTTACATGAAGGATATTTAGGTCGTAAAGGGGCTTTAGTTTTATCCTTACTAATATTATAAATGCGAAAGTTTGTTTGGATGTACGGATGTTTGTTACTCTTTCACGCAAAAACTACTAAATGGATTTTAATGAAACTTTACAATAATGTAGCTTATACATCGGAATAACACATAGGCTATAATTTATAAAGATAGTGTATGAATTGTCATTCGAGCGGGTGAAACCGCGGGGCACAGCTAGTATACTATAAAAGAAAATCGTCTTTTGGCAATATATCTAAGTTATATTATGTTAGTTTTGCTAGTAAATATTATTTACAGATAGTTTTTTGTATGTTGTTTCTATTAACATAGTAGGTAAGTGTTTACGTCATTAGATTCAAGGTGAAGGCTTATTATAAAATGCATCATCTTTACAAATATAAATAGATGTGTATGTAATACATGTTATTATTTTATATCGAAATCGCGAGGATACAAATTAATATTCTGCTTATACCTGAAGTAGGTCAAACTCTGTTCCAAAAATATAAATTATAACTTTCCAAGTTTTTAAACTGTTTACTAATTATGCCATAATACATATATAATATAGAAGACGGGACAGATAATTTAAATCTAAATATGTGACAATTACAATAATTAATTTTAAGTAGGGCAGTAAAGGTTGTATGTTAATGATTCAAGACTATGTTTAGTGTATCAATATTTTATTGCTGATATGAAGTACAAGTAATAATGTTTTACAAATTATTAAAACATGATTGTGTGTAGGTACTGGTGTTTAGCTAGGGCCTGATTGCATCATATTGAATGCAATTAGTAGAATTTTAATAAGAATAATAAAAATTAGTATTAATCATTCAGGTTTTTGCACCAGCAATTAATAATATTTAAATTCATTACAAGTATGTACATAGTTGTACTAGTACATAGTTCCTAAAGTTACTTCCAAAAAGAAGATTGATCAGTGTTCGACAATACACATATTTCCTATAGTAAATAATATTTTATAAGTAGATACAATATGTAAATCATACTAAAATCATATGTAGCCAAAATGTCTAGCAACTCTATTTCTAAAACTGTCCCAAACAAACTAAGCAAACTTAACAAGTAATACGCAGCTGTTAAAACTTGCTAATTTTATGTAAATAATATGTAGATGTGCCAAATAATGACAAATTTAAATTCAATAATTTATACAGAAGTGTGTGATCAATCATTATAATCGGCCTTTAAAGTTTATTTTTATTAATTGGCACTATTATTTTCTAATAATATTTTTGTGTGTTTATTTAAGATGTCATTAAGTTATTATATTATATAATTAATTGGATATTATTATTAACCTTATAATACACGGAATAATAAATGATGATTGATGATAGGTGTCATAGAAATTTGTTTAGAATGCCACGCAAAATGTATGCGGTACTGCATTCTCTGTAGATTCTCACAATGCATGTGTATAAGAATTTGATACATTGTATGTTTATTAGTAGTTTACTGCAACAAACAAAGGACAGTGAAAACATGAAGATTCTGAGATAACTAGAAATCTTAATGATGATACTATTAGGCAAGAATTATTGCATGTGATACTATCATATTATTTTACATGTAGTAGGTACTTGATAAACAAACAATATGTGGAATTAATACTGATATGTAACTTAGAACTTGTGGTCAATAGGTTTATTAACTATTTTAGTATGTTATCAATAAATTATATTCAGTTCAACCAAATCATTACCGAGAGATTTTGTATTTGGATATTACAAAGCCATGTTTTCTTTTATTTTTGGAATGTTAATAATAATAATGTAATAACGGTTTGAACTACTTTCTTTAGGTGTAAATAATACGAAATATTGTAGTAACCACAGCAACTATATTTTGTCAAAACAATTAAGTGTAGGAGTATGTATTTTACATAGAGACCAATATTCAGTGTATTGGTAATACTTAGATTGTTGTTATTTAATAAAAATAAACATGCCCTTCGTAAACCTATACAACTGTAACAATCATATAAAAGTAACATGATAACAAATTAATGTTAGATATAAAGGTAAATGTTAAGGAAAACCACATTGTTTTCAAACCAGCTTTGATTAATTACTGTACCTAACTGTATTTAAAAATGATAAACTACTTGCTTGTTGTTATTGTATCAAAAACTTCCATGATGGTGGTATCCATATAAAGTTAAGAAGGTATTTATATAATTTAAAATAATGTTTCATGTACATCTTTACATGTTATTCTACAGAATAAACATAATATGATGAAACGAAAATTGCTTAAATGATTCAAAATATTATCAGAAGTCTCAGATTATTTATTTCTTCTTTCAAAGGCTACAAATTTAGTTGGTTGTTGTTTTAGTAGAATCTAAGGAGGGTTCCTTAGATTCAACTAAAACATGTGTTTAGATAATAAAAGTATGACAGAAATAACATCTGCTTGTATAACTTTATCAAATATTCATTTTCAAGTGTTTTAAATGACCGTAGAGAGATGAGGGTAACATAATCATTTCAATTGGGTGGTCTAAACATGTGACTTAGGGAAACAGTTTACTTTCCTACTTTAAATATTTCGTCCATTTACATGAATGAATTATGTAGTATGTAGGGAATACAAATTGTTTTATTATTAATAGTAGATCTGATTTGAATGATAATGTAGAACATATCTGTTTCAGAGGTTGTTACTAATATATAATATTGATAGCTATATATAGAAAATAGTATATATATTGAAGGAAATATTGATATCTTACCTATAAGTTATTTTTAGAGCCATTAGCCAGCTTTATATTACGAAGGAATAATATGAAATTCAACTGAATTCAGTGTGACTGGAAGACAACACAAACCATAGCTTCGGAATAGAATAAAAAAGGATTAATATAAAAGGTCTTAATAAGTAATTGTTTTAGCTATAATACCATACAGTGGCAGGCTGCAAATACTATAAATAAGAATTTGCATTGTAGTCAATGTATTAGCTTTTTGAGTGCCTACATATGCGAATGCTAGTTTAAACTAATAAGCATATCATTAACTTAAAGAACATAGAAATGTTAAATCTATTTGAGTTATCTCAATAACAGTAAGACACTAACAAGTGAAAACAATCCATAAAGGAGAAACTATTATTTACATAAACAAATAGAGAAAACAGTTACATATGGATTGCATGAATAGTATGGTATTACTGGGAATGTGTAAAAGGGGATTTCTCTTTATTTCATTCTAAAGAACAAAAGTAATTGTGTACTAAATGAGAATAGCAAAACATATGAATGAATACTTAAGGAAACAAGAATAACAGCTGTTGATCTATTTGTAAACAAAACCAGACACTAATGTATTCAAGTAGTGATAATACAATTTGCGATGAATCTTAATGATCAACAGGTCATAGGTCCGGCTTCCTTGGTCCACATACAAAATAATGTGCAAAATATAATTATTTAAACAATGTGATGACACAGAGGGGTGTTGCCTCACCAAAGCACTGTTATTCATTTATGAATAACACTTGTTTTGCTTTGTAATAAGTCACGAGAGTTGAATTTGGGCAGCATTTAAGTCTGAAGATTCCGCCTCGTAAAGAACTCTTGAACCTTGGTTTACTTTATGTTCTAAATAATATAATTATCATGTGCTAGATTTACTTGATAGCTTATTTTGGTCTATATTGTATCCGCTGTAATCGCAGTACAACCTCATTCATTTTTACAAGCACAGCACGATTGGACGTCTTGACATTTGACACTGGTCTGGTCAAGAGGCGTTGTCATCCGTTGTCATAATTTTAGGTCAAAGTACGATGAACTTGAACGCGCTTTACTCACCGTAAAATGCTTATTGCCGGCACTTGCTTCCCTACGGAATGCGTGCAGGCAGGGCCCGCATTCGCTAGGAAAGCATTACCCACTGTTTTATGCACGTTTGGAAAGTTTCCTCACTGGAAACCGGCCACGACAACAATCACTGGTCACACTGTTAGGTCCACGGGCACAAGATCTGACAATAACGTACTGAACAACTAAATACCACCACCTCTCGTATAATCCACTGATTTACAGACAAAAGACACTGGTATCCATGTATTCAACACTTTTAAAGTCGTAACGCACTGTTATAGTTCACAGACTGTTGTTTTTCAGTTAAGAATTGATAGAGTTCACACGCGTATTTTGTTTGATTAATCTTGGTTACTTTAATACAAATAACAACAAAATAAGAAAGGAACGTCGGTCACACCGCAAAATCCGAAAAACACAAGACGCGCAGCTGGCTAGCTGTCGCCTCTCGCTTGACTGCGGGGAGCGCGGGTGTGTACGCGGGTGGAGGGGCATGCCGACCGCTTCTACCGCGCCCCCTATCCTTCCCGCCTTGTCTCGCAAGTCATTTCATTATTACGTTACGTTCGTTTTATTTTATTTTGAACCTGCATTCGTCTGCGTTCAGTATCCCACTGCAACTTAAATTATAACCAAATTGACCCCAACGTTAACAATTTTATTGCATGTTACTGGACTTAGGACTATATTATTATCTAGAAGGTTATGTACCTAGGTATAAAGTTGTCAATATGTCGCAGAAGAACTCTACCCTACTCTACTTTAGGACATCCACTAGGGAGATCCAATCTATGTCCTTAGGTATACGAATAAAAATATATAAAGTTAGTTTAGTTTACTTATTTTACTATGGGCCCATGTAAGTAAATAATAGTTTCATATGATTTTTAGCGTGAGAACTTTTTAAGACATCGAGCGATCGACTACAGTTGTAGATTGTAGATACCTCGTCGAGCTATCATTGAAGTGGACGGGTGAGTCGGCAGGAACTTGGTGTCTTGGTATGCGCGAATGGTAGGTAATATAAACAGGCAGCTGTTTTGTTGATGAAAGCACGCGCGGCGTGCAGTGGTTGGCCTTCGTCAACGGAGATAGGTAGGTATGCCTTCATTGCATATTTTCGAAAATATAATTTCGCACGGCCTACTTTCAGTTAATTTTCGAGAAAGTGATCCTTCATTGGCGATCTATCAAGGAGTGCGGCAAGTTTCTCCTTTATCATTAAGCTGCCCGGGTAACCACCCCTGTGGGCCTGTAATTACTGGTAGTTTGTTACCGGCAGATGAGTACCTAAATGCTTTAAATTCTGGGTTGTAGGGAAAGTGAAGTGTTAATGCGACAACTTGATCATAGTGTTTCGTACCTTTCTACTGGCAAACAGGGAAGGGATTCCGCGAACTTTGAGTCTGACCTCGCTTTAAACAGTTTACAACGTAATTGGCTATTAAATTAACCATGATACAACGAAGATGCTTATTTAGATGTTCGCTAATCGTGTCTATGGTTCTGTCAGGGAGATCGAGACCATCTGCTTCTGTTTTTGCTTGTTAGGTAACAATAAACTTTACCCCAATTCATGGAACGGAAGTAGGGTGCGGTCTGGGCGCGTCCTTGAGTTGAGTTCAACTCATCATTGGGACCGGAAATTTATATTCCACTATTTTTGTTTTGGTTAGGTACGAACAGAGCTCTCTGCTCTACCGCGACACTTAACTGTATCGTGTTCAAATAAATACGTTTCAATCGATGTTACGGTTCAACCGAGATTGTAGGTGTGAAAACAATGATTTAATATTATGATAATACTGTCGAAATGTCGAAATAATGTCATTATTTATCGTATCGGTAAAGAGAAATAGGTATTTCAGTTTAATCATGTATCTAATGTAAGTTCACACAGTTCAAACGGATATCCTTTCTATTTCGGTCCAAGGATAAATGCTAATGGTACCTGCCCGGTTGGATAATATTTCACCGTTTGTCAACATGCCTAGCGGTTGTACAAGCATTAAAACGAGACAAATAATAGACGTTTCTGTAACTTTATGTCATGCAGTTAAAGACGTCTATTCGCCTACGATTGTCCCAATAAATAGACTCCATTTTTGTAAAATATTACTTTAAAAGCAAGTAAATTGAAACCCTTTTGAAAAGCTTAATCTACCCACTCTATTTCGGAGATTGGAGATATCTTAATAAATAAATACTACATTGTGTACCGCCATGTAAAAGCGAGCTCTAGATCTGTAAAAACTTGTAGTTGTTCACTAGCTTCAGAGGAACCTTTATTAAGATGGACCAGAATTATAAATATTTCTATGACCAGTACCGCCACCTGAGATACCTTTAAATGTGTACGATTTATAGAGTCAGGTAATTTGTAGAGTCACACGTCAGTTAATATATTTCACCATTCAATTTTATTTTACAGTAGCAATAGTTGCCTAAATCGACACATTATATAAAATATTTGATAAATTACTAAGTAGTGTTTTTAATATTTTAAATTTCAGTGGAGGTAAGTATTCTAAAAATAAGTATTTTTAGTTTTGTTTTCAAGAATAAAACTTTTTCAGTGAACGTAGAATACGTAATTTATGGTTATTTCTATTTTTCCCGTTACCGAGTATGTTTGTTACGTGGTTTCGTCTTAACTAAACAAATTGAGTATAATTTGCAGAAAATGTTCGTGGGAAGGTGAAATATTTATATTTACATTTTAACGAAATGAGGAAGTTTTGATAAATAATATAAACAAAATGTTTATCATGTGTAAAATAACATATTTTGTCTTGTTGTACTACAAATATTTTGTCCTGTCTCCTGTGAAATAAGCTTCTACATAATTTATTTACTTTTGTAGTATGTGGCTAGTGTTAGAGAAGTTTTAGCCACTTTATGTACTCTGACTGACTAAGTTTAACTATTGTATGTAACTGATAAATACCTAGAAGGACTTTTTAACTACTCTCAGAAGAACAAGAACATATTAAGCTTCCATTTAGGTAGCTATTCCTGCATTTACAAATTAAGTAGGTACACAGCAGTTTCATATTATTCAGAATTCAGTACTAAAACCAAGTGCCCGCGGTATGGCGTGGGGCTACATTTTATTTATACCTTTACAAGTCGCATGCCTGACGCGCCTTGCTCAAAATATCGTCGTGCCGGCGACTTCCGTCGATTCAAAGTCTACCACTCATGGTGTTTTTTACCATGACACACTCATTCACGACATTATGTTCATTCGTTCATTCGACATTTGAAAGCAGTTAACGTTCTTTTTATTCGTTTATCGTTACGAAGAGGGTGATCATAATTATGTTGTGAATAAAAACTTCATAGCTCGTGATTAGTTGATTATACAGACATGATTATTTTAAATTAATGTCTCAGTGCAGTTCATGAATTACAGGCTAACTTAATTAAGTAATGTGGCATTAGATCCGTATTTATAAATGTCTTCGATGTAGGTAGGTATATCTAAGAAACAGTTGATTAGTTAATTAATTATGAATTACCAGAAATCATTGCTGAAAACGTAATGATTAGACTATAATAAAAGTTAGTTAATTTAGGTAATTGTCCCACACATGGTGCTTATAATTAAACTGTTTTAAGTACCAAATAAAGAATAACTCAATCATTAAGAATTTCTACAATTAATACAAATTCAATGTAACGTAGATTAAATCCTGTTTTTGTATCGAATTTCTGTCAATAAATATGGCAATATTAATCAAAAATTTCCTTTGACATAAATATTGCTGACATTTAATATGTTATGACATCTCTTGTTTAATTGACGCCAACATCTATCACAATAAAAACAAAAAGGAACGTCAACAAATTTGTAATTCAACAGTTCACGCGTGTAAATACATCGGTTTTTACACGGTCACCATTAAGTTCAAGTTACCATAGATTTTCTCAGGCTTTGTATGAGGCAATGGAAACAATCATAAGGCCTTTTTTGTTGTACTTTTTATATCATGTTGTCGTAAAATTTGGCGGCAGATGATGTCTTATCAGACGACTGAGAGTTGGCTTTTGTTTTATTTGTGCTTCATGTTGAGATCTAAAAGTAACTATAGGACGTGACTACTGACTACCGGGAGACACGTCTAAAAATAATATACCTTTTGATATTTACTGCTCTAAAAGTAGGCGTAAAGATACTGGTAACTGTTTAACTTTCAATCTTAATGTGTAGTGTAGACTGGGAGCGTTTAACGGTAGTTAGGATAAAGGATAAGCAGGTTTCTTTTTCTTCTTAAAAACTCGAGCGCATTTATAAAGTTAAAAGTTATAGTAGAAAATACAGATATCCTAAAAAAAGTAGAGAGAAAAGAAATGTTGGTACCAATCGGTACTGGATTGCTCTATCTTTTTGTGAATTTCACATTAGTTACGATAAATAGATGTTGCAGTGTTTTTATGAATGATCGTACGACGGTATTTTTGTGTAAAAGGTGGTTGTTTTTAGGTTCTACCACAAGTTTCTACAATATAGACATTGTTTAAAATTTGGCTCGTCTCTCTATTCTATTCATATTGAATTAAGATCCTTATACAGGTAAAATGGCGTAGCTTCGAAATAAAGAAAAATCTAACGATTAAGAAAAACGGAAAACGTTTTAACGGAAAATTCGATTACCTATTACAAACATTGAACTTAAAGCATTGTAGAGCGATAAATCCGGTCATTTTCAGATAAATCACTCAACCAATTAAAGGGGCATTAGCGAATTGAATGGCTTGTATCAATATAGAAGCATTGTTATGGGTTCATGGTGGTACGGCCCATTTAACTTACCTTATCAATCGGTGACGCTCGGCGCTAGGGGCGGAGGTCAATGCACCTACTTTGTAACCTTTTTACAGTTCCGTTATTTAACATTATGTAATAAACTGATATGGAGTTTGTATCGTCGTGTCTGTTATCGTAGAGTACGCTGATCGTTTGATTAGCCTAATTAGGTTAATCGCTGTAGTCTTACTATCAGATAAGCAAAGTTCAAGAAAATCAAAGTCATCCCTTTTAAATCTTGCTCATACTTTGTATACACTTACGTAATGTCTAGTTTAAGTTAACGAGGTAAATTCGTGTTATTTTTAGAATCACTTGAAGCGTTAAGCCTTAATTAACAAACTCATGAATAGATGTAGTAAAATTAATTTATTGGTTCTTCCTGAAGTATATTGTGGAGTCGAGTAATGGTAGCTTGCTCTGGTTTTAATTAGTCTCCGAAATATTAACAAAAATTATCATAAATATAATATAATAACTATAAAAAATTAACTTTGTGCCGTTATTTATTTCACGCAACTCTAACAATATCATCACGATCATCAGCCTATAACAGTCCACTGCTGGACATAGGGCCTCTCCAATTGGTCGCCACTTAGTTCTATCCTCGGCTAACAATATAATCTTATAATATACCTATATTTTAACAATATAATATTATAGAGGATAAATATTTATCTAAATACACAGCCTTGATAGAGCTTCGACAAAAGAAACAAGATAATTATGCTAATGTAGTTGCCAATTAATGTCAAATTAAAAGATAAGCCGACGTCCAGCGATACTAGGAACCTCGTTAGATTCTCATAATTTACATTAAAGACGAGTTGGAAACGCATTCATTAAAAACACAGGAGCTTAGTATAGGTAACAAAACTTAAATATAATAGTACGTGCAGAGGCTAATCATTAATTAAATAATCTTAATAGATAGAAAAACAAATGACTGTTGCATTGTAGGTGGTTATAAAGTATCTGAATGCTCTCATCCGACTCAAGGTCTGAACTCAATGTCAAGAAAGAAAGCAATCGATTCTGATAAACTAATATAACATTCACGAACTAAATTAAAAATCATTGTAGTAATTTACACAATCAACTTTCTGGACATTTCCAATACGAAACAAAGATTGCACAACACTTTATTGAAAATATAAGGCCTTAGGCCCACCTGTTAATATTACCTACCTCTATTTCATTTATAGTAATTACAGGTGATTTACATGTGGTATAGTTACGCAACCACACATAATTTCTATGCATCCAATTTACGAACTAATCGGACTTTTTAATTTATACTTTAATAATGCACTCCAAACTAAACGTTGGTAGGTGTGTCTTCGCTCGTAAACATGACTAATGGTGTTTAATTTTGATTCGCTTTATATTTCACTTTTTTAGTATGAGTAATGATTATTAAATCACTAAAGTTTTCCACATGAACCAATTAAAAGTATCGAACAAAGCGTTTACCAAATTGTAACAATTAAAATGTAACATGTAGACGAGAAAGCTATTTGAATGTTGTATTTAGTTCAAGAACAATATGAATCTTGTAGCCAGTTACCCAAACGTATAAGCCGTTGCTTTTGTCTAGAAATTTTGCGAATATTCCGTAACACTATTAGCCCGTTTACAGTGTCATGCTCAGTTTGTCGGTAATTGCGAAACATTGGTTATTGTCTTTAAACTCTCTAACCTAACCTAACACACCGAATAGGCATTGAATAGAAATCCGTTTAGTGTACGCTCCCATGAGAATCGTGCGAATTATAATCTGTCTCATTATGTAAAAGAAAATGTCCGCTTTCTTTCTGTACTTACAAACTTACAAAGAATCGCCGATCGAAAGTTCATCGCATACAATGGCAGCCGATGACACTGCCAGGTTCTTATCGAACATCGCTAGCTGACTCACTGCCCATATAATTCTCATAATTATTATAATTTTCGTAGTCAAAATCATCCACGCGATAACTGGCCGGCTCGAGTGAAAGTATTCTGGATTAATCACTCGTTCGTCTATGGACGCAAGTTCAATGCCTCGATTATGACTGTTATTTAAATTATAATATTCTTTTGCTTTCTTACGCGATGAATGGCGAAGGCGGAGGCCGGCAGGTGCTGTAACCTCGCAAAGCGTAACTCCGCGCAAGAGCTTTCTAGCCTCGTGCTATCTTCTACGACTTGAGTACATGTCAAATTGTCAGCTATGAGCACTCTTATCAAAATCCGGTTACCGTTAATTAAGATTTTGTTTTAGGATGAATGAAACCTAATGAGGATCTCGGTAATTCGCGAACGTGCCAACTTCAAGGTTTCTCGGAAATGTTTACAGTGATTGGTTGCTTGACAGTGAATGTGAGAAGAAAAAGGTGATATTTTTTATTAAGTGTAATGTCTAGATAATAAGAAGCGATAAGTTAATAACATTGCTACACGTTTGTCTGGCTAATCAATTGGAGAAATGGCAAATCGGAATGGTACAGACTGATGTTATCACGGACTTCGATGTACTTATCTTGTTCGCACAGAAGCCTAAAGGCGTAAGTGTCGTAATACTCATCGTAATTGGTTTAGAAGCTGAAAGTGAACTCTTTGAGCCTAGTTTGAATATAATAAAGTAACATATGACACAGAAAGCTATTACGAGACTTGATTCAGTCTATTAGTTTCATCTATTGGTTGAGCTATCAGCTATCGGTATTCTTAGTGGGGAATCCAGGTCGATGGAACTGAATACGTATATAAACTGTCGTCGGTGAAGCGTGAGATACAGACACATAACTTTTAGCTTCATTGTCCTCTTAACGTATTTACTATAGGAACAGCAGAGTATCTATTTTTAAATCGGTGTTATGATTTATTCTTTAGTGTGGTATTCTCAATCTTAAAAGGTTATCTAATTGTTAATTCAATAAGTTGGAGATGTGTTGTGGTTGGGGCTCGGTTGATTGCATTTTGTATTATTAAATCGAGTATTGTATCGTCACGGTATATATAAACACAAGGAAACAATCGGAATAAGTAACGATTGTCTTGAAAGTAACGTATGTAGGTCGGCTTTTTGTTAGGTTCAAAGTTCACAAACTTACAATTTTATTAAGATTGATGTGCCGATATTAAAGTTACATTAATTTGTTTATTAAGTATCTTGGTAATAACCGGAGACCTGGTGGTCGGTGGTAATAACTATAGTACTTATAATAATGATGACACACAAAGTTACAATCTTTCCCAAATAATAATCTTCCTTACACGTATTTCTGTCATTTTTTAGTTACAGAAATTAAGAAAATACATATGTAAATAACTAACGTTCACTTATATCGTAGCTTAAAAAATCAGCTCACTGCTCAAGTATTAGGTTACAAAATATTACATCAATAGGCCCAAAATGTCACTCTAAATGCATTGCTTCCATTTCCTGGTCAAACAAATTTAAGGTTACCGCAACGCACTTTAGTTTGCAACCAAAAGATCAACCGTAATTCGTAACTGTTATACTGACTTTTTTGGCAAAACAAGATTAGTGATGTGAGCTCCGATTGCATACATACATGTAACGGTGTTTTGTGTGTCTTGTCGCATGCAATGACGATTATAGGGTTAACGGAGCGAGCACGACTTAGGAATACAAAGTGCGTTCTATACGTATGAACCAGTGTACGCACGATTAGCTGGCGTACAGTTCAAAGTAGGCTTGTTGATTGACAACCTACTGGCATAAATGAATTCATTTAGGATTTACTTATAGGTACATAACAATGTTATAAAACGTATAGAAAAAGGCAGATAATTAATTTCTTCGATTGAAAACTAAATGCTTCTTCTCATCTTCACAATGTATCAAGCAGAAATTAAAAAAAAATCGAATGTAGATTCTAATATTCAAAAGTGTCTTACTAGTTACATATGGTACTTAATTACTTTTATATGAATGTTATGCATGTAAACATCAAAGTAATTTGGTGTTCAGTCAAGTAATTTGTTCTAAATGCTAAGTCACATTTAAAAAATTACAAGACCAGCCTGATCTACTAATTCTCTGACGAAATCACACAATTGAGACCAGAACTCGACCATAGAAACTGAAACTTGATACGATTCATCACAGTGTTACATACCACGTAACATTACGGTGTTCATGTAAGCATGAATATGTGTTAAAGATATCATGGCCGCTCATTACCCCACATATTTTTTGCTCAGAACTTAATAGTTTTCTTCTGACTGTGTTGCAAATCCACCAGAATTTATTGATGTTAATTAAAATATCTATGGATGCAAGTGCTATAATTAAAGTTATGTTATTGGTAAATAATAACAGTCCTTAAATGGTTAAAGTCATCGAACCACCATCATCAAAGTCTAATTTGCCGTACTGGAGTAGCGCAAAGTATGGGATGCTTATAGCCACAGACTACAGAAAGCCTCTTGTTGATCATACACTCGTACACTATTAAATGCGGTAAATAATCTTCTTCCTGGACGTTTTTAGACAAAGTTTAAAACATCAAGAGACAAGACAGTATTTTTTGCATGTTTCGCTTTGAACTGCGGAAGTCTAGTTAAATGACCGTAGAAGGCAGGTAGCTAAAGAAATGTGGAAACGGCGTAACTACGTCATCCTGTCGGCTGTTTACATAACGCTAGTTGGTCAGTAGCGTGAGTTGGGGCGCGGCGTGGGTTCCGCGTGGCCCGGGCGCTGGGCATCCGGCAGGCTTCGGGGCACTCCGGGGCGCTTCGAGGCACCTCGGGCTCATGGACCCGATAAGACCTCAGTGAAAGTGCCCCACAGCCCAGCACCCGCGCCCCACACCAATTGTTGTGTGACGACAGTCACGCTTCGCTAATTTGAATGCAAGCATGTTTGTAATAGAATAATCTCGTTGATTGATAGACTTATTATTATGATGATGAGGTTCCAGGAAAGTTCGTATTGTCCCAACATTGGAGCGGCGGCTGATAATTTGTCAAAGATATACCCATTACGGTTCGTAATTGAATGTTACATAACTTGGGAGACGTAAACTTATAGAGAAATTGTTAGACTCCACCTCCGGTCGCTTAAAAGGCTTAAGGCGGTATTCTCCATTCAATAGCGAGCAGCGATATATTTTTTAAATTTCGGTCGTCGACCTCTCGGATTTTATGGTCCAGGTAATAAATTGAATTGATAATTATCGCAGTAACTTGATTTCTATGTGAAATCACTCATCGGTGCGGTGTGAATACCGCGACCGTCATAACTGCACCGCTCGTGATGCACGATTCATATAACATCTGTGTAAAGGTGTTTGCCTCTAATTGGACCATTAGAATAGAATTATAGTTGATTTATTTATATAAGTGTTGAAAACCAACGTGTAAGGAAAAAAAAATGTTCAGGGGTAATCTTTGTTTTTCAAGATTTATTTAAAAAGCTTTAGAAAATTTGATCGATTACATACAAATTTAAAATGTCACATAATCTTTTTACTGCAGATGATGATACTTATGAATTAAAAAACATTATAGTTTTTTTTCTTACTGATTCAAGGGAGAGTTCTTTTCCTATTAATAAACAATAAGCGTAATTTAGAAAATTAATAGATAGTTATTACTTGTATGTACAGCTAAGTGTAAAGTATTTAACTTTCACTAGAACGAACTGATCGAGATTAGTTCGCAAAAAGAGTTCGCAAGTGGTTTCTTTATGTGATCTATATAGCATAGTCACGCCTTGCCATAAGTTATTTGGTTTTGTTGTTTTGCCAAGGTCAGAAAACCGGATAGCACTACAATACAGTACTTTCGTACTCGATGGACGAAAGCGAAGACGATGCCTCCTGCCCAGGCGACAACTTTCTGTAAATATTCGAACCACTTTTTGTCCTTTCCAAATTTAAATTTCGATGAACCGTCAATTGTTCACAAATGGTACTCCCTGACAAGTCCACTTTCCATGATTGTATAAGCCTTCGGTGATATGTTCCGACGTAACAAGTCAAATAAAGAGACTTTAATTAAACTGTGGGTGTTTTACGAGCCCACCGACAATGGTGAACACGTACATCTTAAGCGCCGTAACTTGAAGTTTAATGTAAATTTTAGTATGAGCTAACGTTGGATTAACATAGTGAATGTTATCAAACCCGATTATCACTTGTTTTTTCGGTAAGCCTATTAAGTTCTACAGAGAGTAATTCGTAGAGACACGTGGGATTTGTATCTGTCACTTCACCCACATATCAAGAGAAATCTAAGTGTGGGGTGGTAAAAAACTACACGCTACCTGAACATGATTAAGTACTCTTAAAGCAATCTAAATGGACAACTTCGTTGGTTTTTTTTTTATATTTGAATGTCAACCAGTTAGTTAGAATGTTATAAACGATACACTTTATGTGTAGGAGTCATGTTAAGATGTATTGTTTCTTGCATGAAAAATGATCAAAGAAAGTTGTAAAAATGATTTTAACCCAGTTAAAGTCAATTGTCTTTAAGATACTTTCAATATAAATGAAGGTGAACAGATTAAGAACGAGCCAGACACAAAACAAAAAAATATTGGTCACACTTTTTTGTCTAAAGGGCACAACAGATGCCTTTAGTGATACCACGTGACACGGTAAAAAAAAGTATGTTTTGCAACCAAAAACGCTTTCGAAGTAAAATATAGCCACAGAAGCTAAAAATAAATAAAAGTTAAGATCCGAATGTAATTTCGGAAGAATGACTAGAGTTTGAACGTTTTGTCCTTATGTTCAACCATTTTGTTGACATCAGCAGACCAAAAACACACAATGCTGCTGCTATATAATTTAATTTAAACAATAAAGAAACATGTAACCGTGTATATGAAATTGGGTCATCTATTCATGTTATAGTAGAGAATTAAATAAAACTGTTCACAGCCTTGACACAATAACATTTAATTCTGGCGAAGCAATTAATTTGACCGCGAGCTGGTGGAAGTTGTACAAGTGATCCTATCACCATCTATGACAAATAGTAAGTACACACACAATAGATTATTTCGATACCATTTAACGATACTGGAACTGTTATAAGTACTGTTGACTTATAAGTATTGTCAGCACACAAACGCCAAGGTCTCTACCACAAAAAGTTTGCTTTCAAAGCGTTGGTCTTATTGACAAACCTCGTCTTGTTGATTATGGGAACTTAACGGCGCGGCGCGGTGTTTACTTTGAAAATTAATACTCTACAGTTATGGCGTTATTGACCATTAATTAATTCGCAAATCAAAATATTTTTTCGCAACAAAAATAATACATAAAAACAGGACGACCTTAAACTAAAACCTCTGGCTAAAAATGTTAAAGGCTATCAAAATTTACATCGTGTGCGTCCCAGTTTGTGGAATAACAAAGTGGTGCATGTGGGTGCTTCGAAATAGCGTGTTTTATTGTGAATTTCGCGCACTTTGCATTCGGCAATCAGTGGGAGCACTCTGCGGCAAGGTCGAGGTCGGCAGTAAATTATTGTCACTGTCGACTCACTTGTTGCGTAAATATTCATCATTTGTAGCGGCTTCAGACGCAATGCTTTCTGGCTAATACGAAATTTTTATTGCATACGTCTCGCTCTAGGAATGTGCTGTGCATGTTGTACCTCATGTATTCACAGCAGGTAAAATTATGTTTAACACCGGAGCATAAATCTCCTTCGTGAAGAAATGTGCTTTATTGAATGACACGACATCAATCAACTCTGATAATGACCCTCAGTTTCACTTTTCCTTTGTATCTGGGTCGTAGTAAATTACAGATGATTAAAGAAATCATTGTGAACTTATTTCCGAGTAGGAGTGTTCAGCTTTTATACTTAGCCACTCACGTAATGGCTTAATCGTCAAGGTAAAGTTTTCAATCTGCAAATGGCCGCGGAAGTGACAAAAACGTTTTGCAGATTAGTTGACTTTGACCAAGATCGTGGAAGTGACCTTACGGAGATAAATTCATCTATTTACTACGTCTAAAAACCAGTAAAAAGTCTAGCGCTCGTTAACTTTTTAACTGTTTCTTTGTAGTATGAGAACTATTGTGTTATTGCTAAAGAACACAAAAGCGTTACGAAAAGTGCTAAGTAGGTAGTTACTGGCGAGTGTCAGTTTATTGCAAATTGAATATTTGCATTCATAAAGCAAACATGAGTGTAGGTACAGATTACTTGTCTGTACACCGCTAAATGTCCGAGTCAATATTGCCAAATAGGGCTGCCATCGTGCATGTTCGCAAGCAATGTAGAGCGCGGCCAGCGACAAAGAAACAGGTAACGACTGCTATTGCGCCGACTACCTTGTATTTCTTTCATGTTTTTAGTGCCCACATCTCAATTTTATTATATTAATTCACTGTCGATCACATTAAATGAAGGTTAAGGTCAGTAATTAACTGCAAACTTATAATTGCTACTGGTTGTCACGCGCTTTTTGTTGTTATTTTTTGGCATTGTAAATAAACTTTGTAATAACTCAGATCAATTTTAGCGGCCTCTTCTATCGAATGTTTTATGATCGGTAATCGACTGGAAAACTTAATAACACTGACAACGTACCGTACTGCGATTTTATGTACGTGAATTGTGAAATTAAGATTAGATTCACCAAACAACAAGGCTTATAAACCTGTTTTTGAAGTTTAGAGCTATTTTACTATTATCTGAATATTGCTTTTACAGAATTATTGCTTTGAAGTTGTTAGTGGTAGCCCTGGTATAGTGAGAGGAACGTATTTGGCGCGCAAACTTCTTACGGTTTCTGACGCAATGTGCACTTGCTGTAATATAGTCGATGTATAACAAAATAACTCGATACGAATTACTCCAGCATTCCTTGTCTTTAAGAAGCGAGTAAGCTGTCATACGAAACGATTTATGCCCACTTAACGATCGAGTAAAACACAAAGAGACTGGAAATATTCAACACGTTTATAATTTTATTGAGTTGTATCGACAATATGTCGTTCATGTAAGTCTAGATTTTGAAATATTCGATTTATTACCTGCAGTAATAACTTTTTGCATACTATGTGAGGTGCGTTGCAACTAAGTTAAGTGAACACGCAGTTCCGAGCGTATATACATTAATCGGCGATTTAAAAACAATAATATTTTACTCATTTGTCAAAAGTTGTACGCGTCTACTCGTGCGTTAGTTTTCTACGATTACTGATCGGGCACGGTTCTATGATGCGATTTAAAAAACTATGTAACTCATACCTCGACAGATTTGCAAAATATGAGCCAAATAATTTTGATACCAGTCTTTAAATATGTCATATGAATCTTTAAATGTTAATTAGATGGTTTATTATCTATACTTATAATAAATCTGTAGAGAGGTCAATTCTGTACATGAAATATATTTTAAAAATAACTATCAGGGGGTGATTAGTGATCGTTACTGATGCCAAAAATGCAATCAGTAAAATTTTTGTCTGTCTGTCTGTATGTTCCTTATAGAAACAAAAACTACCCGACGGATTTTAACGAAACTAGGTACAATTATTCTTCATACTCCTGGGCAGGATTTAGTATACTTTTCATCACGCTACAATCAATAGGAGCAGAGCAGTGAAGAAAAAAGTTGGGAAAACGGGAGAAGTTACTCCATTTTTTAAGCTTCCGTCGCCGTAGCACTTTACACAAAAAACTCATTGATAAGCTTCGTCATCCACGCGAACGAAGTTGCAGGCACAGCTAGTGTTTAATAAAACGAGGAATCTAAAACCATACCTATAGAAGGTGTTTTTTTCAGTGTAATACAATCTCTGCTACATACCGACGCGATGTTGTAGGTAAGTTTTAAAACAAACCAAAATGTTTATTTAGATCTAAAAATAGGAACTTAAATTGCCTAACCGCGCAATGTTTTTGTATCCAAACTAATTTATTAACCGTATTTCCTCGAAGCATTACCGCCATTCTATTTTCTGTGTGAAAATATGCGTTTGTCGGTCAATCAACAAGCAAATATTTTCCCATTGCCGATACCAAACGTTTCGTCAATGAATTCTCGTGTGGACCGACATTTGCACCGGTACGATATCGTGTGTTTGTAAATCTGAAATGCGCATGAGTTGATGACGTAGAGTGCTGCTCGTGAGATCTTGCTGCTTTCGCATAAATACCGTATGCTCATGGTGCATGCATGATATAACAATGCTGTGAAGAACATGAAGATTGTTGAGTAAAACGCATTAAAATTTACATTTGCATCATGTTTTGGAAAATTAGAGAATGTAGGGCAGGGAAATTGTGCAAGAGCATTGTAGATTATTGAGGCTGGCGAGTTTCCTCGTAGCAATATAATGTGTTTCAAACCTGCTTGTCAGTTGTTGTAATAACTGACACATTATTACAATACGTAATTAAATTAAGTAATTTATTTAACATTTTTATGGTGTTTAATAACCACTAGTGTGAAAATTATTGTATTCGATATGTGTTACGTTGAAGCTGTCTTTCGTGAGATTTTATTCAAGAAAAATGTATCTAAACTTGAACGGTCAATATTTTGTCACCACTTTAAAACGTAATGTAAAATTGATATTTCGTATTTACGCAATTTATCATAAATCAATATTTATAAACGATATAAATATTTGAACTAATGACGGTAAATAAATCGGTAAGCAAATATTGATTGAGATTGAAATAACACTTACATTATAAATGTGCCAGGAACATTGTAAGTAAAAGGTCACGGGCATTGTATTGCATAATTTAAGTACCTCGGGCCTACACGGCCTCATCGAGTGTACAATAAATATTTTTGCTTGATCACGAATATTTGCATGTCGAAATAAATAAAGTTAAATATGCTCTTTAATATATCAAGAGTACTACACGCGTTATGCTCGGTTACTATAATTTTAAAGATTGCTTTTAAATTATAGTGGGTAAACGTGATGATTTCAGACGCTGCGTTTAAGGAATTTGTTTAAATTGATATTTATTTCGTATTTACTACTTCAGTAATGCAAACCTATTCGTAGCAGAATGCTCTCGTTTAAATTAGATGCTTAAATAAATATTACTTTGTGCTTTACCATGTTGACTTGTAAGTGTTTAAACAATTTTTATTTCAAGTTCAATATTCCGCACGTACTTCAAGTTATGTATCAAGCTTTCATTTTTTATTGCAGATCCGCATCCCATTCAACAATAATCAAGGCTAATCAAAATAATTCACATTGAAAGTATCTCATTTGTTCCAATAAATTATAATGGCATTACTCTTAATCCGTCGCACGATGTAGGTAGGTCACTTTTAGAAGGCTGAGCAGAAAACCATCGTGTGTCCCTTTTTGATCATTAAGGCAAGATAAGATTATAGGAAATAAACGAGAAAGACCGCGAACCGCCTGGGTGGCCCGCCAGCCTGTATTATGGTACCCGTCCATTATTAAGTGATCTACAGCGGGACCTTAAAAACTTAATGCTTTAAGTATTGCGTTCGTGCTCAAGGAGGTCTTATTTCATTGGCAATCAAGCCCATATGAGACGACTCCAAACTGTCTCAGCGAAAGTGTGAGAACGTCGGCGTTCCTCGCAAAATTTTCTGATATTTCATAAGAATAGTCAGTAACGTGATCGAAGTATCGGACCGTGGGTGGTATGTTTTAGTTTGTAATGACATTCCAAGCATACGTTCCGTGAAAATCGATAGTCACTTTCGCGTATTTATTTAGATAAGATCTTTGTTAATGATGTTCGTTTTGTTGTGGTTTCGAAGTACCTAACTCAACGTTGCATGTTGGACTGACTACACTATAATATATATCTGTTTATTTCATACGTCCGGGTATAGCAGAGATTTTATTACTGAATATTTCTGACTGACGGAAATTGTATCATCTTCTACTCCAACTTGTCCAGACAGGAGTAATATTCGAGATGAAAACTACTGATATGAGAACAAAAATAAAACCATTTTAGTTGTTGTTGACAAGTATATAAGTGCCCACACCACAATTATCGTTTAAAAAAGGACAAGTAGAGAGTATTTTTTGCTAGTTCCCGTTAAAGTTGGGTTAACCTAGAATCTGTTGAAATATTTCGCTAAACTCTTATCTTTATGGTGGGTTTGGCGTTATCATTATTTATTTGGCCCACATTTGGACCATAACAATACGCCCTTTATCTATAGCTGTCACTGTTTACACAAAAATGAGGCGACGTGTAAAAAGAGTTTCATGGGAAAAGGATTATCCATTATTGGGAATTATTTGAGACCTGTTATTTTCTTAAATGAATAAAAACTACGTACATACATCGTGTGAAATGCGGCCCATAATAATATCTTTATTTTATTTTTTTATTAATATATAATATTAATTATATATTAATATATAATAATATGTATACTTACTGATCTTAAACCATGTCTAGATCTGTCTTATAGCTAACTAAATTGTTCAAACTCGACTCCGCTTGTTTTTCTGTATGTTTATATTCCGTAGCAAATTATGTGTGTTAAATAAAACACGGTATCTATAATTAAGATTTTAAAGCCAAACATATTCGATGGGAATGGCCGTGACCAATCCAAAGAGTCCAATTAGTTCTCTAAATTTAAAAAATACCGTTATAGGTCTTGACTTATTTTAGAAATAGAATGTAGGTAGAGTTAAAATATTTTTTAATTCTTCATCTTACAGCTTTCAGATTTGTATTAACATGGAATCGTAATACTAAGTTTTCACATCAGAAATTCATTTGTTATTGTTTATGTAAACGGAGATACATAAAATAAAATAAGGAGAGTTTTAATAAGTCTGATACAGGGGTAGGAAAAAGCTGCTGATCATCGGAAGTTGCCTGGAGGCTAACTGTGGCTGCTTCTTGTGGAGGCTATATGTGGCTTTTCATGAGAAAAAAGCTTGAGGGCAACCTTAGAATGGACGTTATAAGAAAGTAGAGTGTCCATTCTGTTGCTACTGAAGCAGAAAATAATCAATGTAGAGTTTTATTTAGTATGGAAGTTGTTGCAAGTAAGATTGTATCTAAACGATACAGAAAAGTCTAGAGTGAGAGAAAAAAGAAAATAAAGTATGAAAACACTTTTTACTTTCAATTAGATATTGTTCAGTGTTCAGCTCCAAAGACTTGTATCAACAATTGCCGAAGAATAGAAAGCAAGTATTGTTGAGTACTAGTAATTGCTTTTTGATCAAGAGACTTTGGACTGTTTGCTGAATTCCATAAACATTTTGATGTCATATTATAATTAGCAAAATTCTTCAGGATTGATAAAAAATAAAGTAAGACTTAGTTATGTGGTTTGTTTTTGTCTTGGTAATATAATTAATGACTTTGCCAGCAGTAGGACAATACAGGATAAATATAATATAATAACATTAATTCTTTCAGTCACCGTCGCCCTTTTGGAAAACCAATGATATCTTATTGTTTTTTTATTTTGTGATGTTTGTGTTTAAAAGTTTTTGTAAACATAGGTTCCTTTTCTAACAAGAGTGCGGTAATTAAGAGTCTTGCAACACGTATATTAGTTCATCAAGAGATTAAATCCAAAAATAATTTAATTAAAAGTTTTTTCTTAAATATTATGTTGTAGCTAATTTGTACATTACCGAAATACATTATGCATGATAAACCATTTAAAGTATTAAAGAGCCGAATCCTATTTTCTGTTTCCTCTTGTATGGACCTGATGAAGACATAATGAGGCAATGTGACACGAACAGCATAATTTATTTATATTTAAACTTAATTAAAGGTTTTGCGGAGAAAAACATACTTTTTAATTCCAATGAAGTTTCGCAATGTGTTGATCAGTTGATCGAACAGATGGCTGAGATAATGAATTGGAAAGCTTATACATGTAAATGATGCAGGGAGCTATATTATCAATGAAACGATCGACAAGAAACGAATCAAGTCGTTTTATAATTTTCTTTGTTGCTGGACTATGATACGCAAGGTGTGTGGTCGCTCCTCCCGCGCAGGTTCGTTGGCTGCGCCCGCGCCGTAAAAAGGCATTCAAATTTTAACGACGTGCGCTAACGAGCCGCGTCGCGAGTCCAAGCCACTTTTTCATAGATCCCCCAATACAAGTCTCACTTTCCGTAGCACAGTAACATAGTGATACAATCACTGCGTTACGTATCGTGTCGCAAGCACAGCATAACATAAATAATATGCAACGACATTTATTTTGTTACAAGTAGCATAGAACAGATGTTCTCGTGCAGATAAAATGTATTCAACTGTCATAACCATTTGTTGTGTTGGTCACATTTCATAATGACGACATTTTGTTTTTTGAAGAATGCGTTGTTGTAAACATGCAACACTGTAGGTGTATTCCACTTATGTAATATAGTACTGTTTATAATGCACAAGCACCGAGAATGCCCACATGAAGCGTAAACAAACTCTTAATGTTCTTTAATGGATACTGTAGCGCCGAACAAGATCAAACAATTTGGTTTGCGCTACAATTACCATAGAAATTATTCCACGAAGGCTTCATAGGTGTACATTAACTACTGAATAATGCCATACAATTCATCTGTAGGTACCGATATACTCGTTAAACGCGTTATTACTACTTAATGATGTATTCATTATTGGAACATCTCTAGACCTATAATTTTCCATCGAGCTAAAAACGGCTGTCGATTTGTGATTACAAGTAATGAGTATTTTCGAAGTATTGTGTTCACAACGATTCCATTCACAATAATTGTGGTCCATTGAGGGTTCGTACAAGACGGACGGGAATGACAGTAATGCAAATGTTCAGCGATGCTTCAGCCATCAAGCATTCCTGAGCGCGAACGGCGAACGGCGAGGGTACTCGATCTCTGTTCGAAGTGCTCGAACAATAATAAGTAAAGAATGGCGTTCCTGTCCGCTGGTCACGTGTGGCAGCGGGCCCGAGGCGAGAGTGGCGGCGTGGGCGGCGACCGTATAAAGATCACACTTGACTATCGTGAGAATACACCGTGGCTAGTTTGTCCTTTATTATAAAGCCATTTCAAAGAGCGTGACTGTCGTATTTCATAGAACAGACCAATTTATACATTTGACGGTAAAGCTATAAATTTTTAGTATCGTTTGGTGATCTATTTATGCAATCCGATGCAATAAATATCCTCGTAATTTTTAAACACTTGGTCGTTTTGTTGGTCATTCTTGGACCGGATCCGAAATCAACATTGAAGTTATTTAATTTCAATTAACGTAAGCAAGATGAGTAAAAACATTCCTTTTATACCGGATCTTAAGACATTATGTTTTGGTTAAAGTTCCAAGTCGTTTGTTTAACAACGGCGAATAAAGAAAAAATAATTACATCCCTGTGTTTATACTTTGTTATAATTAAGGAATTGTTTAATGTAAAACAGTGACTTTGTTTGCTGTAACCGATACCAAGAGAAGATACATTTCATTTCCGATCAAGTTCGTAAGTGAGCAATGATAAAATAAAGTTGATGAATATGTATGGTTGTAGCGTGGAGTTTGATTTGTGGCAAGCGCTAAGCTCATCAGGTAGTCTGCCGGCGCGGCGTGCTCTTGACCTCCAGTCGATGGTGAGTCATGGTCGCGGAGCCGTCCGGTAAAACAGGCGGGACATGGGAACTGTGCGACCAACTCTATGGGACACATTTATAATGCGAACACCATTATGTATATTTTTAACCAGTAAACAGACATTACGAAAAATTTACACGGAATGTGTAGAGCGAAGGCAATATCAGTGTACACTATTTAGATTTTAGCAAGATTAATTTAATACTTTCTTAACATTCACACAAAGGGCGCATGTCATGACAAAACGATTAGTCCATGTTTCACTACGGAACTCGAGTCAAAGCTAACGCTTTTCATACCAAACCATTTGACCTCTTTACAAGTAATGAATGGTTCTTAATCATTAAGCAATACACAGTTTTGTATAGGCGTATCTAAAGAAAGTTAAAACGAAAGGTGTTTAATTTATAAGCCCTTAAATCAGTTTTATAGCTCTCTCTCCCTTAAATGTTTCTACAGAAAAGTCTTGCTACATTGATTAGACTTTTTACGGCTGTATGGTCGTAAATCGTAAACATTTCACTTTCTCTAATATTTCGGTTCATAGCAGATGTTGCAATAAATCTGGTTGCATGTTTGTCATAACCCGTCTATAAATAATGTTGTTGAAAAACTGGTACGGTCTATGGGAGGGTTAGATGAACCTTGTTGACATTGGAACAAGAGACGAGACTTTTTGTAGTACATATCCTGTGGAGCTTCGGCTCATTTGTATGTGCGTCGTCCACTCGTGATTGTGTAGGTATGACTGACAAATAGCCTCGTGCTTCGCTCCTTTGTCGGCGACGAGTCGACACACGACACATCCCTCATTGTCCACATGTGTATAGTATACCTTCACTCGTTCCGGGGAAACGCGTGTTCACGACGCTAACGAACATTAAACTAACAGAAAGCACACATGGCAAACGACTTTAACTCTAGTTATTATACCGTCTAAATATACCATTCCAGTTTGAAATTAAGTTTTATTTTTATTGTTTAAGTTTCTAAGCCATTTTATTGTTAAGATTATCTAGATGTAGTCGGCATTATCAAGCCCACATAGAAACAAACATAGCGCACGGAAGTATGTGATGAGCCGCGGACTGGCTCTACAATGCACCGTTAAATATACTCTAGTTTTTCTTAGAACCAAAAGACATTTGCTTTGTCCCAGTTTTTGAGAAATATGGTCCCGTCACCATTCATTGATAAAATCACACGTATTTACTTTTATCAATGAATTGTTTGAGAGGTGCAGCTGCACATGTTTTATAGATTGCTAGTATTGCTACATTCCGTAAATGGAAGTGTATATGATGTAAGAGCTTATACTTTTATCGTTGTTTTTTGTGAGGAATGCTGAATGATTTTCGCTTTCTTATTCAGAAGTTCAACGGGACAAAGAAAATTCTCGATGAACATACGTAGCGGTCAAAAACCTGCCAATATCTCATCGTGTAGCGGTACAGTGGTACTGCGGAATGTTTCCCGCGGCCTGCATTTCGCCACGTTATTAAAGAGCGGCACTGGGTTCGGCGCAATAATATTTACACGCGGCGCTTCTGCGAACCTGTGGTTTCCGGCGTGTGCGCACATCGGCGGCGCCCGAGCCCGGCCGAGCCCGCCCGACACGCCCGACACGGCCGCTCCGAGCCGGGCCGCTCGCGTCCGCCGGACGAAACTCACTCATATTAAACGAGATTATAAAACTTTATTGCTTTCACTATTTACACTTACAAAACTTGTAAACGACATTTATTTGATAATGAACACATTTTCTAGGCCTTAATTTGCCGCGCTACATTTATAATTTATAATCATTGAGAATAAATACATTTGGTACTATATGAATAGTTTAATTTCTAGATTTTTTGCGGACGTAATATGTTTTCTGGTTATTTGTTCACGCTTAAATTGTAGAACGGATTTCGATAACAGTTTGGTAATAAACTTCGGAATACTTCCTCTGATGGCCTAGACGGTCGGGCTCGTATACCTAATGGTTCATGCGTGTCTTACACGATAATAATCCAGATCAATGGATTCACGAGGTATTCAAGGATTCCTTGCCATTGTGTAAAGGTGCTTGTTGTTTCCATCTAGCTACGTCACTGGCTACAATTTCTTGGCTCTTTGCCTTTTCTATATTCCAACTCCGACCTATAAAACGAAGATAAATAAGTAAACAGTCCTGAAATGCATAGTTTCAGGAATCGAACGCAATATATAAAGCATTTTATTGATGCATGATTCTTTAAACAAGTAAATAATATAATAAATTATCTACGAAAATACTTTAAATTCGGCTGTAGGTTGCCAACAAGGAGATCCTCTCGGGCCGGTCATATTCAGTTTAGCCATCCATCCCATTATTAAGGAATTGAAATCAAAATTTAATATTTGGTATCTGGATGACGGAACTCTAGGAGGCGATGTCAACACTGTAGCAGATGATTATATATCCCTTAAAACAAATTTACAAAAAATTGGTCTTGATTTAAACACAAGTAAGTGTGAAATATATATTCCAGATACACATTTAGATAAAAAATTAGCTTTACAAAAAATCCAAACAATAGCCCCTGAAATTAACATAGTCAATAACTCCTCTCTTCGCCTTCTAGGGTCCCCAATTTTAGAAGAATCATATGAAAATTTTATAGATGATAAAATTGAAAATTTTCAGTCAATTTCGAATAGACTTTTCAAAATCTCTTTACATTCTGCTATTACTTTAATTCGTTTTTGTTGTTTTGGTCCAAAATTTACATATTTTCTTCGTTCTTCACGACTATGGAAACATTTGCCGCTTTTGGAAAAAGTCGATAAAATTATTCGGTCCACGTTAACGTCCATTTTTAACGTAACGTTGGATGACCGAGCTTGGACCCAAGCCACGCTGCCGATCCGATTTGGTGGGCTTGGTGTACGTAAAGTTTCCAGTCTAGGCTTACCAGCATTTTTGTCTTCGGTCCACAGCACTGAAAAATTAACCAGGCAAATCTTAGGGTCTTCTCTGGTTGATTTTCAGGTTCTGTGCATGACTGAGGCAGTAAATAGTTGGGAATTGTCCTGCCCGGGCACAGATCTACCCGAGCAACGTTCTTCTCAGAGGCAGTGGGACGAGCCGCTTTGCAGTTTGATACGGAAAGAATTAATTAATACGTCAATCAACACTGCAGAGCGCGCGCGTCTCCTGGCTGTGGGAGAATGGGAATCGGGCCTCTGGTTACAGGCACTTCCGTCAACCACTCTTGGTACGATTTTGGATGACAATACTTTCCGGCTCGCCATCAGTTTACGTTTAGGTATACCTTGTGTCGCATGTCATCGGTGTCAATGCGGTGAAACAGTCGATTGCCTCGGTCACCATGGCCTGTCCTGCAGCAGGAGCGCAGGACGTATATCCCGTCACGCAAATATTAATGACATTATTCGTCGTGCTCTTGTCATTGCCGGTGTACCAGCTGTTTTGGAACCCAATGGTTTGGTGCGCAGCGATGGTAAGAGACCTGACGGTATGTCATTGTTGCCTTGGAAATTGGGTCGGCCTTTGGTGTGGGACGCAACGTGCGTCGACACCCTTGCGCCATCCCACGTTCTAAGTTCGGCGGCCTCTCCTGGAGCTGCTGCTGGAGCAGCGGAGACCCTTAAACGGCGAAAGTATAATAACCTAATGGGTAATTATATTTTCGAGCCGTTTGGGGTTGAAACGCTCGGGTCATGGGGTCCGAGTGCACGAAATCTTTTTAAAGAACTGTCAAAACGTTTGGTAGACTCTACTCGTGATCAGAGAGCTGGTTTGTTCCTTGCACAGAGAATCGGCATAGCCATTCAACGTGGCAATGCTGCCAGCCTTCTGGGCACGTTTCCCGCCATTGACAGGGATGACGATGAGTATTTTGACGCGTGTTAGTTTTATTTATCTATATAAGATTTAATTTTAGTCTTTGTATGTTCTTGTATTAGATTTAAGTACATATTGAATTGTAAATAAAATTTAAATAGGAAATTATCTTCAAATAAGTTGTTACCGGAAAATACTTTTGAATCAAACATTTGGATGTTGAGAACAGGAGATGCGTAAGCCAGACATTGAAACTTCCTTGAGAGGGATTAGTCACGCTTTATATTATTTTTACATTTTATATTGACCCTGCAGTATATAAATAAAGATTTTTTATAAATTCAAGGGCTTTGCGAAGGTAGTCTAATGGTTTTGTAATAGGTTCTTTTTTGGTCGGAAGTCCATTTACAAAAATTATAATAAGTTAATGTTGTAGGATTTAGGTAATTGAATTTTGATACAAATAGTCTAAAGAACATAAGCAATATTTATAAGGAAGTCAGTTTTCATAGTCTTCGTAATCTTGCACACAGATACCACCTATGTAATATTACTTTTTAGCTAAATTATTGATTCACAAGTTTTTCCATTTTTATCAGCTCTACCTTTTCTAGCTAAAGTTGACAAAAGGACCGGCTGATAAAAGTACCAAACAAGAATAAGGAAAATAATTGTGCAGTCAGCTATAGTGCTTCATATTCGTTATGATTCTAAAGTTAGAGGTTATACAATTTAGTTCACTTATAGCAATAACCTGATCGTTTATGGTATAGGATTCTTAAATTTGGTAGTTGACGGACAATGAGGCGTCTGGTGCTCAAACCACAAATAAAAGGGCAAACCGGTATCGTAGGGATAGACCGGTTACCGATACTGGCCTTTTGTCTGCCAGTCTCGTCTGATGGGAATTTGCAGGACAAGGATAAACGCAAAAAAGACTTCATGCCAATCAAGAGACAGAGTATTATAATGTTTTACACCTTCAGTATATAAACGCCGACTAAATCCTTCTTTCTCTAGACCTAAATATAGATTCAATATTGTTTTGTTATATAAACGGCCGTCAACAACTCAATTATAGTTTTTATTCTCAGACCAATCTCACCTAGTCGAAATAAATAACTCTCAAGGAAATATAATATTTCCGAACGTATCATAGGTTTGATAAAAAATATTTTTTTAACCTGCGACCTACTTCGAGCGGTCACGTAAAACATTTTTTATTTGAAACAGAGTAAATAAGTGCGATGAACCGTTCTAATGTTGAACGAAATAAGAAAATCAAGAACATTACTTTTGTAAACAAATATTGGTTATTCCCACGGTTCGTTTATCTGAGAAATGAGACTTGAGTCTATTATTAACATAAGTTCTAAGAATTCGAGATACTAATCGGCTATAGCTGCCGTATACTAAATCTGAGCAGTTCCTAAACCATAAAATACAGTAACTGACGTTTCTAGATCGAACCTTGTAGGTACTATTTAGTCAGGATTGATATAAACAGCATGTATATGGTAAATGTATTGGGTATGTATAGGGTGTAGCGATATCTCACATCTTCGCACGATTCAATAAGTTTTATAACAAAAACCTGATCCAATCGAATTGTTTTAACACTTCAATCGTTCCGCATGAGAGGAGACGGTCTCCTCTTACCTCACCGTAATGAGACCGCGCCACTTTTTTTATTTCGCAACAATTTAATATTTTTTATAACACTTTTATGAACGGCCTGTGTTATTTGCCTGCTCTATCTACCTTTTAATTAGAAGCCAAATTAAATTAAATATGATTATTCAATCTTCATTAGTTCGCAGTAAACATCTTTTCGGAACCATGTGACCGTGATAAATCGCTGAATGAAGATCTTAACTCGTGAACTCGATTCTCCGAAGTGTCGGTGTGGGTACCTACATTTACAAAAACGTTTATTGATTAAGGCCTTTGAACAATGCGTGAGAGAGACCATTACGACAACTCAGTGAGGTTAATGCCAGTTTCTATAATTAACGATACGTTACGCGTGGCGCTCAATTCTTTCGTTTACAGAAACTGGTCAGCCTTACTTGAACAAACAATGTTATTCGTCATTACAGCCGTGAAAGTACTAAGAAAGTTAAATGCGTCTTTGGTATCGGAGAAAATGATTGATCGAGTCTACTACTGTTTCTGTTGAATTATAATCACCATGTGATGAGTCAATTAAGAGTGGCAATTAGATAAAAAACGCCTTTCGTTTCAATCAAGAAGAAATTTATTCGGTCCAAAAATATTTGAGCATGGAATTTATAACCACTCTGGGCTATATACTGATTGCATAATAGCGCAATAAAAATTATAATTTTGCAGTCTAAATTCATAAGGAAATTGTATACATATTTGTTTTGATTGATTGGCGTAGGCGGCTTTCGTTAGATTTCGCTTGATCATTCATGTTCATTCAAAATAAGTATCGGAATTAACAAGAATGTTAATAAGACGGGCCGTCAAGCTCCGGAGAAAACACGGTAAGAAACCTGCCGCGGTGTTATCTCACCTCATCGAATTGTCGCTTAATTGTTGAATAACATTACCGATGTTTCGTAATGCTCGCCTTATTAGAGAACCGTTCGTGTGAACCCTCTCATTGCTGTGACAGTTGATAGACTCGTTGGTGTCCGATTGGCTTGTTCGCTTTTTGCATTCCGATCAGATTGCTATTATGACGTAATAGACAACTTCAACGTGTATTCAAGCTTATGTTCTCTACTTAGAGAGCTTTAATGAAAACAAATACTTACAGTAAATTTTAAGTTGCTGTTTAAATTATTTCTTTAAGGTTAAAGAGTATTTTTAGTGCTATTTTATACGTACTGCGAAATTCGTTAATATCCAGTAAGTGGCAGTTCAAGTGGTTTTATTTACCATTTACGGCTCACATTCGATTACTCCACGCTCTGTAAAAAAGATGTAATTGAATACAAAACTGTATAATTGAGAGCAATTTAATCTCAGTCATTATGAGAAGCCGTATCACCAATTAAGTCGCGCGACGAAGTGTAATCGCAAGTTCAACGGCGCTACATTGACATGGAATCCGCTGTGACTCACGTTCATGCGCCCCTCCCGCCCCTCCCGCGCATCTCCCGTCCATCTTTAGGGGCAATGTACAATAATCTGCCACGAGGACCAAATGAATGATGTTGTAACATTGAATTGAAGATTATACGATGGCCACTGCCTGAAAAGGTCCTGGCCTAGACATTATAACTGTTTTGGCACTCCTCTGCATTCTAAGGCATGGACCTCGACATAATATTGATTGTGACATATCAAGCAAGTTGACTATTTTTTGATGATATATTTTAGTAATCTTACAAACAAGTGTTCTCCCAACCAAGACTTGGCGAATGACCTTCGAGATAAAACCCATAAAATTTTAAATACAAACCGTTACAATTCTCACTTGATTCCTCGTTGGTACTCGTGGCGTGTTATCCTCTTAGCACATCTAAACACGCAACTATTATCTCACCGCGCATCGGTGGGTCCGTGCCGGTCACGTGGTCAGCATTCGCACTGGCTAATTTGGGAACCTCACTTGCGTCCGTTGACTTGACGCTCCGGACGTCGTAAAACCGGACAGGATCCACTGTACGCCGAGCTTGAAACAACTTGTTATGACATACATGATACATACCAAGTTATAGTGTGCAGTGTATCTTATCAAGATCTAGATCGATATTCCCTTTGGTAGGTGTGATCCACGTGACTTGTCGACCAATAAAAGCGTCACGTTGTGTGGTCACGCCGATTTCTGATTTCACGCAAAGAGGTAGGTACGTAAACGTTAGTCATATACCTACCTGAGGCATTGATCGAATTGATCCTAATAAAATTCTTAAGCCTAAGAACAACAATTTCTACCTTTACGAGCTAACTTAGGAATCGCAAACATTTCCTAAAATAGGTTCTGAGAATCGGTCTCGCCGCTCAAATATTCGTGTCATGACTACTGACATCATAACTTATGTCGTCGAAGCGTCGCTAAATAAATGGCCTTCCATAATAGAATGAACACTTAGCTAGAAATTGTATTTTTAAATTTTAAATAAAATAGCGGATGTCGTGAACACGTATTTAAACTTGCTCCTTTAAGTAGCCACTGGGTAGACAGAAGAGATGGTAGAGAAATAGTTTACCAACGAGCACGTTCATAACGAAAGACATTGATTGATACAATTAACAAAATATAGACATCAAGGTCGTGGAAGCCGTTAACATTTGTACAATGATTATGCTAATCGCAAGGAGTAACTTAAACACAGTGGGCGGAATTGACAATGACTCAATAGAAGTGGGTGGGACAGCTGACACGAAGGCCGATCCTGAGGCTTGGTCATCGGCTGCCGTTCACTCCACACGTCGAAAGCTACCTATTAATAATATATAATTTATTAATAAACCGCACAACGAAGGGGTTGTCTTAAAGATAAGTGAAAGGTCAACAGTCGAGACACAAATTACAGAAATACTAACCCACATTCTTAACTAGTGACTAAACCATTGAATGGATGAACGAGATACAGCAGCTATTATGAATCGCCATCCGATCACAATAATATCCCTTATGAATGTAATGCAATTATGTCGGCAATTCTATATTTATGTTATGTGGATGTTTGCCGATGCTGTTACTAATGTTTTCGTTCCGTCACAACTTATTCGTTTCTCTTCTTTCAACTCCCTTCCGAAGAAAATACTCTGACAAATCAGTGACTAATTTAAATTTTATGGATCCAACCAAATATAATTTTATAATTTACGGAAATTGAAAGTTTGTGAGTGCTTTGACTACGGATAATAACTATGGCACACTTACTATTGTTTATTTCGACATAAATGCCAATTTCTGGTTTTGTGGGTCATATCGCACCATGAATTCGATTATCTGTATCTTTTAAATCAGTATCGACATATAAATCTAATTGCTGATTGATGGGTTCGACCTAAGAACAGATCAATTTGATACCTGTCGTTGGCCCGTCATTCTGTTGACCCGTTCAATGGCCCAGAACAGCTTTTGACATTAACAAATTGCGGATTGTCTCTCACGCCGTGTGTGTGCAGTTTAGTTATCGATTAGGACCTTTTAAAGCGACTCAAATAATCTGTAACAGGATCACCAATAACGTTATGTAAACCTGAACTCTTGAACTCTATAATGTTCATTAGCATAGTCAAGCTCTAATCTACATCTGCTATACCTTTCTTATTCAATTGTCATGAAGTTGAGCCACTTCCCATACATCACCTCAATCATAGGAACAATAAAAAGAACTCTTTATTTAATTTCCCCTCTTACAAGAACTATACTTATAAAGACGATTGTTTCTAGATTTGAGTGAAATAAAATTTTGTTAAATGTTACAGTTAAACTTAAAGCAGTGAGTCACGTCGCTAGTCTGCCGGCACTGGCGTCGTAAAAACCCGTGCTTTACTGTTACGGATAAAACTCTCATTTTAGATACATTTGCAGATATAAGTTAAACACGCATAGTTTCGTTTGCCGACTTTGAATGGTAACGTTGAATCCTCCCTGAGCCATCGTTTACGGTCATTAGACGTTAGTCTCAGGGCTGCCAAAATAAAAAGTTGAAATAATTTCAAGTATGTATGCCATTTCCCTGACTAACTTTCTATTGTTGTAAGTATGGCATTTAATGAAGAAGATGTATTCAAGTACACGATTCAAGTTATTAATGTATGCAAAAATGAGCCCAAAAGTGAAAATTTGCGTGCAACATGCAAAGCGGCGGTGGTTGCTAGAGTTGAAACATTCGATAAATAGGTTAGTTCTTAAATGACCGTAAATAAAATTGTCCGTTCTTGCTATTAATGGACTAGTTAATAGGTCAATAAAATGAAATCAATTTTTCAAATAGTTGCACGTGTAATAAAATTTTGTAAGGTTGATAGAATTTCATTGAACTTGGTAACACGACTTCAATTATATTTGAGGTCACAGGCTTAGGAATAATGCGAACTAATCGTGGCTCGGTTGTTGCAGGTCTGTACGTAGTGGCAACCGTAATCGATGGCGAGTGACTAACGGGCGGATTCCTTATAAGAATGCTTCGGGTCAAATCAGAGGTTCGTATCTGAGATTGGTGTCAGTATTCCACGTTTTCTCCTATATGTCATCCACGGCCCCTTTGCATCATTGTGTTGACTTATCAGCTGTAATGGTGCCTGGAGGCAACATTTTCGTATGTACAAATAATGATATAACGACAGATAAACATGTAATAGGTAATCTTTTAAATGAAATGAAGTATCTATACTCATGTATGTACTTTCTATTTCAATCACGAGCTGTGCAGATATTACTTTAGATACTTGTCATGTTTGGCAATACACGCATTAACTGTTGAGAGTAACTCTACCAAACGAATGTATTTCTTTTCATACATTAACGAGTTCAAATTTAAAAGGCACAATTCTTAATTCGTTGTAATTACTGAATGATCCATTTTAGTTTCCATATTCGAGCTTATTCGCATTCTCTAGATTCAAAATGCTGGTCCCTTATTTGCAAGCGCACGATTTGTTCGCTTAATGATGACATAGTAAGTATCTTGTTATAGCAAGACTGGGTTTCGGTGATACGATTTTATGAAACAATAGATGCTGTTACCTTATTAGCTTCGCGATTTAGGAGATTAATTGTATGGATTTCTTTACTTGGCCCACAGAAGTGGCCCAAAAAGTGCCTTGGTTGGGACCTACTACAATTTGTTTGTTTGCGTAAGTTCTGTAATCATATTCAAGGAATTCAGCGAGCTGATTAAACTGGCCACTTGCTTGACAGTGTATAGAATTAGAATTTACAGAGATATGGTGTAAGGAGGTGGGTGTGCCAACAGGCTAGTCTGAGGCAACAGCTGTTACGTTGAACATTCCTATAAGGCACAGGTAGAGGCAGGTAGCTCATCGGCCTACGAGAAACTGCACTAGGTAACCCGTTTGTGTCGGTTTACGAAACGCGTGGGAAGGTTAACAGGTGATAGAATTTACGCTTTTCTATTATTTTTCAAGTATTACGACTATTGTTAGAATTTCTGTGAAATGTTTGAAATCTTCTTTCCTGATTCTATTAGTAGGTACTTAACATTTATATATTGTTCAAGTGCTTTTTTAACCCGTTACTTTTGCTTTAGATTATCTCCTATTTATTTATTTTTTGTAAGTAGCTATACATTTGTTGCTTAGACCTAAACTATGTACCCCATGAAAAGCAAGCTATGTTATTCAATGGAGTTTCTTATTAAAAGGTTAATTAAAAGCAATTAATTAATTAATTCTTATTAATTAAAAGCTACTAGGAGCAATGGATGCTATTCTTGTCTAAGTCAAATATAAATAAATGCAATTACAGTAGAGTTTTGTTTACGTTTGGTTGGGCACAGTACCTATGGTTAATTAAGTTTTTATAGCATAATAATTATTTCCTTATTACAATGAGTTTTGGCCACTTTAGGACTAGGTACCTAGATGTCGAAAGTCATGTTATTATGGGATGCACAAACACTAAAGACAAACCCAATGATATTAACATAATAATATTTTAATACTGAAATATTTATCTAAGCTAGACAACAGAAATAATAAATAATGTCTTACAGAAATGACTAGTAGGTATCTGTTGATCTTAGCAGAACTGAAAAATGCAAGTTCAGTATAAAGACACAAAGTCCAAAACAGAGTATTTTTTTTAGGTTAGTGCTGCCATCTGCAGATAACATGCAAACTAGTTTGACTGCCATCTATCGGATGTTTTTACTACTTCGTGCGACGAAGTAACATTCATTCATTCTTTCATTCACTCAACGTTCTTAGTTCACATGTTTGTCAAGAGATGTCTCTATTCTAAGTAACTTACGTGATATCAGAAAGCTTTGAGAAACTTTTAAACTTAGTCATTAGTGCCGGTAAAGCTTATATCAACTTCAGTTTTGTACTACGAAATAACGTTGTTGTGAAGTTATAATAAGTAATCTACTTATTGAACTCTGTAGGCACTTAGGACCGAATAGTACTTGTTTACTTATTATAAATTTTGTGTATAGCTTTATTTTTTACACAATCTTATAAAAAAATGACAATCTTTTTATGTCCGTTGCTAATTATATTGAATAAACGTCGGTTATAAGAAATTAAAACCATATAAGTAGCGCAACCTCTACCTTTAGATATCAAATTATTTTAAAAGTAAATTTCTGCAAAATAGAAATTGAATGAAAAATACTTACTAACGATCGCTCCGGTTGGGAAATTTTAGCCGAAAATACTTTGAATAGCTAATTGAATCGAGAAGAAAAATGTATTAAACTACAATGGGCGCAATGAAAGAGATATTCTATTCTTCGACTTTACATTTCGCTAGTTTTCAAGTCCACACAATTAGAAACTATGTGAGATAGATGGACGAATCGACGTGAATGGAGACGTTATAAATGATCGCCTGACAACAAGGGACGAATGGACGACGATGGACTTGTGGAAATAAGAAAAGTCTGGACAATGGTGGCTGCAAGAATTGAATTATATTCGAAGACACTTTTGCTTTATTATGTGTGATGAAATCTTTTGGTAGATAGCTAGTTGTAGCTGGATACTATAGGTATTCGTTCCCCTTATTTTTTTAGATATGGTTTGAATCCCTAAAAAAGGATACTATTTAGGGATTCAAACCATATCTTATTGTTGATAAAAGAAAAATTAATTTAACTAGATACATACTTACAGGGGCCTGATTCCGCTATTTTAAAGGCAGGTGGCAGGTTAATGATCGTTCCAGTGTACTTGTTATTGTGCCTAATTTTCGTATTCAGATTTGCCTACAATGAACAGTCACTGGCAATCCAACAATAACAACAGTGGCAAGTAGGTGTACATTTGTCATTATTATTAACTAAAATCATCTGAATACGAAAATTTATTTACCTTCCTTTGGCCCCAGATATACATTATGTTACATACATACGTGCATACATGCATACAGAAAAGAAGACGTATCCATTTTGTTTTGGAGTAGGAGAATCTATTTCGATTGTTATAAGTGTTTGTTCCCATATAGCATAAATCTATACCAATACAGTCGATCAATATACAGGCGCTGTAAACTTTTTTTAGGTTAGACAGCAAAATATATTATAGTCAGATACGAATAGACTGAGCGTATACCGGTGCCAAAAAAAGATAAATTGAGCAATTTATTCAGCGTTTCAGCTTAGGCTAGCTTTAGATTTTTAAATGTAAACCTAACTTTAGAGAATGACAGGTATTTAAAATAACGATAATATATTGAACAGTTATTTATTACTATACCTATACTAAACGCTTTTTTTCGAAGCTTCTTTTTAATTTCTAATAATAAAATACTCTGTAAATATGAATAGACTTTTAATATTTGTGTAAATATCGTAAAGTAAGTACAAAAGTCACAAAGTTAGGTAACGAAGTCTGGGAATATTTAGCTTTGGTTTTTTATACAACAAAAAGTTTGAATAGAGCCTGAAAATAGCTCTCGAGACATCAATCAATATTGGACAGGTAGGCTGTTGAATGTAGAGACTGGCTAGGTAAAACATAAAAGAATGAAGTGAGTTATTTTTTACCTAACCAATTTTAAAAATAAAACAAAAGAAACTCGTTCGCTTTTTTTACATTTAATATAAGGTTTTTATTTTTAACAAACAGTAGGGGCTCGTGGCTAAGTGTAAGCCGTACGGTTTGACCGATAATACAGGTTAAGCCGCGCTCGCTGCGGTTAAACATACCAAGACCCCTCCGTGCCTCGGAAAGCACGTGGTCCCGACAGTTATACGATGATCTTTGGCAGTCGTTAAGTCAATTCTGACAACCAGTCTTACAATGGGATAGGTACTGTGTTTACCCAGTAAAATGTGTTGTGGAGGTCAGATAGGTAGACGCTGTAAAATACGGTATTCAGCTGAATCCGGTAAGACTGGAAGCCGACCCCAACATAGTTGGGAAAATGCTCGGGAGATGATATTTTTAACAAACAGCTTAATATTCTATTTAAAATAAGAATATCACAAATTCCACAGTCTAGGTTTTTTCGCTGCCTTTGATTTCTTCAGAAGTTAGTTCACGCATATACATACTTCTTCTTTATCATACCCCTAACAAAAAAACGGAACATAAATATTTGCATTTACATGGGGTTAAACCCTATAATAAAACAAAGTTCTCGATAGCTAGTCTTAATGAGATTCAGTAGAACTTAGTTCTGCTTATATTCCGGTACTGTCTTTACAACTATACTGGGTACTTGTGAACAACGAACAGCGTTTTTCAAGGAAGTCTTGCAAAGTCAAGATCTTAGAAGATGTTCCGTAGAAACTTGCAAAATGAAAATCCTTGAGCGAGTTTGTAAAACTTTACAACTATGGGATAAATAATATACTTATAATCTTGTATAGAAGTTAATCTTTTTTTAGCTGTTTAATATAATGTCAAGATTAAATTGTAAAATTACTTTTTTAAAGAATTGCCTATTGGAATAGCTCTCGCCCGCGTTGGATGTTGGGTATCGCACCAAAATGTTAATATTTATAAGTAATATGTTAAAAAATTTAAATATTTCGCGATTTTCCTTCAATAAATGACCATTGCATATTACTTTGCTCATAACAATTTTGTTACTGATTTCTCCACAGCTGCAAAAGAATGACAAGCACCAGGAGAACATAAGTTCGAGGCGGCATAAAAACGGCATTGCGCACGTGTTACTGGCAACTTTGACAGAAATCCTCTCTGGCCACGTGTCTAGGGTATGTGCTATGTGCCATTAATCTATGGCGCGGGCCATCCGTCAATGGACACGCGACTTGGCCGTATGTTACAATGTACCGTAACGGTATTAGAATGGTTGGTAAGACATAATTAATTTGGTGCACTTTTTGAAATATTTATACTTGAGGGACGAGAAAAAAGAAAGATTAAAAGCTTCCGAATTATCGAAACTATTATTTTAACACGCTTTTATTAGCTTCACTTGTATGTATGTATGTATGTATGTATTTATGTATGTATGTATATATGTATGTATGTATGTATGTATGTAACCGACTTCTTTGGACTCGATTTTGACCCACTTTAAACGGACAGATTTAATTCAAACTTTGTACACTTATCAAGAATCAGCGACAATATAATAATTTCATAGGTTTATCTCATTATTCTGATTAGGATCACCAGGATTAAATAAATAAAAAAAAAAAACAATAAAAAAAAATTTAAGTCCACAAAGAAATACGTTTGAATTCAGACAGCACGTATTGCTGCTGGGACTAAAAAGTGAAAAATAAATATAGTTTAAAAAAACTAAAAAACACGCTTTTAAAGTACTTCTAACTAAAAAAGTGAAAGAAAAAAGTGAAGAAAAGCGTGGGGCGCTCTGTGCCATCTTTTTCGTCTATCGAGCAACCCACGCTTTTTTACAATTAGGGAATGCAAATCTCGCGAGATTGGGGCTCAAGCGAGATCTCGCGAGTTTATGAATAACAATACTGCGAGATCTCGCCAATTTCGAGATCTCGCGAGATTAGCAGTTTGGTGTGTTTTTTTTGCAAATAATCACAATATTTGAATAAATTAGGAAAAAATAAATAAATATTATAATATAAGTATTATAAGATAAACATTTATTGTTACGAATTTTTTCAATAGACTCATATGCATCAAACATTGTTTGACGTGTCTACCTATAATTTTCTAATAAACTTCTAAGTAGTAAACTTTGACATGCGTTTCTATCAAATAACAAATGAAAGAAATAACCAGTCTTCTCTTCTAATATCAAACAAAAATCTTTTAGTAATAAAACAGTTCTTTTATAACAAGGGTTGCACGCCGGCTCAATTTTCGACCAATCGGACGCACAATAAGACGTTTTTCTGCTCGAGTGCAATCTCGTTAAACTCGCGAGATCTCGCCTTTTTTTCGTCCGAGATCAATCTCGCTAAAAAAGGCCGAGATCTCGCGAGAACGAGATCTTGCGAGAACGAGATTGCATTCCCTATTTACAATAATACTAGTGTTTTTTGTTCATTACCAATTTCAGCTTACATTAGGAATTATTTTTCACTTTTTTAGTTAGAAGTACTTTAAAAGCGTGTTTTTTTAGTTTTTTTAAACTATATTTATTTAGATTGTAGTAAGAATATGTAACTTGCATAAATTGTGTAACGAAAAAGCCTTTGAAATACCACACAAACAATTTAAACTGTCATGATTTTGCTTCAGTAAAATAAAAACGCTATCACCCATTTAATCCAGTACCGCTTTTTTACAACTCGCAAATGATGATAACACAGTATGCGGTCAGGTAGCGGTTTTTTTTTCATTGGAGGTATTCTAAAAGGTATTGGAGGTAGTATAAATTAAAACCCTATTTACGTAACTTTCTAAATTAAGGTTTTAACTAGTTTTTATTATGCGCGCATTTATTGGACAAAAAATATGAAAACTATTTCCATTTTGAATGACAAATTATTTGAATGGACATTTCCTTTCTATTTATCAAATAAATGAAACCAATTGAATGCTGTTTTAAAAGCAAGTCTGAATAAATTCTAGTTATTTTCACTACAACTATGACTGGCTAACGTATTTAAAAGCTGTAAAAACAATTTTGTCAATGTGTTGAATATAAATATAATGATAAATATAGCTTTTTAGACTGACAGCAGATATCCAATTATTATGAAAGGTTTCCAATGGATTAATACATTATTTATTAATGTATTTGTTATATAAAGATTTATCTGTTTCTTACATTTTGGTAGCTTAGACTTAATTTGTGTGTTATGTATAATACTTTTGCTCCTGTTAAACTACCTAATGATTACGGAACCCTACTGAAATGCAATAGTCAGTTGTATCTGCCACAATGTAAAATTTACGCAGTGTGGGAAGGTGCAGGTGTCTGTAGCCGACTGTTCAAAATTGTTGGAAATGTGTCTATATTATTACCGCTCTATCGATTCAATGCGATTGAAGGAATATAAGGGCGACATGAGTAATGATTGTTTCCAGGGTTCTCTCGTTCAATGCTGTTAAGCGTTGAAATTGTAAGCGATTGTGAAATATGTGTAGTTGTTGTTTTTTATATAACAAAAGTAATCGTTTATGAAATTGTTGGTGTTTAAAATTGAGTATGCGATGGCACTAAAAACTTCAAGCTTTTGTTAGAGGTCATTCAATTGATAGACGCTTTTGCAAGTCTGAAGTTATAGTCTCGGCAATTTAATAAAGGATTAAAAAAAAATTGATGGTGGTCATCGTCGTAAAAAATAAGCTTTAAAATAGCTTTGTCCACCTGATATGAAAAATCCTAAAAGCTTACAAAAAATAAGGTTGTTTGGCTACAGAATTTCAAGACGGGTCGATGCGATTTAAATGCACTAGGCCGCTGATGTTGACGTCAGGACCAATAGGATGAACGTCAGACCAAATCACAGGTTCACGTCAGATCGAATCACAGGGCTTTCTCCTGGCTGTCCAATCGGGGACCTCGCCTATCTACTGCATTACTTATAATTGACGCGTCGGATAAGCGTCCGTGGTGACTTCCGATTCAATTCATGTAGAAATGTCGAGCCTATTTGCTGTAAAATATGCCTCAAATTGAGATTGAGTCCATTCAAAACTGCGACTTGAGTTAAGAAAGTGAAATAACTTAAGAAAGCTCAAAAACTATAATTCTATTTATCAGAACTGTTAAAGTTTCAGAAAGTATAAAAAAAATGAAACCAAAACTTGCAGTGTTAAGTCATAAATTCAAATAATCCACGTAACAATAAAACACCCGAAATTGCACAATCAAAGAACGACACAGATACTTATCACCGTAACGATCCCCAAACCTGAACATTTTCCCCCGTAATGCAATAAACTGCATGAAAACAGGCATTACAAAGGCAGTTGAATCCGGGGGGAGTAGAATGCTTACAGTAAATACCGCACGATACAACGTATTCCGACGATTAGGTCGACCACGATATTATTACGTGACTCGCTCCCAAAACGGACAGGCAATCTCTATAAAGAGGTATTTGGAACCCTAATTTACACCCCCTTACGTAATATTGGCGGGTTGTGAAGGTCCAGCTTGGGTCCCGTGCCCTCTCAGCTTCGATTGAAGGTGGTTACGGAGCGAGGGTTGCGACTATAGTGCACACTTTGGGTAAATTATTGGCTTTATAATTGGATGTCGCTGTACTTGTGACATCTTGTAGTTTCTTAGAAGTTTCAAAGTCCCGGTTTGCACTAAATCGATTGAATGTAAACTCATGATATAAAGAGGCAGTTATAAGAATTAACATATAATATAAAAAAAAACAAGCAACTTCAATGATAGTATGGGATACCGGATAACCACTATCGATGGCAAAAATATTTTTTGTAATTAATTCACAATTCTTTGAGACGTTACGTAACAAATATGCCTACAAAAAAGAACATACCGTCGAATTGAGAACTTCCTCCTTTTGAAGTCCGTTAAAACTATAGACTATTTTCCTTTCAATCGTATTTCGTGTTCATAGACTCATATTTTTTCAGAAACAACCTTTACATTTCATGGAAAGTCGATAACGTAGATCACGTATAGTCCTTTTTGGTTCAGAATATGTTATTTACTAGACTGTGACCAATAAAGGGACGAGTCTCTTGATAGGGACATGTAAATCATATTCACGGTGGACTGAGTCGTTTGATTACTGTCATGGCGTTTAAAAGGATTTAAACGAAATTGTAGCAACGTTCGGATGACATTAAACCAATATGAGAAGGTTTATGATCAATATGAATGACGTATTATCTTTTGTCCGATTTTATACAATATACGTTGAATTATTGCTCTTTATCAGAAGCAGCTCTCTGAAGAACCTTTTATGTTTTTCACCATCGGGACCGATACCCCCATTTTCTCTATTGACGAGTATTTGTCTACTATAAAGTTTACTTTGGGAAAGTGAACCACAGATCCTTACCAAGTCTTCCAAAAGCAACATTTCAGGTCTGTAATCATACCGCGACTTTTAATTTCCTCCAAACTAATAGGTACAACAAACTGCTCAAGGCGTTCTCAGTAATAATATTTATATAAGCCTTGGGTTTGAAAATGCCACGACCTTTTGGAATGGTGCTGTATTTTGGTGTAAATTATAACAACCTTTTCCTTGTGAGAGACAAATGATAACGGCATGGGAACATGTTTCTTACGTAGGTACTTTATTTACTAAGAAAACACCGTTATTTTTGAATATCTTCATTATTATATTATAACTTCAAAAGGAAACAAAATTTTCTTTTGGATGAGTAATTTACAGCTGCAATTCAATATGTGGCATACTATGGACAAACATAAAATATGTTCGAACGACAAGGAAAAATAAATATTATAAATCTTGAACATTAATCTTGGATGTAGAAGTAAAATGGTTAAAGTTAACATTTTAAAACAAAGAACCATATTGTAAGCATTAAACACAAATTAAAAAAAACTTTGTAGCTACAAAGTTTTTTTTAATTTGTGTTTAATGCTTCATGACTGTACGTAAATTCGTAGCTTTTTTGTCTTACAAACCATGACTGACGCCTTTACCCCCTTTATCGGGTACGTAGGGTTGTTAAGCTGGTCACATCTCATCGATGACAGTATTAAGCCCCATGTATTGGGGAACTTTGTTTTATCGAACCATTCTAAACAGTAAGCTGCTCAGAATTTGCGGAAAACCAACGACAATCTACCTTTTTTGCATCTCGAAACATTCTAAATAAAACGATATAAATAGTCTCCACAGCTTTGCCATTAAATAATTCAGATGTAAGATCGCGATTAACCTAAAGGGTGATGACATTTAACGACATACATAATACTTTATCTTAGTAAATCATAAATAACATTACTACAAGATAAATAACCCAGTACACGAGTCAACGCCCTGAATGTCTGAAAGAAATTGTCGACTAAACCTCCGCCCACAATATGAGCAACGACCAAAATTAATGTTTATTTTACTTGTATACACTAAATAAAGATGAGAACATACTGACTAAGATCAAAGCCTCAAAGATTAGACTTAACCTTGAATAAATAGGAAAGTTATCATTAAGTCGGTATTAACATAGTTATGTGTGCCTAAATTAACTAATTTCAAGTTACAGTTCGTTCGCTGATAGATGTCGCCGGATATTAAGATGTGGGCCCGGATATTACACTGATGGTATCTTCATACTTAGCAGAATATAAGGGATCTTGTAAGGTAAATACTTCTGTAAGATTACGTTAGGCTCAGCGATTGTCAAATGATTGGTTCAGAGGCTTATGAAAAATGATGCCGGAATTTGCCGGGATTTTTAACGTAGTTTTTTTTTATACTTTAGTACCTATGTTTACAGTGATATCCCCATGAACGACATCAAACTATGTTATTTATTCCATGAAACACGTGTGGTACTTAGACATATATATATGTCTGTTCTGTTTTGTGCAACACATCGGTGAGATATTTTATATACTTAAACCATCTGTTAGCAACAATAATATCATTGGAAATTGAAGGCACCTTAATAAATCAACAGTTTTAAGGAATATTGTATTACTACTATTAGTATTTGATGTGAATCACTAGAAACAAACACAATTTCCTTTTCCTAGTAATAGGTATCATTGCGTAGAATATTCATGTTTCATTAATATTTATAGTAGTATATACACGTATGTATTTAACGTCGGCAAACTTATTTAGTTTAGAGACAAACATGGGACATACATACACATGCCTCCTATATACCGATTAGGTTCAAAGATTCTCGAAACATCTTATGTATAATGTATGACATGATTTAGTCTAGATCAGGTACAAATATGTGTTACTGCAGGGCTATTTAATCCTGTGTTAGATGGCTGCTTTATGTAACAAAACGTGAACACGTAAACGTCAACTCGAATTGAAAAAAAGCTCGCGTTTAAGTGCTTTCAGCGGATATAATGGAATAAAAAGTAAAATAAATACAGACTTGTCATTTCAGTTCCGTTAACGAAGCGAATAAAACTGTCCAACCCTTTGAATAAACCGTGGAAATGGCTCAGAATAGCCTATTAACACTCGGTGACAATCTTGTAGAGGCTTTTCCGAGCGAATGATAATATTTTTCTTTTATTTCAAACAGTCCGACGCCATTCCTGTTTAATTAGATTATACTAATTGAGTTGGCGCCAATTGTTGGCTTTGAAAAATAAAATTGAAACAAAACACATTTTGTGGCTCACCCTAGCTCCTTAACTTATTGTTATTGGTATTGTTGTTTTAATTTACGATGGTTTTGTCCACGAAACAGGTAAGATATGTAAACAGAAGCAAAGGTAACTTATATCCGAGTTTCGCAGCTTTATCTTTAATTATGTAAAGTAACGTGGAAAGGTAATGTTTAAAAGTTACACCTTTTAATTTGGTGTCGTCTGGTTAAAACGTTTGGCACGTTCGTATAAAGTGCTCTAATAAAAAACTCCAAAGTATTCTGGACTCCTAAAACATAACGTGAAGTTACTAATTGTGTCTTGGTAACGTTCATTAGGTAACTTTTATGTAACAGGTAATGGAATAAAACTAATTAAGAAGGGAGTTTGGAAGCACTTGTTGAGTGCAATAATTCTCTAGAAATTATTGAAACAATTTGTATTGTAATGGGAGAGTAAGAGGCCGATGGTCGAATGTCTTAGCGTGGGTTTGTATCCCGGGAATATAAATATTTTCCTCCTTTTATTGCGGTCCCCCGCGCGCAATTACAATTGCAATTAACTTAATTTGAGGGTTCCGTTGTCCGACGACCTGATGTTTTCAGGATTATGTTTCTTAAGTGCTTCGTGAATTGTGATGACCGTATTTTGTCGCCACTTTTGACGGTTTTTCCTACACTTAGAGGGATGATTTATAAAGAAGAAGCTTTCTGTATTTTTTAAGTGCGTTACGCTCGGGAGGGCCCGGGTTTTCTACGTGAGATAGCTTTAGCGAGTTCTGCTTTAGAAATGAATGGGCTTATGAATAAATATTTACCTGAACCAGAGTTGTTTTACACTTTGTATTTTTTGTCCAATAGTATCTATGGGCGCCGACTGCCATCTAGTATTAAAAATGTAAGAAACAAATATTAGATATTGTAAAGAAAAGACTCCATAATGGGTTCAGAAAACATGTTATTTATTTCATAATATTAAATATTTCACAGTAAAAACAGCGTAAGGTTAAATACATTATTACCTTAAAATTAACACCAAGTAAACGCGTACACTATTTCCTTTGATGTTCACTAGAGCCCGCTCGACGATAGCATGACCCGAATAACCGGCATGATTACCCCCACAACTCCAAACTCCCGCCATAACGCGTGCCTCGCTCTGATTGGTTAGATATGCGCGGACCAATAAGAGCGATTCGGCGTTGCCAGTTCATAAAAACTGAAGCTTGCGAAGTAAAGTGTTGCCAGATAATAAATAAAAAGGTGTAATATAAAATACAGACGCTAACAGCTCGGCCATCCTGCGAAAAGCGAGTCCCTTCGCGACACAAAAAAAAGTAACATTTACATGTAAAATTCTATTTTAAGTTACAAGTTAAATTAAATAAAGTCTTACAGGGGTAGATTCCATACATAATGTAAGTACGACAAACTCTAGTACATACATAACTCTAGTACACTATTAACCTTGGAATCTAGTTAAAGTTATACAATCATAAATCATGGTAACATCGCCATCTTATAATAATAATTAGTACTAATATTATAATCTTAATATATAAGGTCCATCAGATTTAACTACATAATCTAAAAGCAATTTTATTTTGATAACCTAGTTGACAGCTTTATATTTAACCACCGGGGATTCATCTTAAATCAAAATATGACATTAACTAACACTTATTTTCATAGTAAGCATAATAATAATATAGCTATAAACAACATGTTATTAATTCCAATAATATTGTCTTAAATATTACATTAATGCGTTGTAAGTACATACTTTACTTTATTAAATATTGGATTATTTATTACATTTCCTAAATCAATTTATTCCAACCTAGATGTACTATCGTTAGTATGTGGTAGGTACTAATTGGTACGTTCATTACAGTCCTGATTAGCATTATCTTCGGACTCAGATTCTGTAGAGTCATAATTCCGATCGAAAGCGAGCCACGGCTTAATTCTATCTATCGCTATTACATTTTCGTATCGACGTTGGCCATGATTGTGGGTTAACGGCGTATCTTCTATTAAAAACCTATCGTTAGGCAGTACTTTCAAAATTCGGTATGGACCCTGAAATTTTGCCGCTAGTTTTCTCGATTTGCCATCGCTTGGCACATCTCGCTTTATGCTAACTAAATCGCCCAAGTTATATTTGTAAGCGCGCTTATGTCTAGTATCATATCGGATTTTGTCTTTAACCTGTTGTTCGGCAATGCGTGTACCTGCTTTGGATCGTACCTGGCCCAAATCATCTGTGGAAAATTCTCTAACATCGTCTATAATATCGCTTAGAGCATTTTCGGAGCCACTACGTATGTTAAAACCAAGAAGTAGTTCCGAAGGGCTTTTGCCAGTCGTCTTGTGGACAGTAGTGTTCAAACCGATCTGTATTTCCGGAATATACTCATCCCAGTTCTTATCATCTTTATTGTCCGTTTTAGAGGTGAGTGCACTTAAGATTGTCCGATTGTAACGTTCGCATTGTCCGTTTGCTCGGGGTGTGGCCACAGCATTAAGTATGTGCTTGATACCCATGGTTTGGACAAATGCGCGAAAGCTGTTACTGGTAAAAGAAGTCCCTCTATCGGTTATCAGTCTAGACGGTGCCCCAAAGTAAGTAATATGCTCTTTAAGGGCTTTTATTGAGGTAGAACTTTTAGTGTTTCTGACTGGCTTTATATTTATGAATTTCGTGAACCCATCCACAATTACTAATAGGTAGCAGTTGCCCTTTTTGCTCTTCACAAATGGTCCTAGATGGTCCGCGTGAATTGTATGAAATGGAGTTTCAACTTTAGGGATCGGATGTAGTTCGCCTTGAACTTTCCCTGTATGGTCCTTACTCCGTGCACATTCTAAACAAGACTTGATATATTTTTTTATAAACCGGCGCATTTTGGGGAACCAATAGATTTGCTGAATTCGCGCAAAGGTCTTGTCAAAACCGAAGTGGCCTAGGTCATCGTGGTTTATTTTGGCTATCTGCCACCTTACCCCCTTAGGTACCACCCACCTTAAATCATTTACTTCCTTACCTACAATTCGATAAACTTTACCGTTTTTCAATTTATAATTTTTTATAACATCTAGCACCTGGTCCGATTTAGGGTCTTTCAAAATCTCTCTAATACGTGCTATTTCGTCATCACTACTCTGTACCGTAGCTATCCAATCATCCGTACCTACTGTTAGAACGTCTAATACGTGCGACTCGTCCTTAGCTTCCCCTACCGGATTCCTACTCAGTGCATCCGCATGGGACATACGACACCCAGGGCGATATTCGATCTCGCAGTTAAATTCCTGAAATTGAACCCACCAACGCGCTATGCGAGGTATAAGATCTCTTTTTGATAGAGTCGTTCGCAGCGCGTTACAATCTGTCAGTATTTTAAATGGAACACCTATCAGATATACACGGAATCTGTTGAGGGAGGATACAACGGCCAGCGTCTCCAACTCAAATGAGTGGAGCTTTTGTTCATCGGGAGTAGTTTTCCTACTAAAATATGAGACTGGCCTCAAATGACCAGCATCATCTTTCTGCAATAGAATTCCTCCTATCCCGTGCTTACTAGCGTCTGTATGTACCTCCGTATCGCGTGTTGGGTCATAAAGAGCGAGCAAGGGCCTCTGTACCAGCGTTGCCTTAATTGTTTCGAACGCATTCACTTGTTCAGACCCCCACTTCCAGGTGGTATTCTTTTGAAGAAGGTCCGTTAGAGGCTTTGCGATTGTAGCAAATCCTTTAACAAACCTTCTAAAGAAGCTTGCCAAGCCGATGAATTGCTGTAGTTCACGTTGGCTTCTGGGTGTACGAAACTTCGAAACGGCTTCGGTTTTCCTTTCGCCGGGTTTAATACCATCAGCATTAATTTGGAAACCCAAAAATTCGATGCTATCCATGAAAAAGTTGCATTTGGATAATTTAAGAGTAAGACCACCCTGTTTTAAAAGGGAAAGTACTTCTTCAAGCCTACAAAGACCTTCGTCAAAAGACCGTGCTGGGATCAAAATATCATCCATATAGACGAGAGCGTACTTTATTTTCGCTTCAGAGAGGATCTTATTGATCGTTCGTTGGAAAACAGATGGTGCATTTACCAATCCAAAAGGCATTCGTGTATACTGAAACTGGCCATCGGGCGTCACAAATGCGGTTTTATCTTGCGAATTCTTTTCGATAGGAATTTGGTAATAGCCGGACGCTAGATCCAATGATATGAACAGTTTATTACCTGCGAGCCTATCGAGCTGGTCGTCTATTAGAGGTAAGGGATAGTGATCCTTTTTTGTGCGTTTATTTAAAGCTCTATAATCTACGCACAAGCGTTTCTCTCCGGTTTTTTTCTTCACCAGCACGATTGGACTCGCATATGGCGAAGTGGATTCGGTTACAATGCCCGCATCCATCATCTCCTGAACCATATCTCTGACCAGCGCTCTTTCGCCGTAGGACATGCGATATGGCCTGTATACCACTGGCTCTGCATCGTTAAGCTCTATGACCATTTCTGTTGCAATTGTGAAACCGAGATCTTTAAGACCAGAGGAAAAACAGTCTTTGAATTTCGATAATAACCTTTGGAGCTCGAGTTTCTGCTCTGAAGTGATGGTGTTACCGCACTGTACGGACTCATCCAGGGATTTATCATCGAAAGTTACTGAGTATACATTTTGTTCGTTCATGGTAGGGATAGCACGTGTCAGTAAAGACCCCTGTTTTAGACTGACCGAACTACCAGAGACGTTTTGTAGCAGCAAGTTACCAAAACCACCGTGTAATTTATACTCGCCCGGGAGTAAATAGTGTTCTTTACCTGTGGTGCCTCTAACGGAGCCGTTCACATACACGAAACCGGTAAGATTAGTTCGTGACTTCACAGGTATCATAGTTAATTGTTTTGGAGCAATTACTACGTCACCTTGAGTCATGAGGAATATCTTCTGATGGAAATCCTGTTCGAACACTACTTCGTTAGGGGTCTTTATGATAGTAATACCGGGTTTTTCTGTAAACGTATGACCCAAGAGGGCTGGGTGTTTCAAAGCGGCGTCTTCAACAATGAGAATCTCTATATTCTCTTTTATCCCTTGGACAGTTACGTCGGCATTACATTTTCCCAGTGGTTCTATGTGAAAGCCACCTATACCTCGCAAGACTGGTAATTCGTCCAGGCTTGTATTCAGCTTCAAACGCTTTGCTTCTGATTCCCTAACCAAGGTACACTGGCTCCCTAAGTCTATTTGACAATTGATCGGCTGGTCATTTACAAATATTTCGAGGACGTACTTCTGATTAGTATTATCTGAATAGTCTACTAGAGCAACCTGCTTTTCATCCTTAACTTCACTACTAGGACGTTCAGTGTTTTGGATAGCGTGCCGCTTAGATCTACAATACAAATCTAAATGACCTTCGCGGTTACAAAGAGTGCATTTTGTTAGGGGTTTATTGCATTTAAAACTCTTGTGTCCTTCATCATTACAATTGTGACACTTAATGACAAAAGTAGACCTCTTATTCGCGTCAGATTTGTTCCGATTGTTATTTGACAAAGAGTTCCTTTTATCTTGCCCGGACCTATCCGCGGTTTCCCTACTAGTGGCTGGCTTAACAGTTTTAAAATATCCAAGCACATCTTCGGGTCCACGAAACCTAGCCGCTTGTGCTCCTATCCGCACCGCCCTATCGTCTACGCCGTGTAATAAGCAATCGACTGCTTTTCGACCTACGATACCACATCGGTTCAGGAGATTTATCTTTGCGTAGTAATATTGTTCAAGGGATTCGCCGTAACGCACACGCTTGGCCAACATCTGAGTTAGTAGTTCCGCATAGTCGTACCTACAGGGAAAAGACTCAATAAGCTTCCTTTTCCATTCTGTCCACGAGTAAAGCATCGTGCTCAGGCCTTTATACCATGTCTGAGCAAGTCCAACGAGTTTTGGTAGAGCAAAATGAATTGTTTCGCGTTCATCCCAATTATAAATCTCCGCGGCTTCCTCGACTTTAGTTAACCACGTTACTATAGTTTGTTCGGTAGATAAAGGATCGAATTCCGGAATCACGTTTGTTAAAGAAAGCTTAGAGGTCGATTGTCCCTTCACATTGTTGAGGACATTCAGGAATTTATTTAAGATGCTATGAGTGGCATCAGGCATCTCAACTTCCGCTAATTCACATTTTGTACGACATGAGGGAGAACGAGTTCGTCCTCGCTTCAATAAGCGTCTAATAGGAGTATCATAGCTATCACTGCTACTGCTGCGATGACGACGTCGTCCTACCCTCGTGACTTGGATTTTATCATCAGACGAATTGTCACGAAACCGTTTCCTACTACGATAATAATCACTAGAATCATCACGAAGTCGAGTTCTATCACGACCTTTATCGACAGGATCGTCGCGATATCGGTCCCTTCTACGACGGTTATAAGGTCGGTCCCTGCTACGATTTCGTTCGCTACCGTCTCTTCTTGATCGCCGGTTGTTAACATTTTTATTATAGTTTGGCTTTAAAAGAGAGTGCTTGCGGCTTTGCCTGTCTCCTACCAGACTCCCTTCCGCTCCCTCACTCTCGTTATCAGAATTACTTATTAAGCGTTTACGGACTTGCCTGATATTCAGACTCCCTTCCGCTCCCTCGCTCTCATTATCAGAATTACTTATTAAGCGTTTACGGACTTGCCTGGTATCCAGACTCCCTTCCGCTCCCTCGCTTTCACGAATTTGGCGTCGCTGCGGAGTCCGCCGTGGACCCTCGTTACGATCCAAACTTATCGGCTCATCCTCGTTATTGCAGCGACGTCCATTACCACTGCCCGTAGGCGATGAATCCATTATCTGTAATTGTGATTAAGATTAATGTATTTAACTTCAGTTTAATGATATTATTATGGTGGTAAGAAGATTAATTCATGATCAAAGTAAAATATTCATCGCCCAAGCAAGCATAGCATTTCCAGAGTGTAGCCCTGGCGAAATGAAATACCTGCTTTAAAACACATTATATATCCACGAGAGTACCCTGGCAATATATAATATGCTCAACGTAATTAATCAAGTCAATAGTTGTATTATGTGTATAAGGAAAGTATGTACCACATATCCAGAGAGTTGCCCTGGCAATATGGGATACATGCTTAAAATTGTAAAGAAAAGACTCCATAATGGGTTCAGAAAACATGTTATTTATTTCATAATATTAAATATTTCACAGTAAAAACAGCGTAAGGTTAAATACATTATTACCTTAAAATTAACACCAAGTAAACGCGTACACTATTTCCTTTGATGTTCACTAGAGCCCGCTCGACGATAGAATGACCCGAATAACCGGCATGATTACCCCCACAACTCCAAACTCCCGCCATAACGCGTGCCTCGCTCTGATTGGTTAGATATGCGCGGACCAATAAGAGCGATTCGGCGTTGCCAGTTCATAAAAACTGAAGCTTGCGAAGTAAAGTGTTGCCAGATAATAAATAAAAAGGTGTAATATAAAATACAGACGCTAACAGCTCGGCCATCCTGCGAAAAGCGAGTCCCTTCGCGACACAAAAAAAAGTAACATTTACATGTAAAATTCTATTTTAAGTTACAAGTTAAATTAAATAAAGTCTTACAGGGGTAGATTCCATACATAATGTAAGTACGACAAACTCTAGTACATACATAACTCTAGTACACTATTAACCTTGGAATCTAGTTAAAGTTATACAATCATAAATCATGGTAACATCGCCATCTTATAATAATAATTAGTACTAATATTATAATCTTAATATATAAGGTCCATCAGATTTAACTACATAATCTAAAAGCAATTTTATTTTGATAACCTAGTTGACAGCTTTATATTTAACCACCGGGGATTCATCTTAAATCAAAATATGACATTAACTAACACTTATTTTCATAGTAAGCATAATAATAATATAGCTATAAACAACATGATGTTATTAATTCCAATAATATTGTCTTAAATATTACATTAATGCGTTGTAAGTACATACTTTACTTTATTAAATATTGGATTATTTATTACATTTCCTAAATCAATTTATTCCAACCTAGATGTACTATCGTTAGTATGTGGTAGGTACTAATTGGTACGTTCATTACAGTCCTGATTAGCATTATCTTCGGACTCAGATTCTGTAGAGTCATAATTCCGATCGAAAGCGAGCCACGGCTTAATTCTATCTATCGCTATTACATTTTCGTATCGACGTTGGCCATGATTGTGGGTTAACGGCGTATCTTCTATTAAAAACCTATCGTTAGGCAGTACTTTCAAAATTCGGTATGGACCCTGAAATTTTGCCGCTAGTTTTCTTGATTTGCCATCGCTTGGCACATCTCGCTTTATGCTAACTAAATCGCCCAAGTTATATTTGTAAGCGCGCTTATGTCTAGTATCATATCGGATTTTGTCTTTAACCTGTTGTTCGGCAATGCGTGTACCTGCTTTGGATCGTACCTGGCCCAAATCATCTGTGGAAAATTCTCTAACATCGTCTATAATATCGCTTAGAGCATTTTCGGAGCCACTACGTATGTTAAAACCAAGAAGTAGTTCCGAAGGGCTTTTGCCAGTCGTCTTGTGGACAGTAGTGTTCAAACCGATCTGTATTTCCGGAATATACTCATCCCAGTTCTTATCATCTTTATTGTCCGTTTTAGAGGTGAGTGCACTTAAGATTGTCCGATTGTAACGTTCGCATTGTCCGTTTGCTCGGGGTGTGGCCACAGCATTAAGTATGTGCTTGATACCCATGGTTTGGACAAATGCGCGAAAGCTGTTACTGGTAAAAGAAGTCCCTCTATCGGTTATCAGTCTAGACGGTGCCCCAAAGTAAGTAATATGCTCTTTAAGGGCTTTTATTGAGGTAGAACTTTTAGTGTTTCTGACTGGCTTTATATTTATGAATTTCGTGAACCCATCCACAATTACTAATAGGTAGCAGTTGCCCTTTTTGCTCTTCACAAATGGTCCTAGATGGTCCGCGTGAATTGTATGAAATGGAGTTTCAACTTTAGGGATCGGATGTAGTTCGCCTTGAACTTTCCCTGTATGGTCCTTACTCCGTGCACATTCTAAACAAGACTTGATATATTTTTTTATAAACCGGCGCATTTTGGGGAACCAATAGATTTGCTGAATTCGCGCAAAGGTCTTGTCAAAACCGAAGTGGCCTAGGTCATCGTGGTTTATTTTGGCTATCTGCCACCTTACCCCCTTAGGTACCACCCACCTTAAATCATTTACTTCCTTACCTACAATTCGATAAACTTTACCGTTTTTCAATTTATAATTTTTTATAACATCTAGCACCTGGTCCGATTTAGGGTCTTTCAAAATCTCTCTAATACGTGCTATTTCGTCATCACTACTCTGTACCGTAGCTATCCAATCATCCGTACCTACTGTTAGAACGTCTAATACGTGCGACTCGTCCTTAGCTTCCCCTACCGGATTCCTACTCAGTGCATCCGCATGGGACATACGACACCCAGGGCGATATTCGATCTCGCAGTTAAATTCCTGAAATTGAACCCACCAACGCGCTATGCGAGGTATAAGATCTCTTTTTGATAGAGTCGTTCGCAGCGCGTTACAATCTGTCAGTATTTTAAATGGAACACCTATCAGATATACACGGAATCTGTTGAGGGAGGATACAACGGCCAGCGTCTCCAACTTAAATGAGTGGAGCTTTTGTTCATCGGGAGTAGTTTTCCTACTAAAATATGAGACTGGCCTCAAATGACCAGCATCATCTTTCTGCAATAGAATTCCTCCTATCCCGTGCTTACTAGCGTCTGTATGTACCTCCGTTTCGCGTGTTGGGTCATAAAGAGCGAGCAAGGGCCTCTGTACCAGCGTTGCCTTAATTGTTTCGAACGCATTCACTTGTTCAGACCCCCACTTCCAGGTGGTATTCTTTTGAAGAAGGTCCGTTAGAGGCTTTGCGATTGTAGCAAATCCTTTAACAAACCTTCTAAAGAAGCTTGCCAAGCCGATGAATTGCTGTAGTTCACGTTGGCTTCTGGGTGTACGAAACTTCGAAACGGCTTCGGTTTTCCTTTCGCCGGGTTTAATACCATCAGCATTAATTTGGAAACCCAAAAATTCGATGCTATCCATGAAAAAGTTGCATTTGGATAATTTAAGAGTAAGACCACCCTGTTTTAAAAGGGAAAGTACTTCTTCAAGCCTACAAAGACCTTCGTCAAAAGACCGTGCAGGGATCAAAATATCATCCATATAGACGAGAGCGTACTTTATTTTCGCTTCAGAGAGGATCTTATTGATCGTTCGTTGGAAAACAGATGGTGCATTTACCAATCCAAAAGGCATTCGTGTATACTGAAACTGGCCATCGGGCGTCACAAATGCGGTTTTATCTTGCGAATTCTTTTCGATAGGAATTTGGTAATAGCCGGACGCTAGATCCAATGATATGAACAGTTTATTACCTGCGAGCCTATCGAGCTGGTCGTCTATTAGAGGTAAGGGATAGTGATCCTTTTTTGTGCGTTTATTTAAAGCTCTATAATCTACGCACAAGCGTTTCTCTCCGGTTTTTTTCTTCACCAGCACGATTGGACTCGCATATGGCGAAGTGGATTCGGTTACAATGCCCGCATCCATCATCTCCTGAACCATATCTCTGACCAGCGCTCTTTCGCCGTAGGACATGCGATATGGCCTGTATACCACTGGCTCTGCATCGTTAAGCTCTATGACCATTTCTGTTGCAATTGTGAAACCGAGATCTTTAAGACCAGAGGAAAAACAGTCTTTGAATTTCGATAATAACCTTTGGAGCTCGAGTTTCTGCTCTGAAGTGATGGTGTTACCGCACTGTACGGACTCATCCAGGGATTTATCATCGAAAGTTACTGAGTATACATTTTGTTCGTTCATGGTAGGGATAGCACGTGTCAGTAAAGACCCCTGTTTTAGACTGACCGAACTACCAGAGACGTTTTGTAGCAGCAAGTTACCAAAACCACCGTGTAATTTATACTCGCCCGGGAGTAAATAGTGTTCTTTACCTGTGGTGCCTCTAACGGAGCCGTTCACATACACGAAACCGGTAAGATTAGTTCGTGACTTCACAGGTATCATAGTTAATTGTTTTGGAGCAATTACTACGTCACCTTGAGTCATGAGGAATATCTTCTGATGGAAATCCTGTTCGAACACTACTTCGTTAGGGGTCTTTATGATAGTAATACCGGGTTTTTCTGTAAACGTATGACCCAAGAGGGCTGGGTGTTTCAAAGCGGCGTCTTCAACAATGAGAATCTCTATATTCTCTTTTATCCCTTGGACAGTTACGTCGGCATTACATTTTCCCAGTGGTTCTATGTGAAAGCCACCTATACCTCGCAAGACTGGTAATTCGTCCAGGCTTGTATTCAGCTTCAAACGCTTTGCTTCTGATTCCCTAACCAAGGTACACTGGCTCCCTAAGTCTATTTGACAATTGATCGGCTGGTCATTTACAAATATTTCGAGGACGTACTTCTGATTAGTATTATCTGAATAGTCTACTAGAGCAACCTGCTTTTCATCCTTAACTTCACTACTAGGACGTTCAGTGTTTTGGATAGCGTGCCGCTTAGATCTACAATACAAATCTAAATGACCTTCGCGGTTACAAAGAGTGCATTTTGTTAGGGGTTTATTGCATTTAAAACTCTTGTGTCCTTCATCATTACAATTGTGACACTTAATGACAAAAGTAGACCTCTTATTCGCGTCAGATTTGTTCCGATTGTTATTTGACAAAGAGTTCCTTTTATCTTGCCCGGACCTATCCGCGGTTTCCCTACTAGTGGCTGGCTTAACAGTTTTAAAATATCCAAGCACATCTTCGGGTCCACGAAACCTAGCCGCTTGTGCTCCTATCCGCACCGCCCTATCGTCTACGCCGTGTAATAAGCAATCGACTGCTTTTCGACCTACGATACCACATCGGTTCAGGAGATTTATCTTTGCGTAGTAATATTGTTCAAGGGATTCGCCGTAACGCACACGCTTGGCCAACATCTGAGTTAGTAGTTCCGCATAGTCGTACCTACAGGGAAAAGACTCAATAAGCTTCCTTTTCCATTCTGTCCACGAGTAAAGCATCGTGCTCAGGCCTTTATACCATGTCTGAGCAAGTCCAACGAGTTTTGGTAGAGCAAAATGAATTGTTTCGCGTTCATCCCAATTATAAATCTCCGCGGCTTCCTCGACTTTAGTTAACCACGTTACTATAGTTTGTTCGGTAGATAAAGGATCGAATTCCGGAATCACGTTTGTTAAAGAAAGCTTAGAGGTCGATTGTCCCTTCACATTGTTGAGGACATTCAGGAATTTATTTAAGATGCTATGAGTGGCATCAGGCATCTCAACTTCCGCTAATTCACATTTTGTACGACATGAGGGAGAACGAGTTCGTCCTCGCTTCAATAAGCGTCTAATAGGAGTATCATAGCTATCACTGCTACTGCTGCGATGACGACGTCGTCCTACCCTCGTGACTTGGATTTTATCATCAGACGAATTGTCACGAAACCGTTTCCTACTACGATAATAATCACTAGAATCATCACGAAGTCGAGTTCTATCACGACCTTTATCGACAGGATCGTCGCGATATCGGTCCCTTCTACGACGGTTATAAGGTCGGTCCCTGCTACGATTTCGTTCGCTACCGTCTCTTCTTGATCGCCGGTTGTTAACATTTTTATTATAGTTTGGCTTTAAAAGAGAGTGCTTGCGGCTTTGCCTGTCTCCTACCAGACTCCCTTCCGCTCCCTCACTCTCGTTATCAGAATTACTTATTAAGCGTTTACGGACTTGCCTGATATTCAGACTCCCTTCCGCTCCCTCGCTCTCATTATCAGAATTACTTATTAAGCGTTTACGGACTTGCCTGGTATCCAGACTCCCTTCCGCTCCCTCGCTTTTACGAATTTGGCGTCGCTGCGGAGTCCGCCGTGGACCCTCGTTACGATCCAAACTTATCGGCTCATCCTCGTTATTGCAGCGACGTCCATTACCACTGCCCGTAGGCGATGAATCCATTATCTGTAATTGTGATTAAGATTAATGTATTTAACTTCAGTTTAATGATATTATTATGGTGGTAAGAAGATTAATTCATGATCAAAGTAAAATATTCATCGCCCAAGCAAGCATAGCATTTCCAGAGTGTAGCCCTGGCGAAATGAAATACCTGCTTTAAAACACATTATATATCCACGAGAGTACCCTGGCAATATATAATATGCTCAACGTAATTAATCAAGTCAATAGTTGTATTATGTGTATAAGGAAAGTATGTACCACATATCCAGAGAGTTGCCCTGGCAATATGGGATACATGCTTAAAATAGTCCGTTACATCTCCGTAGGAGTGCCTCGGCAAGATGCAACAAACCACCACATGACGATTTTAAACATAACCTAACAATTAAAAAAGTATGCATCCCATTTCCAGAGTGTCGCCCCGGCAAAATGGGGTGCATGCTTAAAATAGTCCGTTACATCTCCGTAGGAGTGCCTCGGCAAGATGCAACAAACCACCACATGACGATTTTAAACATAACCTAACAATTAAAAAAGTATGCATCCCATTTCCAGAGTGTCGCCCCGGCAAAATGGGATACATGCTTAAAATAGTCCGTTACATCTCCGTAGGAGTGCCTCGGCAAGATGCAACAAACCACCACATGACGATTTTAAACATAACCTAACAATGAAAAACGAATGCATCGTATTTCCAGTGTCGTTTTGGCAAAAATGGCATGCTTTATAGAGGGTATTTATAAACTTTGTAAGTAAAACACGGCATAGCAGTTTCGTGAATTAGGTATCTTAAACATGATGGCGTGTCTTGTGACAATTATAGTCTTTTGAATTTCCAATAAATTAAAATGGTACTTACGTGACTATCGTTGTTTATCACATTAAAACACTTTATGGAGCTTTTCCTTTACAATGTTTGTCACGAGTGTGAGCAAAAGGATAAAAAGAAAAAATCTAATAAGCGTGGACGGGATTAACGGATGGGTTTAAACTGTCGTATTTCAAAACATTTTTTTTCTACGAGTTAAAATCCGCTGATCCCACTTCTGAAATGTAAAGAAAAGACTCCATAATGGGTTCAGAAAACATGTTATTTATTTCATAATATTAAATATTTCACAGTAAAAACAGCGTAAGGTTAAATACATTATTACCTTAAAATTAACACCAAGTAAACGCGTACACTATTTCCTTTGATGTTCACTAGAGCCCGCTCGACGATAGCATGACCCGAATAACCGGCATGATTACCCCCACAACTCCAAACTCCCGCCATAACGCGTGCCTCGCTCTGATTGGTTAGATATGCGCGGACCAATAAGAGCGATTCGGCGTTGCCAGTTCATAAAAACTGAAGCTTGCGAAGTAAAGTGTTGCCAGATAATAAATAAAAAGGTGTAATATAAAATACAGACGCTAACAATATGGACCAATTATTTGTTAATCAGTGTATAATTAATTGTAGGCAATCTTTTGTATACGTATAGAAAATTCTGAAATCTTCATATTCCGGAAAGCTTGTCTGTACCTATGCTATATTTTATGGGCTAGTGTTGAACAAGTGTCAAGCAAGAACATGAGTTGAATGTCGCTAATAGTGATTAAACACAATTGCAACAATTATCAAGATCACCAAACACGAAAATAAATCAGCGTTCTAACTTAATGAAAATCAGTAACCTCTTCTATGTAAATATATTAATTTACGAGTCAAAACATGAACTCGCAGCCAACGAAGTTGTTTTCTAACATTATCACAACATGTGGCACGGAACATAATAAGCGAGCGCTCCGACCGCAGTGTTTTGTTTCAACACATTCCATGGATGATGGAAATTGAGGCTGTAGATAACATATTGTCAAGCTAATAGAGACATGCCTTGATTACTGTGTTCAGTTAGTTTTGAAGTATGTAATAGCATTTGGTGACGAACAAAAAGTTCAAACAAATTCCTATGAAGAAAGCGAATTTAGTTTTTTTAACACCATGACTAAGTTGGTTTAAAATTTCTGTCAAAAATAGTCTAAATTTTTTTAGTTATACTACTCTGTGTAAAAAGTATCGGGAATATGTCAATAAAAAGACCCGCGTAAAAACGGTTTTACTGCATGTTGGTAGCACTGTACTGATTTAGCGCGAAAAGTTTGAGCGGGATCTGTCATTTAATTTGTTTTAAACTACACTTTTTGTTGGTCATAGTTTTGAGTTCTCGGCGATTTTTACAATCGAAAATATTGTTGAACAAAGAGTGTGCCTTAAATTTTGTGTTTCGAATGATATTTCATGTGGTGAATCACTAAAAATGTTGCGAAAACAAGGGCTTATGAATGGTATAAGGCTTTTAAAGAAGGCCGAGAAGTAGTAGTAGACTTGCCTCGTTCTGGTAGACCTTCAACCGCTACGACCAAAGAAAACATCGACAGAATCAAGAAGCTAGTGCTCGAAAATCGACGTATGAGTCTGAGAGAGTTGGCTAGTGAGGTGAACATATCCTTTAAGTCCGTCCACAACATTCTCATTGACATTTTAGGCATGGATCGCGTCGCCGCTCGACTAGTTCCAAAAGAGCTCAATTTTGTTCAAAAAGCGCAGCGAAAGCATGTCGCTGAAGACATGGTTTCCCGAGCTTCTACGGACCCGACCTTTATGATACGTATAATAACTGGCGACGAGACATGGGTTTATGAGTACGACATGCAAACAAGCCAACAATTGTATTTCAAGCGATGGGGCCTACTTTGAAGGCGATAAAATAAATTTAGATGAATAATTTGTATTTTTTGTTTTATTGACAAATTCCAGATATTTAGTACCTACACAGAATGTACAACATATAGGTGACAATAAATTGACTACAACCCAGAAAACACATTTACGGAACCTATTTACTTAACTACGAATCAAACCACATACCTAAATCACAAAGAACTAAAACAATTTCCGAAGTCGGTATAGTCGTGTAAAATATCTCAAAACGCCGCTCCCACATTACAGTAAGGGCACAGACTTAGCCATTTGAACAGCTACTTACTCCAAATTGGTACGACTTTACCGATAGTTCACGACCCCATAGCCCATGTTCTCTCAGTTCAAACTATGAAATCCGTGCGACGATTTCTGAACGATTTTTGGTTGTAGGTACAGCTTCCGTTTGTCGGTAAATAAAGAATATTGGATGATAAAAAAATAAGGAAAACGTAACATTTTCCTTTCATATGTACACATCAAAACAAAACAATGCTCGATGAAACATATCTGTTATCATGTTTGTAGAATCCAGATGTTTATATTGTTATAATATTCTCTATCGGTTACCAGCTAGGTACTAGTTTTAACCCGTGAACCCCTCTGCGTGGATGTTGAATGTGTATAGATAATGCGGAATTACTTACATTAAATAACTGTTTTTTACTTGTTTAGTTCTCTTTCGCTTAAGTATAAGATTAAATGACAAACACTTCGTGCACATCGTGTATAATCAACACCAGAAGAAACGTTTGTGTACTTACAAGGTTTACACTAACAGCTAAAACAAGCTACTAAGAGATTAAAAGAAACTAATAAAAATGTTGTTTTCGATGTTACGCGAAATTTTTAGTATCTAGGTTAGATTAAAATATGTTCTTAAAGTACAACTATAAAACGAGCGCGCATGGTCCCATCTGTTATTTGCCGGAGGACACTCGGAGCGGTAACATCGTTAAAAAACTGTAGGAAATTATATTTTACTACATTTGTCAATTACATACTTTTAAATAATTAATATATTAATTTTGATTGGGGTGATAAAAATGTTTTTTTTATTATTTGCCTACATACATAAACCCATTTTAATGTTTATTTGTTCAATCTAATTCCTATTTCAGGATTTCTTGATTTTTAAGTAAATTAGTAAGACATGACTATTTTGTTTTTTGATTAAATGCTTTTTGATAATATTCTACTTACATTTGCTTGTCCTAATACATAACCATCTTTATTGACAGGCCATCGATCCATCGAAGGTAATATGTAACCTGACAACTGTTCGTATCCAACGAAGGCCTTTCCTGAATACCCACAAAAGCCTTCCTTGAAGCAGTTCGTGGAAACTCATCGTTTTCCGAACCTGTTATAATTAATACAAGGAATTGGGATGTTGTTTTATTTATAGGTACATTTAACATACTCCTGGTAGTATGTAATAATGTTTATAATAATAATAATGTTTATTTATTTCTCCTCACAAGAACCAACCTTACATAATTACAATGATACTTATATCTACTTAAATACAGGAATGTGCATAGGCTAGAATATGTGAGAAGCTGGTGTCTGAGGTAGGCATGTAAAATGCCTGTAATACAAATCACCAGGTCCCCACCGACGGAAGCAAAATGAACAGTTTTATTAGTGTTATAATGAAAATGTTAGAACTTAAGATATAAGGAGTAATTTTAAAATATTATAGAAGGAGAACATTTGTAGCTAGTTACAAAAAAATAAGAGCTTATTAACAAAAATATTTAAACTAAAAACTGAAACAACGCCTCAGTATAATAATATGTGAATGTATGGTAGGGTGTGCTGTGATGTGTTGTGTCAAGGGTTTCTGTGTGTGTGGGTGTGTTTTTGTGTGGGTGTGTGTTTGTGTGGGTGTGCTTTTGTGTGGGTGTGTGTTTGTGTGGATGAGTGTTTGTGTGGGTGTGTGTTTGTGTGAGTGTAGATGACCTATGTATTTTTTATGATTTAGCTTTTCACCTAGTCAATATTTATTGATGAAGTAGCTTTTCTGTAAGGTTGTAATCCAACTTTTGCAACCACTCCATAACCATATTTTTACATTTATTTTTTGGTAATGAATATATTGAGAGGATCCGGTTTAACTTATTATATAAGTTAGAACCCTGGTAACAGAAGAAATTATGTGAAAAACTAGTTTTGAATGAAGCTGTTGTGCAAACTTTATCCTTACGTCGCTGGTTTTTAAATTTATCAGGTTCGTATTTTAACAGGGAATGTTGTTTAGTAACAGTATATAAAATGAAAAGCTGTCGGACCGTCAATACTTCCCATTTCTTATAAAGATCTGGTATGATCTGGATATGTGAAATTTAATTATTGTGTTTTCTATAAATTAATGAATTTAATGCGTTCTATGAAGACATAGCTCATAGTTCCGAAAGATAGAGATTTATTTTAATCTAATCCATCTATCTCTTTTGGTCTTCCTCTGCATGTATATCACAGTCATACTTATAACTTGTTTAGTTATATTTCCTTCCTCCATCCAAAGTAATTCAGAGCAATACACCGCACGTTTAATCATAATCTCGCGTTACCTCTTCAATCACTTTACGAGAATTAACGTGAATACGCGTGTGACGTATGTATTACGTAATTTCCTGTGAAGGCGAGTTTCCCACACCTGCGCAACTCGTGTACTTTCTGAGTTCGCTCGCGTGATTATGAAAATCCGTACCTATATAACTGTTTAATCTGTGGTAAGGCTGATACACACGATTCTTATATGATAGTGAAATTTTATTATTTTTCCCCACACTAAGGCAAAGTGTGATCGTTGAAATGGTGTAAAAAATAATCATATTAACTAACGCAGTGCATATTATCGTAACTTGAAAGCACATAATTAGGTGCTGGCGAGATTTTGACTTTAAATGTCGCAGGTGACTAGAAAACACTGAATCATCAGGAATATGCCTGATACAACTGAGATAGTACGTTAATCCAAGGTATGATCTGTCAGTTTTCTTAATTACACCAAAATTCGATGAGTATTTTTATTTAAAAGGAACAAACACACTTACACGTTATTTATATTAGTGCGATTTTAATAGTGTGCAACAGCCTTTTAAGAGTTTGAATACGCATCGCCGCTGTTGTTCAAATCAGAATGGTAAATTGTTTTCTTTTACATGTGTGTAGAAACAAGAATTTCCTTCCACGAATTCAATTTGTAATATTTTCGGTTGGTTTCCAGCGGGTTTGTGAAAATACGGGCTGATTATTTTCGTTTGAATTAAATATAGAATAAGGAAACTGTAATTTCGTAATTCGTTGTCCACTTAGCAACGAGCTAAGTGGTTTACTAAATAGAATGTACAATTATTTATTTAGTCATCGTTATGCTGCGAAATAGCCGCATCGAGAACAATTTGAAGAGGCATTTATGTTCAACACTTAAAAGAATGGTAAGAATAATATAAAGTGAAAATAAAAGGTTTATTTGTAAAACTTGAATTCATGAATAAGCTTTTTTGAAAAGGAAAACGTATAATTCGAGGTTAAGATTTAAGCACAGTCAAATATTTTTTTAAACAAAACTTAGAATCAAATTATGTTTTAGATTAATGAGACTATCAAGATTCTATTTGGCAATTTCAAAAACTAAATATACATAAAGCCTTGAAATAAACTTTCCGTGAACGCTTTTATTTATATACCCGAAAACGATAAATATCACCCTTTCATCAAAACAAATTATTTATTAAACTGGAAAGCAGTGTAAAAGCTTTCTATAATTAACTCGAGTAATTAGTTTATTACTTACTTATTGTTCTTCATGGCTTACTTGCAACAAACGATTTTTAATTGAATTAGAAAATGGGAAATTCTTTATTATTAAATAGTTAGTTACATACAGGGTGTTAAAAAAACCCTGTCGGATCCGTTAGGGTATTGGTAGGTACCGATAACTGATACAATTAAGTAAAAAAAAAATGGAAAAAATTAATTATAACCTAAAAAAACATTTTTTTCTCAAAACGCGATAGAGAGAGTCGGCGTCGTCACAGGTGCTGTCAAATGATCAAACAAAAGGCCAGCAAATAATACTTAAAAAAATGGAGCCGTAATTATTGTTTAAATCTCAATTTTAGGGAATTTTGCGGCCAAAAATCGTTATTTCAAAGTTCATTATTATTGATACTATCATAAATATTCCAAATCTAATATTTTATTTGGGCATGTGATTGTGAAACCTATATTACCTTTTCGGGTCGGACAGGGTTTTCTTAACACCCTGTATACAAAAAACGTGATGTAACATATAAGTTTTATGCGGTTAACTACACTAAAATAGTGACAAAATAAAAACAAAACACTGAAAAAAATCGAACGTTTCCTTCTTCAGACCTACAAAATAATGATCATGTATTTGTGACAACACAAGCTAATGCGACGTAAGATCGGTTTATCGCGATACTGACAACGCGCCATTTTTCACCCCAACATGGCAACATAACGAAATGTCAGTACCAATGCAGACCTTTATCATTGTCAATAAAATGCTGTATAAATCAAACAAGTTAGCAGAGTATGGAACACGATTGGGTAACATGATATCTTATATGGTAACGCTATTGTTTACGTAGTGCTTTTCAAACTGACTTCAAAGAAAATTCTAGAATTCACTCTTGAACTGATATAATTTTTAAGACTACTTACTATAATAAAATCAAGTTTTGTGACTGTAATATTTATATTAAATAGTTTATAATACGCGATTTAATGTAGTACAGTACAGATTCTATCGCATTCAAAGCAATATTACGCGGAACTGAATAACTACAGAAGCAATTACGAATTTAAATGCATCAAAATTCCGTCTACAAGTGGCTGTCCGAGGGTCGCGTCGGCTCGCCCTTGCGAGCCCTTTGACTGCAGATACCTTCTTAGCTTCAGTTTCCTGGCTTTATGTCTTTCGTCCCACTAATGCAAATCAGCGAAGCTCCGATTGCCTCTCCCAGTTCACTCCCATTCAACGAGTTTAATAAAGCGACTGAGAATCCTAGAGTGAGATGAAAAATTCAATTAGATATTTTTACGTTTTCCCTACTTATTCCTGTTGTCCCCGAGGGTAATATCGCCGAGGTAAAACCCGTATTGTCCCTGAAAGAAAAATAAATGCGAGACTCATTTACACCCAACAGTTGCAATTGTCGTTTAATAATGTTTGTGCAAACGTAACCTGTTAACTTAATACACAGTTTCACCCTTTTTCATATCGCCATTGTGTTATAGAACTCATTTATTTAGTATTCAAAATTTTGCTGTTATTTGTCGCTGTCTTTGTTATGTTACAAAGTAATAATATCCTGATATACACATAACTTTGAAACATACCAGTAGGTACTTTTAAATTCACTTGTTTATGAACGCAACAAAGACGTTACTCTTACGCCGGAGGACACTCGGAGCGGTAACATCGTTAAAAAACTGTAGGAAATTATATTTTACTACATTTGTCAATTACATACTTTTAAATAATTAATATATTAATTTTGATTGGGGTGATAAAAATGTTTTTTTTATTATTTGCCTACATACATAAACCCATTTTAATGTTTATTTGTTCAATCTAATTCCTATTTCAGGATTTCTTGATTTTTAAGTAAATTAGTAAGACATGACTATTTTGTTTTTTGATTAAATGCTTTTTGATAATATTCTACTTACATTTGCTTGTCCTAATACATAACCATCTTTATTGACAGGCCATCGATCCATCGAAGGTAATATGTAACCTGACAACTGTTCGTATCCAACGAAGGCCTTTCCTGAATACCCACAAAAGCCTTCCTTGAAGCAGTTCGTGGAAACTCATCGTTTTCCGAACCTGTTATAATTAATACAAGGAATTGGGATGTTGTTTTATTTATAGGTACATTTAACATACTCCTGGTAGTATGTAATAATGTTTATAATAATAATAATGTTTATTTATTTCTCCTCACAAGAACCAACCTTACATAATTACAATGATACTTATATCTACTTAAATACAGGAATGTGCATAGGCTAGAATATGTGAGAAGCTGGTGTCTGAGGTAGGCATGTAAAATGCCTGTAATACAAATCACCAGGTCCCCACCGACGGAAGCAAAATGAACAGTTTTATTAGTGTTATAATGAAAATGTTAGAACTTAAGATATAAGGAGTAATTTTAAAATATTATAGAAGGAGAACATTTGTAGCTAGTTACAAAAAAATAAGAGCTTATTAACAAAAATATTTAAACTAAAAACTGAAACAACGCCTCAGTATAATAATATGTGAATGTATGGTAGGGTGTGCTGTGATGTGTTGTGTCAAGGGTTTCTGTGTGTGTGGGTGTGTTTTTGTGTGGGTGTGTGTTTGTGTGGGTGTGCTTTTGTGTGGGTGTGTGTTTGTGTGGATGAGTGTTTGTGTGGGTGTGTGTTTGTGTGAGTGTAGATGACCTATGTATTTTTTATGATTTAGCTTTTCACCTAGTCAATATTTATTGATGAAGTAGCTTTTCTGTAAGGTTGTAATCCAACTTTTGCAACCACTCCATAACCATATTTTTACATTTATTTTTTGGTAATGAATATATTGAGAGGATCCGGTTTAACTTATTATATAAGTTAGAACCCTGGTAACAGAAGAAATTATGTGAAAAACTAGTTTTGAATGAAGCTGTTGTGCAAACTTTATCCTTACGTCGCTGGTTTTTAAATTTATCAGGTTCGTATTTTAACAGGGAATGTTGTTTAGTAACAGTATATAAAATGAAAAGCTGTCGGACCGTCAATACTTCCCATTTCTTATAAAGATCTGGTATGATCTGGATATGTGAAATTTAATTATTGTGTTTTCTATAAATTAATGAATTTAATGCGTTCTATGAAGACATAGCTCATAGTTCCGAAAGATAGAGATTTATTTTAATCTAATCCATCTATCTCTTTTGGTCTTCCTCTGCATGTATATCACAGTCATACTTATAACTTGTTTAGTTATATTTCCTTCCTCCATCCAAAGTAATTCAGAGCAATACACCGCACGTTTAATCATAATCTCGCGTTACCTCTTCAATCACTTTACGAGAATTAACGTGAATACGCGTGTGACGTATGTATTACGTAATTTCCTGTGAAGGCGAGTTTCCCACACCTGCGCAACTCGTGTACTTTCTGAGTTCGCTCGCGTGATTATGAAAATCCGTACCTATATAACTGTTTAATCTGTGGTAAGGCTGATACACACGATTCTTATATGATAGTGAAATTTTATTATTTTTCCCCACACTAAGGCAAAGTGTGATCGTTGAAATGGTGTAAAAAATAATCATATTAACTAACGCAGTGCATATTATCGTAACTTGAAAGCACATAATTAGGTGCTGGCGAGATTTTGACTTTAAATGTCGCAGGTGACTAGAAAACACTGAATCATCAGGAATATGCCTGATACAACTGAGATAGTACGTTAATCCAAGGTATGATCTGTCAGTTTTCTTAATTACACCAAAATTCGATGAGTATTTTTATTTAAAAGGAACAAACACACTTACACGTTATTTATATTAGTGCGATTTTAATAGTGTGCAACAGCCTTTTAAGAGTTTGAATACGCATCGCCGCTGTTGTTCAAATCAGAATGGTAAATTGTTTTCTTTTACATGTGTGTAGAAACAAGAATTTCCTTCCACGAATTCAATTTGTAATATTTTCGGTTGGTTTCCAGCGGGTTTGTGAAAATACGGGCTGATTATTTTCGTTTGAATTAAATATAGAATAAGGAAACTGTAATTTCGTAATTCGTTGTCCACTTAGCAACGAGCTAAGTGGTTTACTAAATAGAATGTACAATTATTTATTTAGTCATCGTTATGCTGCGAAATAGCCGCATCGAGAACAATTTGAAGAGGCATATGTTCAACACTTAAAAGAATGGTAAGAATAATATAAAGTGAAAATAAAAGGTTTATTTGTAAAACTTGAATTCATGAATAAGCTTTTTTGAAAAGGAAAACGTATAATTCGAGGTTAAGATTTAAGCACAGTCAAATATTTTTTTAAACAAAACTTAGAATCAAATTATGTTTTAGATTAATGAGACTATCAAGATTCTATTTGGCAATTTCAAAAACTAAATATACATAAAGCCTTGAAATAAACTTTCCGTGAACGCTTTTATTTATATACCCGAAAACGATAAATATCACCCTTTCATCAAAACAAATTATTTATTAAACTGGAAAGCAGTGTAAAAGCTTTCTATAATTAACTCGAGTAATTAGTTTATTACTTACTTATTGTTCTTCATGGCTTACTTGCAACAAACGATTTTTAATTGAATTAGAAAATGGGAAATTCTTTATTATTAAATAGTTAGTTACATACAGGGTGTTAAAAAAACCCTGTCGGATCCGTTAGGGTATTGGTAGGTACCGATAACTGATACAATTAAGTAAAAAAAAAATGGAAAAAATTAATTATAACCTAAAAAAACATTTTTTTCTCAAAACGCGATAGAGAGAGTCGGCGTCGTCACAGGTGCTGTCAAATGATCAAACAAAAGGCCAGCAAATAATACTTAAAAAAATGGAGCCGTAATTATTGTTTAAATCTCAATTTTAGGGAATTTTGCGGCCAAAAATCGTTATTTCAAAGTTCATTATTATTGATACTATCATAAATATTCCAAATCTAATATTTTATTTGGGCATGTGATTGTGAAACCTATATTACCTTTTCGGGTCGGACAGGGTTTTCTTAACACCCTGTATACAAAAAACGTGATGTAACATATAAGTTTTATGCGGTTAACTACACTAAAATAGTGACAAAATAAAAACAAAACACTGAAAAAAATCGAACGTTTCCTTCTTCAGACCTACAAAATAATGATCATGTATTTGTGACAACACAAGCTAATGCGACGTAAGATCGGTTTATCGCGATACTGACAACGCGCCATTTTTCACCCCAACATGGCAACATAACGAAATGTCAGTACCAATGCAGACCTTTATCATTGTCAATAAAATGCTGTATAAATCAAACAAGTTAGCAGAGTATGGAACACGATTGGGTAACATGATATCTTATATGGTAACGCTATTGTTTACGTAGTGCTTTTCAAACTGACTTCAAAGAAAATTCTAGAATTCACTCTTGAACTGATATAATTTTTAAGACTACTTACTATAATAAAATCAAGTTTTGTGACTGTAATATTTATATTAAATAGTTTATAATACGCGATTTAATGTAGTACAGTACAGATTCTATCGCATTCAAAGCAATATTACGCGGAACTGAATAACTACAGAAGCAATTACGAATTTAAATGCATCAAAATTCCGTCTACAAGTGGCTGTCCGAGGGTCGCGTCGGCTCGCCCTTGCGAGCCCTTTGACTGCAGATACCTTCTTAGCTTCAGTTTCCTGGCTTTATGTCTTTCGTCCCACTAATGCAAATCAGCGAAGCTCCGATTGCCTCTCCCAGTTCACTCCCATTCAACGAGTTTAATAAAGCGACTGAGAATCCTAGAGTGAGATGAAAAATTCAATTAGATATTTTTACGTTTTCCCTACTTATTCCTGTTGTCCCCGAGGGTAATATCGCCGAGGTAAAACCCGTATTGTCCCTGAAAGAAAAATAAATGCGAGACTCATTTACACCCAACAGTTGCAATTGTCGTTTAATAATGTTTGTGCAAACGTAACCTGTTAACTTAATACACAGTTTCACCCTTTTTCATATCGCCATTGTGTTATAGAACTCATTTATTTAGTATTCAAAATTTTGCTGTTATTTGTCGCTGTCTTTGTTATGTTACAAAGTAATAATATCCTGATATACACATAACTTTGAAACATACCAGTAGGTACTTTTAAATTCACTTGTTTATGAACGCAACAAAGACGTTACTTATTCAAATGCATACTTGCTTTCAAGAACTTAACTGTAAGAAACAGACACTACTATTTCTTATCAAGAAGAACGCTATGAAATATTAAGAATATTGAGGTATTATAAAAAATCTAATCATATTACCATGCACGGTACAGCGTGAATTCTAATCGCCAGATTTAGTATGAGTGAATTGAGCGGAATTCCTTGTGCGCCTGACTCTGCTTTGTCCGGGTGTCCGCGATGCAAATCAATTGAGTGCTTGCGCCCGCCCTCGCTTCATAAAGCGATTGCACGAATACCTAGCCCCTCCACCTCCTTGCACTTTCTTAGACGACTAGAATAGACAGAAAATTGCACTGTGTAGAATGCTGGAATATTGCACGCTCCACAGAATATAATATTTTATAGGAAATATAAAACTCTCGAGATCGGTTAGACAACTAAGAACTGCTTCGTTTTACGAGCACCATTCCAGTTTTATAACTAGGGTCGATGCTAACTCTGCTTTATTCACAATAATATAGTCACTTATGTTACGGCCTATGAATTGATAATAGGGACATAAAATGTAAGCGGTTGAGAAATTGGCACATACGGCACTTCCTTCTCGCTGAATATGTTTAATTTCAGATTTGAGTGTTCACGGTGATCAATAAAAATATTTATTTCTGCACCAGAAGAAGCAATTCAAATAACGAAATGTAATAAAACATGTGGTCCCATGTTGCGGAGGTTTTATGAGTTTCAAAAGTGCGACGGTATGTAATCTTCTTATAGGGACATTTCATCACTTTGAATTTGGTATAATTTATCAAATTGCACGACGGGAATGCATATGCACCCCCGGCGCAGCTGCGTGGTCACAGTCGTGAGGCAATTTTTTATCTCCCCTCTTTATCCCGCACGTCAGCATTGTGGATCCTTGGGGAACGAATCAGAAGGGCGATGCTGGGGTAAGACATTCCGCAGTAGTAATGTGGTGGTGGATGCCAATTTTATGTGGAACATTGCCGATAAGCGAAAGTTTTAGCATATCTATGTGCTGTGTTTGGGAGCCTGTAAATTGCTTAGTGGTTGTTTTTATCTTCCATTAGACAATTTCGTAGCACCGACCCCAAATTTATCTGCAAAAAGCCTGAAGAAGGAGAACCAATTTACAAGTAATGTGATTATACGTTTCGAATTAGTTTTGAGACAAATTTGTAGTATGTATTACTAATGTATAGAACATGTATACGAAGTGTAAAATTTTCACTACCCTTAAGTGGCATGACACATCTTCCATGAGGCAGGGAAAATTTATATCAGCAAATTTAATTAGTGAAGTGGTATAATTAGTTGAAATCATTTAAGTCATTTCGATATCGCAGTCGACAATGTCCTCGGAGGCTGAAGCAGCGAAGCTTGTAATTAATTTGCAGCTAGCAGGTAATTCATTAGGTAGGAATCGACCCCGCTCGACACCAATATCGTAATTATTTCTACGGACCACCGGTGCACGCCGCAGCATTCCTAATTACATTCCCTAATTGAAGCACAACTAATTTGTATGCGCTTATTTGTGACTGCATATTAAAACGTGCTTAAAGATATGTAGGGAGCGCGTTTATTGCGTGAGTACGTGACAGATTTACGTGCAATTTGCATGGATGCATGTAGTGTCTTTGAACACTTTAATGAAAGGCTGCTAATGTAAGTCCAATAGAGATTTTATATATATAACTTAATTATCTACGATGATGTAGGAGATAATTAAACTTCTAATTTACATTGATTCATCTGCCTACAGTCTGTAATAAAACATTAAAGTTGAAACGAATGTAAGTACACTTCACGTAAATCAAAAGTGACCTTCAAAATTTAACTCGTAGCGCTTAATTCCTATACATTTTAATGATCAAGGTATTTATATTAAAACAGTGTTTTATGGTTTCCCAACGGTCGTATAAAACGGGAGTGCTCTTTTAAACGGTAAAAAGGTCCATGTAATTATAACGGGAGGCTTTTTGACATTTTTAACAGCTATAAGCGAATTTGAACAGGATTTTCGTAGCGATTTATACAGTGTTTTGCATTTAATTAAAGGAAAGTATAAAAGCCGTGTGGTTACTGAAAAACGATAGGCTTGCCCATATTATTCTGGAGGACCTTTTTTCAGGAGCCTTTTCATATAAAATATTTTATAGTATAATCCCAAAAAACTTTATGTCAAACAATTAATTAAAATTATAAAGTGTGTTTTTAATGTTTTTTTTAGTGCCTAAGTGCCACTACATAGGTAATGTACGTAGTAGTACATATCGAAGTAAATTGGCAAGTACATATTCTGTTCCTAGTATACAATTTCCGAAGAGGCGCAATAAAATCATCTTTTCCGATCAGATCTTTTCTGTATCAAATAAGCAGGGCCTAAAATTTCCTTTCCTTATAGGCTAATTTGGAAAATAAACTCTGTAAAATATACATGATCTTAAAAAGCAATCTACATATAACATAAGAATTCCTACAAACGTCTTTTCGCCACCACCGTCAGGTTCTTTTCCTATCAACAAAAATACATTACATAAATAAAATATCCAACGTACGGAAGGCTGTCGTGTTTCTGTTTACACTTTTCCCGGCACGTTTTTATTTCGGCGAGGCACGTGGTTGAAAATATACCGAAATAATGTCACACGTGACGAGCCGGACCTTTTAGATGCGACGAAATAAAAAACTAACTGGTAGAGTGATGTCGAGATGCTGTTATTGAGTTCAAAAAGAAATATCAAATGTGGGGTAGTGTTTTTCGGTGTTTCGCAATTGAATTCGCCGAAAATTTGGGTTTGAAAGGTGCGTTTGCATGTCAGCTCAACTAGTACCTAATGGTTTGGTTGCTTGGTAAAGCCGTTTAAAAGTAGTTTTAGTTGGGCAACCGATTTTAAATCAATTGACAATATGTGAGTTAAATATTATGATCCAGTAACGTTTACATTAAAAATGGTAGGTTCACTCTACAACAAACGCAGGCTAAAAGAAACCGATAGAGCGAAAATGCAACTTTTTCCAATTCCGCTGACCGCAGGACCCTCACAACAGCTCCTTACGTAAGCAGAAACTTATAACTATACAACGTACGAGTTGTGTGACGTCACTATCTAGTCTGCACCTACCCTCTCACTTCAAACTTGAGAATTGTTACAAACTACTTTAATGGGTTGCCGAGACTACGAGACTAGTCTGTCTGCGAACTAGATGTTCGAAATCGACGGATCCTGATACCTTTTGTTTTGGTACAATCCTCTCTTGTTCTGTAGTCGGTAGCAATGAATATTTTAAATTGTGGTTCGTGAATAGACCCTAGAGTATTGATGTTATCGTTATGTTTATCAACGGGTATACAGACAATGTTAGTGGGAAACATCGTTGTTATTGTCCCTATGGTAGTAATTTTACTGTTTATTTAGCAAGGTCTTAAACACACAGTTTTTATCTAATCATAGCAAAAAGTTTAGCATGACATACGCTGATTTTGTTAAATTAAAACTTGCCTATTATTTAGAACCAAGCACACGTTTATAAATTGTTTGTAATAAAAATCGCCAGAGCGAAATTTCGAAGCATCCTTGAGAAATATTAATATCAGAAATGGAAGATACATATCTCGCATAATCCATTTTACGATCTTTTCAGCCTTGAAATTATCGAGTAATTTCGGATCAGTTTTCACAAGATAGGTAGATAGATATAAATAGATATAGGTATCTGCTTCATACAGCATTGTTTGGCTTCAGTTGACGTCGTTATTAAAAATCAATATTTTAAAATTCCATTATGCCTCGAAGCCTGACTTTCACTGGTGTAGGTGGCAAGCTGCCAGCATCGGAAACGACCAATATACAAATTAAACCTCTGATTCATGTATATTTCACTTATAGAGGGTTGCTGCCAGACATCTAGTGTCATTTAGGGTACTAAAAATTTTACAGTTTTTTTTTGGTAATTTACTCATGATTTATTGAGTGAAGGGAATGTCTAATCTGTTTCGAAGTCGACAAACTTATGTATTTTATAGATTAAATATTTTCTCTTGTTCCAAAATGCAATACAAATAGAGATTTGAGTCATTTGGATTTTAGAGATAATTCACAAGCATTCGCAGCTCGTTTGCGACTAGTTGTCAATGTAAATTACATACTATATATAACCAATTATATAACAAATAATATACCTTCAATAGTAAAAATGCAAATTATTTTAAATTTCATACAATAATAAATATATGAAATAACTCAGCAATCGTGATATACGATTGCTGAGTTATCAGAAGCATGTAAAATGCTTATAAAAGGCTTCTTTCAATTTATTGGATTTGGGATTAACCGCAATCGAAGATATACTTTTGAATACCCAAATCGGATTAAAAATAAATTGTGTACTTGTCGAATGACTTGAACGTAATTGAAGACAGATTATATTTCATAGTTTTTGTCTCGTATATTTTCAAATCTTAATAAAACACGATATTTTTTTACATTTGGTTTATTAACAACTTATTTTTTATCGAAAGTATAGTGTTTTGTTTTAATACAAGTTGATTTCAAGTTTTAGTACTTATATTATTGTAAATTGTATTATTTAGACTTTATTGTCTTCCTATAATTATATGAATTCCCTAGGTTTTTAATCTATAAAGTTATTAAAGTTCAGTACAAAACAGATTTTTTACCATACTACTGTACTAACCGAAATTCTAAGGTATTTAAAGTTACTAGCGTACTAGTAAGTAACGAATAATAGGTTCCCGAAGATGGAACATTAAAACGAAGCACTGAATTTGAATCTAACACGAAAACCCCATCCCGAGATATTTATCTAGATATTCGAAAACATGAAATCAGCAATTAACGTTTGAGTTTTATTTTTTCAATAAACATATATCTGCATAGTTTATGTGTATGTGCATTTTGAACAGCAAGGATAACTTTAATCCAATTAAACTTTTCAACCAAAAGTACAGTAGACCATAAACGCTGTAAGAATGATTTATAGAATGTACCTTACGTCATTGATATAAAGGCTATCGCTCAGTGGCATGCATATCTACCATATAGACCATTAAGCAGTGCATACCTACCTACTGAAACACAAATAAATATCCTTAAATATTACAATTAAAATAAAATAAATCAGTCAACACTCATCTCACAAAATAATTAAATTACTTACTTGTAATAAAACTTGTTACCAACCAATTAAATAACAAACAAAGGAATAATGACATCACATATTATCATCACATACAAATTCATTCACTACATAACTTCTCTAATGCCACGAAGTAGGGACTCGCGAGACTGCTAACCTAACCCTCAAACATTCAACAAAAATCTACTTATTCATATACCTACGCACGCTCACTTCGTCTCATCTTCTTATTCGCAACTAGTTTTTTTTTTTTTATGATACGACAAACATAAACAATCCTTACTAGCAAGGCGTTGTGTTCTGACATTCGAAATTCGTAATTTTTTTACACCTATTTTATATTTTTTGACCCGCTTATCGTTATTAATATATTTTGAATAAAGCTCGAGTTTTAAAATACCTACTAATAACTTACTTATTACAATATTGTTTAGTCAACAACTATAAAATTATTTACTGTCAACCTAATTTAGTTTCAAATAATGTTTTTTGTTTTTACTTTGTGTTGCAACTTCCTCGTTTTTTCGATATTTATTATCTGTGGTAGATTGTTTATTAGTTTTCTGATCGCGCGCGCGTTTTCGTCTTGTGGTTCGCAACTAGTTTCCATTTATTGTGATTTTGTGAAGTGGCTGTAGTAAACAGGAATAGGTATGTGTATAAATATTAAGATTGTGGTAAAAAAAAATTGCATGGATAGTATACGTTTGAAGTTACGAACTTACACTAGAAACTCTTATGTTCAGATGGGGTGTTGACAAAACCTAAAAGGTAAGGATTTTAGTCAATTTTAACTCAAAAAGCTTGGAAAATTACGCCTGGCTGTGTGTGCCGGTCAATTTTTTTTTTTGTGTTACTCGTCGCTTGTTCATTGTTAAATACGATATTGTTGTGTGAATCGATACCTACGAGAATAACTACAACGAAAATTTGTTGTTGTGAATGATAATATTAAATTGTTGTAAGTAAAGTCTTATTAAAAAAGAAGTAAATTAAACATACAAGTTAATAGGATATGTTGGCAAATACAAAAATATGTCTGACATTTACGATGTTGGTATTTTTTTGTCCAAAAATGTTTCTGACTTCTACATAATGTTGACAATCAGTTTTAATACATTGTCATTTGCATTAGGAAAATTGGATATGAAATACAAAATTACGGGTTTCCAGAGACTTCCTCCATTTGATTAATGATTGATGCGCAATTAATCATCGAATCAAAAGTCTTCATGGCGATATCAACGATTTTTCGACTTTAACATTTTTATTATGTAGAAACTACAAGCCATATACAGTTTGTAGCTTAATTGCCTTTACCTAAATACTGGAAAAACAATAGGAAATAAAACATTTTGTATTCAGAATAAAAGCCTTTCCCAAATATAATTGTAAACGTCCATAATACGTGTTCCAAAAACAGCGTTTGTGTCAATATTGTGTATTTACATACGCGCTGCAATATGTTTCGCGCGGTCGACTGAACTTGATTTTTGTTTTAAAGCCTTTGTCATAGTATCTCATGCGAATTCAATAAAATAAATTCAATGAATATTTACGCAGGTACCGCCAGCCCTGTACCATGAACTCTTATGGCAGTGCTGTTGCTGTTGTGGAAGAGAGACCACGCTCTACACTGCTGAGCGGCGTCTCGCTTTCACGACGGAAACAGTATTGCTTGAAGAGTCCATGGTAAAGGTGTTGGATGGACATTCATTAAAGTTTATACATTCTCGCATGTAAAGTAGAATTATCACGGTTTATAGTCAAACTGGGTCTAGCCGTTTTCGACCTATTCGGCTTTCAGTCTCATCATGAGAGGTCCAATATCAGTGGTTACTTAATACGGCTTCTATTGGGATGTTGATCAATTATTGCGAAATTCCGTCGTGCTTAGCTAGACTGTATAGTATTCCTGTATTGTACGTATTCCTAGTTCGGTTTTTTAAAAAGTCAGAAATTGTTAGCATGATATAAGGCCTAGAGTTACCTTGTATAGTAAAATTGTTTAGGTGTTACATGTTATTTTAGGTCAGTTGTTATCAAAGAAATATAGAAACTAAAATATGTACATTGCAAATCGGTTACAGGTACATTAAAAAGCCGCCACTTCAGTCTAGATAATATATTCGATTGTTATCTCATCAGATACAGCTCAGCAGCTTAATACCAAATTGCTAATATGTCTACAAATCTCTTATCAACAACACCAATTATCTGGTCGTTAATAACCCAAACAAACTCCATTTAAATAGTTTTCGGTTCATTCATCTTCTAATTGGTCTCAGGTATGACTACTTTGATCACTAAGTTAGGATGCGGTCCCAGAGGCGAGTAGTCCATCTCAATTAAACTCATGTTCATTACGAGAATCTCTAAAGCCGTTCGCACACGAGGCAACGAATTTCCGATTCCCGACGGACTTTAGTCATCAACGACGCGTGCCTATATACGAACCTCTATGATTTGTTTAGTGGTAGTTGCTTGAATACTTAAATCATCGGAATCTTATGTCGTCTCGTGTACGAAGACACTTTAGTAAAACATAATTGCGAGATAGGACCAAGTCTGAACACATTGCTAGATTAGTATTCCCTCGTGATACATCAAAGAAATATTAACACTAAATAATGTGCTATTTGTTACATAAGACATCTTTTGGGCATGTGTGCCATTGATTTATATTTACATAGTTACATAATTAATCTTTTAAGTACTTAATCAGAATTGAATCAATAAATCCAAACTGATTTGCTTTTTCATCTTTGGCTAAAGTATCTTTTTTATTGATCTCAACCAAACTCTTTTAAAAGGCGATACATCTTTAACCAATTTCCTTTAAAAGGTATTAAATGAAAACCTTTGAGTTTTCGGAACGCGAGTGTGTTATTCCGCGATTACTGTTTTGTATCCAAGTAACACCTGTAGCTTCTAATACCTTTGGGTTGAGATTTTGCCACCTGTCGCCATGTTTGTTTCTGTTAGAAAAAAGAAACAACGTTTGAATAAATCCTATATTATTTCCACTTACTGTATTCACATGGGTTTCAGTTAATTATGAGTCTTTTAAAATATCAAGAATTGTTAAAAAAAACCACAAAAAATGAAAAAAAAAACATTATCTTTGTCTAAGTTCTATAGGCTTCAAATAATTCAAGTTTTCAGAAATTAATTAGGTAAAATCGCTTCATAAAACTAACAGCGCATTCAGTGGAAAAACCAATCAATATCTTTCGTAGTTCGAGACCCACAAAAGGAGTCAACGAATAATGGAAACATATGGAAATTGCACATGAGCTTGAATTAAATTCAAGCAATCAAAAAACGACCGTCGGTACTACAAAAAGGGCGAGTTGAATACAATCTTCGAGCACACATTTTATTAGTAGGCTTCACATTTTACGAGCGGACTCGGAACCTAAATAAAAGGAGGATTCTTCATATGAAGTCCCTTTGTCATTTTTTTACGGTGGGCTGTCAAAAGCTTTTACGATTTCATCTTTAGCCGGTCGGCGTTATATGCGGCGTCTAATACCTGAAAAATGAAAAGAAAACCTCTTATTATAATGATGATGAAGTTGCTTTCAATATCTCGCTGGATTGTGTTCGCTTTTATCTTACTAATGAGCCTTCAGTGGTTTGAATATTTTATTAGATTTTTTATACATTATTTGTTTGTTTGGGTTTTGTTTCGCTATTGAAGTTTTTTTTGATTGAAATGAAAATAGATTCTATTGATTGTTGATTAAAATATTCTCGTCATTAAAAAGTTCTTTAAATCAGTCATTAATGTATCAAAGCTAAAATTCAATCAAGGCTGCGAACCTTCCCATCTTCCAATTATGACTTCGTAATGTGACTCTTATACGGCCAGATTTTAAAATAGTTAATTTTCTTTACAGTTTTCAAAAATGCCAAAGATGAAAAAGGTCTATAGATAAATATAAAAAGTTTAAAATTCTTAACTGTGTACTTAAGAGTCGGTCTGCGATCCCTCAGACCTCGACAAATATTTAACTTCTCTACAAAGTAATAGAAAAATTTAAAACAGCAAAGAACTATTTGATCACATTATGCATTTGCCAAGTTTGTTACGTCATCATTCAGGAGTTCAAACTTTCGAATATAAGTCATACAAAAGAGGCCAGAAGTATCCTTGCAAAGTATAAGTTTTCATCAAACTTCATAGCTCGGTCGAGAGTGGACGGCAAACAAATTCAATGACCACAAAAAAGTTATGGGGCAAACTTCATCAGTGCTCTTTGCCCAGAAAAGTTCAACGTGAAAATACGCAACACCGTGTAAATATATTTCGACTTTGCAACTGAATATTTAAATATTCAGCGATTCAAGATTAAGCTATTTGTAGTTCGTATTGAGGGATTTAGAAAACACAAAGTTATGTGAACATTACCCGCGCTATCAAAGTACTAAGCAATACATTTTGTAACATGAGCACATTTTGTTTCTACAATAAACACTGGTAAAAGAATGGAAACTGTTCTCGGACGTGATTTGAGCTCGGCACATGGATCGCAGGATTTTCGACGCTAGCTTTGTCGGCATTTAGACATCGTACTGCCAACAATTATTATAAACATTGGCAATGCCTCCACGTCTCCTATATTCGTTACTGCGACCGTGAAATATTGACAAACATTATCTACAGTGAAAATCTACAATTCAGATTACAAGTAGCTCCGTTTGGAGAAATAGATGGGCCCATTTATCTACGGCTTTTTCTGAGTTATTCAATACAAGAATCGTTCGTTTTAGTAAAAGAATACATTCTAGTGATTTAGAATCGGTTTGCGAACAAAACTTATGAATTGTCACACATTTATCACGGGCTTCGTTTGATAGTCTCCATTTTATTGCCAGTATTTTTGACGATAGGCTTAGCTTTGATGAAATGCGGAGGCTTTTATTAGTATTTTAGTGAAACAGAGTTCGGGTCTACGTTGGCGGTAAATCTTTATTTCTGCAGTATATTTTGTTATGACGAAGATTGGTCGATTCTGTTCATGCATTACTTTTCATGTTCTGCTGATTTTATTTGAGATGTTTGTGAAGAAATATGAAAAGTTATTGTAGCTCTCATCGCAAGAGTCTAATATTATTAGGTGAGTACTAAAATTCCCATCTCACATTCAATCTTCGCTGTTAATGGGTATTAAAATATGGAACTAAAAAATACATTTTCGTTTCTTACTTTTAAATAAACATGGATTGTTTGGTATGTGAATATTTTATTACGGCTCAATGAATTTAGATAGCATTTGGCACAAATATAGCGTGCAGAAAGGGTACTCATCCCGAATATTCCAATAACGGGAACTTTGCAAGGGGAGGAGCGACCGGCACTACTGAAGAATAATTTATGCACTAAATAGGTTTATTACGTTAGCCCATTACGTATTTCGTATATTTAAGTATTCTCGACAGCCGCTGGAGGAGTGTTTTCATTCAAGTTGAGCGCACTGTGCTAGCTAAGCAGCCTTTTCACTACTCTGTATATCTCAATTTGAATAGGAAGGTTCCATACTAAGTTTGAATACTAAATAAGATGCTCTTAGTAGAAGCGCACGTTTAGATAATTCGCATCGCCTCGATCGTGTTTCGGTACGAATATAACTATTTACATTTCTTAATAAAACCCTATATTGGTACTGGGTAAATAATCAGTCTTCGACCACAACTGGCTTCTTCAATTAGGTATTAACGTCAGTAATATAGTCGGTCTTATATTCTAAGCTCAGTAATTGGTTTTCGCCGAGTAGTCTCGAATTTCATCCGAAGCCGTCTTTACTCGAGTAAAATAATGACGTATCTTAAATAAGATTCGTCATCCAATCCCAGACTAGACCTCCGTCGAAATAATCCCGAATGTATTCTCCCGAGAAATCTCGGTTTGCTTGAAAGAAGTACGTTTGTAACGTGTGTGCACTTGGTTCAGTAGGGTTCAAAGAGCATATTGAACCAGAGTTAGGAATGACGGGTGTACTGTTATCGATGAGAGCACACTCCCTGCGGACCCCTAATAAATCCACTGTGACCGTTGTTCATTAATTTGCGTCCTGTCAAGTCAGTATCTGGAATTGTTGATGTTTTGCGCATGTTTGTGGCACAATTTATTGAGCCAATCATTCGTGCCCCTAAAGTTGAGTACACTTGAGATGATTTATAATAGATTTCCGTAGGTTTAATATGATGTTATAACAAATTTTGGGTTGCCCTTGATCATTTGAGGATGTTGGAGAGTTCGGCGAAGATTTGCCCGGTTATAAATTACGACAAACTAATATAACTTACGACTCTTTAGCAGTTATTATTACATGATTAACTACATATATTTAAACAATTATAGGTAGGTACAGCACGCAAGGTATAGGTATATCGAATTCATTAGGTAATTTAAATATTTGTGTTTTCACATTCGGCAATAAGATAGTAGGTACCAAATCCAAATGTAACTATCACACTTGACTGTTTCGTAGTGCCAGTTAATTCCATTATATAGTAGTAGAACCTTATTTTAGTGCCTTAGCACTGAAAGCCCCATCTAAAGTAGCACTCTTAGTAGGTTTGAAGAGCTGATTGGGTCTTACCTTCCCCGTAAAGGAAATGAACCACGTAAACCAAGCAATAAAAGAAAATACCTAGTATAATGGTCAATGGGTTCTGTAAATTAAATGGCGCTGTTAAGAACACTTTCTTCTTATAATAGAGTTTTTAAAGACTATTTTTATTATGTAGTAAATTCTTGTTCAGAATATATACGAAACGATTTATATTGGTCCATTTAATACCCATATTTAGGTAAAACATTGCGTAAAGTTTTGTGTTCCATAAAATACTCACTCTTAGAAAAAAAAAACAATCTATTCGTGCTCAACATGAGAAAATGAGTTGCAAAAGACAGGGTGAACGTTATTTGCCGCCTAATTATGCCTAATTATCGTGCTAGCGATCAAAGTTTTTTAAGCGGGCTCTTTTCATAAATTACTCCCTCACAACCATTAATTATACTAGTCTATGAGGCCGCCCATTTTATGTCGTGGACGATGGACTAATATGACGTGTTTAAGTATTAATTAGTATGAAATAGGACCCTATTCACTCAACGGCTTATATTACAACATCTGTGGCAGTTGTGAGTTGCCAAAGACTGAAAAGACAGAATAAACAGCTTCAACTTGACATAGTAGGTAAACCAAACTCTAGCTCCGTAAATAAAAAACAAAATAAATGAATTGGTGCCGTCACAGGAGTGGCACGAATAAAGTTATACAACTCGAGTATTTTGTAGGAGCCGGCACCCGCCATAGCCGCCGCGCGCCGCCGCCGGAACGCGAAGTGTTTTTACTGAAATCACGGAGCGGATCTCCAAAAATTCATTGCAGGATTCTCCTCAGGATATCATAACAAACGTAATAAAAACTTTTTTGGCAAAATATTAGTTTTTTGGACCATCAGAGTTTACAGAGGACTGAAAGACAACAAGAAATAGCTCTTCATTTATTCCGCATTTTTAAACTGAAATAAAACTTCGTCTTGTTATGATCGACGTTCTGTTAAACCGGGTTATCTAAACTTTTTGGCCCTCTCATTATTTCTTCAAGAAATCGAAACGATTTTATGGAAGTTAGGCATTGAGCAGCATTAAGGTGAAGCTTCTCCGATGGTATTTTCTAAGTGATACTTTCTTCATCCTCAAGTGGCTATAGAGTGGTAGCCTAATAGATACTACGTGTACCATTACGGCTAGTGGTTACAATTTGCGCCAGGAGCTTTCACCTAACTTAAAAGGGCTCGCCATCAAATGGGCGGTATATCGAAAACCCATTCGAGTAATTTGAGGCGAACCGAAACGACATTGTCGCTTAAGCGATTCAATCCTACGCTAGCGCCAGGACCTACACGACGATTTGAATTTAAGCGGTTTTATGTGAGCTGTAATGTCACCGTTGTGAGCACTTTGCTGTCAATCTCATTTCAATAATATTGTGAATGAAGAGTTTGTCGCTTCACAAGTTCACATTACCAGACTGCTGGACTGGATTTTGAATGAAAATATAAGATTAGAATACAAAATTAAATATTACGATTATTCATGTTCTCTTTATGAATTTAACTTAACAATATAATATTGATAGTTAAGTTAAATCTGGATTATACACTTTATTTTCTACATTGACAAAAGATTGCTGAGAAAAGAGAGTTTATACCTTAATAAAATCAAAATTTTACACAGACATAGCCACGGGAGCAGCTAGTAAAAGACTCGCTTCATTTATAGCCTGTTGTTTACGGCGGAGGCGACTCGCCGTGTTTACACGTCGCAGATGACTGATAATCGTTTTACGGCATTCGTTTATGTCGCAGATAAGATTCGGCAATCACAAATCCGTTTGTCTGTTTGTGTGATTTCTTTCTTTCCCTGTTTAGTGCCGTCTCGGATTGATAGCAGCCAGATTTTACGACTGAACTACAACTTGCACAACTTTGTAACTGATTCGCGCTTTCTCTAACAATTGTCGAAATAATACGATTTTACGTGATTGTAGAGAGTAGGTAAATAAGAATTTTTATTTTCTTGCTTGAGATAAATGCGGGCTGTATTTTATTCAGAATGCGACCTAGTAGAATGTTTGACTTCCACATTTATCCCTCATGAGACTCCTATGCAATTTCATCGAGTTTAATTAAAGTGCGGGAGAAGATGAGCCAACTATCGACTGAAGTATTGTAATAAAAGAAACACGACTGGAATGAATTACAGTCCCATTTGCTCCGTTCATTGTGTTTTTATTCAAATAATTTAATAAATTATGAATGGTTTGGTGAAAGAAAATTTTATTTACTTTTCAGTTAAAATATATCTAGAGGTCATTGAATAGGTATTATATTATATAAAGCATAAGGGTGTAACTTATCTCATAAAAACTTTCTTTCGTAAAAACTTGTAAACAAAACTAGAGGTTATTCAAATTAGGTTACATTAGTAAGTTATTTCTATAATTATGAGTAAAGTGTATCTATTGTGCGACATAAATTTTGTCTACGTCACGTTTATTTACTTTAATTACATGTAAGGTATACTTTACCTTACCGTGTTTCGGAAAGCACGTTCCCGGCTGTCATACATAGATCTTTGGCAGTCGTTAAGTCAATTCTGACAACCAGTCTTACTATGGGATACTGTGTTTCCCAGTAAAAATGGGTTGTGGAGGTCAGATAGGCAGTCGGGCGTTATGGTGCAAAGACTTCGGTTGGTCCCGTAACGCTGCCACTAAGGCGAAAGATGGCACCAGGTGTTTTGCCGGAGTAGTCGGAGCCTTTTCAAGGCTCTGGAAGCCCGGACTCTTGCATCCTCACCCCCCATGAAGATGCAAGGCTGGCTCATAAATGAGTTTTAGCTGATTAAAAAAAAAAAGGCAGTCGCTCCATGTAAAATACGGTATTCAGCTGAATCCGGTAATACTGGTAGCCGACCCCAAAATAGTTGGGAAAAGGCTCGGGAGATGATGATATGTAAGGTATACTTTAACTTTTTCTTATTTGTTACATCTAATCTTTTTATCTTGTGTTGTGTACACAGCGGTGTGAATGCCAGCCAGTAGTTACTGGTTATTCCCGAAAGCGATATCGTCACAGGAATCGGCACTGATACTCTACCGATGTAATATGTGTACAAGGGGCTTAGCAGTTTATACACCTTACAAATACTCGTAAGCTGGATAGGTAACGAGTTCACTCGCTATTTCATTAGTAGTTCCCTTTTTGTTGACAGCTTGTAGTATTTAATTAATGAATGAATGAATTCAAGAGCTTTTTCGACATTTCTTCTCAGGTTAGCCAGTGACATGTGAAAACCAGCGAACGCAAAAATATATTATAGCATGTAAGAGCGATTATGTTTATCCAAGTTTTTTTTAAATTATTTTCTTTTTTTTTCGACTTAGTTTTAATATAAAACATTTCTTTCCATAATTTTTTTGTGTCTGACATAGGCCTGAAAACTCGTCAAACTCGTTTCCTCATCCAGTCCGAAGTCCCAGCCACCTTTTTCCGATCGCCTTTTGTTTTTCAGGTTAAAGGGCTACTACACTACATTGGTGTTTTGTGTAACATGCGCACATAGGGTTAAATCGTTTTTGTCTTTAAAGCAATATTTCAGTTTCAGTTAAAACCCGAATGGGACTAATTCGAAGCAGAAACTTTTATATGGATGTGAATTTTACTCACACTGTGGCTGATGTGACATTCTTAAGAATGGTTAGATTATTATGTCTATGCTTGGGTTTTTTTCATTTGTTTGTTGTTTATTCAAGACTTTTTTTGTACCAGACGGTTAAACTGTTAGTTTATTAAGCATTTTTATGAAACAAAATTATTTTCCTCGTAGTTACTCGTAGTTGATTAAATAACAAAAAAAACATAAAATAACAAAACCTGTCTGCTAAAGGCCTGGGCACACCAAAAGCAGTAGCAGTGCGGTAGCAGTGCGTCTACGTTTGAAAAGCATGTAGTTATATGAGGGGTGACACACTGAACAAACGCGGGCCCGCTGATCCAACCTGCTCCGCCACTGCGCCGCGCACGCACTGCTCTTCTACAAAACTTTCGGACGTGAGCAGCGCAGGCGCGGGGCGGTGGCAGCGCAGGCGCGGGGCGGCCGCAGTAACTACGCGTTGTATTACTATGTTCGCCATATTGACTAGTCACACCAAAGCAGTTGAGCGGGACAGACGCAGCGCGGGTCGTAAACGGTTGTGATTTTTTACAACTTTATCATGGAAACGAATGAAAAATTGATTGAGTTAGTGAGGAAATATAAATGTTTATATATGATTTAAAGGACAGATATTATAGAAATACGGTTTACAGGTTTACGGTTTACTTTGACATCCGAAAATAAGTATAGAACATATCTTCAAAAGATTCTAATTCCCGACATAGACGATGCTACTCCCCATATTCTTCTCTTCTCTTATTTACATCGTGAACCCATATTCTTTTTTTTTTATCCAAAGCTAGAACTTACTATAGCTCCTCTTCGTCAGAGTCAGAACCGTTCAACATCTTGAAGTGTACTGAGTGTGGCTATCGATACGACACACATAACGCAGTTTGAAAGCAGGCCCGCCTTCAAACTGCTTTCCGACTGCTCATGTTTCTGGTGTGACATCAACCGCGGCGCAACTGACCTGCCCTGCTCAGGTGCTGCGCCTGTCCCGCGTTTGGTGTGCCCAAGCCTTAAAGATTTGTAAAGTAAAAAGTAAAAGTAATTATTGGACAAAGGATTTAAAACTAGACTAGACTTAAAAAAAAGCTAAAGCTAATCTAAAAGAAGGATTTTATGAAAAACTTATTGCTTAATTTTATGTTTATAGTTGTCAGGAAAACAATTTACGCTTTTTGTGAATAATAAATTAAAATGTTTCAATTATTTCAGATTTTAATTTGAAGTTATTTCTACATAGTCTTCGCATTCTTGTAAACCTTTCCAAAAAATAGCAAATTACAGCCAAATCAAATATAAGAACGAAGACATAAATAAATAATATATTACGTCATTAATTAAAAAGCTGAACTGCAGTTCGATCCTTCCAATTTCCGGGCTTCTTCCAACAAACATAATGCCGAAAATAATTAGGAAATGCTTCGTCCATAACACGATTATTACGTTCGGCGCTCAGAAACCCGTGAACTTTTTTCAAATCAATCGCAAACCGGGCAATCAATAAGAAATTTATGGAAAAAATACCCGAGCATTTTTTCTTCAATTTACTACGTCAAACGCAAATTAAATTGCGCGAATTAATATACGTACCTACGTAATGTCGGGGCGTACCTCCTTCGTCGTGAAAAATGGAATCACAGCGACGAACAATTTGTCATTTTAATGTTTTCGTGTCCGCAACCGGTACGCCGGCACTATGGATAGACAATTTATAACGCGTGTCATATCCCCTTTGTACGGCAAGGCAGAATATCTAGCTATGAAGAGAGGAATGCAATTTGTTGGCGCGTACATATCGCGCCGAATACCTTGTAATTGTAACGCACCGCTCCGTGCTCGTGTCGTACACGTCTCGTACCCTTCTCGTATGGATGTGAGAGACGTCGCGTGCTTCAAGTTATGGCTTTACCTCTGTCTTGAGTGAAAGATGTTTCTATTTAATTATGATTGTCTGGTGTGCGGTAGCTTTTAATGTAGGTTTACACTTGGTTTTTTAATATGAAAAAGTTATCATTTTATGTTGATTCATAAAATGATTGAATCGTATGAAAGTAGTCGCCGTAAAGGCATATATCCTATGTTCGCTGCATATTATTCTAAAGGCTGAATATTACCTAAATAATTAAGAACTATCCATCTAAACTAGTAAATAAACCTCCAGAATTACTTCACGTGCGATAAACACAAGTTAGTGAAGCACTTACATATTTGTCGCAATAAAACTTTTGTAAATGATATAACAGTGGATTTACGTCCAACATTGTCTAAGATGTTCGGAAGATAAGCGTAATATTATACTATGAGGCTACTGAAATTCCCACATCATAAAATTGGACTCGCGCCGCTGCCATAAAACTGATCATTTATTTTTACGACATCGATCCCTAGGTTAATAATTGTGTCGCCATAATTTTTTGAATTCCCATACATTTTACTACGAGAATTTACGAGTTCTTTGACCCGGGACCTGTTAGTTTGACGTTTTGATAACTCACTTTATCCCCCATTACTGTTGATTATTTTAGAGATAAGCTGTAAGGTACTAATATTTGTATTTTTTATTTCTTGCTGGCCATTAAACGGTCTCTTTTTATACGCACGTAAATATATTGATCACGAAGCCTAAGATACGCTTAAGGCCTACTATTTCACTACACACATACGCACTTTGTACAACATAATTATAACGTTAGTATGTGTAATTGTATATACCAACATTACCAACATAAAGGTAAAGATTTCCAAGTCTTCTCACACCCAATTCATAGGTTTGAGCTACGATTTTTATATTTATTTACTCATCGAATCTTCGTGTATATGATATAGTCGGGGCAGAACGACCCTGATTTACAATGAGTTCCCGAGACTCTTTTAATGATCCTCCCCCGCTCCTTAACCGTTAATTAAGGTTATTAATCCGAAGGCACGACCACCTTGTTTTCCTTAATTGGTCGCTATTTTATTTCACAGCAAAAGCTAAGCTTCACCTTTCATAATTAAGTATATGTACATATCAAAAGTATTTCGTAGCGTGTTTTATTTTGAGTTGAGAGGTTATTTTACACTCATTAGCTTATAAAAACTTTTTAGATTTTGCATTTTCAACATTGTTATTCGCCACAAGTATTGGTAACGTTTTTAGTGGATATAAATTTACATAAAGTAGATATAAAGAAAATAATAAATATACAGAAATCTCGGCTATCTGAGAGCGGTAGCAAAATTTAATTACCGGATTCATTACGTGAGTTTGATGCACGTCCAATATTAAGTGAAAATATTATCATTTTAACAATTTCAAACGTTAGTCAATATTGCTTTTAAAATATTTCATGCAAAGTGAGGGCAGAAGAAAGAGAAGGAAATAATATAATTATTTTTCTGAGCATCCGCTGAGCCAGCAGGGGTCGTTATTCAATTACAAGGGAGGAAAATACGATGCGATGTTTACCTGTGTTGCTGCGGGCCATTCTACCGAATCTTTTTACCATAATTACCTACACCGATGTATTTTTAAGTATACGAACCTCCTTGAGGTTTAATACTAATGAATTCGAGAGAAAATCTCGCACATTTCGATATCCTACGTGATATAAATGGCATTTTTGCGTCGTGTACAGTGATGCTAGATCGAAAACGATTTTTGTCATTTATTCGCAATAATCCAATATGGTAGCGGGTGCGCGTGATCTCATTGACACTAAGCTGAGCACGGGTTGGTATCCATTATTCATGGTGTTCAACCCGTCGTGAATAATATTTGATGCGGTTTTCAAATGGCATTGCGTTATACAAACTTCAGTTGTCGAGAATTTACTGCTTCATTAGCGGCGATGGGTGCGCCGTTAAATTCCTTGCTTGTTTCTAATGTTGCCCATTGGGCTACTGTTAAAAGTTTTTAAGATTTAATATGTTTTAATTAGTTAAGTTATTGCATAAATTTTACTAAATACGTTTTGTTTACATAATTACATTATCTGATAATTATAATTAATATGGTACTAATTAGTTAAGTTATTGCATAAATTTTACTAAATACGTTTTGTTTACATAATTACATTATCTGATAATTATAATTAAACTCAATAAAGATTTTCACAAAAGGGATATAATTATTTCGAATCATGATTTTATTTCAGTACCTAGCTTAGTTTGTGTCCTTATACCTTAATATCTTGAAATAACTTTATATTACCTATTTTTTACCTAGTCTTACAAAAAAGTATATTCGAACCAAAGTTTTAGAATTTATGTGTTCTTAAGATTCATGACCATTCCTTTCTATTCAACTCCTGAATTCAGCCTCCAATCTGTCTCGCTTCGGTAGAAGGTCATTATTTTACACACGAGTGATTTATCTGATCTCCGCAACCCAATTTCTGGGGAGTGTCCCAAGGATTGACCGAGTGTCATAATTTTGAAATATGTTGTACATTTCGACCACTTGTTATCATTCGCAAATGATATTGTTACATCTACGACTGTGATTCAAAATTATATAAGAAGGTATGTATGGCATGTCATGCCCATTTTCATACTCAAGATTCGAGCCGTATCCATAATGAATTATTTATAACATATTAACATAAACATAGGAAGTTTGCTTGAAAACGTTCCTAAAAGACTGAGACTACTCCAGAAGTAAATGAAGAAGTAAATAGTGATACAAGGAATAATATGCTACTTAGAAACAAAATCACCATCCACACTTACTGAAATAGCAAGCAGTATTTGTATATTATTTAAATAACGCTGCTAACAATATCGCACAACAATCACTAATAATAATGCCCAACAACCATCCCCACAGAGAAAAGACTTTGGCACCGACAAACGGAAGCTTAAGCTCAAGAAAATACGTAATCAGCGTTTTGGCACTGTTGTACAACATTTTGGAAGGAAATCACAGACAGTACTTCTCATTTTACTTGTATATACATATATGGAGTACGCTTGATCCCGTCACAAGCGTGTCCAGGGGCTACTCATTTCAGATAAGGACCGACCCACCCGTGGGTTTCTTTGCTGACTTATTGCGGAATCGTCGCTTGCCCGCCATTCCACTTGCAAATTGTGTATCAACCGTAAGAAATATATGTGAGATATTCTGACGCTAATTTACTATTTGGAGAATTGGGCTACGTAAATTATGTTGGCTTGGGTATTTTGTAGAGAAAATAAGACGTATTTTGCTGTAGACTGGATGATGAAGTAATTGAGTGTCGCTGTCTTATAACGTTATGTAAAAGGCGTTGGATATTTTATTTGTACGAGAAGGTTTTTTAATGAAAAATGAATGAATGTCTAAAAGCCACATTAAAATTTAGAGCAAAAAGGTTTTTGATAAGGAACATTATTTTGAAGCTAATTTTGATTTTTTTTGTAACAAGGAAGGTTCTGCTTCGATACTTAAACCTGTCTTTCCGCTCCATTAATTTCTAAGTTTTTGATTTGCGAAATCCTTCAAGACTTGTAACAAACGTCTTTTCTATCAAAAGGGAAACAATAAGATACAACCGGCATCACATGAAGTTAGCTCCCGAGGCTGGTATGTTCTGTTTCAGAGTGACAGGCTAACCCTTAATGCGGTTAAACAGTTAAACAGCTTTAAGCCTACTGTACTCACTGTAGCGTTAACTAACTCGTACTGGATACAGCTGAGTTCTACTTGTGGTTCGTCTTCATTATAGGGCTGAATTTCTATTGAGTTGAACATTTTTGTGAAGAATAGGTATTTAGTGTTTATTAATGCAGTGATGCGTATGGCTTTTCCATGTTTGAAAAAATATAATATAATAATATAATATTCTGGGACAACTCACACACGGTTATCTGATCCCAAGCTAAGCAGAGCTTGTGTTATGGTAACCAGACAACTGATAAACATACTTATATATTTCTAAATACATACATATTACAGATAAATTACACCCAGACACAGAACAAATGATCGTGCTCATCACACAAAGATTTGTCCTGAGTGGGAATCGAACCCACAACCTCCGGTATAGCAGTCAGGGTCACTAACCACTAGACCAACCAACAATTTAAAGTCAGTTATGTGTTTTGGAGGTAGTTAGTACTGCATTTAAATTTCGCCTAAGTGGAAATAAAGAGTAGGAATGTAGATATTTATAAGTGTTTATTTTAAAGAGCGTATTATTTTCTTGAACCCATTCTTTCGTGTCTTATACATATTTTAAACCAACTTAAAAATGGAATAACCTGAATAAATATCTTTAGGTATTTTCTAATTTCATACACAGTGTATAAATATTAACCTTTGAAAGTAAAATATAGGCACTAACAAAAATTACTTCTTACTTATTCACATAACCAAATTTATCTTACGCGTTCAGACGGCCATAAATTCCTTTATCTATTCTTACCTTATTTTTCGTTTTCGTGCAATTAATCTGAGTTAAGTAGATTATTTATAGCCACAGAAAATAGGTTCGTGCTTCGTATGTGCACGTGCTATGCATGGTAATTAATCATTTGTTACAACTACCCAATTACCCGTATGAAAGGAAAGGCGGGGTTTCATCATTATGATTACTTTGCCCTAGCTGTTATTAATAACGATTATTTTTTTACTCGAGCTTCCTTTGTTTTAACTTTTAGTGTTTTCTTTAGTTATGGCAGTCATTATCGTACAAGTGATTGTTGGAAATAAAAACCAAGACAATAACCATATTGTAGATGTTTTTCAGTAATTGTAAAGCATACGATTTCAGATACAGGTTAGAAGCAGTTTAGTCATTGTGTATACAATATGTAACTTTCACTTAATAGCCTTGTCGAACACTTTGAACCTAACTAAAACAAGTCTGGGTTCACAATAATACCAAAAAGGTATCATCATCATCATCACAGCCCTTGTCCTCCCACTGCTGGGCATAGCCACCCCTTTTTCGTGCCATTTTCTACGGTCCTGTGCCAGCCTTATCCAGACTCGCCCCGAGACTTTAACTATGTCGTCGACGCCATCTTGCTTCCAAAAAGGTATACTCCTTGATATTTTAATATACGTCAATGTCATGTCAGTTTATAATATGCCGCGAATGTTATAAACTAATAATGTTCAAATCAATTATATCAATAGGCTCATGTGTTTAGTAGATAAAATTAAATTGATTACATTACATATTCATATGATAGACATTAATTTGTTGAAATAATAATCAATATTCCGGACAGTAATGTTAATAACATTTATTGGGAACTGGCAATTAGTTAAGTTAATCACTTGATTATTGAGTGCTAGATATTACTAGTGATTGTGTGCTATTGTATTACAGCTGTTAGACGTAATTACTTGAGACTGTATATTATTATGATAATTATAAGATTTGATCAGTGGTCAATTATTATAGACATATGTAACAACTAACATAGAGATAAAGTTTAGAAGGTAACGGCTAATACTTAGGCAGTTTACTTCAAATTAAGGTCCATCAAGCTTACAAGACATCATATTTTGATAACTAGTTTTCATTTAAAAGTGTTTATCAAAAAATAATGATAACACACTGTAGTTAAATAATAAACCAATTGAATACTAAACAAGAACCTTTTAAATTGAAAACCCATTGCACTATGTATTTTAAGTCTTACTACTTACAGTCTACACTTACTTTCCATAAAAACAGTGCTGAAATAACAAGGAATACGACAAAAATAAAAGCGAAATTCGGTTAAATACACAAGCCATGCGTTTAATTGTAAAGTCAGTTACAGCGGAGCGTGAATATTCGGACATCGGACCGAACAAAGCCTTTGCGAATATTTTATGAAGGCGACAGTACTCCTCATTTATCTCTTTTCTCCTTAAGAGTACAGCTTTTACGTCACAGTATAAATATGGTTTAAATACAAATTAGCTTGGCTAAGTCAATTGCGCGTCGACATGAGCGTGGATTAAGTTAGCTCGGTTCTGGTACAAAGGCTGGGCATGACAATGACAGTTAGCTCCACTTGTTCACACCTACCAATGAACTCTGCAGTAGCCATCCGCACTTGCTATGGCAAAAGCAACCTTATGTATAGAGTTACAAGGCGTTGTGTGTCGAGTAAATTGAGGGTTTCTACTGTAAGTTTATCGTGGTGAAAACACGTTAAGCCAAGTTTCAGCCGACCTCCACTTCTGACGAGCTTTGTAGCTGTAAAGAGAACTTGTATTAATTTCCACTTAATATCGTTTTGTTAATTACGTTTCTATCGGGGCATAATGCTGGAAGTTTAATTGAAGTTAAACGGTTTAGTGTTCGGTGGCCGTGTTCAAACTATAAACATTTAGATTGTTTACGTCTTAAGTAAACTGTTTATTACATAACCTTTCAGTAATTAGTGAAGTCTGTTCGTGTCAACTGATTCATGAGAGCGGAGAATAGCTCATCGTTTCGCTTGAACACACACCGACATGTGATTGTAACTATGTAATACATTATGACATAATATACAGTGTGTCCCAGAAAGTATAAATAACCGAGATTCACTGAGGTCACGGCGCGAGGTATCCACCCCATGTATTTTTCGTAGTTTTCAAGTTATTTCACTTTAAGTGATTGTTAACCGATTCTTTTCGGGACACTCTGTATATTTAGGTATAACTATATGGGTCTGCGACTGGTCTTGGACTATCTCAAAGAACGGTTTCTGAAATGGATTGCACCAATCACAGAGATGGGGGCTTTGCTGGCTTCCGTGTATCGTGAGATAGATCCTGCGCTGGGAGATATCAGTTACACAAACATGCAGCTCTGTTACACACAGTGTATGTAGGTACAACTCGGTATCAAAGACTGTCTTACCAACTATTAAAATTTATAGTAAATTTGGAAAAACATAATGCATGGTTATACATAAACAAAATATTTGGTAAATCCCTTCTGAATTTGAGTGAACCACAATTTAATATTTTTCTTATATATCATGTTTAATTTTACTCAATTTTGTGAAATAAACGTTAAACTCTTATTAGGATTTTTTAAGATCTTGTAGAAACTACGTAAGGCAATGCTCTTTTTATGTACTGTCGGTGACAAGGTCTAAACATGAGGGTCGTTTTCAGCTTAATAAAATGATGATGTATTATTAAAAAAAATATTTCTAAACACTTAGAAAGACTTACTTATGTAATGGCAAAGTACATAAAAGACACCTGTTATAAATTTTCCTCAACAACAACTCTACCCAAACCACTGTCAAACAAAAATCCGTAACAAAATTAATAAATTAATAAAATGGCGACCTATTGTCGGCATGATAGAACTCCAGTTAGTTCACAAACTAACTTAGTGCGATGGATATCGAAGTTGCGGCAAGAAAACCACTCAGTTACCGAGTCACACTAACTGCTAACAACGTTACTGCGTTTTGTTTGTTCCTTCCTTTGTTAGAAATGTTACTTTATATTGTTCATAGCCTTATTTAAAAGTTTGAGGGTGAAGGTAGAAAGTCAAATAGTTCGGTTTTATTTTTTAGTTGAATCTATTTTATAATTAATGCATAAAGCTTTGTGGTGTTAAAACTTAATAAGTATGTGTGGTGTGGAGTTCCTTCTAAGCATTGTTTACCACTGTAAGTCAAATGAATAAAGCTCTTTTTATATTATTTATTTTAATCATGCTTTTCATATTGTGTGGTGTAAATAAGTTACAAGTGTCCTTAAATTTTATTGTGATTTGAAAAAGTGGTTGACATTTTGTTAAATTAAATAAAGTTCCATACTTTAAAAATGTTTTTTTTTATTTATAAAATAATATTCATTAGTATGTTTAAAGCTGCCATTTATTACTAAGTAACTTCATTCGTAAGGATATCACTTTAATTTACCAAAAATAATTTATCAAGTTAACTTTACTCACTTAAATAAAATATAAAAAACATCTAAAGTAGTTCCTTAATAAATTGCGGGTAGAAAAGTACTCCGTAACGGAGTCACAAACTTCCAACTACGAGCGGCCATTTTTTATTTCAGAGCAAAAAATATTGAATGTAATGAAAACTTCATAAAGCAGGTTTAGATGCACTTTAACGCTTAAATGTTGTTTAAATGCCTTTGTGATAACTGTCGGAGTTTTAAACACTCTTATTGTGTGAAAATCTTAACGAGCTTGATAAGTAGGTGAAGGTTTTAGAAGAAATTTAATGACACTTGATTTCAATAGAATATTTATAGAGGTTCTATGTTTGCCTCTCGTACCCAGTTGTTTTTTTTTTATTAATTTGTGTTCAAATACATATAAACCTTGAATATTTGGTCAGTAATTATTTGTGTAAGTTGGATATTATTAACAACAGCGTACCAAACTGTAGGTTCTTAGAAATCTGTTTCACTTTTATCAGAGAATGTATCGTATTTCTACACTAATATTATAAAGAGGAAAGATTTGATTGTTTGTTTGTTTGTTTGTTTGTTTGAAATGAATAGGCTCCAAAACTACTTGACCGATTTGAAAAATTCTTTCACTCTTAGGAAGCTACACCATCTCCGGTGAACATAGGCTATATAAAATTTTCAAAAAAGTTAGGGATCCATACTAAAACCTCAATAATGTAAACCAAGGTGTGAAAAAATTACCAAAAAAACTTTCTTGCATCGCGTGCGCTGCGAAAACTATTGATTATAGAACAAAATAATGTACTACGTCTTTGTAGAACATATAATTATCTACAAAAAGTGTCGCGACAGCATATGTCTAACTATTACAATTAGGTCACAATAAGAGATATTTTATTAAAAAAAATGTTATTGAAAGGACGCCGCTAGAAAAGGCTCTTTATTTGTTACTTGGTATTGATCCTTATCAAAATAAGTTACTTCATAGTCAAGACTGCATCAATACCTTTATGTAACTTTTTGAATTATTCACTTTGGACATTCCCTTCGAAAGATATCAAGAGTTTAAAATATAAGAATTAGAAAAAAGTCGCGTGATTGTCGCTCGCTCTGCTCGGCTAACTATGCGATTTAAGCATCACTGAGGTACGGGTGTGTCTATACTAATATTATAAAGAGCGTAATAGTAGTAATAACACAGAAACCTTCAATCCTAACTTTTTAATAATGTGTTAAATACCCGTGCGAAGCCGGGACGGGCCGCTAGTATTACATAAATATATCAATACGAGCGTCGGCTGCGACAAATCTAGCAATCACTCTCCCCAATGACGCAACATAAACTAGGCCCTCATTTTTCCACAAGACGTATTTTTATAAAATTCTACCAAAATTAGATCACATTGCGTATCCGCGGACATAAAAAGGGTTCACAATATTTATCTAGGGCGCATTAAATAACGGTAGCATTGGAATAACAAATGCCCACCGTTGGGACCAACAATAGCCCGAATATATCACGGAGCAGGCGTTCGAGGGCCGCAATTTCCGAAAGAGCCTCGCAAACGGCTGTGTTCGTAACTCTACTAAAGCCTCGATTTAACTTGATATTGGCTACTAAATATTTATTGAAAATATTAATACTTATTGATCAAATATACGCCTTCATATAAAATAGATCAGTATTCGTTGAAAGGGGGTGAAGAAATGACGCTCGTCTTTTATTTTCCGTAGTTTTCATAGCCGAGGTTTCGACGCGGTAAATTAGATTTATGTTATGGTCTTGTAGTGGTTTAATAACCAGCCAAGTCCCAGCCCATATAATAACCAGCCAAAAAATCTTTTACTTATAAAACAAAAAACATGTCAACGGAACAAAAGGAGAGGTTTTTGCCCAGCCGTGGGACAGCAGAAGAAAACTAAAGCAGGAAATATTATAATAGTAGTAGTCATAGTTTAAAAATATAATTACTAAATAAAAATAAAAGTTAATTTCAAAAGCTAGTGAACCACTGCAAACTGTTCCAGTACTAATTGAGCTGTGGTCAAACTATTAGCCAATTAAATTAAATCTATTATACAATTTATTAGTAAAAGTTAGCATACATTAGCTAACAGTTATATCAGTGTATTGGATTAATATCAATGTTTATAACTAATTAAACCGCTAATATTGGGTTCCATTAAATGTTATTCAGAGGTTAACGAAAATTAAGCTTTTATGCTTTGATTTACGTGTTTATTTGGATAATTATGTATTTCATTTATTTCGCATGACCTGTGATAAATAGATTATAACTATGTGAACTTAGTTCGTACTCGTTATTGTGGTTGGTATAATATTAAGTAGTATATATGTTTGTACACTTACTTCATTGGTATATTGTTTACGTTTGTCACTAATTACAGAATCCAAAAAGATAACATAACATATCATCACGCCTGTATCCCCGAAGGGTTAGGCAGAGGTGTACCATATGTTGTGTAAATTTGTCGAATAATCTGCAGTTTTAATATCCTCTATATGGGTTGGTACATAGTATATATGTTTATATACTTCATTGACATATTGTTTACGTTTACCACTAATTACAGTATCCAAATAATTGACCCGTGAACACAGTTTTTCGATCATTTTTCACCCACTAACTATTTAAAGAAATCCTGCAATTTTAGACAACACTAGTCCAAAGATGTGGCACTGGATCTGAACTTTCTAGAATAAAATAGTTAACTGTCAAGAAAAATTCAAGCCAAGTGCTGTGATTGGTTGTTAATCTTTTGGTCAACACATAAACTAAATACCCTTTCAGAAACCTAAGGTCTTCGTGAAAATGACTCGATCTTCTTTTGTCATCATTCTTTTGTAGTCAACTGTACGAAATAGTCTCAATTTTGTGCCGAACCCTATACAATACGTTTTACTTCGTTGAGAAAGGACCGGGCGATGCCAAAAGTTACCGCGTACCAGACGCGTACGCGTGGGACGACCTTGCCTGGTAATTTTCTGTTCGTTTCGATGTTTTTCCTAAGATAGATTACTTTCCGAGATGCGGATTATATAGCTGAGTAATGTTGGGTTAATATAAGAAACATGCCTTTACGTAAAACTCTCCCTTCCCCGACGATCGTAACTTGTTTTTCTAATTAAATATGTATTTCAAAACAAAGTACTTTTAAAAGGGTTTCCTAAATGTTTGTGAAATATCAAGATGGAAACGTGAAATTTAATTTTTGTCACAAATGCTTTTGAGTTATGAAACTTTGGTCCGCGCTAACTTTTACAGCTTCTGTTATGATTATTGTAAACCGAAAATAAATTAAATCTGGTAACTGTTTTCTTTTTTATAAATTTTACGGCCAAGTTTTATTTGTGAGGTTTCTTAGTTAAAAAGAAAAGCAACAGTTAAAAACAGATTGATAAGTTGTTTCTGTAAGTCGGTGTTTATATAAACAATTTCTTAACGTCGTTCGTTAGTACCTACGTGCCAAATATGATATTATGTAGGTTAACTATACCTAAAAATGATGTTTTGTCTTTAAACAATATCTGAATGTGTCCATATTTGTATATCAACGGCACGCGCTTTTAACAATATTATAACAAATCGCATTGATAGTATGCAACCAAAACTGTTATTTTTACGTTTCCTTTTATAATACCGGCACATAGAGGTTTTTAACAAAGGCAGTCATCACAAAGACGGGTAAAGCCTGTGTGACGACAACTCGTTAAAATTTTAATCCGCTCCGATATAAATCTGATTGAAAATGCACTGACGTACGGATCGTTACGCTCAAACACAAACAACGGAACGAAAAAATATTTGGTGCCCTGTTACGTGTTCCGGACATTTTTGATGTAAAAAACCATTTATTTTTACAATACGTATCAAGTTTATTTAAAAATATAACAAACAGTTATCGCTTTACTGTAATCGTTTTATTTGAAAGCTTGATTGTAATAAGATCTCACAAAGGCTTAATTAAATCAATGATTGCGATGACCGACCTCTGGGTAATAAATAGGTCCATTCTGAGACTGCAAGCGATAGGTAGGGGTGATAGACATCGTTATATTTCATTACCGTCATTATATTAGTCTGGTGGGTCCGGCTGGGAACCTTTTCACAAAGGGCCAACCCTAAAGGTTCAATCGGCAAATTGCGCATACGATTCAATGAGGTTTAAACGTCTTCAAGGCGAGTTTCCGGCGCAGACAGCGGGATGTCTCATCACCGTCTGCAGGCAAACTGTATGATATGTACGTAACCATGTCATTTACGAATCAGACCTATCAGAAGTGTTTTCGGCTGTATTAGGTACTTATCGATATCTGTAAAATTCTTTCTTTACTTCAGACATTTTGTTTGATATAGGTGTCGATTGAAAGATGATTTTCTGATTTTGTTAAGCGATTTCAAATATCTTTACGCGGTTATTTTTGAGAAGAGAGTTTCTATCCGTTTAGGTTATAAATACGTTTGTAAATAGATAAACTAGGCACATTTGTTTTTGGCACGTGCTTTCATTTGATGATGAAGATTAATCCATAAAATAAAGCTTATGATCCCAACATTGTTATAATTCACTAATTATAGCGAAAGTGTGCCAAAGTACTATAAAACCAGGTATGGCATAAATATGGTGTGTTAAAATTTGTTCAAATTGCACTATTCTCTGGAAGGTTGCCAACTAACTTGACTTGAAACTGACGGGCCTGTTGGTCTAGTGGTTAGTGACCCTGACTGCTATACCGGAGGTCGTGGGTTCGATTCCCACCCAGGACAAATGTTGGTGTGATGAGCACGATCATTTGTTCTGGTTGTCTGGGTGTAATTTATCTATAATATGAATGTATTTAGAAATATATAAGTATGTTTATCAGTGGTCTGGTTACCATAACACAAGCTCTGCTTAGCTTGGGATCAGATAACCGTGTGTGAGTTGTCCCGGAATATTATTATTATTATTATTATTAACTGCTTTTCCGGTACCTAAAGTGACTGTAACCAAGGTTAGACATGACTACATTACAGCTATGGAAGTCACATGAAAGGAAATAATCCTTACTTATTATAAAGGCGAAAGTAACTCAGTCTATCTGTCTGTATGTTACGCTATTACGCCTAAACTACTAATTTGATTTAAGAGGAATTAGGTAGTTACGTGATAAAAAAGGACCTTTTCTACTTTTGTGCGCGATATCTGGCGGAGACTCAGGCAAGTAACAATATATAGCAACAAGCAATACACAAGGAAATAAATTTAAAAATATATGCTTAAATGGTTTCCTAGAGATTACACTGTCTTCTACTTGAAGACATAATCTTAGAGTTCAGTTGAAACTTAATCCTTGTTTTGGTAAAGACTGGAAATGGGATTAGTCTGAGCAGCGTCTGCCCAATCGATGAAATAAGCCCGTTTCCCCTACCACGGCCATTTACACTTAGGGGCGAACGAAAGATTTTTAAACTGGTCGATTTTTTCTAGACATAAAGGGCCTTATTACAAAAGATGGTTTAAACCAAGACTAAGGTAAACCCAGGTTTAAAATATACCCATCACTTTCTTATGTCATATAACAAAAAGAGACGGGGCTATTCTAAAACCTCGGTTTTTTTTAGACCATCTTTTGTAATAAGGGGGAAAAAGTTTACCATTTAAAATATTTAAAAATGTATATTCATTATGTTGCCAGTTCTCTAAAATTTTGCAAAACTCGAGACAGGTAACTAACGTACTAGTAAATAAAAAATAAGCTCTATTAAAGTACGCTAGCTTTTTAATTTTTCTTCTCTGCAATTTTTGTATGTATGACAACAATGTAATTTAATTAATATAAAACCAAAGCGTATTTTATTTTTGTAGAAATGTTTTCTACTAAACTGAGTAAACCGTAGTAAAACTACACAAAAAAATTGCATAATTAATAAACAGATTAAACTAATCATAAATTCATAACAATTTTAAATGAATCAAATACTATCATGAATGTGGCGCAAACAAATTCACAAACACTACTCACGTATCTGTGATTGCCGTGACAAGTGATTCAATAAATTGCGCATTTTGTCGCTGTCTCAAGAGGCATCGTTACGGTATTATTCTCCTATTTGTGCGAATCAGGGACGCAATGGTGTACCGTACCCGAAAATTACAGATATCCGAAAAAATATATCCGTAACGGCAACCGTATCCGATTTCAAAGATTCGAATACTTTCAGACTATTAATTTATTTTAGAACAGTTTAATCAGTACTTAGAATGGGTGATTTCTAAATCAAACGGATAAGTTCAGACAAATTAAAAAATAATCTTAATATTTATACCGGCCAAACCTAAACTTTTTTTTTTAAATGGCTTGAACATTTTCATGTTAAACCGTATTTCCGAACTACACAGTGGTTTTCTTTTTTTTTTCTAACTTTACGATCTGGTTTCCAAATAGCCGTACTTTACGATATCCGAATCTACACAGATCCGAAACTTCCCATCCCTAATACAAATAGTAGCGAATGAGGAGCGCCGGCTCATTCCATCAGTTTCCGCAACATCAACTCTGTTCTCCGCGATGCTTTTGTTTCTGACGGCTGATGTCGGCAACTTACACACGTTACACCCTTTACATTACACGATCTGATTACCACTGGAAATATCAAAGTATTTAGTAGTGAGAATTAGTGTGAATAGTTACTAAAGCAACTGTTATGGTTATTAAGTGTTGTTTAATTTCATAATTTTTCTTGGACAATTGCTTGTGATAACTCTCACCATATTGTGTATGTATTTAGATAATTTGGTTGTCGTTATGAGAAACCTTAATCGCTATCAGTAGCAAAATACAGGAAGTATTATTTAAACCATTGAATTAGATAATTAAATAAAGCCAAAACTCATGGATTTATATTTTTCCTTTAGGGTTATGCGCTCCTTTCTACTGAAAGGCATCTTTCAAGCTGTTCTTTGTATCAAAGCATATAATAATCCAGCCTTTAAACGTCCCACTGCTGGGCACAGGCCTCTTCCCATATAGAGAAGGCACGAGCATTGATCACCACGCTTGCTCTCTGCGGATTCTCGATTTCAGATCCCAAATATTGGAATCCAGGTTTCCTCACGATATTTTCCTTCACCGTTTGTCAGAATTGTCTTAGAATAATTAAGAAAGTACATATAACTTTGAAAAAGCCACATTGGTACTTGCCTGGGTTTGAACCTGCAACCTTGTGCATACAAATCCGTTCACTGAACCGCCAGGCCACACGACATCAAAGCATATAATTTCTGATAAATCTTAAGGCTACCTAGCAAATATTTTATACAAAAATTTGGTCATATTTCCCACTAATAAGGTATAATTTGGCATGGGTATAAGCCCTGTCTTTTAGATCCTTTTAGAAATTTGTACAAGCATACCTTTTGAAATAGTTAGACAACTAATTACATAATTTCATCTGTATGAAAAGAGTACTTTGGTACCCACTTTTGTTCCCTAGTTTTATGACAGCCATTCTTTCTTAATATTACTGTTTATAAAATAGGGGCCGGAGGCGAGACATGCGAACCTTTTTCACATTTAATTAAAAGGTTATATTTTCCACGATTATTATATTATCTTGTATCTACTATTATTCTATTATCCGGCTAAGAACAAAAAAAGGAAGCAAATACTCTACTCCAAAAATGAGATCATTGTGTTTAAATGCCTGCTAATGAAATATTTTAAGATAGAACCTACTCCATTATTTAAGTCTAATCATTTAATTATATTTAAGATAGTGAATAATTTTAACAAACTTATTTAAAAAATACAATGGTTCGCAAAATACTTACAAATAAAAAAAAAATAACTTAATTTTCTTTTTTTTTTAATTTTTTAATTAAATAATGTAAAAGGCTTTTAGTCATAACATCATGTTATAACAGAGCAGTATTTTCAGTAAAAGTACACGCAATAATCAATAGAGCAGGGAAAAATGTGATCGATGTGTGACGCTGCACGCTGAAGCAACGCGTCAATGTTTTGACTACAACTGTCGGCGAAAAGATAGACAGTTCCGACACATTCAGGAAACTTTGAGTACCAAGTCTAGACCTGTGTTTGTGTTATACCTACCTTCGTAAAACTCTTATAACAGGAGCAAGAGGGCGAGGAAAGTGTTTCAAAATTACTTACGGTTCTCCAAACGGCTTCTCGTCTCAATACTGGTATTTTAGTTTAGTGGTAAAGAAAAGAGAAAAAATATACAATACAACATAATAATATATATAAATTAGAGTTATAAATATTTCACTTTCAACCAATAATATTTATTCAATTAACGCGTTAAATTTAAATATTGCTATATGAGAATAGAACAGAGTGAAGATTCATAGAATTTTAGACTCATAGCAACCGAGTCCATATATTTCTGGAAGCCTCTACAAAGTTTAATCACCCTTAACATTATGTCCGGCTAGGGAAAACATACGACCAACTCTACGCGTACGTAATGTAATTCATTAAGTATCAGATAGCCAATTAAACAGACACATAACGACATGTTGCTTCGACCTTCCCGGCGTCCGTACCCGTCAAATACACAAAATGTACCTCAAAGGGAATTCCAACTCTTTCAATTTACACCAATTAGTAAAAACACGTGGCTTATTATCTTAAGATTAACACTAATTAAGACCCTACGGAGGCACAGCAGAGACCTCAAAGCAAGAGCGTTCCTTTGAAAACATTGCTACTTAATTAAAGCTCATTCCGTTAAACGTTAAAATTATATTTATAAAATGTTTATTTAAGAATTTACGCTGCGAGCTGCATCTGTCTGAAAAGAGCGGAATCTGTGTACTTACCTACGTGTGTAGGTTTAAGCAAACTGCAAGCACCTCGGAGATTTATGTGCTTAATTATTTAATATCTCGTTACCAAGTTTATTTTTCTCTGAAAGACTGAAACAATAAAGAACTTTTAATGATCTAGCATTCTTAAGTCTGCGAAGTTTGTCAATAGAATATTTTATTGTTTAATAAACTTGTATTTTTAGAGATGTTAAAGCAGTTAAAATATTAGGACGTAAGGATTGAGAAGATCGTTGCCAAAAAGATAATGAGCTTTGCTTATACGCATAACTAATGCCGTTATCAAAGGGTTCGATAAAACACAAGACCGTAATCAATCGTGTTCACTGACCCGTTAGTTAATTTAATTAATGATTGTGCTTTATGCTCTAATCTAAATATGGTATTAATGTTAATGTCACTTCGCGTTAGTGAAGCTGTTTTTGGGGGATTTGATCTTAATGCGAGTTTATCCGGAACAATAGGTACCAAGTGGTTAGCCGACCATGTTTGATGTAAAATTATTTTAGTCAAGCGACTTGGAAACTGCAATGTAGTGAGAATGGAAAAGCTTCACAATTTCACATTCAGCACAATATTGCAGCGACTCCGAGGGGTCAACACACTTTTATAAATAAACTCTTATTGTACAAGACACCAGTCAGCTGGAATAAATTTAGTAGATATACTTTTTTGTGTGCTTTTTAGCTTAGTTATTTTACAGATCGATGTATAAAAACCTATTAAAAAATATTGGAAAACCTGTTAATAAAATAAGATAATTTTTGTAACAGTAGGTACAGATGCTAAGTGAGGAATAGTGAGCTATTCATATTTTGGACTCAATAGTTACCTACATTAAATCTCCTCCACCTCTCGTAGAAGGGAGGAAGACGTTAGAAACAACTAACTGACATATCTTTTGTAGTTTATTTATTGCGTTGCGCACATGATCTACAGCTGCTGTGTAAATAAACATTTGTCTATATGATATCTAATTTAGTAAAATGAACAGTCAGTTCAAACTATTTTTAAACTACGTGTTTAGGTTAGGCGATAACTGCCACACATGCTATAAGTCAATTAGGCATGTCAACGGTGATATCATTCTAAAAAACACGGAACACAACTTCATCGTCACCATTAATATTTATGTTATAAAACACATTACAGTATATTTCGGACTAAAGGAAGACATCAATAACATATTGTGAAATGTAAATAAATGAATCCGGAATCGAACACGGGACATAAGCCGCAGAGGAGCGCATCACTAGTCCGCATTCGTTTGGAATAATCAGATTAGGGATGTAATTTCCGGTGTCGGTCACAATTCAGCCGTCATCGTCATCATAAATACAACAAACAAAAACGTTTCAATTATAAGTTTTTAACGGGAATTCTGCTCCCCTACTTTGGAGTTCGATTTTCAAAATGTTTGACGTCGAGTGAACAGAAGGAAATTAAAAATAAAGTGGATGGAAAGTTGACGTGAAGTTTATTTTTAAAACATACTTCAAAAGTAGGTATTAATAAAAGCTTTTTTCACTTGGTAACTAAATAATACGTAACAATTTAAATGCTTATATAAAATGTGATTATTATTCCTAGACATTTGATGTGTTTTGCGTGGAAAAACAAGGTAAAATAGAAACAATACAGAACAAACACAGTAAACGCAATCATGGGACGGACCGTCCAAATCTGTAGGCACCCTCCGAAATGTGCTCAATACATCTTCATTTACCGCCTTCCTCAGTCAACAGGCTACGATACACCTGAGAGCCAATTGTTTCGCAAATTATTCACATCGCTCTTGCACTCGTGTTGACCCGCTCGTAAGCAGCCCCTTTCAATTATGCGGTCACGTGTGTAATTCAGCTAATGATACCATTTCGTGACTGCTATTCGAGTTTACTATGTCATTCGCGCGGTTCCAAGGTGTTAAATGGAACTTACATGTCGGACGCACGTGATATCATCCCCTGTACAGTTTGTTGTAGTTAGGTACCTGTGATGTCGATGCGGACCGTTGCTATTAATATGTCACAGGCGCTTATTTGTTGTCAGTGCCACGTCGGAGTGAAATAGTGTGTAGCTGTGTATGTTTGCAACGTGACCAAGGGTTTAGCTATTTATTGTATAGGTATTGGGGAGATTTAACAATAATAGCTATGACGGAAGACATTTTAAATAAATTGTTAGTAGTAACTGACACAAATAAGATAACAAGACAAGCGCTTCATTAAATCTGAAGTTTTCAAATAGAACTTAAAGAGAAATTCCTAGCAAAGCTGTTAACTAAGAATAAAATAAAGCAAAAAATATCAGTCCTTTACCGAGGTCAAGACCGGTTTTCCTTAATAATTAAGGGAGAATGGATTGTTATTTAGATAAATAACAATCAAATGGCCGGAAAAAGGAAATAAAAAAGGGATCTAAGAATAGATCGGGTGCAGATTGGCCTTTTTCTTTTTATGGACGGTCGTACAAAATTAGTACTAGGCGTCAAAATATTATATTTTGAAGTTCATAAAATGAACGTATGTTTTAATACACACTTTATACGGAACACTTATCATAAAAACGACATTAACTTAGCTAGTTTAGTTTCTTAATTTAGGAGACTCACTCTAGCAATTTTAATATTTATCATGCACTTTCACGGCGTAATTTAAAATGTCAAGTCGTGTATTACATTATAAGGACCCGTCATTTCCTAGTCAAATATTATGCATGGTCGTAAAAGCATAATTTACCTGTCCCATATGAATTAAACAAAATTGAAGGCGAGAAGCAGACCGTAAAATCTTTTTATGGTTTAATTCAGACTTGCTCAGCAGAATTAGCCTTAAACTCATTTAGAAAGCGAATAATAGGACGGTTGTAGTACGGGAGCTCGACTTTTTATGTATTTTTCTTCTGTCATAAAGTTTTGTGGTCGCCTAGTAATCAACTGTCCAGATAAGTACCTAAGTATTATGTTGAGGATTATTACATGGTATTTAAAAGACTTAAAAAATACAAACAAAGTAGTTTTAAAATACATAGTAGTATTAAATGTGTATATTTTTGCGATTCCTAAGTCGATTAAACCTATTTATTACTTGTTCATTTGAATTTATTATTATAGTCAAGGCAATGCGATTAAGATTTCAAGAAATATTATTATATAATACATTTCCTATAAGAATTAATTAACTTTGAAGGTATTACCTATGTAAAATATGAAAAACTTTTCAATGAAACATTTTCTGCTTTCTAAGACACCACAGAGGAATTTGGAATTGCGTCCCTTCTAAAACTCGCCCCTATTACTTCGACTAATACGCTTTAGCGTGTGTCTGTGTATAACACAGCGGATTTATTAAGTCACCCCATCACTAGGGTGTAGACTTGTACCTACAGCTCACAATATGTTATTTGTCTTATTACTTGAGTATTTCTTAACTGCTGTCAAGGCCTGTTCTCGCATTACTCATATTTTAAGTTTAATTTAAACCTGCTTTTTAAAGACATAGGCTTCTAAATCTGTACTGTTAAAATGTACTGTATTTATACTGTGTACCAAGTTGTTCTTTTTTTCAAAGTTAATCTAGAGCATTTATTCCTGTATTATGTCTTTTAAAACCAAATGTAGCTTAGTTGCAGAAGTATTAACAATTTTTTTTTTTTGTAATAGATTTCTATTACCAAAAATGGTTATTTGTCAATCATGAATTCAATGAATGTATATTTCGTACTCCATAGCTCTTCTACTAGTAAGTCTATTTAGACCAGCTTCTGAATCAATGAATTACAGATTTAGTTAGTCTGGCTCGTTTTATTAAGGTACAATTGGCCGTGCTGCAGCAATTTAACATTGATTTGCCTTGGGATTTTCCAATAATGTACAACCTACAGTTGATTATTTATTCATTTACCTACTATTGTTATTTATATAATAGGTACATTTTATTTATATGTAGGTATGGTAAATATCTTAGGAAACCGTTAACAGGATATTTGTAGAACTTTGGCTAGTCCGATTGACTGTGCCCTTACTCTTCAATTCATTTTAATTAAAATACAATGCTTATAATTTTTCTTATTAGTTTATCAGACACGTAAAATATTGTACTTGTAAAAATAACTGTCTATGGAAGGATATAACTGAAATCTCAAGATTGACAGTTTTTTTTGTGAAGTGTGTTATTTGTGGGCTCTAAACGAGTAACAAGTTCGCATTGGTATCGTATAATATTAAATTGAAATCTATTCATCCCCTGAAAAGGTAGCTGTGTCGGGCGAATGCGAAATATGGAGAAGCGAGTGGTATAATGTTCTTTAAAACATGTTGTTTAGTACATATATTTCTTTACATGATCGTTTTTCTGAAGTTGCAGTTCAAATACGTTGTTCTATGGCTGTCTCCCTTTAGCTCCCAAAACCAACGCCTCAAGTAATTTATCGAGAATCCGTCGGATGCTAAACAATGTCGCAAGCGAGGAAGTTTCATTATCATTTAAGATTGGATTTCACGTACGTTAGGACAAAGCTTACAGTTTGCATTGCAGCTTCGGTTAATGCAATTATTGTATGCAATATAGCTAGGGTGCAGCACCTAGAGACCAAACTAGTCTTGCTTGTAGACTAACTTGTGAACTCGCCCACTTTGGGTGTTTAGTTGGGTATCTTCGCGAATTGGTAATCCAATCTATGAGGAAATATATTATTAGGTGCGCAGTAGTTAGGTGCCGAGATAGCTATCGGTTGTACTAAAGTTGTGTCTTCATTGTTCTTCAAATTCTATAATCCCACCAACGTAAGTACGTGGTTTATCGAACTTCGACTATTTTGTATGTCTACTTCTAAATATTATTGGCATGAATGTGTATGATTTTAAACTAGGTGTTGTGCACTGTTATAATAATCTTGACTCAATTAATTATTTTTTACATAAGGCGTCCCTTAATGTATGAGTAATACAGAGAGAGTGAGATAATATAACATATAAATGTTCTACTCAAAATAATTGGTATAAATTAATTATAAATAAAAATAAACAAGTGTAAAAAAACGAAAGCAAATTAAGCGAATCCTTCAAATAAGAAGAGAATCAATGAAAAGTCGGTAATTCATTAAATAAATATTGAAAAAATAGTCGTTCAATAAAATACTATTTGAGTGATATTCTTTTGAAGTGTCGCAGACGTCACTTTGTATTTTATTACATGTGTTTAATTTACCCATACTTTTACTGTTTATGTGTTTGGTAGTTTCCAAGGTATTAAAGTTAAGATAACTATTAATTAATCTGTTAATTTAGCCTACCTTAGACCATTTCACACAAATAAGCTGATAGTTAAGTAGATAATTAAGTTTATTAAACCCAGATAAGCTTTTATTTCAATTTTATCTATGTTTATACTATAAATCTTTATTTCAATTTGATAAATAGTAATTTATTTAATTAGATTTAAAATGTAATAAATGTCTCTCGTGTTAATAAATATTTAAAGCCGTTTAAGATATTTCAAAATCTCCATTCCGTAAAGGCGTTAGAAATAAATTAGATGAGAATTAAATTACGACATAATCTTATCACTTAAGCCTTTAATTCAAATAAAGCGCGCAATTTGAAATTATGACCGCCATTTTTTTTATGTGGATCTTTTTCGTAAGCGTTGTATAGATATTTTTTCAGTGATATCCAGTGGTGAAATGGAATCACCTCCTAGCAATTACATTAGCCAAATTGTATTTGAATGAAAGCTCCAGTCGCCGCAATAAAATGAATTTCATTTCTTTGAGTGAGCTCCGAGCCATAATTTTCTGCCGTGTTTATTTATTAGAAGTAAAGTACACCTTTTTAAACGACTTCTATTTTTCGATTAAACATTATTTGTGTGGGATTACTTATTTAATTTTGATACAATGGAAACGTAACGTTATTGCTCAATTTAATTTGTTTGTTGTTTTTTTTTTGCATTTTACTTGAATCGAATCGGTGCTTAACAGTAGACCATATACAATTTATGTATTTTGTAAAACCAAGTAAGTACCTACATATTGCACGTCATGTAATAAAATCTAGTTATTATCCCATAACACCAATTATTAATTTTTCCTAACACACAAATTTTACCAAAAACCTTACTCAACTTTGAAGGAAAGTAGAAAAATTGTGCACATTTCTGCGTAACATTGTTTTATCAGTAGGTAAGGGTGCGCGAGGGGGCACGTTTTATCTCTTCCACTACATGGCTCGCCCCAAGGGTGTTTGTTTCTCGCGATTGATACGTATTATGGGACATCTAGTCGAGCGAACGCGATGGGGAAATCAAAAGGAATTGTTTGTATTAGGATATATCTAATGCAATTACGACTATCGCCTGTCTAATCTTTCGAGAGATTTAATTTGATGTGTTCTGATTGATTTTATTTGTTTTTGGTGTTGAAGTTATCGTATTTTGACGTTTCATAATGCATTTAAGACACAACTTTTAGGAAAAGGTACGTACGGTAAGTGCTTTATACACTTCTCAAGGTTTTGAATGCTAACCATATAAATTGCGGTTTACGATTTATGACGTATTAAAAAAAACGACTTACTAGATCTCGTTCAAACCAATTTTCGGTAGAAGATTGCATGGAATTACATCATAATATTATTTTTAGTTTTATCATTCTCTTATTTTAGAAGTTACAGGGGGGGGGGCACACACATTTTACCACTTTGAAAGTGTCTCCCGCGCAAACTATTCAGTTTAGAAAAAATGATATTAGAAACCTCAATATCATTTTTTAAGACCTACCCATAGATACCCCAATTTTTTGGTGTTTTTTTTTCATTTTTGTGTGAAAATCTTAATGCGGTTCACAAAATATTATGTTCTTACTAAGTTTCAACAGTGTAGTTCTTATAGTTTCGGAAAAAAGTGGCTGTGACATACGGACGGACCGACAGACAGACATGACGAATCTATAAGAGTTCCATTTTTGCCATTTGGCTACGGAACTCTAAAAACCGGTATTTTGTTATCTAGAACTTAGTTATTGGTCTTAAAAGATATACCTAATAGCCTAATGATAAGAATTTCATATTACTGAGTTCACACCATACCATACCATCAGTACCAACACTACTTACCACTGTCGGATCTTATAGGCAAATCTTAAGACACCCGTATAACCAATCAGTCCAATTTATTTACTATCGGAGGATGTGGCCTATTGTTAAACTTGAATTACTTCTATGTCTGGACATTAGATTTATTGGTCTACATCATACTACAATGTATGTGTATATATCTTATGCTGACATAAAGCCATAGTTTCGAATGCACAAATTCACGATTTTTTCAGTTTAAAATATTGTTTGTTTTTGTGAATTTTAATATCTGTACAGCGTAAACATTCTAGCAATTAAATGCTCGTAAACATATTTGGAATTTACTTTGTGTACATATTCATCCAAAAATGGTTGTTCGAAAATTACAATTAGATCAACCGAAAATCACAAGTAATTACCTAAAATACTGTATTTTATATTTTACCAACACGCAAAATTTAAAGTAGCTACTTTCTATCATTCAACATAATATGCGGTTGTTAGTCAACAGCACAATAGTGGAATGGAATCATCGATATTTCCCACAATTTCCACAAGCTCAACTCTTTCGTATTTTAATCCGGCCCTCGGAAATGCGGTTATATTTATCACGGCGGTATTAAATAAGGGTAATAATAATGGGATAACAAATGTGTTGCCGTCTGCCGACACGACAATGGTCCGTATACATCTCGGGTCCCTAGAAATATTACTTGAAAACTTTCAAAAGAAATACATGAAGGTATACGAGGGGAATTATATGTATTGCTTTTGTTGTGACGTCTTCGGTGTAATGGGTTTAAGTGCTCGCCGCGGAGAAAAGCATGAATTTTGAGACGTTCAGGTCAACTTAGGTCTTACGTCACAGTTATGCGAATTTGAGCTGAAGGAATTGCGGGCGTTTGCTCGAAATATGAATACATTTAATGTTGTTTATTTGCTAGTACGGTTTTGTTTATATGTAGGTATATAATTTCTGATATTTCTGTAGGTTTTGGGTATAGTTTTTGTCCAATGGTTTAACACCCAAAAATAACGATGAAATAATCTAAGAACATCGTTAAGGTTTTTGTTTGGTATCCTTATTACCTACTCCACAATTTTAATTTCTATATGTTTCCACTTCGTAAAATATTGTATAAATATTAGACCGACACTAAATTAAGGTGTTTTGTGTAACTTTAATTGAGGCAAAGTCAAGCAAGTCCAAGTAAATCTCAAGTTAAAATTACAAAGTAAAATATTACTCTAAGTTGGCTAACGTATGAATAAATTTGCTTAAGCAGTTAAGAACCACATTGTATACTTAAACTACTATTTCGTGAAAATAACTAACTGCCTTATTTAAGTTTTTAACGGAAGTAAACTAAACTGTGTTTAAAAAGCTTAAGAACTTGTTTTTGTTGTTTTGTCTTTTGTAGAGCTTCCTATATTTTCTTTATAATAATTGTACTTCCATTATTACTCATACTAATAATTATAACTAAGTATATATTATTTTTTTATTAACACTCGTTTTGTTTTTCTATTTTTTATACCTGCTTTTATGGCAGGAAAACTTTATTAGGAAGGAATCGTTTTTTAAGACAAGAATAATATAGACATAAAAATATTAAATATACCGAAATAAGTCGTCAATGTTTCATTTAATCTAATTTTGTTCCAACCAGACAAACACGACTTAAACATTTTACAATGTTTTCTAAAAACAAAACAAATACTTCATACATGCCTACACTTTCCGTACACAGCCGTGTAATGTACTGTACATAAAGGCAGTTACACACTTGTTATCGTCATGTATTTATCAGCGTCAATGATAGCCGTAACGGTAAGCTTCGCGATAAGTCTTTCGTGCCCTGGATATGTGAGCCTTCCCCTCGAAACATGAATATAAGGGTCTTAGTACGACGTAGTTTGTAAGGTTAGAAATTACGCTTTATTTTTGTGGAATTTTGTATATAATTTATAAGTGAGTTACAGGTTTTAGATTAAGTTTTGTTTTAGTTATTTTGACAAATTGATAGTTGTGTAGTTAAGTTCGTGGGTCGTTTTCTTCTGTCTTTAGTTTTTCTTGGAACTGTTTTGGGGATGACTTTTAGATTCAACTGAATATAAGTATTTTATATGGAGTGAATTGGCTAGTTGATCTCGACAATGCACGTACAAAACAGTAACTTCCCTTGGTAAGATTGGATGTTTAGTGAATGGTTTTCATTTATTTATGTACTGTTGATGTACGAGTTACGTCGCTCTTAGTTGGGTTGCGAACCTGTTAAAAAACGGGTCGCAAAAACATCGCAAGTCCGTCACATTAATTAGTTTTACATCTAACTTTGAAATGAAAAAAACAATGAAAATCAAATATGTATACTAGCATTGCTTAAGTAAGAATAACAGTTTTTTCAGCATACTGCCTGCCGTATTATAGTCAGGCGCGTCCAATGTTCAACAGTGAGTACTTAAGCTACGTTCAAGCATCGTTCAGGCTCGTACTACCAGCGTAAGCCTATTAACTCATCGTTTCCGACTTTTTGCCTACCCTCTATTCTCTATAGTTAATTTTTTTACAACTCCTGCAAACAGGGCGATTCACTTTTGTTTCTTCTGAAAATAAGGCGATTCGCTTTTGTTTCTCTCTCAAGTAGTAAAACAAAAAGTGCCGACAACGTCTTGCGAATGATCCGAGCTTTAAATGTTAAGGGAGTCAAACCCTGACCGAATACAACTTAGGAAGAAAGGGTACAATAAATATGCGTTGACACATTTTGAGGGTTAGCATAGTAAATCTATCGGCGTCCGTTTCTATTGTGAGAATTTCCTTTCTGAATTTGAACTGTATTATCCCAAAATAAAGCGTTCAGGATATCGTATTTAGATAAAAGCCTTAACTTATCTTACCTTACAGAGTATATTTTTGTCGTTTCAGTAAAACGAAAAAACGTTGAGGACATTTTATTCAAGGTCTCATACATAGCTACACGTGTTGAAGGTCAAACTTTCCAGATGAAATAATAAATGAGTTTCAATTACCGCTACAGAGTCAGAAATGGCTTCTTAAGTTTTTGCAACTTTTAAAGCCAAATGAAGACGGCAAATTAAAGTATACATTAAATAAAGTACATGATCAAAATCTGCCAATTGTGATAAATGCGTAAACTATTAAAGCTTCTGATTAACAGGTCCTTTCAGTTGGTCGCTCACCCTAAGATGTTTAATTGTTTTGACACGTGCACAACTGTCACAATCACGCATGTGCTTGACTGAAGCAGCAAGATGATGCTATAGTATTAATTAATTACATTTGATCTTGTGATCAGTGGGGAAAGAACGGGCTTAATTTCTCACAGATCACAAATATGGAAACACGCGTCTTGTATTGAACTGAGCTTTGGCATGCCTTGTTGGACTTTTGTGAGATTCGGAAGTTGTGCAATTTTGCGTATTGTGCGTATTTCAAATACATGATTTGATATTTCTATAGGTTAAGGCAAAATACATTTTCATATCCAGACAATATTTTTGTTTTAGTATGGTAAATAAGAAAGGTTTGATACCTTATAATGTACCTAATAAATACGCTAATAGTCTCGATTGTATTGTGTTTGATTGCTATAATTTCAGAATTCCAATGTTAATTTAATAGTTCATCAATTGACTTTATTTATCGTTCTTTGTTCCCACTCGTTTCAATGATTTGCTCGATAATGTAAGCAGTTAATGTTTTCTATCTACGGCTAATTTGAAAATAATTGAGTAAATGGGAATGATTTCTTGTTAAGCATTGTTGGAGCTTATAAACCTGTGAAGTCGTTGAGATTATATCAACTGATTATGTAATTAATGAATAGGCATGATTTATTGATTCTCACATTATTTTGTTATCTTTCAATGTAGATTAGTCTTACATATCCAAATAATTAACACATGATATCGATCAGAATTATCGAACAAGAAAATGTAAGAAATACTGTAATAGAATATTTTTTTTAAATGATTAAATTGTTCAGTATATGGAAGAAAGTTGTTTTGGTTTATATAGCAAGTTTTATGAACTTCCCCATACTCTTGATTATTGAGTACTAAAAATATTCAGATAAATCGGTGTTGTTTTTTTGCCGTTTTTTTTTCGTTGAGTTTTATGTAAGAATTAGTGCAGTTCAAGTTACTTAAATCGTGTATATTGGCAACATGGTAATGGAGTACAGCCACCCGATATTGCTCGCGCTTGATGCGATCTCGTCGGCATCGATTGAGCTGCGTTTTAATCAAATTTAAGTTTTCCTGGACCTGTTGTTTGATGTTATTATCTTAGTTTTATTTGATTGGACTTGTTAATACTAGTATTCTTTAACTCTAACGAAACAGCTGTTAATGTATATATATATTTAATAAGACTATAACATAAGCTTTATACGTTTAATGATTCGGATTACTTGGGCCTGCAATATTTTATAATATATTATGCTCCATAGATCAAAGTAAAAAATCTACGTAAAGTAATTGGTGAAACCTAATATTACTAGGTACATTTGTTTATGCTACTTAAACTAGGGCCATAACTCATAAACATTAGCAAAATATATCACAAAATGTACAAGTCTGCTTCTCCAATGCTAATTAGGGGCTTTATTGCATTGGCTTCAGATTGTGCCCGTTTAATGTATAAATATAACTTGTGTTTGTGGGCAGCAGTGTCCTGTACGCCCACACCTCACTAGAATAACTTTCTACGTTGTGGGTGAGCCTATTCTTATATAGGGAACAATTCTAATTTTGCCAGCGGTCTTTAAATAACTAAAAGGTTGGAAATAAATATCTAAAGTAAGATATCTAAGTTTTAATATATTAATTACACGTATGTTAGTTGGCCCCAGGTTAGTTGGCCCCATGTTAGTTGGCCCATAACATTTGGAGAACATGTTTTCTTCGCTATTTTTGATACAACTTACAAAGTTAGCTGAACTCATTTCATTAACATATTTTGATATACAACCCCATTTAGTTACGAAAGAAAACCTTATGTTACATCACTGGATATCGGTTTCTAAGCCGTTGAACAGGCAACATGGAAACTTGGCACGCACGACCTAAGTATTTCTTGAACTAAATTTACATTGTTGCTAAAACAGTGACCCAATTAGAATTTTATGCTTTTATTGGCTATACAAACAATATGACACGGTATAACACTGTTTTAGTAGAACAACGTGATTTTTAATACAATAACAGATATTATACGAAAGTAAAAAATAAAGGTGTTTTCATGGTGAAGATTTCTGGGTATGAAGCTACACAACTCTATTTAGTAGTCTGTTAGTAAATTTTAGTAGTACTAAATATACATACATGCATTTAATATAAATATAATATAAAGTTCAGGAGTGGGGGCTAGTGACGTCACTTTCACACCAATCTAAAAATCTTGACGTCGTACGAGATTTTAAACAATTGTATCGTCGTCAGTTTTTAGTTACGTAAAAGATATTAGTCTTCTAATCCATGTGGCATGTAATGATTTATTAGCCATGCAAAAAATATGACTGGATAAAACAGTGTTTTAGAAGAACAACATGATTCTGACTACAATAGGAGATACACGAAAGGGAAAATCAAAGCTGGTATCATTCTGCAAACTACGTTTCTATTCAATTTACGATTTTCTCTGTACCCGCGGAATTTTGCGGAATTTTTCATCGGTTTGTAATCCAGTGCAATCGCGATGCGGACAATCTGTTGGGTCGCGCCGGTTCGCTCCACAAAAGCTTTCGTATGTATGGACGAAAATAGTGGACGCTTTTTGGTTTATCTGCCGGTAATATGCTGTGCACCTAATCTGGAGTATTGAGGTTTTAATGCACTGGTTATTTGAATGTTGGGTTCTTTATGTTGCAATAAGGGTAACCTTCAATACTCTCATACTCATATTTAGACTTATTTTCTTCATATCTTACACTCTTCATGTGATTGTTAGAGATAAATGTGATTTATTACTAAAATATTGTTAAGGAGATAGAGGTATAGTTTAATGTTGAACAAAAGTTTAATGAAGTTTCACAAAAATATTGTTTAACTCAACACATGTGGATCGCCGCATGTGTTAAATTGATTAAAGAATGGGTTTAACGGATCACCGTTAAAACCATTCTTTAAATAATTGCATTATGATTATTTCGAATAAAATTATAAATTTTAAAACCATGGTTAAAATAAAATTATTTTCTTAATTTCTCATTTTTTTACATGAAATTCCTTATTTCGTTATTAATAATTTAATTATGTACTTATTCTGTTTTTAACAGCTGTCTGTTGTCGATGTCAGACAATACGATCTGGATGGATTAACCTGATGGAATATTTAATCCAAAGTTGTTGAAATAAAATATTTTAAACCTTTTATTTCACTTCAGTTTTTAATAATTTAATAAACTTTCCTTTTTCAGTAACTTTAAATAAAAGAATTGGTTTTTCTGCGTAATTATTTAATGAGGTCGATTTCCAAAAATTGGGGTATCGTAACATCAAGGTAACTGAAGTCTAAAAGGGCGATTAATTAAAAATGACAGCGATACAGATTCGGCGGATGTTAATCTCATCTAATTTAAAATTAATCTGTAAGATGAAAGCCCGCCGGCGAGTCAGACCGGGGAAGGCCGAAATTTGGGATGTATTGTTATATCCTTAAATGTATTTGGGACGATGTTGCCACACGAGGTATTTTTAAAAGAAATTACCTATTTATCCATATTGGAATTGCGATCTATCCCTAATTTAATATTTGAGATTGTTTACAACATTTTCCGGTCCATATTAGTAAGTTTTTGGTATGTCAAAATATACCTTCTACTTAACATAGTATTGGAACAGCATATTCCCTGTTTTAATCAACTCTACGTACAGTAGTATTCCGCTGGACATAGCCAGTTTACGAAGCTCGTAGCTAAAAATATGAAACAAAAGCTCCCTTTATTTTCATTGTGTGTATTCTCGCCGTCAAATAATAGCAGCTTCCCTACCAAAAATTGATGTTTGAACAAGAAAATATCTGTTCAATTTTCGCTATCGAAACAGAACCAGTGTTAAAGTCACGAATAAAATTGCACAGCTAGTGTTTCCAATCTCTTGGGAGAACCGTGTCCGATCCACCCACGGGACAAACAACGGTATGGCTCTAACGAACCAACGATAGCTTGATTGATTGATGTATTACTGTTGCACGAAATTCTATATATTAGATCCGATGTCTGTGCTGTTAAATTTATGCATGTGTGAACACAAACCGTAGCGCTATGAATATTTAAAATTCCTAATATTAGTTGCTCGTAAAAGTGAACGAGAAACTTACCAAATATTCACATAGACGCCGCGATACGTCGCCGTTGAAAGCGGTGATAAAGATTTATGATTCAATAATACTTTGATTATTTCACAGATTCGGAGGAAGTTGAATTTTATGAGGCATACGGCTCCTTATTTAGGCAATAATGTCTCGTTATTACCATCCCACAATCCCGTAAAAGGCGATGGATCAATACTTTATGTGCTCTTTGCTTTGGATAAGGGGAAAATTTCCGCTGGCTCCTGATCTATGAGAGGAGCAAAGTATCAACTGCGTATCAGCCGCGAGTTACGCAGGATGTCTTCCTTCCTGCACTTAAATATAGCTTCTCTTGAGGAACAGCGTCAGAGAGTACTGTTTGATATGAAACTGAAATTCAACTATTCGGTATGGCCATGATTATTGATATTGTTTTTTTTTGTTTTCTCTGCTTTAGCCCAATTTTGTTGTTGAAGAAGTCAGAATTTGGATGCTGCAGTTATTTGATTTCGAATGAACTACTTTAAATACCTACTTTTGTTTGTATATAAAAATCTCTTTACTTTGACATTTGGAATTGTATCCATTGGCTTGAAATTCTTCTTTAGATAGTGTCGGTAAATAACAGTGTTTAGTGTTTTTATTAAATAAAGATGTAAAAGAACTTTAATTATACGACATAATTAGGCTTTTTTAGTACGTAGGTATAATTAAGTTATATTTACACTTCCAATATTGATATTATTTTTATATACGCCTAATTTTGATAACTTTGATGACGTATCATGTATAGAAGGAACTACATATACATTTATTAAACCTTGATCTGATTACGCGTCATATAACTTAATACTTACTACGCAAGTAATACGCATTTTAATTATGGTCGTAACTAACCCATAAAACAAATGAACGAATTTATAATGCATGACGCAGTTTAATAAAGGTTTGAATGATTTTAATGTACTATTTATTTGTTCAAGTTTTACCGGTCTGTTGGTTAAGGTTCTGGGTGATAAGTATGAAGAAAAATCCCAAGAGATAGTTGTGATAGTCTTTTGTTTTTAATATTTTTACCTACTACTTTGTGCGAACTTATATATTATATTATATATATATATATATTGGTGTGTAAAATTGTACTCCTGCCTCGGTGCCCATACCAATGTATGTAAAATTGGCTATGTGCAAAAACAACTAAAATTATTTTGAACAACTACTTACCTTATTCATTTATTTTATCAGAAATAAGTCCAAAATTTGTGCCGATTGAATCCAGCTCAACTAGTCAAGAGAAAGACTTGACTTAATTACTCGTAGATTAACACTGATTATTCTACGTTAAAAATCCAGTATTTAAATTAAATTGAGTCCTCACTTGCACTCCACCGCAATCTCCAGTATGTAATGTCATGTACACACATTAATTAAGCGCCCATCGTTCCAACACTTCTTGAAATTAAGTTTGACAAAATTTTGCGAACATGTTTTCTCATAATCACGAGCTCATTGACACGAGGAGGCACGTTTAATGGCATTTGACTGTATTTAATAGGCCATTAGCAAATTACTTACTTGAGTTTTAGTTGGGGCCTGAGAGCTTTTGTCTACACGTCACAATTAAAATCTTAATTAAAACATTGATTATGTTTTTGTACTTCACTGTCTATGTTGATGTTGGTAGAAGTTATTATGTTTGGTTTTAATGAGTTACGAATTAGAAAGTTGAAGGTCGAAGGAATTTAGTTGATTTCCATAATATTTTTCACTAAGCATACTTTGCTTGCGTTTTTTTTTCGATTTGATTTCCTTGTAAATATTGAGACTATATGATGGAAGACTTAATAATTTATAGTTTTTTTTTTACGTTAGAGTATTTATGATTCAATATATAATCATACTTGTGGGTCAGGAATTACCGTATTTGGCAGTATTAGATGGACAATGATTTAAATATTTCAATCTGATTAATTTATTGTGTTTTAAAAGTCACAGTTAATATATGCTACATAAAATGTAAAAGTAATTAGCTTAAAAAAACAATTATTCATCGTGTTTTTTTTTCACAGAATTTAATGCATCGAAAATCAAAAGATAGGTCGGACTACAATTATGTAGCTGGAGTTAAACCCACTCATAATACGATGCGAGCCGATGCGTCAGTCAGCACAAACGAAAATAATTACAGTAGGTATGTATAATTTTGATAGTTCGATACCGCTTAACAATTTTCAGTTAGCTTTTATTTATTGAAGTTCGAATTACAATATATTCGCGCATCATTTAATGCATACTCATTTGTTTTATCAATTGTTTTGGTACAACCGTCATGTTACATAGACGGTCGCTCAATGTTAGATAGTTGACAGTAGATTTCGGTAAGACTGTAAGCCGACTCCCAACTTAGCTTTAAAAAAAACTAGGGAAAAGTATGATCTTTATGGTAGTTTTTCTTAATCTGTTTATTTAAGACTTTTTGTTTTAATTTCTCAAAGCCTTGGTTATGGAAGGGAACGTACTGTTTGTATCTTTATTGTTCTGTTTAAGTTTTTGCAATTATATATTAGATGTAAATGTAATATTTTTAGTAGGTATAGCTATATTTCTGACTATATTTCTTCAATTGAATTCAAAATTTTATTTCTGAAATAGTATTTCAAAATTCTTAAACCTCTGGATTCCAGAATTCAGTTGAACATGACCGCACATACCATCCTCATTCCCGAATTCTACAAAGAGTTCAATTACAAATACAAATGAATATTTCTGTATCCAGTACCACGATGATCTACCATGGCCGAGCTGATAAAATTTTAATAAAGGATCGTAATATTAAATATATGTAGCGGGTCGCGGGTCGGCCATGCGCGTAATGAAATTTTTATTGCGTCGAATTTGCACTTGAATTGATGATATGGGATCATGTTAGTACATTTTATGGGAATATTTGTGATCTTATAATGTAACTTTCTGACCTAGTGACCTGGCCTATTGACTGGCCTTACGAATTCTCTTTTTGGTTTACGAAAATGATGTGTGTGCCTCATTGCTTTGGGCTATCTGTCGCTTTATATAGTCGAGCTAAAACGTTTGAATTTTGTTCGTATGGTACCGCAGACATAGATTAGATTTATATGATGGTGTAAATATATTAATTTTACCTCAGAGATTTGTTCAAGACTTATTTAATTCAGAGCAAACTGAAAAAAAAGTTTAGCCTAAGTAGCATGCTCCTAAATTTTTACTCCTATTAAGCATGGCGTTAAAAGTTTTGCCGAATAATAAAAATAATGGCTTTACTAAATTAAACAAAAATTAGTTTAAGAAGTCAACGTTCTTTAAATGTTATTTATACCTAAATTGCCTGTAAATACGTAATTAAGTGGTCGAGGTGGTGTTTTAATGGCTGTGAAAGAAAACGACCTGCTAATAGTGCCGCACGGGTTGTAAAAGTGAGGTTCAAAAATGGGTAGTTGAGGGGAAATTGTTAACAATCTCGTTAATCCTACAATTTTAATTGCAAGCTTTATTGCTTGACCTTCTTACGCACTAACGATTAAACGCACCGCTCCGCTACCAATCCGCTGCCGCGCAGTTGGCAGTTTTAATAAGAAACCGCTTATTGTGATCACAAGCGGTTACGTACTGGAAAAAGGAGCCCAGCCGAGCGGTGCGTTTAACCGCTAGTGCGTGAGAGCGCCTACTATTACAGCAAAACCTAAAGCTGTATATTTGGTGAAACTACTTAACACTAAAACGTTGACCTTTAAAAGTTGTTAAGTTTCTACATAACAGACAACTAGTCTTTACAAAGGGACACTGTGTTTACCCGGTAAACGGGTCGGATAAACAATTACTCTATGTAGAATAAATGTCGTGCCAATAACTGGTATTCAGTTGAATCTGGTGAAATTGGGAGCAGAAGCCGAGCTCAACTTAGTGTGGGGAAAATTTTTGAAAGAAGAGGTGCTTAGGTAAACGGAAATGGTATATTTTATGTGGCTGATAAAATCCATGTGCTTGAACTATTAAGAATGTCGCATTTGTTGACCTGAGTGATTTAGTTACAAGGTAACGAATTACTTTAATTTTATCTAATCAACCAGGTGAAACCAAAAATTATTTCACCTGGTTGATATCACCTGGAAAACATATTTTCGAAGTGAAATGAGTACTCCTAAAAATCTACTTTGTTCTCATTACCCAGAAATGTACCAAATAAGATATTTAGGTGCATATGTACAATTTAAATATAAAACTTTACGCTAACTTTTAAACTATCGCGCTCCATATATTATTTACCTTGTATACGTTTGCCTCCGAAATGGAGACGTTCATGATGGAGGCTTTTCTAAGTACCTACTGCCCCGATCTTGTCCGTAACTCCTCTGACGTATGTAGGCTCTTTGTCTATTTACGTGTGTAACGAAGGAAGAAAAAAATGTTTTTAGTAATTAGATTTTAATTTATATTTAGGTGCAGGTAGACTTTTAGATGTAGGTAGGTAGTCCGGTTGAGCCGGGCGTGGGTTTAAATATCGAGCGAATACCGGGTTAATAGTTCGCCGATATAGCCACCACTAGCCTGAAAAATATTCGGTGGTGAGATAGGTCTCACGCAGCTACATAGTAACTCAACCCGTCGAAGTCGCGGGGTAGACTGCTGGCTTAAATAAATACATACGATAGTGTAGTGTCTAAGGCACTTGAAGAACAGGGGGTAGATGAAAAATCAAATGCTTCGTGCACGGAGCGATGACGCCGTATCTACAATCAGCTTGAGACCACGGCCACGACGACCACGTATTTATGAAATAACATTATTTTACTTAAAACTTTATGGTTTTGAAACGGGTAATCACACTTCCACCCGCGCGTCCGTGACTCCTGCGTATTTACGGTGTTCTGTGATCGATTCCCGGCTCGTGAATAGTTTCTACTTCTAATGTGTTATATGTGTGTTTGTAAGTGTTCTTTATGTACGGTTTACAATTAATTGTGATATAAACAAATTTATGTGGTAATGGAGCATAATCGGTCGGTAAGTATTATTTTTTTTCGTCTTAATCATTATCTGCTTGTGTTGTATTTAGTAGTCGCGAGTGGTTCTTTATAACGTTCTCTTTTGTAATACCTATGTTGGTTATAAACCTTGGTAAGAATTTTACCTGAATTATTTTATCATGTCGGTTTTGTGTTAAGGATAAATTATGTTACGTTACACTGGCCAAAAATAAATCTGTCAAAACCAAACTCCGTGTAAAACGTGTCGACCAAAGAGTTTCCATGACAGTCTCACAACCATTTCATTTTTGAAGGATGCCATATATTCTCTGACGAAAATTATAATTCGAAATTCAAAATGATTTTTGATTTCACATAAATTCATAAAGTTATTCACATTAAAATATTTCGTTTGATACAAGTATTTAAATTAAAAATGTTGAGATTTTATTTTTAGTGATAATTTCTTTGTGAATATTTTTGCTTAATAACTTTAATATTTGCGATAATTAATTGACTGTTAAGGATAGTAATAATTTATGTTGGTATCTGTAATATTTTTAATTGGAGTAGTAAATTGGAATTCTTCGATCATGAAGACCAATAATCTCTTCGCATTTCATACCAATTAGTCCATTAATACTTAAGTACGGTACACAATGTACAATATTGCCTGTGTTCTGTGATTTTTATCTCGTATTAAGTATTTATATTCAACTGCTGAACAAGCAAAAAATAAAAAGTAAACCGAAAGATAGAAGATATAATGTACGAAGAAAAAAGTACTACCTGCACTTTTCTCTTCGCACATTCTGCTTTTTTTTTAAGGTTATATGGAACAAATTAAGAATTACCTAAATTTTCCATATCAGAAAGGACTTAATTTGAGGTTGTGCTTTTAACTACGACTAATGAACGTCATTATACCTAAGTAAATCATCAACGGTACGTATTATTTAGCGAAGCGCCAATGGAACATAAGTACTTTCTTTTCAAAGAAGAATTTTCGTAAAAAAGATAAGTTAAATAAAAAAAAAAAGAAATTCAATTTCCTAGTTCTATAAAAAAAGTTTCTTCTAAAGCGGCGATCACATCTTCGAACTTCTACGTAAAGGTGATCTATCTCTGCCAATAGTCTTCTTATTAATGGCGTCACAACACAAACGTATTGGGTGTACAATAGAACAAACATCGCGTTGTTTGCGTGCCAAAGCCGTTCAGGTTCTATAAAGCAGGATGATGTAAACACCGCTTTACAATAACACCCACTGTATAAAGCTACTGAATGAGCTATGAGATACTGTTATTTGGCCTTTTTTTTTTTTTTTTTTTTACCCGGGGAAATCCTCATGGACTTCCTCCGCCCTGGGGAAGGCGGAGGGGTATGCCGGACTCTTACCGGCTAAAACCACCGGAGTACTTCACCCTTCCCTTATGCTGAAGACCAGGCGGGAACGCAGTGCAAACTACCGCGATCTCCAGCAGGGAGGCTCCTTCCCGGAGCAACAACGATGAGAGAGTGGGAGATAGCTTTGCCTCCCCCTTTCACTGATAAGGAGGCGCGCGGAAGCACCGCGCGCGCCAACTTTGCCTTTATTGTAGAGCAACAGACTTCCCCAAGTCTGCCGCCAGAGGCCATTTATGGTGGCTGAAGGAGGGCATTATCAGCCCTTCTCCTAGCTCTTGTACGCCGAGCGCGGATTGGGAGGTCAGATATGAACTCTCGTTCCCTTTCCGCGCCCTCTTTGAGCGCCATTACCTCGTCACAAAAGACGCTAACGGCGCTCCAAGCTTCCTCGCTCCCGACCATCGAGGCTACTACGGCCGGAAGCGAGAGATGATCGCCTATTACCGCAACGAGGGACCGGCGCTGTACCGCCCAAGCTGGACAGTGCTCGAGTGTATGCTGCGCCGTGTCCTCGATATCACTGCAGTGGTGACACCGGGGGGTGGGTTCCCTCCGTGCTATACGAAACAGGTAACTGCCAAAGCATCCGTGTCCCGACAGCACCTGTGTCGTCCGGAAGGAGAGTGCTCCGTGGCGTCTGCTGACCCAGTCTTGGAGGACGGGACGAACCGCCTCCACAGTCCTAAGGCCTGCTCCAGGAATAATTAAACGCTCCGCCCATACCTCCAAGAAGGCAAAACGAAGCTCCCTTAACAATTCCTCCACAGCTCGAGGCGGAGGCCTTTCGCCGCAACTGAGTAGCTCCTTTCGCCACTCGTAAGCACTCGCGAGGACTCTTGCATCCAGGTCCCAGGGAAGTGTACCTGCTAGGAGGCACGCGGCCACACTGGATATTGTACGGTAGCCGCGAATGACCCGGACTGCCATAGCCCTCTGCGGGCGGCACAAAAGAGCCAAACCTCGACGCGTCAGGTTCTGCGCCCACACAGGAGCCCCGTACAGCATCATGGAGCGAACCACCCCCAAGAAGAGTCGGCGACAGCTTGTTCCCGGACCTCCCACATTAGGTAGCAGGCGACTGAGCGCGATCGCCGCCTTCACGACTCGGGGTCCCAATTTTTTCGAAGTGGGAGTCAAAGGTCCATCTGCTGTCGAGGACCAGTCCTAAATGACGCATTGTGGACCCCACTTCTATGCGAACCCCACTAACGATGATGTGGGACCCCGCCGGTGGCGCTTTCCGAGGCCCGTGAAAGACGAGGGCCTCGGATTTTTCTAGCGCCACGTCCAGGCCCAGCATTTTTATTCGTCCGACGACCTGCGCTACTCCTGCCGTGGCTAAACGGGCTGCCTCACGGAACGAACAACCTCGGGATAGTACAAGAGTGTCATCGGCATAACATCCAATACTGACGCCCGGGAGGGTGGCACCTCGGAGGACCCAGTCATAGCCAATGTTCCATAGGAGTGGACCTAGTACCGACCCCTGCGGAACTCCGCAAGTCATTTGCCGTGTTGCAACTCCGCTCCGACTCTCGTAGACCACCGCTCTGTCTTCCAAGTAGGCTCCAATAATTTTTTGGAGATACGCTGGCGCTTCGTGGTATCGTAGAGCCTCCATGATAACACTCCAAGGCAAAGTGTTGAAAGCGTTAGCTATATCCAAGGATACTGCCAACAAAACCCCGCCTCCCGAAACTGCCTGGTCCGAGAGGGCCTTGATCCGCTGAATCGCGTCGATCGTCGAGCGACCCTCTCGGAATCCAAATTGGTTTTCAGAAAGATCAGGCCCTATCCTAGATAAATGCTTGACGATGCGCGCAGCAATGATATGCTCAAAGAATTTCCCCACATCGTCAAGCAGAACAATAGGCCGATACGCGGATGGAGCATCCACGGGCCGTCCTTCTTTGCGGAGCAACACGAGTCTACCCTCTTTCCACAACTGTGGAAATACCCCCTGCTGTAGGCAATTATCTAGGGTGTTCCTAAGTCGAGGCCCCATGACACCGAGTGCCAAGGCTAACACACGACCAGGCACCCCATCAGGGCCAGGAGCGGTGCATTTTCTTTTGAGCCGCAGTTCAGCCGCACCAATCTCTGAGTCAGTTATCACAGGCACCTCCGTGCTGATTCCATTAGCACTTTCTGAGCTAGACCGCATCGAAGGAGGAGTGTGGACTCTAGAAGGAAAGAGAGTAGAAGTGACACACTCCAAGAACTGTGGCTCCAGCGTTTGTGTAAGTGGGGGAGTCCAACGGCGAAGCTTTCCTCGTACTATCTTGTAAGGACGCCCCCATGGATCCCTATCCAAGGACGCTAGCAGTTCCTCCCTAGCCGCATTCTTAGCCTGACCAATAGCTACTTGGAGGCTGGCCTTTGCCCCTCTGTACGCCTCGTATAGCAGGGCTTCAAGGACGCGGTTGATGACCCTCCTTCTTCTCTGCCGCGTGTAATCCCGCCTTGCGGCTATACACGCAATGCGCAACTGCGATAGCTCCTGAGACCACCAATATACCTGTCGTCTCGGAGGTAACGGTCTGGACCGAGGCATAGCCGCATCACAAATTTCCGACATTGCCTGTCGAAACCAAGCCGCTTCCTCATTAACCATAGTGGGTCCGGTCGATGGAGCAATCCAGGCTTGGACAATCGCTGCTTCTTTAAGTATTTCGACATCTAACTTGCTGAGCACCCACCGCGGAAACACTGATGAATGCCCTCTGGTTGTCGGAACCAGTACTGATGGGTCGGAAAACTCGAACCGTATATATATCGAAGCCGTGTGGTATCCGGCTTAGAATTGACCACCCCCATTCCTCCCGTGGGTGTCGTAAGAGGCGACTAAGGGAAAAATCTAGAAGATGGGCAGCAGCGTCTTCTGTAACTTGACCACCAATACTGCGATCCCCAAGCCGCCTGCCAAGCGTGGGGATTATGGCCACCCCCCCCCCCATAATGACAGACACAACGGCGCGACGGCCCCCAGTACCCGGCAGCTCCTCTATCCCTGGCTATGGTAGCGGGCCAGGTAACGGAGGAGCAGGGGGTGCTAAGAATCCCCGGTGGATTTCGCGCTACCACTCCCACCGGACTTTGGCCCTGGCAACGCACAACGTCCGCACGCTCCGGACTGACGAGAAGATTGTCGAGCTGGAGGAAGAATTGAGCAGGTTGCGTTGGGACATCATGGGATTATCTGAAATCCGACGAGAGGGGCAGGATACGATAATCCTAGATTCCGGCAACATGCTCTTCTTCCGGGAAGGAGACCGAAAATCCCAGGGTGGTGTTGGGTTCCTCGTCCGTAAGTCTCTCATTAACAACGTGATAAAAGTCGATAGTGTGTCAAGCAGGGTAGCGTACCTGATACTCAGAATCACCGATCGGTATTCGTTGAAGGTCATCCAGGTATATGCGCCGACCTCGACACACCCTGACGATGAAGTAGAGGCTATGTATGAGGAGATCTCCGAAGCCATACATACCTCCGAATCTTACTTCACCGTTGTTATGGGAGACTTCAACGCTAAGGTGGGCACTCGGAATGGCGATGAGTTGAGAGTAGGGTCGTTTGGATATGGGCAGCGGAACCAGAGGGGCCAGCGGCTGGTCGACTTTATGGAGAGGGAGGAACTCTATTTGATGAACTCCTTCTTCCAGAAGCGACCATCCAGGAAGTGGACGTGGATAAGCCCCGATGGTTCAACCAAAAATGAGATCGACTTCGTCATGACAACCAAGAAGCGTATATTCAGTGATGTCTCTGTGATCGGGAAGGTGAAAACCGGTAGCGATCATCGCATTGTCAGAGGCACACTGAATATCAATGTTAAGCTTGAACGATCTCGTCTGATGAAGTCCACGCTCCGTCCAGGTCCTGCCCAAATCCAGAATCCCGAAACCTTTCAACTCGAACTGCGTAATCGTTTCCAGTGCCTAGCCGAATGCGAAACAGCGGACGAGATAAACAGCGGGTTGGTGGAAGCTGTCCAAGCAGTGGGGTCCCAGTTCTTTAGGACCCCACGCCGAATAAAGCCTCAGAAGCTCTCCAATAAAACCATTAAACTAATGGAAGCCCGGAATGAGATGAGACTGCAATCTTCAGCTGATATGTCGGAATACGGCCATCTCAATAGGCAAATTTCTAACTCCACGCGTCACGACCTGCGTTCCTTTAATACTGCCCGTATAAAGGACGCAATTGAGCGGAACCAGGGCTCCAAAGTGTTCGCGAGAAATTTCTCTATTGGGAAAAGCCAAATGACGAAGCTGAAGATCGACGATGGCAGTATCATCTCATCGAAACCGGAGATATTGAGAGAGCTCGAGAGGTTTTACGGACAGCTGTACACTTCGACACGGAAACCCGTTGTCAGTGTGGCTCAGGACTCTAGAGCCAAACTGACCCGGCACTATACTGAGGACATCCCAGACATCAGCCTGTACGAGATTAGAGTGGCTCTGAAACAGCTTAAAAACAACAAGGCGCCGGGTGATGACGGAATTACAACGGAGCTTCTGAGAGCGGGTGGAAAACCGGTACTGTTAGTCCTCCAGAGGCTATTCAATTCCGTCATACTCAAGGGTACTACGCCAGAAGCATGGCACAGAAGTGTGGTGGTGCTCTTCTTCAAAAAAGGCGACAATACCTTGTTGAAGAATTATAGACCCATCTCGCTCCTGAGCCATGTGTATAAGTTGTTTTCGAGGGTCATTACGAACCGTCTCGAACGCAGGCTTGATGACTTCCAGCCTCCCGAACAAGCTGGCTTCCGAAAAGGCTTTAGCACCATAGACCACATTCACACGCTCCGCCAGATTATACAGAAGACCGAGGAGTATAATCGGCCACTGTGTCTAGCGTTTGTGGACTATGAAAAAGCCTTCGATTCAATCGAAACCTGGGCTGTATTGCAGTCCCTCCAGCGATGTCATATCGACTATAGGTATATCGAGGTGTTGAAGTGTTTGTATAGTAACGCCACCATGTCGATCCGGTTACGGGACGAGAGCACGAAACCAATCCAACTGCAGCGTGGTGTGAGACAGGGAGACGTTATTTCTCCGAAACTGTTCACAAATGCGTTGGAGGACGTCTTCAAGCTCTTGGACTGGAACGGGTTCGGCATCAATGTCAATGGCGAATACATCACTCACCTTCGTTTTGCCGATGATATAGTGATCATGGCGGAGTCGCTGGAGGGGCTCAATACTATGCTCAGCGACCTCAGTATCGTTTCCCAACAGGTGGGTCTTAAAATGAACATGGACAAGACGAAGATCATGTCCAATGTCCATGTCGCACCCCTACCGGTTGTTGTTGGGAATGATACTCTCGAAGTTGTTGACCACTACGTCTATCTTGGACAAATAGTTCAATTAGGCCGGTCCAACTTCGACAAAGAGGTCGCCCGAAGAATCCAACTCGGATGGGCAGCGTTCGGGAAACTACGCGACATCTTTTCGTCCAAAATTCCGCAGTGTCTGAAGACGCAGGTCTTTGACCAGTGTGTGTTGCCAGTGATGACATATGGCTCTGAGACGTGGTCGCTAACGGTTGGCCTTTTGGAGAGGCTCAGAGTCACTCAACGAGCTATGGAGAGAGCTATGCTCGGGGTTTCCTTGCGCGATAGGATCCGGAATACGGAAATTCGCCAAAGAACTAGAGTTACCGACATAGCTCGAAGAATATGCAAGTTGAAGTGGCAATGGGCAGGCCATATCGCTCGAAGAACCGATAACCGCTGGGGAAGAAAGGTTCTCGAGTGGCGACCACGAACCGGAAGACGCAGCGTTGGTAGGCCTCCCATCAGGTGGACCGACGATATCGTCAAAGTTGCGGGCACCCGGTGGATGCAATTGGCGAGTTGTCGTTCATTGTGGCGTTCTAGGGGGGAGGCCTTTGTTCAGCAGTGGACGTCTTCCGGCTGATGATGATGATGATGATATATCTGTGGTCCGACAATGTTTCCACGCCATCGAGAACTCTCCAATTATGCACCATGTGTGCTACAGACGGGCTGGCTAGAGAGAGGTCTACAATAGATCCCCCCTGTTGCCGCACACACGTTTGCACTGAGCCTCTGTTGAGAAGGCATAGGCCAGTTTCCATAATCCATTCCTCTACCAGGGTTCCGCGTGCATCTGTGGAGGGAGCACCCCAAGCCATAGACTTGGCACTGTATTAACTTAAATATTATTTAGAATTTAGTTGCAGTCTTCTTTTGAAATAAATGTATAAAATCAAAGTTGCTTAAGTTACTACCTGTGACATCTATCGTATCGAGCTATCTTAGCGAGTAAAAGAGAGTCTTGTCAAAATCGGTCTAACCGTTTTAGAGATAAGCAAGAACTAACAGACACAGAAACATTTAAACAGTGGTTTTGTATTCGAGGATCGTAGATACTTTCATTTGTAGATATTTAGTTAAACGCCGTTACAAATAGATTACAGACAGACACTTCAATTTCATTCATTTGTATACAATACAATTTATCCGTAGATTCTCATTATGTTCAAATCGCAACGCTGTCACCACGACAGCTTATAAAGGATTCTTATCAGAATCGAAACTAGTGCAATTCCTAGGAAGACATGTATGTAAAGCCTTAGTTATAATAAATAAATAATTACAAAGGACAATGTCAGATCTCCATAGTAACTTACCCAGTAAAATTTTTTTTCACGGACAGTGAAAATTCTCACGTTTTTTTGTGTAGTTTAATGTCAGAAGCTTTTTTTGCATAGAACTTCTCAAGAAGAAATTATTCAGACTTTTATAAGCCAGAAACAAAATGATTACTTATAAAAAAACATTCTTGGTGAAGTTAGAAATGTATACTTAAATTGTTGTAGGTAAAAGCTTTGTATCCGCGTGAATTTATTGAGTGGGCCGAAATCTGACATTGTCCTTTACTCCGAAAATATATTTTCAAAACCTATTATATTACTATAAAATTTAATAATTCAAAAAAAAGTAAGTCGCGTTGGGGACCGCTCCAAACTTAACAATTTAATTACAAATAGTCTATACCTAACTAAGCAGCATAGATGAATTTAAAAACAAAATTAAGATGAGCGGGTTCCCAACGCGACGTTTTTTTTAGTATTATTAAAACATACTTAGGTACTTTAAGATTGAGTTTTTTTTATTATTTTTTACTTTTTAAAGGGAACTTAGATTTTGTGGCGGGGGTTTTTTAAATTTTAAATTTATTTTTTTATGGGTAGTGCTATAAGAGCTAAGCAAAAAAATAATAAAGTGAATTTTGTTATGGAACTCAGGTAATTTAGTTTTACGTTTATATAATAACCAATATGTAATACGAAAAAAAAACTAGAGTGCTTTTTACATTTCATTTTACAAAATGAAATGTAAAAAAAGCTACAGCTTTGTTCCAGTTTTCGCGGGAAAGCTTTCACACAAACAAACCTTGTGTGTGGACTAATTCTTAAATTCTAGGTATTTGTCCTGTAGGGATATATTTAGCGCAAAAAGCCAAGCTTTTAGCTAGTGCCACACTATCTACTAATTTGTTTACTAAAACGTAAAACTAAAATTAGCACGAACTCAGGTAATTTGGCAAAATTAGTTTTTAACCAAATTATATTAAATATTTTCTATAGTAGAATCGTTCATTTTCTTTTACAAAGTATCTATTTTAGAAAAATAGATCTAGCGTAAATGTTAGTCACTGAACATCAATTTGTTAGACGTCCGGTCGGAAATTAAGTTTAAAATTATGTTAGAATCTAAAACAAGAATATCCTTACGTATTCTTTAGTAAATAGCGAAAAAGGTAGAAAAGAGGTTCAATGACAGTTCATTTTCGTTTTATTACCTATAGATTATGATGCTGACTTAAGAAACATAAATATAAAAAATAAATTATGTCTGACTAGGAAGCATAGAGAAAAATAATAAGTAGGGTACTAGGAAGGATACATACGACTGTACATATTTTTAATAATAGTCGCGTTACTTTGTAATTACATGTAACCTGTATGTATTTAATTTATAAACAGTAGAAGCACAAATTTTAAATTAAGTACTTTATTGAAATAAAACTACTTTTACGGATTTTATCGCGGTTTGTATTTAGATTTTAAGTCCCGACGTTTCGACACCTTTGCAGGTATCATGGTCACGGGCAGACACAGTCTGCCCGTGACCATGATTGTGTTAGACATTGAAATAAAAGTAGTTTTATTTCAATGTCTAACATTCGCGTAAACCTAAGAAACCATTAAGTACTTTAATTAAACAATGTCAAAAATACACGTACAATCAACATTTTAACAATAGGTATTACAACCTAGAGTTAGTCAGTTATTTAAAATGTTCTAGTAAATTCATGCGGAAAACTCTGAACGAATCTACAAAACATATTTTATAAACTGAATATGAAACTACTAGGAAAGAGAGAATAAACTGTTTTACGAAGTTTTGTTCATTTTTATTTACCTTTCATTTATTTATTTTTATTTGTTGAGACCAGACAAAGGGTAGGTAGATCAGAATAAAATAAATAACAAGCGCATACTTACCTCTTTACAATATTGTCTGCAGTAATATTATAAAACGGGGATTAGCGCGTACATGCATAAATACCTTTAGGGCTTGACGTTTCGACCGGGTTACACAGGCCGTGGTCGCAAGCAGACTGGAGATGCGGTGTCAATCTTAATCCCCGTTTTATACTATTACTATAAACATGCAGCGCGATAGTTTAAAAGTTAATATTGTCTGCACTAAAAACACAGTTTTTGAACCTTTATTCTCGTTTTAATTTTAGCGATATGTTAAATACTTTTTTTCTGGTTGAATATGATTGACGACTAAAGCGGTCGTTTATTCCAGGGCGTATCCAGGACCGCTCCTACATCGGTGTGAGTCGTGTCTGTCCGGTAATTGATGACACGCAATAATTCATCGTTTGTGTGAGTCTCACGGTCTCCCCGGGCCGCCATGCTTCTCTCGCACTTAATGTTACTCGCTTATGGAACATACCGAACAAGAGTGTTCAAGAAAGGGACACGACAACATATCTTTTTGTTTAGAACAAAATAACTTTTCCTTTCTTTTTCCTTTGCGACGGATTGATGCGGTCTAATGATCTGGATTTATCGCGTCCTACCTACGTTCACACGTTCCTTCATACAGGTCGTTACAAAGTTCGCGCTTGTATTTTGTTACGCTTTCGAAGATATACGATATATTTCAAGATATATGTAATAAGAAAATATAAATAAAGGAGAGACATATTTTTTATTGAAGATAAGAAAACTAAATTAAAAAGTTAGGTTCACTAGTCACTACTCAGTGTGATTAAAATGCTGATTTAAACGTCGAACGCACAATTTTCAAAGTGAATCCAATCAATTGATTCAATAGAGTATATTAAAAAAAAGGTTTTAATACCTAAGTGTATTTGGCAAGTAATATCTATCAAATGGACTTGTCAAGTGGTTCAACGAATTATCAATATCGTACTTACTAATCCATTAGAGGAATGACAGGTGGATGTGTAGGCAACGTTTAGTCGGAATAAGGGCGTGTATCGGACAGTGTAAACAGTCCATTATTGCGCGGTGAGCGTGGTGCGGCGTGGTGTTGACATTTCAACTACAGGGTGCTACCTTGTCGAGCTATTGCACTTCATTGCATACAGTATCACGATGTATACACGTTTACCGAAACGCTCCCGTTAGGGGGAAGGAATATTTCTATACACGGCTTCACTTATACGTATCGTACCAACATACGTGGAATGCTTGAATCAGATTTTCAAAATAGCTAGAATCATTTCCAGAGAATGAACAGAAAATGGTCAACATATTGCTTTGCTACTTGGTAAATGGCGAGTCCATATATTATGTGCAAACAGTTTAAACTACTTAGCACCTCACCAGTTGATGGGATTAAATATTTTTTGTGTTTATTAACCTTTTAGAAACAACAAGGAGAATTACAGAACATAATGTTGATTTCATAGTTTTATTATAATAACATTATTAATCGTTTCAAGAACTCAAAAACCAAGAATGTAGCTAAGCCTTTTTTTCTCGGATCAGGAATCGTACTCTTAGGATTACTAAACGTGATCCAAAGTTATTGCTTTTCTATGAGTGTGTTTGAGCCACACAGGAGCAAAAGAGGTATTAGGTAAAAGTAAGGTCCGAGAGCAAAATAGCAGGATAGATTAGCAAACTGTATAATTTTATACAAAATAAAAATTGCAGGTTATAGTTAAAAAAAAATAGTTTTTCTTTTACTTTATTGTCTTATATGCCTACCTTTTTACCTCTAACCGTCTCATGCAGAGTCTCTAAGCTAGGACGCGAATGGACAGATAGACGGATGGCATGTACACAGTATAAGGCCTCTTGGTGAATACGGAACCCTAAAGAATAAGGCAGACTCTTAAGTATTTCATGCCTACATTAAGATTTTCAGACTTTCCAATTTATTATTAAACGTTACATCATCAAATATTCTCCTAGATTTATTAAAACAAGCAGAATTTTCTATTATTTACTTAGGCCGACAAAATTTCAAATTCAGTCACAATTTCTTTATTTATTTATTCATTTATAAATTAATGTATACACAACAGACAAGCAATAGTTAACACATACAGAACAAATAGGTACAAAGGTACTGCTTATTTCAAATGTAATTTCTTCCAGCAGCCCTGCGACAGAATATATTTAAAAGAAACGTAGACACAGTGTGTAATAAAATAAAAAATAATATAACAAAAAACTACAAAATAAATACAAAGCTACTATAATATATATGGATATACATTAATGTTGAAAAGAAAGAAAGTGTTCTCTTATTCGACGCTTGAAGGAGGAAAAAGAAGGAGAATCCCGTATGTTAGGCGGCAGCGCATTCCACAATTCTTTGTTTTTCTTGTAAATACGTATTTCAAACAGTTGTCAGAGCTTGCTCATTATTAACAAGTTCCGACTAATTATAGGGTAGCTAGTTATTTACTTAGGCAGGTTCACATAAGGAAACATTTTAGTGCTGAGTGCGACAAGGTTGTAACACAAAAAACTTGAGGAACAAAGTTTTTTAATTAAAACTTGAGGTGGTCACGTATTTTTTCTGTATCAACGGAATTTTCTTGCTGCTTGCCGTTTATTAAGTTTTGCTGATTGTTATCTACGGCAGGTACTGTTTTATTTAAATGTTTATTTTTCTTTCAGCTGTCAAGTAAATTTTAACCTTTAGTAAAACTGCGCGGTTTATTTAGATTTTCATATAGATTTAAAATAAGTATTTACAAAACAAACTCATAAGTACCTAGTGATTACCTACAAAAAAGTATTTAAACGCTTCCATGAGAAATTCCCTAAATAAGATTAAGTATTATGTTTATTATTCTATCGACTTGTTTTTATAATTACTGCTTAAGTACTAAAAATTATCCAGAATAATCCTATTCCATTTCACAGATATAGAGCACACAGGTACCTTCACAAAAAATAGTTGAATAATAACCGAACAGCGTGGCAGTAAAAATAATATTTTGCAAAGTAAAAACCACGACTTAATTCAGTTAAAGGTATTGCCCCGGTTTCTCGTCACGAGTCTAGTATACTATCGAATTAAAAAATATATCACCTCGCAACAGCGAGGATTCGCTCCCGACCCACATTTTCAATCCATGTTACATTTTTATTTAGAACTAGCTGTGCCTGCGACTTCGTTCGCGTGGATGTCGAAACTTATCAATGAGTTTTTAACCGCAAAATTAAGTTTGTTTTTTTTCCGGGATAAAAACTACCCAGTGTGGTGCCCAGGATAATAAAGAATAATTATACCAAGTTTCATCGTAATCGAACCGGTAGTTTTTGCGTGATACCTGAACAAACAGACAGACAAAATTTTTTTTTTTCACTCTTTTGGGTTCGGTTTCGGTCTAGTAACACCCCCCGCCATTTATTTTTTTTATATTTTCAATGTACAGAATTTTCACTTCTGCAGATTTATTATAAGTTGTATAGATATTTTTCTGTACGGCTATAAAATGCGTTTGAACTCACCATTGCCATGTCTTTTATAAACGATATATTTTTAAGGTAAAGCGAACGTAAAAAACCGTTTGAAATCGGTGGACGTGTTGCAAATGGAAAATAAAAATTTAACTGAGATTTTTCAACGCATTTTGGAGTTGTTGTTATTATTGACTGATAGCTGGTTGTGTTCTAAAACGGTGTTTACTCATACACTTGTGAGTTTAACTACTTGAAAATTGTTGTTTTTTTTTTGTTGTAATTAAGTAGGTATGTGCTAATGCAACTTACCTTTAAGTTCATGTTTTAACAAATTTCCGTACCTTTATGTAGTATTTCTGCACTTTATTTGATTGTGTTCAAATGAAAACAGTATTTTCTTTTTGCGTTACGTAACTAAGCGGATTTGTTAGTTCCTAGCATTCAAATTGTAATCTCTCTATTTTGTTTAGTTAGGGATTTATTGTTGAATGTTGTGAGGAATTTATTAATTATTTAGTACAATTATTTAGAGAACATTCGGATTTCGGTGTGCGGTCAAGCGTCATTGCAAATCAGCTATTTGTATAATGTGTGACTTATATACTGACGTATTAGTGTGTAGTATGTTTAAAAGTGGTGCTGATTGTAAACGAACCTTTTTTAGCTTGGTAAATGGTCAGTTAGGTTATTGTTTTCTGAAATATAAGAAATATAAATACTCTAATTTTGTAACTAATCTTATAAGTATTAGAATGTAAAGCAAAATTAATGCCTTATTTGAATTAGAAAATATAAAAATGTTTTCTAATCTATATTCAAAGAAGAAAATATTTTTTAAACAAGCTCTGTTTTATGGCCTTAGCCATTGAACGCTCTGGCCTGTGTTCTGACTCTGTGATAAACGACCTTTCAGTGCAATTTCTAAGCGCTTGATTTTCAGAACTATGGATCATAATTTAGATTTTCGCGCTCAAATATTTGAGCTACAGATGCTGGTTCCGAGTCTGACTGTATTCGAGATTTATGACGAAATGTGAACACTGACCGAGTCAATATTCCAATTCGATTTTCCAATTCAACTTTAAAAATCAATACTGTATGGCTTCTGTAAAGAAAAAATAAAATGTAGGACTTACAATTCCATTTTCGAAAGGTTAAAAAAATTTAATATAATTTATTATTCCATTTTTAAAAGCATGAAAAGCCATAATCGATTACAGAAATAATAACATTTTCATCGCATCACGATATCAAATGAAAGCTTGTGACAGTTAAATTAATGATACTTAAAAGGCAACAAGTCTGTGCCTACTTAATTTATTTTCCTTCGGTTGACTGACTCGATTGATCTTCTTTATGAAATGTTCTTTGTAAACCTTTTATTTTCTTTTAATTTTGTAATAATATGAATGATGAAAACATGAACGATTGCTAAATCTCATGATTGGGATTAATTTGTGCTTTATTTAACGAAAACTTCGTAATTAATTAATATATTTTTTGGTTGTAATTTTGTTTATGACCAAAACATGCTGTTTTGGATGTTTTTTAAACAAAAACTCTCCAACTACCTCCCTTTAACTATCTCGTAAAATAAGTACCTACTTACTGAAAAGTTAATTTTATATAGCAGACAAATAGACTATAAGTAGCTAAGTGAACATGCCGTGACATGTTCAGTAGCCGTAAACGGCTGCTATCCAACATGGCCGCACTTAATGCGACCGCGCGGGACTCTTGACATGAATTAAAAATGCACGCTGCATTAGTGCTCCAATGGCGGGCCGCTCCCGCATGTCAAATGGGACCGGGAACGGGAACACACTTTCCCGGTGTCGTGTCGTCACTCGTTGGCCCGCCCTTTGATCTATGAGTGGCTTTCGTATTTTGTTTACTTGTATTGTTAGGTAGAGCTAGGATAATCCTCTCTAAACAACTGATAAATATCTAATTATTTTTAATTGCAATTTGTGTGTTTCTTTATTTTTAAAAGTAATAATTTGAGATTAGATTCTGTAATTACTTTCTAAAATTTCTAATGTATTACGGCCATTTGTTCTTCTAACGAATATTAAATACATGAGACATCTAGTTTCATAATAAAATTGCTGTAAACTGGAATCTATTCAGACGGATAAAGAACGGAAAAATCGTAAAATTAAAATTATACACGAGAAATGATCCATTACCGGACACCCGACCCAAACAGCAAAGCTAATCGATGCGTAACGAATGAAACATGTTATCAACGTATCAGAACAATTCGTTTTCACGTTCCATTACCAAATTAATAAACAGACAGTAAACAAAGGACGGTACGGACGGAATATGAAAAACGCTTACAGAGAGCGAAAAAAATTAAGCACCTTAACAGAGGCGCGTGGGTCAACAAAGATAATTTCCCCGCAGTAAATTGAAGTAGCGCGGTGGTTAATTACCGTACCTGGGTTCCGGAGATAGAGAACAAAAATCAGCAGAAGCCGCCAGCGCCAGATAATCTCTATAATAGAGACTTTAAAAAGAAATTAGCACTTGGTCATTAACTGAAGTTTCTGTTGCAGTTTGTGTGGCTCCGGATTAGCTGGCTCGGTTCGGCTGACTGACATAATTGAGTCAGTTTAAAAAACTGTAGCTTTTTCGGTGCTTAATTTTCCACGTCTAAACTTTTCCGTTTTGTAAATGGTGTTCCTAGTTTTGGATCGTGAATATTGTGTAAAAGTTTTTTGTTTAGCATTTGTTTATTGATGTGTTTACTGAACTTGCTTACGAAGTTGGTAGCATTAAAATGTTTTTTTTAAACCCATTGAATGTAACAAGTAACAGATTAAATGTGATAAGTAACAGTCTGTCGTCTCATGTCGTGGTGGCCTAGCGGTTCAATGAACGGAACCCAGGCAAGTACCAATGTGGCTTTTTCAAAGTTATATGTACTTTCTTAATTATTCTAAGACGTTTCTGTCAAACGGTGAAGGAAAACATCGTGAGGAAACCTGGATTCCAAAATTTGGGATCTGAAATCGCCAATCCGCAGAGAGCAAGCGTGGTGATCAATGCTCGTGCCTTCTCTATATGGGAAGACGCCTGTGCCCAGCAGTGGGACGTTTATAGGCTGGATTATTATTTATTATTATATTAACACTCTGAATTTGTATTTTATTTTTGCTACCTTTAATAGCATAGGCTTTTATATATGTGTCCAAAGTATATTTTTAAGCGAGCATCCAATGCATTTAAGTGGAAAATGTAATCATATGCCACAACTAATTAAAAAAAGTTGACAGTTTAACTTATTTCACACAAATACACATTTCAGTCGAAGTTGCCAGACCGTTCATGTGATTTCATATAAAAATGGACAATGAACGCTATCTTCCGCGGTGTATTTTTAATGCGGTATAATATTTAGCGTCTGAATTATTTATTCATAAGTTCAGTTATTACATTAAGAGATGATGTATGATGGTCATATGATGAACGAGTACTGAGTATAATGCATCATGCATAATCGCTTAGCTCGCTTTCGGAACTATTGTGTGTAGAATCTACCGCGAATGGTTTTAATATTATCTGATTCATGATTTAAAATTTGCTAGAAAATGCTTCTTTTATTACCTATTTAATAGAGTTTTATGTGGTTGGTACCGTATGGTTTTATATCTCATATTATGTAGAATCATTTCATACATAAATGAATTGGTACTATCTTATTGTGTTTTATTATTTAAGACCTAACATACTATTATAAAGGAAAATTATTCATGTCTGATCTACAAAAATATTAAAATCTACTATTATTTTCTACATGCAAATAAATAAATATGTTATATTAATTTATTTTTGATATTACGTTATAATTCACTTGAATTAAATTGTTTCTTCACACATAAACAGTATTCCGACCTTGATTCGCATCCGGCACGCAATTCGCAAGGATTTTTATTATGCGGGATCAAAGTAAGCCAACGTCACGTGACATGTCGAAAGACACAAGTTTGATCGAGCAATCTCGACAGGTGTCACACACGAATCAATCATGGGATAGATGAACCCTGTTTGAGGAAGCTTAACGACTCAATACATAACGTGACCAGCAGAGCTCTGAAAAACGCAGGGACGAGAGATGAAAGAAATTGATCGAATCTCCGCACTGAAAAAGGAAAATTTAGTGACACAGGCTTAAAAGTAAGATAAAGTAAGGTACCGGTTTCATAAATAATAATATCATTTCAAGACTTAAAGATAATGTAAGCCTAGAATCAGCTTCAACTTATATTCGTCCTGAAAAACTCAGTTGGCAAATGTTTGAATTAGTCACGGAAAAAAGATAGATAGATAGACATACGTCGTTTTTGAGGCAGTCTAATTTTGAATACTCAATTAATTAATTGAATGAATGGGATCAAAAAACGGTTTGAATACCTCGGTCTCCTTAATTACCATTTTCTATTTTAAGGATTAATTGACCGTTTTATATTTCAGCTATACGTTTAGTTATTCAAAGTATACAAAGCAGGTCCAGAGACCTCAGTAACGGTATATAACATGGTTCAGAAAAAGGTACGTTTATTTTTAAATTCACACAAATGAAAGCTAATTTAAATACTTTCAGATTTTGGCCCTCATAACTCTCGCTGGCTGACTAAATTAAAACACGAAACTTTGTTAAGGTAAATAAAATCTAAACAACAAGGAGGAAATATTCAGTGTATTTATTAGGCATTTAATACTTTTCTGTAATTTTATTTATACAAAAAGGAAAGGGTATTTGAGCTGGGATAGAACTAACATTCGAAAACTCAGAATTTAGCTCTAATTTATTTAGTACCGGGATAATATTAATGAAGGATCAAAACGTACCACATTTTCGATTTAAACTTTGTAGGTATAGATGTAACGTGTGTCTTGTATGATGCCTTATTTGATATGCAGACGAGCTATCTTCGTAAAGCGTTGAAAAATACCTTCATATATTTACAAGAGCAGCACTAACACACTATTCCCGGTTTCAGTTTTCGAACTTTACAAAGATGCGGAGTAGATTGCACTTTGTTTTTCTCCCGCTTGAGAGTATAGAAACATGAATATTTCAACAATTTGTTGTTTTACCCCGAATAGCATTCATTTTACAGTTCAGCGAACAAATGTAAAACCGAGCCAATCTAAGATTCGATTCTCACCGTCTCCTCGAATGTGCACTCCACTTTGAATGAGTTGCTTTTCAAATGTATTTTTCACTGAAATCAAATACAACAATTTTGCGGCGTGTACTCGATGCCACGTCTTCTGTAAGCAGGTAAGTGAGAACATAATTTCGGTGGGGTTCGAAATAACAGGAATGCTTATTTGCGCGAAATTCAATACGCTCGTATTTTGTTTTCGCATCGCACCGCTTCCCTGAATATTCGAGATTCTTTTTTATACGAACGGGAATGGTGAACAAATAGTTGTGAACAACGTTGGAGGGACGCTTCACTTATAATTCCTGTGGTGGAATAATAAGTTGCAGTATGTACGCGTGCATTAAAGTGCATTGGGCATTGTGAACGGGTGAGAGTGACCGCTGGCCGCTGCCGACGCCCGACCAATTTAAATTTATTCCGTGCCTCTTCTGCCGCATCGTTAAAGTCAAGGGCGTGCTTAGTGCCAGAACCCATTAACTTAATATATGGGTATGAGCAATCGGCTTTTTGTTATGTTCCCGAGTCAAACGTTACTCGTTCTCATTCGTAATTGCTAAATGGCTCGTATTACACAAGTCGTTACTGTCAATGAGAGAACGCCATAATCAGTGTTATTTAACATCCTATATTAATGGAAGGCGCTGTTTGCAAACATCATTACAGCGAGTGCAAATAAATAGAAACAATCGTAAATTTTGAAGGCGGAGAGGAAAGTAATTTGCTTGAAGTTTACAGACTGGATTCTTAAGCTCAAGGTTATGTATTAAAAGCTGGAAATTTCATAATTTTCCATGTTCGTGTAATACGACTTGGTACGTGTTCGTATTTAACTAATTCAGGATGTTATTAAAACTAATCATGTGGATGAAACACCTATTGTTATTTCCTAGTAAATGTGTTTAAATAAATAGTAAAGTAAGAAGTGAGGAGACACTTCTAAGGATATTTTCTTTTTGAGAGAGAAAACATCTGCCCATCGGTGGGTTAATCTTAAAAGCTTATGGTGACAATGACCATTCATCTTATCTTAGTAACAAACATACCGTTTACCCGTATAAAATTTATACAATTAAATGGTTAGCAATTACAACATTTTGTTTATTCAAAACTTGGATGTAAATAAGGACAGTGTCCGGTGATATTTGCGTCGGGTTGATTGCCTCCACCCGACGGGGCCAGCACATATCTATTTTCCAACATATGTAAATTTTCAACAAGCCTTTTCGATTCGTCGGCCGCGTCCAATTCGCTAGTGGAATGAAACTGAAATTGGAAAAATCGCCGTGAGCAATGTATGGAGTTTTTGGTACTGATTAAATAATAACATTCCGCTCGATGTAATAGTATTAATGAATTTCTTATTGTACTCATTATTTTGGGTGTAAGTAGAGATAAATAATCGATCAATCGTCTGTAATAGCCGCAAGAGCCAATGATAATGATGGCTGGGTGACCGTGTTTTAGTTATTCCAGGATATTATTATTTTATTATGAAGAAGATAGATGGCCCAGGGCTATCAATATCACATAGTATCTTATTGACACGCCAATTACATGACAACATGTAGTTACATTACCACGAAGATAAATTAGCTTATAGTCTACTTATGTTTAAATACCAGTTTATCATAAGCTCTCTTCATATTTTATTACGTAGGAGATCAAAGAATGTAAGGTTATTTGACACAAAATTAAAACATAAACATAAACTTTCAAAGGCAACGGACTCTACGTATAATGAAAGTAAGGCTCTCGTATATCTAATAAAGACGAAAGAATGTTCTTGTTAGACACAACCCTATCTTGTTTGTTAAAAATTAATTACAAGGACAAGTCTGGAAAAAGAATGTTCAATTTAAAGCTTATTTGTAGCCACAGCGGTCCTAGGTATTCTAGGCATTCGGTACCCTTCGTCTGCCTCATAATGATACTATACCTTCTATTTGTACGATCGACCACTCAGTGGTGCAAAAGACTAGCGAATATCAACTCTATTCCTTTGTTTAAAGACGTAGTGAGTTATAGATGTGTGGTGCGCTGTACGATGTTTCGCTGAAAAATAAACTTATATTGGCTTTACCTCATAATAAAAGTAAGTAAATCATTTTGAGAAAAATCTTGGTATGTTTTTATTTGATTTCTTACATGTGCATTGGAATAGATGTTGGTCTGAACTTAGGATTTGTAGAGTATGTAATAGAAATATTTTTGACGTTTCGCTAGTTTCTTTAAGGGAATATACCTAATTCAATTGGGGTCCGAGTGCACGAAATCTTTTTAAAGAACTGTCAAAACGTTTGGTAGACTCTACTCGTGATCAGAGAGCTGGTTTGTTCCTTGCACAGAGAATCGGCATAGCCATTCAACGTGGCAATGCTGCCAGCCTTCTGGGCACGTTTCCCGCCATTGACAGGGATGACGATGAGTATTTTGACGCGTGTTAGTTTTCATATTCATATTCATATTCTTTATTGCATTTCCACAATGTTTTTTACAAAAAGATCTTAAATTTAGGGTTGGACATACATTATGGACCCGGTTAGGGCACAGCAAAATATCTATATCTAAGTTACTAAATCTAAACACTTATGACAATATACATTATAAAATATTAATTTATATAGGTACTATTACATAACTGTTATATAAAATTCTTACACACTTTTTACTTAATATCATTTATATATTAAAATATATTATTATTTAATTTATTTATTTATCATTTAGGTAATCCTTTACGCTATAATAATTTTTTTTAACTAAGTATTTACGCAGCTCGTTCCTAAATTTATTTTCAAATTCTATTTCTTTTATTTCATTTGGTATTTTATTATATATTTTAATGCACATTGCAAAAGGACCAGAGTGGTATATAGCTAATGTTGAACTGGGTACTGCTAGTTTATTCTTGTATCTAAGATTGCGTTTTTGAGGTCGTTGATCGCTTGCTAATGGAAATAATATAGGGTGTTTTCTAACAAATTTACCAATTTCTAATATGTACATGCTCGCTAGTGTGAGCATTTCTAATTTAACGAAATGTGTTTTACAGCTTTCCCTAGGGTCCTGAATATTCTGAATAATTCTTACACATTTTTTTTGCAAGATAAATAACTTCTCTGCATCAACACTGCTTCCCCATAGAATTATACCGTAGTTTAACCACGAGTATGCATAAGCATAATATGCAATTAATGCTGTTTTTTCATTTGTTGCTTTCTTAAGTTCGTGTAATGCATATGTGAATCTAGATAATTTACTAGTTATATTTTGTATATGCATTTTCCAATTTATAAAGGTATCTACTGTTAAGCCTAATAATCGAAATTCATCTACGCATTGTATTTTTATATTATTATATGAATAGTTTATATCTAATTGTCTTTTTTGATGCGGTCTAAATTGCATTATTTTAGTTTTTTTACAGTTTAGTTCTAAATTATGATCATTTAGCCAACCCACTACTTTTGAAAGGTTGTCATCTAGAGTTGTGTTTAAATTATCAGCGTTAGTACAGGGAAATATTATAGATATATCGTCGGCAAAGAGGACAGTTTGGGTATTCAGTTCTTTAGGCAGGTCATTTATATAGATTAGAAATAGAATACAACCTAAAACACTTCCTTGTGGTATGGACATGGTGATATCTGCTTTTTGTGACCTAACTTGAGATATAATGCCATTTTGTGAGTGGTGTTCTATTTCTACATACTGGATTCTATTTTTAAGGTAGGAAGTAAACCAGTCGTGTGCTATACCTCTAACGCCTATAGAGTAGAGTTTATCCAATAGTATTTTGTATGAAACTCGATCATATGCTTTACTCATGTCTAATAGGATTCCTACCGCATATTGTTTTTTATTTATTATATTTAGTGCCTCCTGTATGTATCTATATACAGCTAACGTTGTAGACTTATTTTTCCTGAATCCATTTTGGCTATCATTAAATATTTCAAATTTTTCGCAGAAAAGATAAAGGCGCTTAGACATTACAGTTTCAAATATTTTTGAAAAGGTGGACAACAATGCAATCGGCCTATAATTTTCTGTATTAGTTTGGTCACCTTTTTTAAAGATAGGTTTTATTGAAGATATTTTTAATAGGTCTGGTACGATTCCTTCAGCTAGAGATTGGTTTATTAAAACAGTTAGGGGTAATACTAATTCTTCAATGCAAAATTTTACAAGCGTTGGTGGTATTTCATCGTGGCCATAGCTATGTTTGTTCTTTAGTTTTATTTATCTATATAAGATTTAATTTTAGTCTTTGTTTGTTCTTGTATTAGATTTAAGTACATATTGAATTGTAAATAAAAATGCTTATTTTAGAAAAAAGTTTTGATTATTTTGCTGCAAGTAGTATAATATTGCAAGCTTTTTTGTATGTGAAATGAAACATCCTTGTAACTGTGTATATTATTGCCAAAATTTCATTATTACCCAAACCCTGTAACGTCTTTATTCTCAGCCGAAATCTGGCTCTATGTTCAGCCTATGTACATAGGTACGTAATACCAAACATTAGCTCTAGACATAGGTTCTCATTAAACTGTGGCCTCAAACCGGTAGTTAGTGGTTTCAAATTCTATTCTAAGTTTCCATACTCTGCTCAAAATAGTAAACAAAGTAATAATGCTTGAGTAGAGTATCTCATAATTAAGCAAACAAATCGCCCTATAGTTTAACTTGTTATACAATATGGACCACAAATGGACCCGTAATATATCAAGTAAACAACTTGCCGCTAATGCCCCCGAGCAGTAATAAAAACTTTTTGGTCCAATTACTAGTTCGTATTGTAAAATTGAATTTAGAATTCTATTTAGAATTGAATAGTATTTAATCTGTGGATGCTATCGAGGAACAAAGGCAAAGGCATGATGTATAAAGCCTAATGTTATGTATAGCTAGGGTTGAGTACACACTGACTGTTTGCTATTAGTCGATATAAAACTTGAGTGAAGAGCTGGTCTGTAAGGAGGTGTCTGTTGACAAGTAAGATATGCATGAGTACTTATGCTACTATATGTTACCTATCATATGGCTTTACCATCTTGTACGTTTGAAATTGTAGATTATTGTTGGTACGTTTGATATTGCTATCATCTCCCGAGCCTTTTCCCAACTATGTTGGTGTCGGCTTCCAGTCTTACCGGATTCAGCTGAATACCGTATTTTACATGAAGCGACTGAATATCTGACCTCCACAACCCATTTTACTGGGTAAGTTTGATATTGTATACAACTACAATATCAAACTAACCTAGAAAAAAAATAAAAGTTAATTAAATATATGTGTGTATAGGTACATAATTGGAAAACTAACCTCTTGTTAAATCGCTTAACAATGTTATTTTATTTATAGGTTATAAAAAGTTATCAGCTCAAAGAATGGCTAACAGACCTGACCTCACAATTGATCCACAATACAGCCGCATCCCTCCAACGATTTTAATAAACGGACTATAGCGAGCTAATAAAGCTGTGTGCCTCCAGTAGTTGAGCTGTCGCAGTTTGCATAGCGCAACCACAATTGTTCAAGCTGCCGACTGTTCCGGCTGCATAGTATATTTAGCAGAACAAGCATTCCATAGCTGGCTGGTAAAGTTAGTTGATTGCGAGTTCTTGAGTGAGACTGGTGATAATGATGCCGAAATCTGAACTGGGTTTAAAAAAGTTTGGCATTGGCACTCTATGTACAATCATTCCTAGGTATGATTGTTTTAAGGGTTGTTACAAGATAAATAATTGGACTTGATGAATTTAAAGGAAAAAAGACATACCCTGATGAATATCTTCATATTATTTAGATACCTATATGTATTCACTGTCTGCCTAAATAAGGTTCATTAACCTCTCTTCTGTTAGTTATGCGGGGCGCACGTGGACATAAATCGCAAAAAACAGAGGTTTGGAAAAAGAAAGGGGAAGCCTTTGCACAGCAGTGGGATCTTACGCAGGCTAAAAAAAACCCTCTCTTCTGATGGATGTCTCTTCCCTTAATACCTATAATAAATTGTCGAATTAGCTTACTAAGGCCTTTTGATTTGTGTGTCACCATCCTTACAGTTAATATAACAATGCCATAAACATCAATGGGATTAGCACTGCCTGATGTGAAAAGCTGCGGTCAGTGAATTTCGGAATACAAAGCGAAATGAATGAAAACCGACAATGTCACTATGAATAATGTTTTGTCTAGCATCTATGTATTAAACAATATTTGTTTATTACATTTTAAACTATCGCGCTACATGTTTATACATAAATACCTTTTTGGGGCTTGACGTTTCGACCGGGTTACACCGGCCGTGGTCGCAAGCAGACTGGAGATGCGGTGTCATCCTTCCGTGCACGAAGTTGATGATTTTTCATCTACCCCATGTTTTTCAAGTACCTATTACCAATATTTGTTTACTCAAATTCAGTGGATGAATCTAGGTGGGTACATGATATAAAGAATGATTTTTGAACTCAAATTGAGTACTTGTTTGTGCTTAGTAATTTGAAGCCTTTGAAAGAAAAGAGTGAGTAAAGACTTCTTATAAGTGACGAAAGCCTTTAAATTAATCTATACTTATAATAAATCTGTAGAGAGGTCAATTCTGTACATGAAATATATTTTCAAAATATATTTGTTTGTTCCTTGCACAGAGAATCGGCATAGCCATTCAACGTGGCAATGCTGCCAGCCTTCTGGGCACGTTTCCCGCCATTGACAAGGATGACGATGAGTATTTTGACGCGTGTTAGTTTTATTTATCTATATAAGATTTAATTTTAGTCTTTGTTTGTTCTTGTATTAGATTTAAGTATTGAATTGTAAATAAAATATTGTTTTTTCAAAATAACTATCAGGGGGTGATTAGTGATCGATACTGATGCCAAAAATGCAATCAGTAAAATTTTTGTCTGTCTGTCTGTCTCTATGTTCCTTATAGAAACAAAAACTACTCGACGGATTTTAACGAAACTTGGTACAATATTATTCTTCATACTCCTGGGCAGGTTATAGTATACTTTTCATCACGCTACAATCAATAGTAATAAGTTCGTCATTCATTGATAAGTTTCGTCATCCACGCGAACGAAGTCGCTGGCACAGCTAGTATTAAATATGTACATGACACATGTAAGAAGAAGAACTTTACCTTTTCATGTTTCAGAAAATTTTGACGAATGCTCAATATTGTTTTGAAAATTGGACCGTTCTTTCAATTTTAAATGTTTCATCTGATTTTGAAACATTCAAGCAAATTCAGGAAACAACCACATTTTGTGGATCCTTTTGTGGTTTGTACGAATGTGTCGAGTTATAATTCATTCACCGGCAATAAATCATGTACCAATTGTTGGTTCGCGTTTCATGTCCTTGTTCTGAAGTTGTTTGCTCAAATTAATCAGCAAAACAATATATGCTCTTCATTTTATGTCCATATGATAATGTTTTAGTATTTCTCTGACAAGCTAATATGAAAAGGTAAGTAAATTAAGATGCCTTGACATTGTATATTTAATTTTGGTCCGCTTTATGTAAAACATCGGTATTTAGCCAAAGCTTACCTGGGGAAAAGAACAGACAAAAGAAGATAGTTCCCGAAACTGAACACCAAAATCACGAACCAATAAATCAGTTCTAGAACAATAAAGTGGAAAAAGATAATTGTTTCTATCGCCTTTTGTTAATGTAATCATCAATTCAGGCAACATAAAGCGTTCGCTCTCACATTTATAATATTTACGAGTTAATGTTTATCATATCTGAGTCGCGGGTGGTCGGCGTTTCACAAGCTGTAATTAATTTGACGTTCGTGAGTGCTATATTGTTTGTCGTACGTTATAAATTATAGCATTCATATGTATGGGTTAAAATAATCCTTTATGTGTCATTACATTTTGTTCGTGAAATATTTCGGGTTAAGCTCTCGACAAATCTGTTTGCAATATTGTGATTTTTTTTGTGATCTATTTTATTGTAAGGTACTGAGGTTTGATTTATGATCGGTTCAGTGGTTAATTTACTGTATTGTCTGAAGTAGCGGGTTACTGTTTTTGTATCCTTTCGATTGAAGTATGAAGTCTCTTTTAAGCGTATGGTAGCTTTTTGATGCCAGGAATACGCTTGATATTTAAAAAAAAACGGCGAGGTACCTATCGTACGTATACGATAAGTACGTCTGTTGTACGTTTTTTTGTTAATTATCTCAGTCTATCATCGAATAATTTGAATCCCATATATGTATCATACTTGGTACCTACTTCAAATAAACTTTATGCTACAGCTTCGGGACATCCTATAGACAAAGTTGTAATTAAACACCTATTTGATTGCTGTGTTTGTGTTAGAAGTGAAGAGTTGGAACAGTCTGTAGCCAGCCGTGTGGAAGGACACGCGTCACCAGGGACCAGAGAGGCCACAGCATTTGCACTTTAAATGTTAATTATAGACGGCCGAACTGGCTGGCTTGACGCTGGACTAAAAGAAGAAATACTTTTTTCTTTCGTTGCTGGTGCATCTATGTATTTTAGAAGTTATGTGGTATGTGAAAGGAAGAAAATAAAATAAGCGCTTAAATAGAAAAAATATCAGTTTTCGTTTTAATCAGACGTTTTTCGTTTTACTTTTTTTCCGAAAATGCAGAGATCATTTTCGTCAATCACAATAGCCATCTAGTAATCAAGTAACCGAACTATGAACCTAGAAATGTCTCATATAAATAAAATATGTATAAAATAAGCTAAAAATAGCATCAGTAACTTTCATTCCAAGTTAATTTCAATCCAGGATTTGTTTGATTGCAGATGGCTCTTGATTGTATTTCGTCGCGGCATCGTGCACATTTCTCACGAAGGTAGAATGCAATTTGCATCGATAGAATCTTTCCTGCGGTTACCGGACTTTACCTTATCTTTAATGCAATGAATGAGACTAGGATTTTATACCTAATTCTATGGAAATAAAGTGCATTTATATAAATACCTATGTATGTCTTTTTATATTAGGAAAACACCAACAGTTTTTTGGGTGGATTTGTTCATATAGGAGTTTATAAGTACCTAAAGCTAGTTTTTAGTTGTCGTTGAACTCCATGTATGAGCTTTTTTTTTAATATTTTTTTTTTATTGGAAACATTAGCTTGCCATATAATATCGAACGTTTTAGTGAACACCTCAAGTAAAAATGCAGTAAGGCTAGATCACAGACAATTTTGATTTAAATACATTTCAGTATATTGTAAGCGTAAGAACAAATTTACCTAACAAAAAGGGCAAAAAGTGACTGCGACATGACAGGCTTAATATATTGCGCGCATGTATCCGGCGACCACGTGTGCGGTGCGCGCGCGCCGATTCCTTCACGGCTTATTAGCGCGGGAAATTAGTGCGGGGACAAACCACCCAGTGTTGGGACACAGAAAATAGATTTCTGATTAATGACTGATATTAATCTGGTTGAAAGTGTATTTTGTTGAATATGTATGCGAGTGTGTTCTGTTCGCTGTTTAGATGTAGGAGATTATTTAATGTTTGTAATTTTGTGTTGGATGGTATGGGGGTAAGGGTATTTAGGATACAATGTGTTATGAACCATTGTTTTATGATACTCAGGTCGCTTTAATTATATATAACTAAATTTAACCAATTAACATAGTTTGCAGTTATTTAAATAAACATGCTGCTAACGTGTATACCACCTGTCTATCTTTACCGCATTGAAGTCTTTGATGCAGAGCTAAAGCTTGTCACAGAGGCCAGTCGTCAACCGTGTATAATTCAGAAAAGCACTGACACTTACATAAGAAAGACAAAGGTGCAGGAAAGCTCTATAATTTCGTCTGTAGCTGATACAAACGGCGTCGGGTGCAAGGCTTGTTAATTTCACGTCTAGCTAGAACCAGACACACGAGCCAGAGATCCGCGCCCCGAGATTTGTGTCGCACATTTCTTTATACTGAAATAAACTTGTCTCTTCCAAGATCTACGGGGAAAGATAAGATTTTATTCTTGTATTGTAATGTATGTAACATCTAATAAGGTATTTAGTAAATAGTGATGTGCAAAACTAAGTTAAATAACAGGGTGCTGTGTGATTGAATATAATGGCAAATAATTAGTAAAATTCAATGACTGTAAGAATAAAATTTGTCTCATAATATTTAAAGTAGTTTCTACGTTTTGTCCCTTTGTGGAAGATTTAACAAATTGAAATATTTAAATTATACATGAGCTAGATAAGTCAGAATTTAAATACGGACTACTTCAACGGATAAACATGGAAACAATTTTGGGAGCCAACAATACGTACGTAACACACGTGGGCATCATAAATTCCCAAAAGTAGTTCGACAGACTAAACATTTACTTAATCGTTCGAATTTCCTAACATTATGCGTACCTGCAAACAGTTTCAGTCACAGAATCTGTAGGTGGTACAAATTGTAACTGGGCAGTGACAGCTACCATTGGCACTGATTTATGTGTAGTTACATTTTGAACATGGCGTATGGTAAATGACAGTACAATTGTGTAGTTTAGGTAAATTTTGAAGGGTTGCGATAGAGTTAAGATACATAATTTAAGACTTTTCCCATTCTAATTATTAACGCCTTCGTTATTCTCCTTGTAAACAAGCCTTACAAAGTCGGATTCCAGAAATTCGGCAGTCGAATATTCCATTCTTAGGCGTATCTGGCTTGTTGTTCTAAATAACAATGGCGTTCCTGAGAAATACGAATGTTTCGGACCCCTAGGGCTTCAAAGTTTCAAGCCAGAATGGCTGTTACACAGTCGTTTGTTTGCCGCGCTGCGTTTCCGTAATACCGGAGCCGCAGCACAGATGTTGCACGTTTGCTTCAGAGGTTTCCAACCCTACAGAGATGTTCGGGTACACGTGATCGCGCGATCTCATCACACTACCGCAAACTACCGCTACCAAGATGTGCCACACGAAAATGAATCCTATAGCGTGCGTACTAGCACATAACAGAGGTATTATAAAAGTTTTCACGGCGTCTGTACATAGAACAAGTTGTCACGTAGGGGAAGATGTTGTTGCGGTATTGTAGCTCTTATTGCTAGTTGGGTAGGGTGTTTTGATTAAGGGTTGTTGGGTTCGAAAGAGCAGCGTAATATTGGTGTAGGTGTAACAGCCGCCGGCACTATTATGGGGGGTCAATAGCTGTATCCGTCGGCGATCGATGCGGTAATCGATAATGCGGAAGTCGCGATGCCTGTCGACGGCCGAATATATTTTTTGACAGACAACGGGGAGAAAGGTTTGTTGTGTAGCGCCCGTTCCCCGTAAAACAATTTCGAAAATGCATTTGAAATTTTGCGCCTTTTAAATTGAATGATTTGATTATTTAGAAACAACCTTCTAAAATGAATAGAGCGAAATTGATTTTGATTATAATTGATTGGGATATTTTTGGTTTGAAATAGGGATTTTTGGTTATTACTGAAAATAATAACAGAAATATTGAACTAGTAACATGCAGTCCCAACATTAAAAACAATACTTATTGATGCTCTTCAAAATCGAAGTCGTTATATTATTTGGAAATTAATATTGGATTCACTAAGCGTGTTAAACTATCCTTATCCTTATTAGATAACTAATTGTATCTTCTGTATATTGGTACGTTAACATAATTAAAAAATTATGTCCTGGATTTTTTATTACTTAAGTCCTTAATTGGAACCAGTTATTATTGTAAGAATTTTAATATCTTTAAAATTAGGCTTTATTATTAAATAACATTGTAATGTGTCATAAAGTACTTCAACTAGACTATGATTAAAGCTCTTTGTGTGCCTAAATTGAATGATACATTGTGTTGAATTTCTGAATTTCGTTCTAGGTTACTAATTTGCGTTTTAGCTTAACTGACTAAATTGGAATTTTAGCAAAGAACATTGTGAATTCTAAGGCTTTTGATCAAAAAGTAAATACCTTATATAAATTATGTGCTCATTAAACTGTAATTAGTGTAATTATAAACCTAAGTTATAGTTCATGTTTTTTTTGTGATACATTTTAAAATATTTACTTTTCATGTATTTCATGTAACGTGTGATGAATAAATAAACAATACATAAATTAGAAATAATTATTTTATTAATATAATCTAGGGCTACTTCTTTATTTACAATTCAATACTTAAATCTAATATAACTAGAAGGCTTAATTTGCTGCCTCCGTAACTAATACTATTAACTATTAACTGTGTATTTCTGTCTTAAATCTCAATAAAAACTTAACCTGTATGTATATGTATGATTTAAGATGCTTGATTCAAAATAATTACGTCTCGAGAAAATTCTTCCGCAGACTAAGTCACTAACTTGACTTCAATAATACAGTCGACTCGAGCAAAGACGTTATTTGCACAGGCGCAGCCGCGTGTCTCAGTTAGTCGTGTTTTCTTAGCCGAGACCAAGACAACGTGTGCACTTATGTCCTTACAATTCAGGTTATTTCTTTTTTAAGCTGTGTTAAACGTTGTTTAAACTAAAATTTATTTAACGCACTTCAAGACATGGAGGTTATCTCAATTAGACTGTGTGTTTTTTTTTTGTCTGGTTGTTATCGTCTATCTCCGGCAAATTATTGTGGATAGGTTTAAAAAAAAACATTGTAAAACGTTCAATAGGATACCCTAAGGTGCCACATAGTTGGTTTTATATAAATTTTATTGAAGTAGAGTTATTAGAAGTAGTGTAATCAAGTAGTAAATACGCATATTAAATTTTTATTTTTTTATTGGAGTTGTAAACTTTTCTCAGAAAATCTGTAAAAGTACACATATACCTAAAGTATACAAGATTTGCTATTTAAATATAGGGCTTGGAATGTTTACAGTACAAATTTTATATAAAAGTTAGTGTCTATTTACAATTCTACGTAAATAAGCTGTAGGCTCTTCGAAACACCCATATTTCGTTATTCACTTCTGTCGCTCGTAACAATTGGATAAAAGTATCTTGAGCAGAAAATGTCCTCACGGTCGGCCCTTCACTTGCAACTTTGGAGGCCCAACGACACTCTACCCCCGAGTACGTTACACCGTTTGAATATTAAAACCTTTGTAGCTTTTTTCATACATAGGTATTAAAGACTCTTAAAAACACAGTTCTTTGGCGCTACTCATCAAAACTGGGTTCAAAGAAAAGTCACTTAATTTTTCCCGTCTTACAATACCCTCCCCCCGCATTACAAAACGTACTTTGTTGTTCTAGGCACAAGGTTGAATTTAAGCTAGGATATTAGTGAACATAAGTTTTCTGATAATATAAGCTTCCGTAGTGCTAAGTGACGGAAAATGAGGTGCGACATTTGGTAGGAGAAGAGTCTGGCGATACAGGCCGTCGTTTGACCCAAATTTTGGCACTCGCCCGTCACTTTGCCGTTTTAAGAACCCAATTCTGCACTACCATGAAAATGGTATTTAACGGAATTCATTAATCACATAACTCGCTCGTGTGTGGATCGCGCGTTTTAAATAAGTAATGAGTTCTAAATTACTGTTGGGACTGAACGCTGTAGGCATCCAGTGTGTAACATATTGCTAGGAACTAAACTGGGTCGTCGCTTTTTCGAAAAGCTCGTATTTTTAAATGTAGCAAGCTTATACACAAAATGTTTCGCTACTCTGTGATTTTTTATCTACATAGAGATTACGTAGAAACTAGAAAATTAACTTGATATTGAAATATAAACTGTATATTAACTACGAGTAATAATAATTATAAATAATTGAGATAATCTAATATTACTAAACAGTGATCTAATTTGAGATTCAATAACAATTATATTTACTAAAGTAGGATTAATAAAATGAATATTAGATATTATAATAACAACTAACAATTATTGTAACCCAACCAATCCACTTAAGAGTTATTACATAAATAAAACGACTTTATTTTTTTTGTAGAGTATATTTACCCTTATTTTCGTGAAAGGCTTGCTCGATGTTATTATAACCTGAATATTTTAACATATCTGCTAATATATAATATATGCTGGATGTCAAATAAATGTTTTGTTTAATTAGTGATGTGTATTATACAAATCCCCTTGTGGGAAAAGCGGGTACAGTTTGTACACCTTTGGTAAACTGTTATAGAAATAGATATGTACATTATATAACTTCTTACCTATTAATGTGTTTAGTCAAACGAGAATATTTTTCATTTGGAACCACATACATGGGATTGTTAAGTTTTCACTTAAAATTTTCAACAAGGCTTCATCGAACTTTAAAAGCAGCTTTAACCTTTAATATTGAATACCCATCGCTAATTATATCCCACATTACTGTTACTAAATTAAATCTCCTACCCATTGTTATAAATACAAAACAATTGTTTACACAAGAACATTAATAATATCTCCAAAGATATTTTCTTTTGTTTTGTCTCGCGAAAAAAAACGTTTGTTATTTTTGGCTCTGATGTGTAATTAATTACGACTTCCTTCACAAGATTCAATAGTTACATAAAGTTAAATGAATATAGAGCTTAACATGTGAATCGTAGAGATTAAATTCGCTAGGGGATTTTGAGAAATACCTCTTGAGAAAATCTAGGCAGAGAGCACGCTAGTGCTGTTGCTTAGACACGCAATCTGAAAGATTAATGAAGCCTGTCCAAGACCCCTAAATATACAATGTCGTATATTAAATGAAATCTATGACATATAGTGTGAGAACAAGAAGCTTAATGAGTACAGTGTAATTAAAAGCATATTGATTATTTTTGACCCGGTAAATGTTGAACGCTGTTTCTGACTCTCCAACTATGAAAAGTAAAAATAAAATATGTAGATAGCTTGACACAAGTGTTTGAAATCTGTTTCCAATAACTATCGTGATTTGTCTGGTTATTAAAAGTGCTTTTTAAGTTTAATTAAAAAATTTATAAATCTGTAATGTCGTTTGAAGAAAAATACTTTATTTGAAATGAAACAGCTTTTACAGATTTTATACTTTATTATTTTATTGTTAGAAAAATATTTTGCTATTATGTATCAATGAGTAACACAACTTTTAACTACTCCATGCACCAACTTAAGTTATAATACTCCTTCATAGCTAAGAAAATTCCATACCTAACTCTTTATCGATATGCAAACCAATATTTATAATTCCCGTCCTTGCGATCACAATGACATTTTCTTTTATGTTTTACGCTAATGACATGCTAACATATGCGGTTTATTATCGAACGTTTCGTCGGAATTTGTCGTAGTTAGTGGTTCGTTCTTATTTGTTCGTCCAGTTAGTACATACTCACTAAATGTACTCCGACTGGGTGTTACGTCGCCTCGACCAAGCTTTGAAGTAGTCTGTTTCTTTGCCTCCAGACTTTACAGCCAATTTGTCACCATTTTACGTCATCAAATTGATAAGTGCTATTCTCTTTTATAGTAGCTCTAAACACTTTGCCATGACAACTAATTGAAAGTAGGTTATAATAATTTTCATAACATGAATCCCAAATTTCATTTGAGTAAGTAGGTATGTTCGAATATATTGAATGTATTTCGTAATTAAATAATTTACTAATATGTTTTCAAACATTCAAGCTTATGTAGTTACCAAAATAATTTAGCTAAATTGAATTCTATTGAAATTGACGGACCTTTGAACGGCCAGAGAATTTAATAAATCAAATAACGTAAGATGAAACAAGGAAATGAGGTCTGATATAAAAACAAGATGGCTGAAGTACACTTTGATGGTACCTTCATGCTTTTATGGAACACGTCACGAATACGTGGGAAAAATCTAAAATTTAAGTGTCGCTCGGTCCCCAAGGCTTCCATCGCTGCTTTAGAGCCGTAGAGCTGGTATTTGATCTGGCAACCAGCCAGCAATATGCCTAGCGACCAAAAAACTATGCAGCTAACCTACCTTCACAATTTTTATAACCTAGATACTCTATAAACATTTTCATGATACAGCGTTACTTAATCTTCAGTCTGTGACTTCGAAATATTTAGAAGCTTAACTTTGAAGCTTTTATTATCCAAAGGGTTTATAAGGTACACAACTTTGAGCATAATATCTACATTTAAAACGGCCGAGTTTCCCTAAACTTGTGAATTACGTTAGCATGTAATTTTAATCATCATAATAAGCCTCCTTTAAACATATTCACGACATTTGACGGGCCTGTTGGTCTAGTGGTTAGTGACCCTGACTGCTATACCGGAGGTCGTGGGTTCGATTCCCACCCAGGACAAATGTTTGTGTGATGAGCACGATCATTTGTTCTGGTTGTCTGGGTGTAATTTATCTATAATATGTATGTATTTAGAAATATATAAGTATGTTTATCAGTTGTCTGGTTACCATAACACAAGCTCTGCTTAGCTTGGGATCAGATAACCGTGTGTGAGCTGTCCCGGAATATTATTATTATTATTATTATTATATGTTTTCTGTGTTACAAGAAAGGTCACGGGTATCTTGCTTCACTTATGGCCTTATATTGAAGCGTCAATCAGTTTAAAGTCGCGTTATTCAATTTGGTGGGTCTCCTGCTGTCCCTATCACTTTAGGATGTGTAGTAGCGACAGAAAGACTTTTAGGAAAACATTAGAGTTCATTAGAATTTCAGTATTCAGGGTTTAGGTACTATGTAGGAGCATGGCGTGTACCGTTATCGTAATCAATAGATTTACTTTGAAAATCCTGAAATATTAATTATAATAGTGGCGGACCTGTTGGTCTAGTGGTTAGTGACCCTGACTACTATACCGGAGGTCATGGGTTCCACCCAGGACAAATGTTGTGTGATGAGCATGATCATTTGTTCTGTGTATGGGTGTAATTTATCTACCTATAATATTTATGTATTTATAAATATTTAAGTATGTTCATCAGTGGTCTGGTTACTATAACACAAGCTCTGCTTAGCTTGGGATCAGATGACCGTGTGTGAGTTGTCCCGGAATATTATTATTATACTAGTTAGTTCATTGGTTAAACAGCTAAAAAATATGTTTTCTGTGGTTATAGTTTTGCGCGACGATTACCATGCGATATAAAAGCTTACCCATAAAGAACTGAGAAATACTAATTAGTGGCATGATCGCAAACACGCCTTTAAAGGTAAATAAAGTATTGATTTCTTTACAAAATTTATAGGTTTTGTGGGTTGAAATATTCAGGTACTCGTAATATCTTAGGTTATACGTTAAACGAAAACAACCTGTACATTACGTTTGACTTTTTTATGTTGGACCCAATTTGTTTAAGTTCAGAGAACTATATACAACTGACATGAACATGAACCTTTCTGGCTAAAGAAAAGTATTATAATTTTCTTCACCTTTACACTAAGACACTTAACCAAACTCTTTTTTTATCACGCCGACTGTATGTGTGCAAACACGCGTGTATGAATGGACACAGGAATCTGAGGGACATTTGTTTACGACACTCATAGAGACACTTACTTTTTCAACACAAAAATTAGATAATCAACTGCCAAACCTTATATTAAGCATTCAGAAACAGATTAAAGTTAAGTAGCTTTTCAGAATTTTGGACTGAAATGTCATAATGTAGACTGAGTTTTCCATCTCTGATACGATTTTCATGTGTCTGCTGGATATTCGTGATGATATAATGGGTAGGTTTAATATTCGTTAAAACAATGCGGCTCATTTAATAAGCTCATTGGCCCAATTTAAATAACGACAATGAATTTATCCATAATTTATTTGTTTCAAATTGTTTTTGTGTAAAACATTTTGTGGTCACAGTATAATATGTTGAATTTCCCGCGGTAATCTGTATTTTAATTAAATTTAAGTTGAATTAACTTATCGGAAATTAAAGCGATTTATATTTATAGTTTGTTTGATCATTGATTTAACACGAAATTCATACCTCATAATGCCTTTCATTATATTGGCATACATTGTTGGTATTCTATTATTACTGAAATATGTTGAAAATTATTAAATAGCAACAACCAATGATATCTAATACATCTACCTACTGTCTTACCTCATCTTACCTAGGTTAATAGAAAACATCGCAGATGAGTTTATTGACATATGCTTTTATTGCTAAATACATAAGGTGTATTTTAATTATTTGCTCTCCCACTGATGTTTGTTTCACCGTACAAGAATGACCTATTGGTTGTAATCTGTAGCAGGTGATACGAATGAGCTCGTAAGTTGACACACAACATATACATACATACGCACATACAAACACATACACTATATTGACCAAATGTTCTGTATTTTACGGAACGTCCCCATTTTCAGCAGGAATTTGATCGTGTCTCCTAATTTGGAACTAACACGATACCGTGCGGGAATATTTCGGACGAAATTAATATGTAGCTTCATATTAACATCGTCGAAACAAAGTAAGAATGTAATAAGCTTGTATACTTTACAGGTTTTTGAGCTAATTGGGTAAATTAAACCATAATGTGGCTTAATATTTGTATAACATGTTTGTAATTATTTCTTTTTCATAAATATACTAAATGTGCCTACACTCCTCTTGCTTTTGTCTCAAGGCAAGTAACGTGGTGTTTAGTACCCTATGCATGTCTTCGAAAATTGATCTATGAAATTCAAAAAGATTTTCTCAAATTCATCAGATACTTTCAGAGGATACCGCGTACAAACATAAAAAAAAAACTTTTAACTTAATTACAATGTTAGTATAACTTAAAATTGGTGCCTTTAAAGCTGTAGCCGTCTTCGACTTAGGCCTAATGTGTAACTATTTGTTAAATGTTAAAAACGCTATATTCCAACTGCTTAGAGACACATTAACAGCTTCATGGACCGATTACTTGGATATCCAATACGAAATCTCAATTAATTTCGAATAATCCTGTACCTACAAGACCGTGACACCTCTACTGATTGTGTTAGGCTAGAACCCTATAAAATACACACACATTTACAATCATAAATACAAACACGAATACGCACATACGAGACTTGTCTTATGTACACTAACACACACATCCACCCGCACAGAGATTAACACATACAAAAACACACTCACACATTAGCATGTAGATATGTGTATATACACATGGTACTGTGCGGTTGCAATTTGCGTTAGCAAGGAACCGACCATAAAGTAATGCGAGGTGATAGCGCAATGTATTGTTGCTATTTCACTATTAAATCTTGGATCTTTATCGATGTTAATTTGCTTTTGCATTAACCCATCCCACCATAAAACCTTTAGTTTATCATTATCTATTTATATGAGTACGATTTAATGCTCGATAAAGTGATCTGTTTTGCTTGCTGCTATCGAGTACTTAGTTATTTCTTATTAAGTAGACGCTGATTCTATGTTATGGTAAAAGATAATTTTTCTTTTATGCTACGTTTTAGCCTATATACTTTTTTGTTATTTCAAATTACTTGTTTACTTCGTTGACTCAATATGCAGCTTGGACTGCCATGAGCGACCTCCACTAATTTATCTTTACTCTGTTACTTTTTACTATATTGAATTAAAATATCATAAATTGACTTAATCATTTTGCTTTACATTTTATCATAAACAATAAAATTTGTGTTCTTCAGTGTAAATATAAAACTACTATTTTGGTATTGGGATAATAATACAATACTTGGATTGTCTGAGTAGGAGTCGCGAAAGGTATAATTATCCGGGTTAATTGTGACAGCTAGAACCACAATCAACCCTTTGGGCAATAAATAAATAATACTAAGAAGACCAAAAGTTTCAATATTATTGGTCCTAATTATTGGAAATAGGTACATACTTTATTTAATTCAATTTTGGTACAAGAGAACATAAAGTAGCTCAGTATTCTCAGTAACAAAAAACCTAACAAAACCTTTTTGCTGTTCTACGATAATCTGAGTAAGAACAAAAACTAGTCGAAGAACTTACTAATTAGCGTACAACACGTTCCTTTTAACAAGTTAATCTTAACAATAAGCTAAGCTCGGGACGAGAAAACTTTGCTACATTATTATGCAAGCGGGGTAAACAACATTTATAAATGTAATATCGTCATTGATCTTTTGTAATACTAAGTATAAATACGAACCTTGTTGGGTCCAGTCCTTATTTTTTCATCTGTATGGTTTGGTTCTTATAATTAAGAGAATGTTATACTCGCCTGTAACAATAACAATATAGAGCGGCGAATACCGTTTTTTTAAAGAGTGAGTGACTATTAATTGATCGCAATGCATCCTTACCTCATGTGTTATTCTTCATATTTAAGTATCTGTTTAATTAGAATAGCTAAATTACTAGAATTAACTTTCTGATGTACCATTGAATTCAAGCTGTCAACCTATTCACTATGCCACAATTCACTTCTACAACTAGAGTCAGTAATTTAACGTTTTAAAAGAGCTTGGAAATGCCTATTTGAAATAAAAATATTTTGATTTTGACTTTAATTGCCATTCAGAAAACACTTTGATTCGTGTGAACCTGTAAAACAGTGTCGAATATATTTGCGCCATAGTGCTGACGTAACGTATGTGATCGTCGTAAGCACAGTAAAGTACCCTGGACAGTTTAATTTACTGTCGTTTTAACTGAGAGAGTACTTTTTGGTACGGTCGTATCTCTTTGTGGTACAATTAAAATTAAATAAATGCTGTTCAATTTATCTTAGCCTATGATGTGCTTAGGCTTTGAATCAGAACTATTGTGTATGATTTTTCATATTACGTACTTATATAAATTAAGCCCTTAATTAAGCGAGGCGCATAAAATATAATTGTACTAAGATAAATTAGCGATACGTTAAATTGCTTACCAAAGGCTAGACCACTTGTTAATAAGAGTCTTTATACCCTTCAAGTCTGGGACGATCTTTTTTTAGATTCTCTGTTCTCTGTTTCTGTGTTGAGGCACTTAATTTCATTCTTATACATTTATTTAAACCGTATAAATAATTCATTTATAAGCAAGGCGTTCTGCTAAACCAATCAATCAATATAGCGGTTGTCTACAGGATATAGGCTTCCCCCAAAATTATGCTACATGATATGAAAGATACATTTATTCATCGCAGCATATAATTTGATCATTTTCTGCATCTTGAAATGTAAACAAACAGTCGAGGTCCCAATTAGATTCCTTTGATGTGCCTAACACGAAATAAAATGCTTCCAAATTCAGTTGTCGCGAAACAATTTTCATTAGAGTTCATTACGTGACTGCATTATTAAGAGGGAAAATGACATGCGGTGGCGGTATTACGTAGCTAGCAAAACAATAAAACCGACGAAATTTGCGCAATTATTGCTAACTCCTATTACATATGGCAATATAATTGTGCAACTTTTGCTCCAATTGCTTTGTTCTTGCAAGATACGTAATAAGGCCGGTGGTTGTACCTTCTTTGAACTAAAACTTTTCCATTATGATCAACATGATTGCGAATTCATGGCGACACGTCTTCAATGCGCTTCTTTCATGAACCATAACGCTTTCTTTTTTGAAGGTGTGTAGTGTACTTTTGACCCACATTTTGCTAGAAGTAATTTTGAAAAGAGAGTTCTTTTGTAGAACTGATTTTGGGAATTTATCCAGAAACTGAAAAATAGTTAATTAATCTCATGAGTAGCGACAGTAATTTAGTTATACAGGGTGTTAAGAAACCCCTGTCCGACCCGAAAGGGTCATAGAGGGTTCACAATCACATGCCCAAATAAAATATCAAATTTGGAAAATTCATGACAGAAACAATAATAATGGATTTTGAAATAACCATTTTTTGCCCCGAAATTCCCTAAATTTGAGAATAAAACAAAAACTACAACACCAATTTCGTCGGTTTTTTTGGAGGCCTTTTGTTTGGTAATTAGGTATCATCTGTGACAACGCCGACACTCTCTCTCGACTTTTGAGAATTTTTTTTCACATTTTTGTAATCAGATATCGATACCTAACAACACCTTAACGGATCGGACAGGGGTTTCTTAACACCCTGTATACACAGTAACTACCTGAATGTATAACTGAAGGATTCTCTGGTACACAAAATATTTGTATTGTTAATCCTTATTAAAATATTAGTAAAACCATAACGGGCTGCGGAATTATTTTAGCTAAAGCATCTCTTTAGAAATGAACAGTTATCAACCACCTGTTACAAGTATAACTTAATACCCTAATTTCCTTTATAATGTTGTGATGGCTTCAAAGCACGTTGTTTTGTTCATACGCCATTTTCTTTTATCTTTAGGGTAAGCTGAACTAGTCTTTGATGATCTGAACTAATCTGAAGTCGGTTAAACCACCTGTCATTCTACTAAGCTGTCACCTACAGAGTACTTATAGGGTAACTTCTTTTTTTTTAATTACATCTATTCGGTTTAGCAAAGAGGTTTCATGTAATGTGTGATTGTTAAACACAATATTCGAAAATCAAAATTCAGAAGCGTAACTGACAGGTTGCTTTTTCGTTTTTTTTAATCAATGACTTATTTGGTAATTTAAGTTTGAGTATTTATCCAGCCCATAGATAATATACTATACTCTAGGTAATCCAGCCAGTCTGGTTACTTACTACATTTCTTTCACCATGTATTGATACAGTTGAGTTGAGTCACAGTAGCTGTATACACTGGTGTGATAGGGGTTAGTCCGTTGCTTCTTTTTCTTACAAGACGTGAAAGGAGAGTGAAAGGACTTTTATTTTTTCTTTTGAAGAGCATTCTGTGTCAGTTAACTTTGAGTAAATTACTTTTGTGCTGACAACGATTTAGCTATTATAGCTTTCATTACATTTTAACGATTTTGGTATTATTTCCAAAAACCTTATTTGGTCTTCTTTTATTATTGCAAATGAATGAGATAACTTGATTTCTCTTTCGTTCCATGTAACTGAATAAGAAAACATGTTAAACATAGAGCTGAGCTAACAATCAGAGAACAAATTGGAAACTCGCATCAACTTGCGAACATTGTTATTGCCTACTTTGATGTTAGTGTTAAAAACTAATTTGGCCAGAGGCGAGGGTGAGGTCGGACTATCGCAAGTCAGATAATGTTTACTTAAGGCCAAGTTACCCCGCCCAGATAGTGCCTATCTCGGAGGATTCTCGAACAAAAACAACGCCCGGGGGCGTTTATTGTTACAAGCCCGTTCATTATACATAGTTATCTCTACTTTGTTATATTAATTTCGTGTTGCGGTTTTTGGGCCAAAGCGGAGCAGTTTAATGTTAATGCTCCATTATATTTAAGGTTATTTAACGCTGGTGTTCCTTCTTGTTCAGGAGATTAGTGTATTAGTGAGTACTTGTTTATGTTTGCCGTTAATTAGGAGTTTCTGTGAACTGCGAACTGCTTAATACTTAGTTTGATGGCGGTGCTCGGCCTTCGTGGAAAATATCATGAATTTTACAACAAAATTTGTACCAACTCAGTAAATTTTAAATTATTTTGTTTAAATTGTAACTAGGTATCTAAATTATTCTATCCAGTCGTCGGGACGTTCTATTTATAGTCACAGTTTGCAACAGAATATTGCCAGCAAACACGTCATCAAACTGCGGTACTATAAATCTATACAAAAGCCGTCACAATGGCATTTCAATTAAACAAACAAGATAAGTGTGCATCCGTGACAGACAATTATTAGTGCTAACAAACGATACGGCAGAGCAAACAGATTTCCGTACATCCATCAAGGCACTAGCAATATGGCGTGTCGATACATACGGCATTCATTTGATACGCGGTTCACTGTTTGTCTCTAATTTATCGGGCGAACATTCGTACAAACAATCCGAGACATGTAATGCCAGCCATCTGTATGGTATGCTCAAATCCCTGCACGCTATATTGATATTAATTGGACGACACAGAAACCGCTTGGATGCTACGAATAACGAATTAATAAAGCCCGCTCTCGATTGTAGGAATTCCTTTTGTTAGTTTGTGACACACGCGTCCAATAAATCCTAATGAATGACGTTTATGGAGCTCTTTGATATAATTCACCTGATCTAATTGAATATTTTTGAATAATGTTGTTTTACGCCTTATATAATGTTCTGAAATTCAAATGAGCTGATTACACTCCTGCTTGAGTTCCTAAGAATTAATCGATAAGTACTTGAACTTAAAATCGCCGTCTGATGTTTTATAAGTGGTGTAATTTTCTCTAACAATCGCGCGAAGTGGTTTTAAGTCTATATTAAGAGTTCTGCAATAGTAGTAGTTCAGTAAATAATTAAAGTCTGGGTACTAAATTATGTATAGATTGAGGTCTCCGCAAAACTTTTTCATTGAAGAATCTTAGAATTTTTGTAATAGCGACTTTGAACTCAATGGCTTCTTAATGCGATAGCGACGAGCAAGTACTTAACGTTTGTGACTCGACTCTGTAATTTCAATTCAAATATTCTAGAAAACTCTTTGAGTTAAGTAAAGTCTTGGCACTTTTACGACATCACTTACCTGTTAGAACCATATTACTTGCTTTTTCTTTTGTAAAATTATTGCATGCGTGTTGTGGGCATATAAGAGCTATGTAATATGCGAAACCTTTGGTCGTTAGTGCCTCAATAAAGCATCGTTTAACAAGCAGCTGTATACTGCACATATTCCAAACAAAGGGTGTGTATGTATGCTCTGTTTTTTATTTTTATTGGCAATTAAACAATTAACCCGTCGAGAGGTATAAAAGAACCGTGGCTCCCCACTGTGCGGGGCGAAATTTTATACTCATTGAAGGCGTATTGTGGTGAATTTTTTGGGATTGTTCTCGGTTCGCGAGATGAAAGCTTTTGGAACCGTGAATAAGCAATCCCACAATATATAATAAAAATAAGGAAGTCTCACAGCTGGGTACTGAGCGTATAGGTAAATTAGGTCGTGTTTGCTTATTTGAATGCACTGTATATACCTATATGTGTATGTATGTATGCTTCTAGTTAGATTCGAGTAGTGAACATCAAAAGCAGAGCAATAGCGCATGATATGATAAGTCTAAAAGATAAATTCTGTAAATAATACGGTAATTAGATTATAATAATTTAGTGTTTATTTAAATCGTAGGCAGTTTTACGTCTAGGCTATGAAACTTCACATGTATTAAAGGACTATTAGTTTAAAGTTAAATAAAAATCACAGACATTTTGTAATTTATTTAATAAAAATCTCTTTTGACTTGAACACGATCACTAAATTACAGACAATTAAAGAAATATTATTTCATGTAACATTGAGATTATTTTACGTCGTATCAGTCGAGCTTAGAATAATAATAGTTACAAGACAGACTCCTTCACTGACTGATAAAAAGAAAATATACATTATCACTACCTATGTACATTGCTCTGGTGTTATGAAATTGTCATAAATAAAAATATTTTTCACTCTGCGCCGAACATTTAATAGTACTATTAACATTAATATAATTACTGTTTAAACATGTTATCTGTATCAGCATATATGGGAACGTTTACTACTTAACACCAATAATTTAAACAAGTAACATTAAAATTGTAAATCGGTACACATTACGAAATCATTAACAATTATTGACGGCATATGGCGTAGAGTGAAAGCAGATTTTATTTATGTTTGTGATCAGCACGTATAGTAATTCCCATATGTCAAATCTGTACATGTAAAGCCGGAGCTCTATTTGAGGCCGGCTCGAGTTAAGCGACCGTCGCGCGTACAAACGACTCATGCCGCGGTACGCAAATGTATCAGCGGCTTAATACCAAAATACTACTATAAAGGCATGTATTTCAACACCATTATACCATGCGATATTACATACCCACAATAAATACAAAACAAATTCGATATTTGACATATTTTTTTTCAATTTCATATAAAGTGACATTGACACTCAAGTACGACGATTGCATATAAAAGCATTACGACTGTGACTGTATACGTACATTTATACCTATTTACATAAATTATAAACAAAGTAGTGCACCATGTTTTTCGCATGTATTTACAAATATACAACTATGTACTAACAATTATTAACAGTATTTTTACCGAATGTGATTAACGTTTAAAACATTTATGAAACAAAATTTTACACGTTATTATATTTATGTTGAAAATAAATAGATTATTGGACCTTACAATTTTTGTAGCTCGGCTCATGAAATCGTATTTACACGACAACGTTTTGTAATGAAAATATTGAAAGATGTTACAGTAATTTTATGTAAAGCACCATATTTTGGGCAAAAATCTGTAGCATTTTAGAATAAATTTCACTTAAGTTGAATTACATTATGTACTACCAAATACTTGTGATATAGAAAATGTCGCAGATAAACTCCAAATTGGTAGACAAAATTAAAATATTAGCTAACATGGCAGCTTCATATCATGTACAAAATCAGATTCTTCAACTTTGTCAGCCTTTTCATGTACCTATTAACTACTAAAAATTGATAAGTAACAACAACGTAGTCATTACGTTTCTATGAAACGATCGTTATAACAATACAAATAATTAATTTAGGCTTTTCTATCACTTCAACGTATACTCTCCCCGTTTCTCCTACAGTAGTATGTCAATGTCTGGTCACTATATTTACACTGGGTACACCTTCGTACAGTTTGTCTTTGAGACTTGCTGAGGTGTCGACAACTTAATGGTAGCTATTGTTGAAGTAAAATGGAATGTTTCTTTAAACGTTTCATGTAACACAATAGATGTTCGTGACGCGAGTTCCCTGTCGAACTACGTCACTGGTTTCTGGTCTACCGGTGCCCTGCGGTGTTGAGGAGTCCTTCTGAGGAGTTGGAGGCGGGAATGCCGAGGGGGACTGGCCCCTCAGCTCTGTGCTAGGGAATCCAGCGGCACCACCAGTTTTCCGTTGGAGTAGCTGCAACAAGGAAACTTTATTAAAATTACAAGAAAATTCAAACAACATTTTGATGTTAGTTTGTTAAAAAAGATGAGAACTAATTGCTGTCAATAATTAGTTAATTAATGTTCATTAGTCAAGGAATGAAGAGTGAGGGACAGTTTCCACGGGCGGGTGTCTCACCGTGCCACGAAACAATTCATCGTGACGGTACGCAGCGTGCCCGCTGCGAGACGAAACGTTTATGCCGCGTGTGAACGACGACTAAGAGCCATCACACCTCCGACAAATGGACAAAACTCGATTAAAACAATCCTTAAACCTAACAGTCTCTGGCAACCTGTTGCAAGTGCGCAGTAAAGCTCCGCTAGTCTACGTTCCAAAGTGATATCTAGCCCGAAACATCGCAAGACACTCGCCGTTGGACATAGTCCCTATGTAATAAGTAGTATAATTAACCTGTACGGTATAGTGGCTGTTCTGGATTTAGCTCTGCTTGGCCTAACCGCGTCATCTGCAACCAAGACATTTCAATGTGAACGGTTTTAAATTGTATATTCTTATTTTTAATGAACGTTTGTCTTGGCGGATTAAACGGAAACTTTCCGCTTGTTCATAGTTTATATCGTATCGACGAGGTTTAATTAAGTGGTAGCGCACGCTATTGTCTCGGCTCTTGCGGAACAATACTTATCTTAAGTCGAAGTTAGCAGAAGTAATACCTGCGATACCTTAATGAGGGAACTTTGTATCGACTTCGTTAATCGTTTCTGACCTGGCCGATTCGATCTGCTGTACCTTTATAATTTTAAGTAGTTTTGTTTGTATAAAATAAGATTGTTAAGTAAATGTATGACTGTGCTGTGTAGGTTGTGATATAAAAGTAAAAATAAAATTGAATTTATTGTGAAAATCTCATTAAGAGATAAAGTTTAAAATGGACGCGCACTTGCCAATTTTAGAATCTAGGTAATTGTTATTAGTTGAAAGTATATTAATCGAATGTTAGTAAATGTCCAGCTAATTATATGAGAAAGCCAGTGTTCTATCTGCCAGCAAAGTGACATGTGTGTGGCGGAGAGCCTTACCATGGAGCGGCTAACATCGCTGTGAGAGGCACGCATCGCATTTGACGGGCTCGGCACGCCGCTTGCCCTGAGAGCCCTGCGAGCCGGACTTACGCCGGAAAGTGTACCTAACGAGCAGACCTGCAATGCAAAACGCCGCACCGTTAACAAAACAAACAACTAAACCAAAATGAAAACAACAAACATAGAGCCACGCGCGCGCGTCCATCTGAAAAACGCCTAAGGGCGGACGAAAGCGGGCCAAATAAAAAAAGGAATGATCCTCTCAGGGTTTTCATGACTTGATACCGTTAGTATTCATTCAGTTCGTTCGTTTTATGGCAGAATGAAACTCTATACTTTAAGCATTCTGTCTGGATTTATGACTTATATATACTACGTTGTGTATCGTGATACTTCCTAAGTGGCGACGACGAATGTTTAGAGTATGTGCTTTATGTTTTTAGTTTAGTTTGAGCTAAATACAGAAGTATAAACTTATTGCGTATTGAAACAATAAAAAAAATTAGATAAAACAGCTATGTACTGCATGCATGAAGAAAGATTGAAAAAAGTTTGAGTGTTCAAAATATAGTAAACTTACCAGTAAGCCCGGCTTTGTTGATGCTGTTGGAACTAGAAAATCCAGATATCTTCTTCCAAGCCTTCTTGTTCCAAAAGCCGCTTGTTTTAGCGTCGCCGCAACTGGAGCTGCGCGGTGATGGGACATCTTTGGGGCATCGTAGGCCACATTCCTCAGCACCTAGAATTCGTACCCCTGCACCTCGCGTGCCATAAGCTACTGCGGGTAAATGCGGCACTGATCCCGTCGGTTTACGACGCAGACTCCCCACGTAACTAGCACCGCTACTGCTGCCGCTAAACCCGCTGTCTAAGTCTGGTGGATTACAACTTGCCGGTGAAAGTAGCTCATCCGTCGGTCCAACGCGCAATAATTCCTCTATATTGTCTCTGTCTTCTGCTCGCTCCGAATCTGGGGATTCACATTCTGGCATAAGCATTGCCTCTACGCTAAGATTTAACTCTCCCAGAATTCGTTTGTGCCTTGATTCTACTCGACGGACTTCCTCTTCGACTACACTTCTATCTAAAGAGACTAGTGACTGTCGCGGTGCATATCGGTGTTTAGGACAGGTCCTAGATCCATCTGTTATTTCTTCATATATGTTTTCTTCGGTGCCATACCTTGTAACATAATTATGACGCGATGACCGGTCTCGAGGAATGCCACCCCTTCCACGTTGACGGTTTACCTTTCTAGATGATGAAGGCATGGATAAGTGGTGGTCGTAATAAGCATACGAATAGTCCACTGGTTCAAATCGCTCCATCGTAGCTGCGATGTTGCTCCTATTCCATGTCTGCGGTGGTGGCTCCCGCGATAAATTGACAGCCGCTAGTCTCGCTGGCAGTATTTCATCCAGGTCTCTAGCACATCGCTCATCAAGTGACTGGGCACCATCGTCTTCTTCCCGCCTATGTTTTCTGTGCGGCCGACGAGATGTCTGTGAGCGTGCGTGCGCTCTGTCACAGTCCGATCCATGGCCATGATTGTAATCGGGTGTATGACTACGATTATAATCGATTGGCCTATGTTTGCAATCTAAGGTATGGTGATAATCCGGTGTATGCCTCAGACTATAACTAGAGTTGCCTTCATAGTCTGACCGGTCATACGAGGGGCTATCATCAGCGTTGCTAGTATGAGGATGTGGGCAATCGGCTGCAATGCCAGATTCCGAAGAAGGATAGTCGTGGACTTCTGCCGTGGTGAGCACACGGTCGTCGGGCCGCGCCGGTTCTGACGTAGCGTGTCGGTGGTGGGGGCGGGGACGAGTGGTTTCGCGACAGCTGGCGAACGTCCTCTGAAGAGTTGGAGGGTGTGGAAACCTTCCACAACGACTGTCGTACACCGCCTGCCCGGGCTCGTCGGGGCTTGGCGGCGCGCTTCGTGATTCCATGGCTCATCGTCTCATATCCAATTAGTACCTGTAAAAAAATAAACATTGTTATTATTTGACGGTACATTTGATATAAATATGAAATATTTTCTTTTTAATAAAAGTCACGGACCGACACCGGCGGCGGGGCCGAGGGCAATGAATCCAAAATTACGTGCAGCGTGATAAGGGTAGGGTAAGTGACGATCAACACAGCAGCCGACGTCGATATATCATCATCAGTCGCCGGGTAATAAATCGGGGACTTTGTGCCGTATTTACATTTTATATGGCGGATTTTTAGAAGCTTTGTTGCTTAGTGATATGTGACGTAAAATATCTGCTTTATTATATTTAAGATAGATCGTGTGTCGCGTATTTTATAGAATATATAAAAGTTGTCAGTCGAAAATAGAGTTAAAAGTTTCATAGGGTACTATTTTCCTTTGATAGGTAAATTGATTGCAGTTAGACGAATTAAAATAAATCAAATTAGATTGCTGTCACAACCAGATGTTGATCTTTTTAATAAAATTAAAATACTGTATGCCTTTTTATGTTTAAAATATTAATAACACTGTTTATGATTTGGCAGTGCCATACATTACGACGAGTATCTACTATCATAACGAAATTCAAAATCAACATTTTTATAGCGTCTCGGTCGGATGTTATTGCACGAATTCCAGACCAATTTATTACCATAACGATAAGTGTCCCTGAACTAGTGGCAAGGGCGGGCGTCGGGACGCGGTACCCTCGGTTGCCATGGCAACGCGGCCCCGCGGTTTATCGCGTCGCTTCCGCCCGATATTCCTTGCATCTAAATCATCATCAGTGTTGGGAAGCGGATCGTAAAGAGCCCGTTGACCGACCGTCCGCTATAATTTGTTAGGCTTGCCTCGTATCACAAGGGATCTTTGGGCCGCCTCTATTGCGTAAATGTCGTCCTATGGCCTAACTTTCCTTCTGTCGCAATATTTGAGGTGCTTTTGTTTTTTCGCAACCTGAATTGTTTCAACAACAAAACACCAACAACGACAAATACGCTTAGACTGGTACTCGCATTTTGGTGATAAGAATCAATAAACTAGTGAGTTTATTGATTATTTCACAGAATAATAATATCATAAATTACGATCAAAGTGGAATAAATTCTGTAACGAAACGATACTCGTATATTTCCATTGCGTTCTCATACGTCACATGATAGAAGCACAAAACTTTTCGCTCCCCTTTCTGCTCCCCTTGTACTAAAGCTTAAGAATATATTACGTTTTGTGAGGGTTAAAAAATCATGCAATGTATAATAGTGTCGTAATTGCAATGAAATTTATTATAACGCGGTATTAGTGACACTAATTGCTGACATTATTTTAAGGGATTAAAATTGTGCATTAACATTTTTATGTTATGCATTAACTGCATGACTGTTTTTTTAGAGGGAACGAGCTCACAAACTCGTTATTTAAATATGAATTATTGTTGTTTTATAGGCAATACGTAGAAACTAGCTACTTAAGAAATATTTGTGGTTTGAAATGAGTTTGGTTTAGCTAAAGGTTAGTGCATTTTAGTTTTTCTAATCTCCGAAGTTCATATACCAACATGACTTTTGTAAAACATACCGGTTTTATTTGTTTTGAGAAAAAAAAAAAAAACATTTTAACTGAAACCTATTTAATATGTTTAATGTGAACTTATATAATTTGAAAACTGGATAATTCTAAAACAAGACCGCCATTACAAATCGAATTCTAACGTTATTACATGTGCGACACATTCGATATTAAAATCGAATAAGCACTAGTATTCTACAATTCTACGGCATCACATCATCCATCATGGGGCGATAAAATAATAAGAGTTTTCATTTTCTATGCACCCCACGCCGTCATTATAAATAATAGGTTTTTTGTACCGTGGACACATGTGGTCTGTAGTCACCGTAATAATTGGTAACAGACATTTTCTTTTTAGATTGGACGACGTTATGTAGCGTTGACAAATTGTCAATTGAATTACTTTCAGGAATGTTTGTTTATTCGTTTGTAAAAGTGATTAGTTTTGTCTATGTGTGAGTTTTTAAATTACTTTTATCTTCTTAGTGGTGTTTTTGTAGAAACAAAGTAATTGTAAATTACATTAGACGAAAGTAGAAACATACAACTTTATACAGGTGAAAAGAAATTGCAATCTAGTCCGAGTTGTATTCCCACAATTATCTAAGTAGGTACATTTTCAGTGTAATTTATCTTTAAGAAGTTTCCATGAACAGTCAGTACTTCGCACCAATTATTTATGTATCAAGTGCTGTGAATGTGTTCGGTGACTCAATAGGTGGCCGACCTAATAAAAGCTTGTCACGTTTTAATTTGTCACTTGTAAATTACAGCCTATGATTGACCCGTGGGTTGTGCCGACGGGAGCTTGTAAATTCAAATATTATTTAACAAAAGAACGGAAAATTACAACAAGAATTCAATCTTGTTGTAATTTATTTACATTCTTTATGAAAGAAACCTTTTCTGTAAACTCTTATTTTAAAAGAATTATATTTTTTTGTCAATTTACCTATTTAGACATACATATGTATTTTATATTTTGTAACATATTGTTATTTGTATAAAAATAATTTGATTAAAAATAAAAAACGCGTAACTGTTCTACGTTTGATAACGGATTTTGGCTATTTAAGTTAAAAACTGGTATCATTATTTAGATTGGGCCATGTGTCAGATTAACTCGTTCGAGGTCCAGTTTTTGGTTCAAAAGTTGTTTTAAATGTATCAAAGATGTTACGATAAGATATGAACATATGTATTTACACACACTACATACTTTTACACTAGTTGCCTTGTTGTGTTCTATTTTGTAAAATAGATAGGACACGTTTTGCGATAAGACGGAATTTTAGGGTTTGATGTTTTGTTAGACATTCTTTATTTATTTTATTAAAAGGGAATGAAAAATAGAAAAACAACTGGTTTTTCTTTCAATGTTGTCCATGAAAATAATTGCGTTTTATAAAGCATTCAATATCTATAAAATCGACTGATAAAAATAATTTCAAATTGATAATACAATTAGGACCTAAGAAATTTAGTTGTTTGCGATATGCTATGCAATGCGATAAGATAAGCAAACAAAAAACTAATAATTTTTAGTGCAGAAAACACTAACAATAATTTGAAAATTAGTTATTATACTTATGACAGACCTTTAAAAGTACCTTTCAATAAAATAGTATCTTTGTCGTATATTTAAAGTGTTGAACTACCTTTCAGAAACGCTGGCGGTTTAATTTTTTATGATTGTACATACACTGATTAATTAATTTGAAAGAGTACTATTTTCATTAAATAAAGATTCGTAGTTCACCTTCTATTAATCTACACTACTCTGTGACCTTGTTATTGAGACTAAATATTTTAATGATATAGTTTAAAAAGTAACTGAAAAACAATATAAATTTTGCTTTTAGTGGTTTAGCACATAAGTGACTAGGTACCTACTACATGAATTGTAACTAATTCTCGTAACTAACCTATGCTCCGATGTAACAATGCTGGTATGCAGTCGATTGCCTATTACGTAACTGACGCTTATGTTGTTGTACACAATGTTCTAGTCTAGATAATAAACAAGGACCTTTCTGCTATAAATGAATAATAAATATTACATTAGTAGTTTATTTACTGAATAGACCTCTTAATTTTTTAACCAACTTCATAAAGACGGTATTTTTTTTATGTTTGTTACGCGATATCTACGGCAATTGGGGATCGGTTTCAAAAAATATTTTTGTTATTGATAGGGTATAATAATATATTCTGAGAGGTGGTCCCATATAAATTTAATTGATTACGATTCTTTTAATAATTATGTGTTTTTACCCAGTGGTGTTATCAATTATTTAAATTATACGCGCTAACACGATTTCTTTGTCTCAATTGTTGTTTTCTTTCCTGGATACACCACTGGGTCACAAAACCAAAGCAAAATTCACACATTTTGAAAAAAGTTAGGTAACTAGCTAATAAAAGTACAAATACTTTTAAAGGTGCAGATAAAAGAAATCTCGCTCGAAGTACTTAAGAAAAGTATTCGTTTTAGTAATTAAAAGAACTCATTTAAAACTAACGTCATTATCTAAAGTTAAAAGTGGGAAATAAAAGTGGATTCTATAATTTTACCTTCAGCTTTCATTACAGCGTAAGAGCAATTAAAACTAATCACTCGTAAAAGACGACTTAAAATAAATGTAAGAAATCTGGATGATGAATAAATCAATAAATTCAGATTGTAACGGTCCATTTCTGAACAACCTTTAACTTATTAAAACTAAGGGATAGGTTCGACCTTATGTAGGTTGGAATGTATAACAACTTTGGAAAGATTGCTGATTTCAAAATGCTGAATAGATAAATTATATCTTAGAATCATCTAGATCAATTCAGCTTTCCGCAAAAAAAAACCGCATCATAATAGGTCTATTTGTTTAGAAGCTATGAGGCCACAGACAGACACTATAAATTAGAAATTCAAGACACATAGGTTAGCATAATTATGTAGATATTACACCTTATTGAAAGGACTGTAAATAGCTTCCACACCTCTATGTGGAACATAAAACAAGTAATTTCATCTACAGAATTACTAGTAACATAAGAACAATTTAGCCCCAACCTTAAATGAATGGAAGTCCTAGAATTCTAAATATAGCTAAATGTACAAAGTTGTACATTTCAACATGTAAAAGACTGCCATTACATTGAACGATGTCGCTCACAGATTTGAATTCGAAATGAGCTGTGCCTTTCGCGACAATTCTGTTTATTTTATGTTCTTTTCTGAGTTACGGAATTCGGGATATAAATAAGTAACAAATGATTAAGTTATAAGCTAAAATGGGGAGAATTTTGTTTCAATATAGGTAATACAATTTAATCATTGAGTCCATAATAGATCATTACTAGAACATATTTAGTACAAATAACAATGATTTCGGTAAGTAAAGTTTATTATATGCATAAAACTACGCGTTATTAAGTTTAATTATCTTTTCTGATTGTCATGACTCGTTCAAATGAGTGCGTATTTTCCCATTCGTAGGTTTGATAGTAACTGAAATGCGGCTAAACTCGCTAAGAAAGCGCAATTAAGATAGTAGGGTTGTGAAGAAACTGTTACTTACAAATGTTATAGTGAACAGTTAATTCCGGTGCCTATCGGCCATTTTATGTGACACTCAACGCAGAACAGTTTAACTGCCATTTGAGGAGATCTTAGCCTTTTATTGCTAAGAAAGTAGTTAATAAAATGTGAGAAAATATCTGTGCAGGACGTAACCATTCACAGTTTATTTGACTTCTAAATTAGTCGGCCGACTTCGTTTAGTTTCTACTTTCTTCAGTTTTCGGGATTAACATTCCTATGTCGGCTTTTTTTTTTACTGAAATATTTACACATCGTTATTGTAAAAAGTAGGTTTAATTGTTCTCAAAACTTTTCTAATTGACACTATTTATTGCCCCCATTTTCTGGCTTTAATTTTTTTACAAAAATAACTATAGTCATATAACCAACTTCTAACAGATTTTCGATGAACAGTAGTAGGTACACTATTAGTATTACTTCTAAGAAGATTAATCTTAAGACTTGTTTACAAAATCAAATTGACGTAATCTTATTGTCTTCAGTTAATTGTTTCTTTAAAATAATCAATATAATCTGCTACACAGGCTAATTAACAAGATCAAGTAGTTTCTCGCAATTTTAGTAACTGCCTCTGATTACTTTAGGAATGAGGTAACTTTAGATAAAATTATATATTCAAGTTAATACTGAGTTCTGAGGTTTACGCGAATGTTAGACATTGAAATAAAACTACTTTTACGGATTTTATCGCAGACTTTTGAGATTCTGCCCGTGACCATGATACCTGCAAAGGTCTCGAAACGTCGGGACTTAAAATCTAAATACAAACCGCGATAAAATCCGTAAAAGTAGTTTTATTTCAAGTTAATACTGTATTTGCCGTCGCTTTTGAAAAATTCAACTATTCAAATAATATCATTATTATAATGAGAATCTGCGAGCGGATGACTTTTTTCTGTATAAATATTTGCATCATCGTGAAACATACACCATACATAGGTCGAAACTGCATTAAACTAAATAGTTTAAGAAAAATAATAAAATATATAAACATTCTTCATTTCAACACATTTATAACTTTGCGGCAATACAAAACGACTGACATCTTGAACTTGTCAACAAAACACAGAACAAGAAACCTCAATATGCTACAAATATATGGGCATATAAATTAACACCATTGTACGTATCTCTGGAAACAAATTTGAATTTGAAATCTACCTCAGAGTAACTAATCGAGCGCGTCAAAAGTTTTAACAGAATTCCTTGTTGACGCTCTCATGATGCTGCGAATCCACGATCCGTCACCGAACGTACCTCGTTAAAATTCAGTAAAGCTAAGAACACATAACGAACGAATAGGCTCACTCCGTCTTAACAATTATCCCTCGGTTTATACTCGCTTTACAACCGAAATTAGGGACGATATGTAAGAAAGTTATTAAATATATTTGTAAACGAAATTGAGCGTGTAATTATTGTTATAACACTCGTTTGTCTAGTTTTCTTGGTTGATTTTATTCGTGTTTTGTTTGCCCGAGTCCGTAACTTGTGTTCGCAGCGGGATTGAGTCACCCACGTATAAAGCATTTAATTTATTTATTTTATTATAATGCGGTGTGTGTACCGAATCGTGTCCGTAATGAATACAAAATTCTGTATAATGCTCATGTCATAGTGTTGTATCGTTTTGTATATCTGCACATAATTACTGAGTATATTTATTTTACAATCATATTATTGTGTTCCATTTGGCATTAGCGCCAGGAATTCCAAAATTTATTTTTAAATTAAACACTATATTTCTTGGACTTTGTAAGATAATTCAGAGTTATTTTATGTGGTATTGTGGACAGATTTATTATCAAAAAATAATGGCGTGTAATGGTGTCAAGAGCGGAAACCCTAGTTTTTCGTTCTCGGCCTATTGCCAAAAGTGGCATACACATACACAAAGTAGGATGTAAATATTCATTCACCGTAGCCAAGGCAAACATCTTAGTGAAAGGGGAGGGTTACAGCAAAGTTTACGGTAGCCAACCGTAGAATATATTAGCGAGAGTGAGGAAAGATATGCACTCAACACGTTATTATTGTACGTGGCTTCAAGTGATATCGTCTTACTTGGTTACTTGCAGTTTGATATCACTCGAGAGAGTGCAGAGCTTGGCTTCACAGCTCCTTACTGAATTAGAACTGAACGAACTTGCACGTTCCTTAGAAAATCTTATGCTGCAACTTTACAATAGATACGAGAGATGCTTTTTATAAAATACCTATTATATAAGTAATTTAACAGATACCTACCTTTTATTATTATATAACAATTGATAGTATTTAATTCAATATATCAGCTACAAAATACTTTTGTCACACACCTACCCAGTAGGTACATACAAGGTCAAAGTAAAAGACTTCATTTATTAAATATTATACACATTAGTATGAAACGCGTTTTGAAGATAATCAATTTAAAATACCCAATACCTAGAACCATAACTGTTTTCTATTGTTTCCTCAATATAGTTTTCATGTATATTATTTTGTAGCTACCCTTACTATGATAAAAGTTTGCAAAGGGATTAAAACCCTACGTGTTAATCCGGGTTCCGCCAGCTCTATACTAAATCTCATTTAAATCCGTTTAGTCACACCTCATGATTTACAAACATCTTACAATTTACCTTGACCTGAAAACAACGGGTCCTTTGTATAATCTGTGCCTTCATAGTTCATTTAATGTAAAATATCATAGGACAATAGAATCATTCCACCTACTTGCAAATCAAGCTCAAACAATAAAGTTATGGTTACAATTTTAATCGAATACAATCAATTTGACGACCTCCGTGGTCGAGTGGCGTACGCACCGGTTTCAAGGTGTCGCTAGCTCTGAGGTCCCGGGTTCGATCCCCGGACGGGTGAATGTAGAAACCAACTTTTCTACATTGCCTCGGGTCTGGGTGTATGTAATACCTTCGTTGTTTCTGAATTCCATAACACAAGTGCTTTAGCTACGTACTTTGGGTTCAGAGTAAATGTGATGTTGTACGCAAAAAAAAAAAAAAATTCATAATTTCACTTTTACAGAAGAAAAAAAACTGCAATGCCTCAATAAACAATTCATTAAACATTTCTGAAACCTATTTACAATACCGTATTAACAAAAGCTAATCCGAACCTAATCCTCTTAAGTATTTAATATCTTTCGCATGAAAGTATAACACGAACATTGCATAAGCTATTTTCGTTTTAAAAATAGTTTTTCGACATTTCATATAACCTCGGATTATGAAATCGTCCATTTATTTTACGGTAAGATTTTCCTAACGTTGAACGCGTGACTACCTTCAATATTGCTCGGTCCCCGTAGCTCCCAATAACACATTTTTAAGGATTTGTGTCAGTATCATTTTATATGAAAGGGAACATATTTCTGTCGGCCAACGATGGAATTAAGCTTTACGAAATCCGTCTTTCATCTTTATCATTAAATATGTATTGAGTGAATGCTTTTGCGATTATCGCGTCTTCGAAGATTAGAAGATAAATTGTTATACCGCAACTAAGTTTCAATATTTTATTTAATATCATTCATGTATAATAGGATATTATACCTGTTCTAAGTACCTAATGGTAGTTTTGATCGCTCTATAGCATATTTGGGGCTTTTAAGAATTTAGCTTTTAGTTGTTTTTGGCACAATGCCAATCTTATATTTCGGAGTATGGTTCACTCATGGGTGGGTATAGAGACGATAATAGCAATTGACCTGTCACGGTAATGGAAAGAATTTCGTCGTTGCATATCAAAATAATTTCCTCAAAGTAAATGTTGTATGTGGTTGCTATAAATAGTAGCATCGCGTCAATAAGGAAATTGAGAAATAAGGTGATTTATATACCAAGTATGTTTGGTAATAGTCTACAATTATAGAATAAATCCGTAATTTTGAGACGGAAAAAGTTATAGCATCTAATTAAATACCGTCGGGTAAGTGAACGTTGAGAACTACCATTAGATACTATAACAGTACATTAACAAACCGTATTGTTGAAATCTAATTGTCTGTTCCCGACCTATTCCCATACTCAAGGCATAGTAAATTACTACACGCAGACCAAATTACTTACACGAGTAGCCGGTTCATTTGAAGAGAGAACGATTAATTTAAACTTTGAGAAATCTTTTTAGGTCGGTCGTAAATCAACACGCATATAATGCGTCATTTCGATAAATATAAGTCTTAATTTCTACGAAAAGCTCTGGCAAACAGATAGACTGCAGTGTGGCGCTGACCTAATCAGATAGCTGCAAACCTTTTTGCTAGATTACATTTATATAGTGCCAGTTACATTTAAATTAATCGGACTGTTAAATCTGTCGAATGTGTATTCAATGAAATACTACTAAATCTGAGGGCATTTCTAAGTGAAAATTTGCCGTCAGCTCCAAGGAAACGAGCCGGCGAATTGGCTACCAGCCTATAAAACGTAATGTCACATTCATTTGCAATTCAAGAGTCCTCAGTCTGTATTATGCCTAATAAAATTTACATATTTAAATTAAACTGAGAAATAACAAGATACTGAAACCATCATGGCGCTTAGATTGCATGGACGTTTGTATTTTTGTTTTAAACACACATACATCCATATCTGACGAGGTTTTATGACGTTTTTAATTTAAGTCAGTATGAACAGACAGAGTCTGGTAGTGGCTGTGGACTCACGCCCTGAATAAATTAGTTTGCGCACTGGGACAGAAGTATGAGCTCAACAGCTGACTGCTAGTAATGAATGTCATTGTTGTCGAGTTAATGCGGACTGCCCGACGTACTACATTAAATCATGCTTTGCACAAGGTGCAGTAACGAAGGGTCATTCCTAAGCCGCTTGCCAACACGAGATAATTAATCCAGTATTAGTGACGACGAATGCTAGGCATTCGATATGTCGGTGGTCATGCCTCAATTGACAGATGAAGCTATCTAATGACGTTATCTCGCTACACACATGTCGAAGACAGACTAGTTCATTCTGCTATGAAAACGTGTGGAATCCGTCGGTGTGTAACTTACTTTACCGGTTATAAATCACAACGAAACCTACGCGAAGTCAAGCGTCCAGTATTTATGATTCTGTTCGACCGTTCAAAATTAGTCTATTGGCAATTCACGATGGTATCGTAAATGTGATATGAGTGAGCTTTAAAAAATGATTCATTCGTTCAGTATAGCATTGGTTCTGATAAAAGTCGCGTATCGTAATAGATAGGCAGTCGTTACGTATGTCTGCGACCTTTGGCATCAATCAGTCGGTGCAATATGATAATGTACCTCTCAGATAGCGATGTTTGTGTAACCCGTGTGACGTTCATACTAGTCCGGTGAATGCACTGTTATGTAATTAATAAAGAGTACGTATTTGTTCTATATTTAGCTCTATTATGGTTTTATGTGGTAACGTTGACTTCGTACCACGTAAGGATGCACATATTTTTTTTTAAACCGTTGCTGTTTTTCTTAGGTTTTATACTAATGTTAAAATTTTACAAACAATTTCAATATCTTATCTGATTTTGTTAAGTAACTCTGCAGCGTATCTAGCTATATTGGAAATTCTAATTAAACAATGCAGAATGCCAATGGTCATAATATAGGTATTGCCTAATCTCTTGTAATTAAACATGCTTTTTCAACAAAAATACCATAATTAATTGGTAATAGGGTCACAATGAAAGATAAAAAGAAAAAGTCGTTCTAAGCTTACACACGACCTGATAAAATATTTTAATAGAAACAATAAAATTGAAACATACGGTGACACTTGATTGCTTTTAATTTTAACATTAAGAAAAGAATATTTAAAAAAAATGTCAACTGACTATTTTTTTACTATTTTTTTTTCAACCATTTTTTTGCCATAAAATATTGTCGATTAAGTAGAATTCTATTGGTCTTACCATTGTTTGGGAAATGTGTTCAGTAAACAAATAAAATAGTCATGAAAAGCTAGTAAAGACAGGTAATAATTTTACAGAAGTTTACGATCCAATTACGAAGTAGTGTGATGAGGCCCGAGTTTATTGCAGACTTATCGTCAGCGTAGTTTGTATACCCCCCGTGTGTATTTACTTGATGCCGTTAATTTTAAGTCCATACGGGTATGAGTCCACATTAATGTAACTCATTGCACCGCCGCCGCCTTAAAGATTATAAGCTCTACCTGTACAAATCTATAGGTAAGTAAGTTTATCCACGGAATTATTAAGGCAAAATTCGGAACCAAGGAAAAATTCTATTGTTTGCCGGCTAAACATTATCAGATAAAGCGCTGGCGTTACAAAAACTTTCATAAACCAGTTTCAAGTTAAATCTGATAAACCCGAATTAATAACCAACACGGTAGTGGGTTAATTTCATTTTTATAGCGTAATTAAAACTTAAGATATCATTAATTAGTCGATTTTTGAGTCAATTAACAACCCAGTGTTTTTATTGGAGGCTCAACCGAAATGAGTCAATTGGACACTTTAATTTTTATAAGAGTCATAAAGTTTGAACAAAACAAACAATATAAATAAACATGAGCGTTCTAAATTCGAAACGTAATTAGTGTAATGGAGCCGGTGAATCCGGGTTGTATTTTAAAAGCAGTAAAGCCGTGGGGGCGGCCTGCTTCGGCCGCGCTCGGGTGTGGTCGGTGACACTCGCTTTTACACTGCAAGTCACGTGGACTAATGAATCCACTCACCTCCGTCCGAACCAACCTTTGTACATAATTTAATCAATCTGTTTATTTTGACACTTTACAAATTAAGAGGTGATGCCCCATGCGCTGATTAATCACACTCGAATGACAGAGTTTAAAGTATTTTAAGCTTTCATTATGTTGAATTATGAATTCTTTGAGTAACATGAAATGTGTTCGAAATTCACTGTCACGACTTTGGACACATTGATTATAAGTACCATTATATACAGGTCATTAACTTATTGAGAATTTGGTACGGTACTTTAATAAATAGTTACTTAATTGAAAATTAATATAACATAGCGCCATCTTTAAAGGTCGTACTATTGGTTACTCTGTGATATATCGGTAAAAATCTGAGAAGTAACACGTACATAACAAACTAAAACATTGATTTTAATAAACCATCACTTTATGCAACTTCTAAACTAAATCTAGTGGTCATACAAAAGTTCTTTGTCATTCATGCATCAATAAGGGTCGTAACCTCTTTTCGTATGAACATAAAAAATGTTATCAGCCGAGCAATCCGGGACGCGTGCAAGTCATGAAAACAATCAAATAAATCCTGAAACGGGTTAAATGTTTATGTGTAGGATTTATTATGGGCACGCTAGTGCGTAATAAAACTGTGATAACTATCGCGTTAATAAATGATCGTGAGATGATACTGGGTAGGTATAAGTTAAAATTGATAGGTTTACGAATAAATTAGTGTTTTTTTTTCAACAATGATTTATTTGTTTATGTTATGTAAGTCCATACATCCATTAATTCACATTATATCATTCTATCATTTGTCATTTTAGATGACTGATAGTTATAATGCTTTTAATTAGAATAGTAACTTGTATTAAATGCGTCAAAAAGTAGCATGCAATATTTTTCAAGGAGGTGTATGATAATTAATAATAATAATATTCCGGGACAACTCACACACGGTTATCTGATCCCAAGCTAAGCAGAGCTTGTCTTATGGTAACCAGACAACTGATAAACATACTTATATATTTCTAAATACATACATATTATAGATAAATTACACCCAGACAACCAGAACAAATGATCGTGCTCATCACACAAACATTTGTCCTGGGTGGGAATCGAACCCACGACCTCCGGTATAGCAGTCAGGGTCACCAACCACTAGACCAACAGGCCCGACAATTGAGAGCCTTTCTAAACATATAGTAACCTAAAATTAAAAGTACATAAAGCCAATACCCACCTCACACGCCACTGTCCACTAACCTGATACTGTAAGCAACATGCATTAGTGTATCAGTCAACTGAACGCAAGTCACCAAACTAATGACTCAGTTTTTACAGTTACATGAAAATGTGCAATCTCCCCTATGCATATGAAGTTCAAGTAATGGTTTCGTGGAAAATTTAACGATGGGTCGGCGACGACGGCGGCACTCCGTTTCAAGTAATGACGGTAAGACCAGAGAGCACGTACTAGGTTCGTGTAAAAATAGGTATAAGTTCAGCGAATTTTAAAATCCATTTTGTTCCATGTGAGAGATGTTGTTCATGGGTATAAAGGTACTGTAGAACATTTGTGAATGTAGCTTTTTGTTAGTACCTAACTTGGTTTTGACTCTCCTAGTTGCAAGAAAATGTTGAGGAATGAGTTTGATTTTTGATTTAGGTTTGACTGAAAATAACTCTGACTTCTAGACAACCCAAGAATAGTTCAATGGAGGATTTATTGTTTAATAGTTAGATACGGTGCATATTCATGCTGTATATACGTATTTATGTTCAATGTATTCAAACTGTCATTATTTTTGTATGAATAAGCAATAGAAAGCAGATGTATACTTTTCCTGTAGGTAAATAAATAAAAAGTAAATATAAGACATAACGCATTCGTGAATAATTTTCCAACCCAACAAAAACTTTTGTCTGCAAAAACAATTAGGGAAAGAATACTAAATAAAAACAGGGTTGCTCTTATTGGAATATTTAGGTTCGCATTACGACATCGGAAATCATTTACCGAACCAGGAAACCCAGTCAAAAACAGTTCATACGATACGGAATCTCGATTGTATTCAATGGAATTCCAATAACATACCGTGAAAGGTCCGTATTTTAAGATCTTCATTCCCATTGACCTTTCATTCTTGTGACTATATCAATTGTCGGAGTTATATGACTGTACGCCTGTACCTATCTATATTTATAACTAAGACAGACAATAACGATTCATCTGAGAACGCTTGATCAAATACTACGTAAAGGGTTAGATGAATTATATTTTTTGAAATTATTTTCCTCATGTACTGTCTATTTATAGTTCATAGGGTTTTTAGGCACAGTTATTTGTGTCAGTTATCTTTTATCAAAATTAAAAGACCTTATACATTCTATAATATAAGTATATTGTTTGGTAATGTTTATTTCTTTGTATTTGGTTATTTCAGAAGATTATTGGTTAACTAGAGGATAGCGTGTTTGTCACAGTTCATAATAAATGAAAACAAACGGGTCCGTTTCAGTACAAATGGGGTTTTCTTTGTTTTCTATTTTGCTTAAGGTCGCTACACTAGGAATTTTGCTTGGATCTTCAATGCATTTAGATACAGACATGAATTTCACATGGACAAATGCCCATACATGGAGAAGGTATTTATTTCGTCCCTACTCGATTCTAAGCTACGTTGTGCAAAAGACTAAGCTCAAATTTCGTCTAATACAATTTTAGGTACCTACATTTTTTCTATAAATATGTATTAGGGTACCTACTTCTGCTTACCTAAGGAAAACGGGTAACGTTGTCAGAATGTTCACCGTTCAGGAATCTCGTTTATGAACTAAACCCGATTTACATGAACCCCAATTTATTTCTCATGCTAACACGCCTAATAATGAAGGTTTATTCAATTAATGCTTTAGTTGCGGTAAGTGCTGATGGCTTTGGGGACTCGCCGACACATCAATCATTTTCTCATCCACTTTATGTCAACTTCAAATTTTGATACTAGCATGATGGATGGTCGTTTTCACATTGTCGCCGAACCACGAGGAACCCTCGGTTATGAAGTAACATACAAGGAACAGCTCCAGACTAAATGAAATTTCGACAGTCGGAAAGACCATTAACATATAAATCAACGTTCATAACTCGTAGACTTTGGTTTACGACGTAAAAATAAAAACGAACGGAGTGGTCCCCGCCAGAGCTCCCGGCGGTTAAGGCGACGACACAAAACGAACAAATAAGATTCCTTCCACCACGACTGGAAATACTTAAGACAGAATTGTTTGAGAATTGCGCATTGTTGTCGTTTGTATAAATAAATCGGAGAAAGTTTAAGGTTACGATGTAAAGCTGTGTTTTTGCTTTTATAAGTTGGGGTGTGCTTAAGTGTTTGGCAGAAAGTAGTACCTACAGTGTCTCAAAATTCAACTTCAAGCGCGTATCAGGGCTTCCCACAGTACAGTACCCGTTTGTCGTTGAATATTGGGACACCCTGTATATCGGTGGTGTGGAATGGTTGCGAAGTCAATGGTCTGGTAATCAGACAAAACGGTCAATTACTCGTGAAATAGTGTCCGCGTTGTCGGGCTGGCGCGGCGTGCGGCTTGCTGGGCGTCAGGGCGCGCGCACGATCGCACGCGTCGTTCACCGGAAAAATGAACCTCTCATGAAATTTAATGTGGAAATGTCTTGAAACGACGCCAAACCCGCGCTTGAATTATTTATGATCCGCTATTTTAATGGCGTCCCCGTTCGTTCATTACAGTAAGAGTTTCCTAATTTTGAATGCGAAATAGGTGTTGCAATTCCTTATTATATTCGACGTTAATGTAATCTGTAGACGAAATAAAACGATGCCAATTATTTATTGCTTACATCCACTTCTTTATTATGGAAATACATTCATTGTGTAGAACACAGGAAGTGTTGTCTGCTTGTTGCGAGAATGTTGTATGTTAATATATGAAGTACTGTTATTTATGGTGATTTTGTTTTGTTTTTCGTCTCTAACATTGAAATGCTATGGCTTTAATAAATCCAACTTGCTTGCGCTGTAGTCAGAATTCAGTGGATTTGTTTAACTGACAGCTAAAGTTGTTTAAAGTCACCCCGTACTGATAGAGCTAGCAGAACAAAAATGTACAGCGAGCAATTTCAACGTCGAGACAACACGCTCGCAGTGACTTCTTTACAACTTTTACTATTGTATTGAAGCGACAGCTATTTCTGCTTTATAACCTACCCTTCTAATTTAGCCAATGTTTGAGTAGAGTTTTTTTTTAATTGCCCTAAATAAAAAAGTTTAAGAACATAACTTCACAGTACCTAATGCAAAGAAAACCGGTACGTTGAGTCAACTATATCATTATTTATTACATTCTAGGAACAGATTAGCAATATCGTGTACAAACGCTTTATTTTAGTTGAATATGGTAATATAATATCATCATCATTATTACCATGCCGAGCTGTAATTGATTACCGTTGAACATGAGCCGCTTAGATGTAGGTACAGTTACGATAAATGCCGGGCCATATTGCTGTAATCAACGTACCGCAGTATGATATCTATTATTAGTAAGAACACAAGAACGCAGCGGCTCTCGTAATAATCTTGTCGCTTCTTAGGACACCCGCGGGAAACATTGAGGTGGCCATTACCTGAGACGACACGGCAAACTTACATAAACTCAGAAGAATACTTTATAAAGCTATTTTTTCCGAGACACCTCTCCAGTAGTTTGCAATATAAATTGTAACTTCCCAAGGAGACAACAATGTAGATGAGATCTAGCACTTTATAGTTACGCCGAACATGAGGCAGTGTGGGCAGTAGTCCTGTATTTGCGAGAAGACTCCTATTGTCGCGCCATCGATCGCAGTAAATCATTGCCCACGCAACAGGCTGCCTCAGCCCGAGCATCAGCGAAATATACCACAAATCGTAAACACATCAATAGCATAACTTATAAAGGCACATTGTGAGGGCGTCAAACAATAAAATAAATAAAGTTGTATCAGTAACAATTCGCGTGTAATGCGCGCCAGTCCAAGTTTCACAGCGAAATTTGCGTGAAATAGGTCAATTGTTTCACCTATGTGTTTTGTTTTAAAACTTTTATTATTGTTGTTCTTTGTTCGTTGCTATTTTAAAATGCCGTATACCCAATATGTCTTTCTGCTTTATCGTAAATTTTGTCGGAATACATTTGCAAAGACAGAAGTTTGAAAGAGAAAGTAAATACTCCAAATAAAATAACTCGGAACATCAGGGAAATCAATAGAAAGAACGGGAAAATCAATAAGGAAGGTAGCCGTAATAATGCCAAACTAAATACTTGATAAATTCAAGTAGATGGAAACCAGCGAGCAACGTTCAGACGGTGGCACGAAAATGTTATGTAAACAGCGGAGTATCTCTCAACTCTGGCCCGGGGTCGTCCTACTGAATAAATAACGCTAAAGCAAAAGCAAACTCAAACAAAAGTAAATTTATTCACCAAATACGACGATTAATACACGATCTCACGACAGATTTATATTTATGCTCGGAAGAATGAACATAACGTATCCATAGGAGGGATAGTATTCGTAGTGATATGACGCACGGCGTCGGTCGAGATTGTTTGGACAGGCGGTCGTTACGTTATAATGTATTCGTGGTAATGATAAATCAATGGCCAGACAACGTGATTATTACTGTAAGCTTCTTCGGGTTTAGTCATTTTGTATTAACATGGGAGGTAAACGAGCGGTATGAGGGCCCTGATTGTATATTGATGGGATTCTATCAACCCTTGTCGGGAGATTTGCATCTAATGCATTATCGGATGGTGTTCACGTGATTTAAGAAATTGTGTTATGTTTTTAAGATGTCTGATATTTCTATGATGAAATTGAGGTACAGATTATGGTTTTAAAACTTTACTTTTTTCATTATTATTTTACGGACTGAACAAGTACTTTTTATTTCACATCTAGGTTCAAACATTGTACTTATTTTATCGACATCATTTCATGAAAGAAATAGTAAGTTTGAGTTTCAAAAAACTTACTATTTAGTTTAATTGTTTATCTACTAAGTCACAGTTGAAATAACTCTATCTCAAAGTTTTAAATCAATTAGTAGATTAAGCTCGAGTTTAGGCAGCTATTGAAATAATTTACTAAGTAATTAGATACAATATTATGTAATATACTGCTTTGATGTAGATCAGTAACTTCTAAGATCAAAGAGACAACAGCAATGTTCATTAGAATGATCCCAATTTTGTATAAACGTTGAATAAGAATTTCTGTCAATAAGCATCTTAATAAAAAGTAAATAAATAGAAGCAGTGTTGCTGTCATAAAGGGAAAATCAGCTTTGGAACGGAAATTGAAGTTCCGTGGCTGGGGGCGCGCGGGCGCACTCCGGAAGCTACGCCATTAAGTCCACTTCCAACGCTTTATACAGTTACAGTAATTATTATTCTATTTTATAACTGATACTTCAAATTCCGTATCAAAGAGCAGTTCGAAAAGAAAAAGATGAAAGGAGGAAATCATACCGATATAAAATCGCACACCGACTTTTTATGTAATTAATACTTCTTAATTGTTTATGTCGAAAATGAAATTCTGGTATACACGATTATACAGCGATTGATAAACGATTCACGGGAAAACAAACACCGGCCAATTGTTTACACATTTGACGGACAAGCCACTAAAACAATGATTAATATTCATCGCAAACAGACAACAAACTAAACGAGTATTGCCCTACAGAATAACAGATAAATTTTCTCACAGTACGGTCCGTTATCCGTTGTTATTGCTGGGACTAAGACAAACAAATTTTAAGGATACGCATCCCTGAGTCCAACATGTGGTGTTATTTCTATTTAAATATTGTTGGATAACAAAACACTAAATAAACTTTCTGTGGAAATAGGTAACACGTGTGACTGGCCCGTTTCGTTAATGACCGAGTTTTGTAAAAACAGCAACTCTATTGTTCGTATTGAAAGAATTATTAGCTAAGGTATTTTTTTTTCTGAGTTCGGTATGCTGCCAGATGTTGTCAGCAGCATAATCGAAACAGAAATCAATTTGTTGATCATCAAATCTTTTTTTTTTTATCCATTAGAAAGAAGTAGGGTGGTATAGTTACATTTTACTGGAGAGTAATCTCGTTTAATAGGGGTGTATTACCAATTTAAAATAAATCCCTGTCTCAGCTCTTGTTGCATAAGGACATAAAGGGATCCATTCTGAAATAGAGAAATAGTATGTAAGATCTTTTTAATTAGTCGAATTGATTTTGTATAAAATAAAAGTAGGAATGTTTTGTGCGGTATTATAATACTAATTCACAATATTGAAAAAATACAGTATCCTAAACAAATAGACAAATAAATGATGGGAAGAAGAACCCTGTACTATATAACCAGGAAGCAATATAAATCAAAGAGGCTAGCTCTTGGCGCCTAGCGTCAACGACATTATGCAAAAACGTTACCAGTTATTACCGGTAGCCGGGCTGAGCAAAATGGCACGGATGCAAGAAATGCATAGAATATAGAACCTTTAATGTAAGTGACAATAAATCATACTGTCCGTGCATCAGTCAGGTTAATTTAATAAGGTATATTCGATTAACTTTACAATAAGAAGAGGAGACGATGAAAATAAATTATGTATCTCGCAAAGATTTCTTTGTTACGGAAATAGATTTATATCAAAGTGATTCATATTAAATTAAAAAATTGTATATAAAACAGAATAACATTAACTTCAAACTTTGTCTTTCGAGTGTATTCCATATTTATCTCTAATCGCTTGGCTTTTCGTGTTTTTCTTTGTGTTTTGTTGTTAATGTAAACAAAATATCTAATTAATTAGTGTCAGTAGATAGTGCAGTGAAACTTGACAATGGATCAGTGCGGATTCTGATCGAGGATTTCGGTCTGTCAGTTGTCTGGATTACAGGAGAACCACATCTGTCATGTCTGTGCTTGTCGCGTGACGTCACAATGAAGTCTGCATTACCTAATATTGTCTATTCTATTAGTTGACATTTACATAAGTCCCTACAGCGAAGGTACAGTTTAATTATTCAAATTGTTTAACCTTTTGTCATTATAATATAATGCATGAAGATTTTCACGCTCAAAAAGGTCGAAAGATTAATTATATCTATCGACCTATTTGTATAAATAAGTATAAAGCAATTCCCGTATTTAGGAATGTAACGTCAATTGTCTACAAAATTACGTTTAGAGAATTTAATAAAATGACAACTGGAATGCTTTTAAGGCTGTATAAATCGCAATTGATTGGCGAAATGGCGTCCTTAGCTTATTCAGGGAAGGCCGGAGTGACTTAGGCACAAAGAAAGGGGATTACGGGGTAATCTCGACGGGCGATGCCGGGACACGCGTCTCGGCTCGGGGCCACATTAAACCCACATTAGGTCTCCATCGATTACGACTTGACATTTTGTTACGGGCGGGTTATTTTACGTGATATCGCGAAAAATGTCTTTTTCCTGTACTGTGTTATATTGCGGTAGGCTTTGCTTTGTCGATTTATTTTATCTATCTGAGTTTTTTTGTACGTCTTTTCTATTTTTAGGAAAGTTCAATCATATTTTTTAGGAAATAAAAAGTGTTGACAAGTAGGCAATGACTATAAAAAATAAAAGAAACAAACTTAAGAAAGATTCTTGTATTGACTACTTACATAATGTCTGTATCTAATTCATTGCTTCTACAAAATAATAAACACCGAATAAAAATATTAGTTCTTTGAGACACAAGTTTCTATCAAGTCGATATAATTAAGTATAAATATCTTGTTACTAGATAGTTATTTCAAGTTATGTGTTTGAAGGAGAGGTAATTTGATTCTGTCTAGTCACTTATTACGTCAAAGACAGTCTAACATTGACACAGTTATATAAATAATAGAGTTAACATTCAACAACATTTTGATGTCTGAATGTCTGATTGATAACTTTTATAAAGAGAATCTATTTGACTAAAAATACCTAATAACAGTATCTTGATTACATAATTTTGAAAGCAATTCATGTTCATTATTTTCAAAATTAAAACCGTAAAATAAATAACTGATCATCATACATATCAAAACAGGAGAATTACTACTTCGACTATTTGTTACATATCATAAAATATCGATATTATTTCCAGCTTATTATTTCCCCGCAGTATCTATAGACCCGGAATCAATTAACGGGACTCGTTGCTATCTTCTAGACCAGTAATAGAATATATTTTATCCTGTCCATTTTACTATCTACAACACAATAAATTATCTCGAAAGTAGCGCCTAAAGGTACACGACGCAACTTGATATAGGCTACAAAACACTAGTAAGTTCCGAAAGGCTTCAACTAGACACTTTTAGGTCTCTTAAGGCGCTAGTAGGTGTACATAAGCTATCAGTTAATAAAGCCGTGAAGTGGTGCGTACAATATACATCACAGTGTACAGATTCGGGCACTTGACGGGCTTCGGTAACATCCTCAGCACAAAGCAATGAAGCAGCTTAGTTGAGAGAAAGGGGATTACAGCATAATCTGTAGCGAGCCGGTTGACATACGCCCGGGTGCCCTGTGCCTTGCCCGGGGCGATGGTGTGCCCGGTAAATAGTGAGGGCATTGCACACAATAATTGTTATCGAGACGCATTGGAGCTTCGTTGATGCAATGGACTTGGAAAATAGTTCAATTTTTTCAAAGCGATTAATACTGGAGCTGTTTTTAGATATATGACAGCTTAACAATGAACTGTTTATATTATATTATTTTCTCACAAATCCGCTTTTCTTGCAAGGGGAGTAGAAACTACTGACATTACTACATAAACAGTATTTTATCTCAGTTTCCTAGTCTTGAGTTATTAGTCTTTTCAAGAATATTTACTTCTAAAACTTTCTGTACAATTTTATGATAAGGACAAAAGGAGTCTACAATCCTTCTCTTTTAAATCCAATTAACTTAAAATACGTCATAACCCTAGCGCCTTAAATCAAGAGATATCGTAAAATGACGTGCGTATCTCCTAAGAATCTCTAGTGCGTCGTAAATTACGAAAATTGATAGCAGTATTTTACAATGAAGTGATTTAATAAGGACAAGGCTAACATAACTCAAAGAGTTTGCGAATAAATCAAAGATCCTTTACTAGCATCAATATCAAGCGGCTGTTTCTAACTTACTTTTATAGTCCAACATGTTTCTGTACAAATTATTTATGAAGTAGGAATTTTATGTTTTAAAATCCTCTTCTTTCAGTTTTCAAATGACAGAGCAACTTTTTAGACATTACCTGAAGGATCATTATAACTTTTATGGGATTTCAAAAAGTTATTTACCGATGTTTTCGGAACATGCCGTGAGTGCGAGGGAGCGTACAAACTTTCAGTTTTAATGACAGACAAATATTGATCCTGAATTTCATTGTTTTGTTTTTTACAATATGATTTGAACTTAAATCAAAAGTAAGTTGTATGTAGTTTTTTTAACAATTGAAGTAATAATAATAATAATTATTATTTTTTTCTGTAAATGATATTGGTTTGTTTTTGTGTCATAACAAATACATTATTTTATTATAGCCTATATTACTTAGTATTAACCGTAAAAAAGTGATTGCCTCTACATTTAATAAACAATACAAAAAAGCATACCTTATGACATGTTTAAGTTGCACTGTAACTCCAATTCTGAAACGAAAAACGTCAACATTAGACGACAATAAAAGTCATATAATGACATCGTAAAGTCAATATAACAAGGAAGGCATATGTCAACTGATTAGTGAGTCCATCGTGAGACCAACAGAGGGCCGGTCAATTGTCCACACTCCCACATGCGGGATTATTGACTTACAATAAACGTCACATTTTTCTTAATAAACAGATACGTCACGTCGAGTTGACAGTACTGACGTATCGAAGTCATTACTGTTTTTACGTGTGTTGTGTCAATTTGTACAGTTACTTGGCGTTGGACTTATAAGGGATTTTTTTTACTTACTTACTAACTTCTTACTTACTTACTAACTTCTAAGACAAACATTTAGTTAAATCAATGCTCTAGTTTTTTTCATAACTATTGATGTAGGCTTACATCTTTCATATATATATTTTTAATCCAAATCAAAAATTAAAAAAAAGGAATAATAATAAAAATAAAATGTTTTTATTTAAAATCGAAAACTGACCATCATGTTATTTTCTGACTAGAGACAGAGACCATGTTCATAAAATCGTTTTACTGATTTAAATTCAAACAAATTTTATTCAAAGTTTAGAATTTATTACAACAATGTTATTGATTTATACCTTAGTATCTCTTGAGAACCAAATCTGTTTGTATTTATTGTAAACTTAGTACAAAGTCTTCAATCATCGTAGAACGAGATCGGAATCGGTTGTTTCATTACATTACCTATTCATCTACCAGTCGTCCAGACGACAGTCCATTAGCATTTTAAATTAAGTAATGAATTTACTAGGCGGACGACCTGTAGCGGCCTAAACTTAAACCTTCTGAGCGGAATTAAACTGGAATTTAAACCTATTGTAGCAAATACGTTTTGTACACAACGCTGTACGTTCCAAAGTCAAGTTGTTCGTTTGTTCCACTAATTGTATAATACTCGCTCAGCGTTCATGTAATTATATCTCCTTTCGTTTGTTTTTACGATTGTATAAAATCAAATCACATTCAACATAACAAACATCATTTGTTTAAATACCAACAACAATTCGCGCCTCAAAAATTTAAATATCGAACGTAAAATACAAATGCTAAAAAAAGAAAAATAATAAAACGTGCCAGTACGTGATATACATCTATAATAAGAGTTTGTATAGCGGCCTAATTTGTTGTAAAAGCCCCGTCACCTGACTTACGGCATTATAATTACGGCAGCGGTACATAGATAAAGCTCTTTTTAATTTTGTCGAGCTGAATTTCGAGTGAAGGTTAATCCGCGCCCACGCTGCGCACGAGACTCTAATCGTTCATTTGGATTACGTTTATGTAGACGAATATGCATGAGGACGTTATCGCCCCATTGCATTGATTTTAAATGGGATAAGCCTTTGAGACGAAGACCGGTCTAGTCGATCATTTTGGTTATAAGCTAGTGTGAATCATGTTTATAGAGCAACTTATACTGTTTCATGACACCTGCTAATCGAGATTACATTAGGTATTAGAATTATTTTCTGCTTGTTATTTTTATTACTTCCGCCTGTTTTACTACATCGTATATTAGCCTTAGTTTAGTGTAGTGACCTCAAGGGCTTAGTATTTATTAGGAGGACTATGACTAGTCTCAACGACCGGGCCGTGAAAGATAGCCTAATAAAATGTGGTACTGTAAATTATTATTTAATTACGTATTGAATTATGTTTTATTATCTAACCAAGCATAATGAAGATCATGATCATATCGTCTTCGTGTAGTAGGAATATAACAGTTTTGTCTATTATTATCCCAGCTGACTGACACCTACACATAGGCGTCACTAGCCGGCCCTTTCGCCGACTTCTTCCCACATTGGTTTAATAATAGTATATTTTCATATAATTTACGCCCATTTTTCGACAAGTATCTATCTAAAAAGGTGACCAAATATATAATAATATGATATAAGATGGTCTTGTCAGCTTCTATATAATATATATTCTGCTTATTTTGTTTCACATTAAACTCATATTCGTGTTGGTTAAACGAAATATTAACTGGCTATATATAGCAGCAGAATAGCAATAAAAAAAACTTCACATTTAGAACTCGCTGACACTTTTTTTTTCATAATTTATTTAAACTAGATTTAGCCACTCGCTACGACTAAATAGGTACAAATATTATAATAATTCGAAATTCGCATCAGTATAAACTGCAAACAGCCCTTCGGATTGAATATTGTAAAACCTTCATTTATCTTAACCGTACAACGTCACTAACAGATCTGGGGTACAAAAGGTTAGCTACATGTGAACTTGCTTTGCTAACAATAGCCCCGAGTGTTTAACAATAAGAGGTCTAAAATTTCATCGTGTCTCCTACTGGGGTTTGTAATGAATTGGGTCCATTATTTAGGCTGTCAAGTTGTACGTCTGCTGCGGATGTGAAACCGAAGAGAGATCGTATCTGTGCAAGGATAATCCTTGAATGGTTTAGACGACTCTTACAGACAGAAAATTAAATAAAAAAAAAGGTTTTAAACAGAATGGTATTTATCGTAATAACTTTTTTAAATAGCATGTTGACCTCTTTGACAAACTAAATTAGAACTGCTTGATCTGATGCTCATTCAGCTCTTATTAGGCCACTATTATAGTTGTGATTGTGACATTTTCTACGATTTTTGTTTACCAGAGAAACTTATCTAAAATATAATTATCATTTTCAATTACTTATACAATAATATACAACATTGATAAAAGGCAATATTATTATAGGTAAAAAGTTTAATAGATAACCATTAAGTTAAAAGATTATTACCAAATAATTAAAAAAATAAATTAACTTAAAGCTGCATGTAAAAGTGTCATAACAGTGTTTAAAATTCTTTTGTACAAACATTACTCTTGGCTAATGTCTGTTAATTATTGCCTGCTCTTATGCTGCGTTTACACTTTGACACTATACCTTCACCTTACACTCAGTGTACGAGTGTGGATACGAGTGTCAGGAAGTGAGACTTATATTTCGACAAACATGATATTCAGATAAAAGAAAAAATCATGTGAAACACTCAAAAGTAATTTGTTTCTTAGGTATAGTATTAGCAAAATAAGTAGGACGACATATATTTTGCCATTTTTTTAATTAAATTAATGTTTATATTTTATTGTTTATTTACGTATAATTAGTAAACTTTTTTGCGCAATTGACCGACACACATTGCTTCGAGGGTGCACCTTACAGTTTCGTGCTAAATAGAAATCCTTAATCATGAGATTTTCCACATTTGTGTCGCAATAAGTGCAGCAGTGTATAAGAGGCTTTAGATTCACATTGCATGACGTCACAAACGACAACGGTAAAACCTTGTCTCTTGATTACAAACTCTCTCCATAATTAATGGCGTGTTTTTTAAACCTTATCTTATCACCTTAATATGGGAGATATCTTTAGGTCTGTTTTACCACTTAAAGATATCTTAAAGATAAAGAATTTCGAATATTTTTTGTTAACTTAAAGATAGCTATCAGTGACGGGAAATACTAATTGGTGACATTAATTTTGACGCGAATATTCTTTTTATGGTAAACGTTTTTATAATGAGGTGTTATGTTGATGAAATATACTAAGGATTTTGTTTATTTATTGTTATGTCTTATAAGCTGATAACTGGTTAAAAAATATAATAAAAACTACTTGTAAATGTACGTTATGTAAACTCGAAATTTTGGTAATTTGGGATTGCCTTATACGTACATATTATAATGTGACGCTTGTTTATGATTATTGAAAGTAAATAAGGTTATTATCGCTACATCGTAAAGTGCCTGCGTAGTCTTTGTTTTGATTTGTTGATCATATTTATTGGCACAGACAATAACTTCATTGTATCGACACTTTTTTTAGGAAGCTAACCAATAGTCATAACTACTACTAAGTTACTTATCAAGACACGATAAGTAGAGGTCAAATTATGTGTTTGATTGACCATTAGGTATTTGTGCCAATAAGCTTATTAGCTTAGAACGAAAAAATAAGACGAGGAATGATATAATAAAAAAAGATAGTTATCCTAAAATACAGGCGAGCCTTTGCCGGCCTACCTAAACAACTAAATGTCAGTTTAAAAAGGCTTTCCCAATGCATTAATCTTTGAAATTATTATTACAAAATTTTAAGATCATAACAGAAGGTATAACCAGGTTAAACAATATCTAAAGTTTCAGCAAGTCCGCCATATCTCAATGTGGCGTCGTCATGAGTTGACGTCATTAGATTTCACCCCGTATAAAAATGATGCAAATAACACCAAAATACGTATAAAGTCTCGATACCAAAAATCCTTGGCAGCTTAATCCTCAAAGAGATCTCACCTTCACAATACATCAAGGTGTGCGTGACGATCCCAAGTAATGTCACCATCTTTATTTCAATTATTGCCAAAGTACGGTACGAACTGAATACCCTTACGTGACCAGACCCGTTCAGAGTGTTGCCTCACTCTAGAACAAGGTTAAATGCTCTCGCATTGATGTGTAAACGACTCTTGAACCGTTGATACGAGTTCTAATTATATGCTTAGATTTATAATGACAGTTAGATGTTATGTTTTGTATATTTCCTGGTCGATAAACAATTGAATTATTGAACTGAGAATTGATATGTGGTACGATTTTTACAATGTATTTGAGCATATTATGCATTTATGACGACTTCCGTGGTCGAGTGGCGTACGCACCGGTTTTAAGGTGTCGCTAGCTCTGAGGTCCCGGGTTCGATCCCCGGACGGGTCAATGTAGAAAATCACATTTCTACACTGTCCCGGGTCTGGGTGTTTGTGGTACCTTCGTTGTATCTGAATTCCATAACACAAGTGCTTTAACAACTTACTTTGGGTTCAGAACAATGTATGTGGTGTTGTCCGCATATTTATACTTAAATCTGTTACAAACCAATATTAAAATTATTATAGTAATACGCTGTAATGTTGGTATATTACATTTGCGACTAAACAGTCTACAAAACGATAGAAAATCTCCCTATATTTACCATTCAAAATAGGTATTTAGCATTTAAAGTTAAACAGTCTGCAGGCTGTTTAAGAACAATATAAATTCTTCATACATTTACTATCAATAAAAATGTTAATCTAATACCTATTACAAATAAAATATCTCTTAGTTCAGTATCTTTTACCGCCTAAAACAAAATAACTGTTAACATTTAAAATACATTTAGGTAATAAGTTCTCAAATAACAGCATGCATAATGTATGTGCCTAATACATTCTATTAGTTAATCTCACAATAATAAAATACGCAATATTATGTGGCATTAATACAAATAGGTGTGGTAATATTTTTCATCACGAAACCAGGCACCGTAATCTTAGTATATCGCGTGATGTATAGAAAATGTCACTCGTTTTGTTTCAATTCGTTACTCCCATATAATGTATGTAAATCGTATATAATATACCTTTGTGTTGTAATGTTTTTTGCCAGCGGTTTCTGTAAATAAAAACGTAACGGGTTTCACGCACGGAAACGTGGGACACTTGATAGTTGCTGTCAGCGCGTTGACACGTATGTCACGTGGGATATGCCACGTACCAAACTATATGTAATACATACGCCAAGGATAGGCAGCGTCTCAGGCTTCTACACCCCCCATAGTGAAACGGTGGGCTCAGTTTTTTTTATTACTTTATTTTAATAATAACTTGACTTGATTCTCAGCTAAGTATCAATGAAATGAAAAATAAATGTAGACCTTAAAAGTTTTCAGAAAATCTCTTATCCGAAAATTTAATGAAGTGTTTACGAAAATCACCTTTACGGCTCAAAATATAAGAGCTAATTATCGCCTTGGTGGCATAGACTGTATCAAGCTACCGGGGACAATATATCTCAAACTTAATCACCAAATGAAACACGAACCCATTCTTATTAGTAACCACATAATACAATTAATTTTTCTTTATTCATTTTTTTTGTCTAAACAAAAAACTATCGTTACTCCAATTTCAATTGATAGTTAGAAGTTAATTGAATGTGTATAAAAACATTTGAACTACTTCGAGAATGGTCATTGTACGATATTAATATATTTTAGTTCTGTTATTGTGTTTCTTACACACCACAGCCGTCAATTCTAGGTTTTAACGTTATTGAATTCTGAACAATATTTTATGTTTTAAAAAGAAAATGTTAGCGAAGAGTCCCGAAGAGATTATCAAATCGAGATTGAATTGGTTTTGCGGAATAAACACGATGTATTTTTGTTCGAAAAATACTATTTTAAGCTTAGCTTTGATGTTTTATTTGTCGAAATTAATTTGTAAATGGTTATCTGATTGTTGTTGAAGTTTGCTGGTTGTATATCATAATAAATCTTCAACAGAACGTTGTTGTAAGTATTCACGTTTTAAGTTAAAAATACTTTTAGCGTATTTATAGTCATTAGGTACTAGCTGTTGGGTGTCGCTTATAGCGCCAAAAATAGTTTATGAGCTTTTTTCGATTCTTTCAAGAAAATTTTACACACAATATTATTTATTTATTTTACAATTGAGTTCAGCGGTTTGGCTTCGTGTTACTATGAATGGATTATTTAAAGCTTATTATTAATTCACTATAGATCGTTGATCTGTATCTGTTTCTAATTACAGTTCTCTGTCTGTAGGTACCAATAAATCGTGACTTCATTTTACATTCCCTTACAAGTACGTGAGCCAATAATAAAGTATGAGCCACTCATCCACCATCGACGGTCCTTCAGACTCCCAGCTTCGCAATGACGAAACAAAATGAAAAGCGAATTATTATTTCTCACATCTAAGTGTTTACACGCCCCAGGTACGGACCTTTGTCGTAGAAACAAATGAATTATAAAAATCGCCTTTGTTTATTTGCCTTTGAAACTGCGAATTCTGAATTTGAAATAAGGAGCTCTTAGCTTTTGTTTTTACAACGAGCAAACTTATGCTCCAAAAAAAGTTCTAATGACAATATTATGTAAAAGGAAACTTCTATAAGAAATATTTGACATATTGCTACGTATTGACGGTTGAAGATCCTATGTAAATATCCTACTGAATATTCGGCACAGTTGAAATTCTGTCGACATATCTTTTATAAGGTTTTCATATGAATAAAGTCCTTTCAAATCATTGGTGATATCGGGAGATGGACCGCAGGAAATATCGGACCTCCTTGTGATATAGACACTGTAGGGTAATATTTTTATGTAGATATATATTTGCCATGTGAGCGTCGTTTTTGTAAGGAGAGAAATAGCCAAATGATAATCATATACTGCCTTTCGCTCAATCTTCGTGAAACTTAGGTATGTGTAATCTGTACTAACTAAATTATTCGTGACTTACCCTCACTTAATAGTTAATTTTATCATCATTGTGGCCGTGAAATTATCAGTGGTTACGGAATACAGTGTAGTTAACAAAAAATAAATTAACTTAACTTGTTTAAAATAAAGACGCCGTCAATGTCAATGTCACCAATCCTTCACTTAGTTTGTAAGCTACATATTATATTTATGGCCACAATAAAAATAAAATCACACGCAATATTCACACATAAATCCATTCGTAATCAAAGCACTTAGTCCTGCATTGATACTGCATAAGCAAGTACAGTACATGACTCAAAGGCAAACGCTATTAATATTCACTCCACCAATCGGCACGCAATTTTTAAATTGGAAAGTAAGTTATCATGTTACGCATATAAAAAGTTTTCTCTTCGATAAGAATTTTTATATCGGGACTCCAGGAAAAATGTGTGAGTGAACAAATTTGTCTCCCACTCACGTTTCGTACAATTTGGGGAATGCTAGAGATACGTAAAGCGTTGGTTTCATGCATATTTCTATATAAAGAAACGTACATCAGTCTTCCTCACTAAAATGTAAGGAAAAATATTTGGAAACCAGTTTGATATGTAAGTAGATATTGCTTTTGCGCGGATCGTTTTAAGTGGATAGCAATTCGAATTATAACAGAAAATTTGATTTTCTTACAGATTTCTGAGGGTTAGCTTACTTATATCTATAATGAGAAGTCCCTTAGGAAGGTAACCATTAACTTCTTTTAGAAAGCCATTAAATTTTTCTATAGCTAGCTATTTAAACACATTTTATTGTAAAAATATTACACCAAATGTTTAAATGTGTCCAACATAAAAAAAAATGTATCTATACATTTTTCTTTTTATGTAACTCGGTTGAATTTTCTTCTTCATACACTATAGTCATTTTATCACAATATCTTGGGAGCAGTAGCTACTCAGAAGCCTGTCAAGTGTGTATTGGGTACGCTACAATGTAGGTCAGTTAGTTACGTAGCTAAGGAAACTTTAATAATCACATCGTATGACAAGCAATTCTTTGAGATAAATGATGTTGAAATTAAATATAGTCAAAGGGTACTAAACACGTTCTTTGATTATATAAATCAATAGAATAACCGCGGCTTCCTATTAGAAATATAGTAATCAAAAAATTCAAATTTAATTAAAGGTATTTATAGCCAACTTAATAAGTAGCAAAATGTGTGATGTTCCAAGAAGAACAAATAATACATAAATTTTCACGATTCCATTCATAATCTTCAACTTTTATTGCCCAATAATTTTAATGCCCTTCACCCTAATAGACTAAATTACCTTAATCTAGCTGGCGAAGCAAAAACCCGTTAACAGTACAGTCCACCAACAAATTATCTAACCAAAAATACCTTAAAAACGAGTTCACATCACAATCATCTTTCATAATAAATAATGGTGCCTTAAAGAAATCTCAGACAGTAATTGTTTAAAATGGCGACTATGAATTTGTTTATTTAAGAAATTTCTTTGTGATGTTATGAAATAAATTATAATTTGCACCCCTGACGCGAGGGGTTGTCGAGACGCGCCTAAATAAGACAAGAAGGGTCAACTGTTAGGGGAAAATCCTCTGAACAGCAAAAACTCGAGGTGAGCCGACTATCAGCTTATGAAAAAGCCTACTACAGCACTTTTTCTTCCCTTTGATGTGAAATACAGTTTTATACCCTCGAGTACATTCAAAGAATTCTGTCAATTTAAGTGATGCTTCTTACGTGTCTCGTAAATAAGATTTTTTTTGTTGGTTTTGCATTATTCTGAGAACAAAGGTCCGACAGCTAAGTTAGGCATAATGATAAAACGTTACTTTTTAGGCAATCGGTTTTCATCTAAAACATTTGGATCTTTTTTTAATCGCAGAAAAACATAACGCCAACGCACGAAGCTGTCGTCAATTTGTTTTCAGTCAGTCTGTCTTCTTCTCCATGTATTACCATAAACCAATAGAATATGCCTGTTAATTCATTAATAAACTCAACTTTTTTTGAATGACAAAATAGAATAGAACATAATTATTCTTCCCAAAATCATCCGTGTTTACTTTCCTGTCTTTGTAACAGATGGATCGATAGCCCTTAATGATGAACAACGGTGTTCTTCCATTTTTTCTAACATCAGTGGTAATTAAGGGTTCTTAAACACATTTGACGGTAGTTACAAGCGATCGTGGTTCTGATATGTACAAAACGCTTCCTGTACCTGTACCATGAACTCTTAGAGCAGGAATCATGCCTTTGTGGGAGCGAGACGGCGCTACACGGCACGTAGCAGCGTCTCGCTTCCACACGGGATCAGTCAAGCTTTAAGAGGTCATAGTATGCACTGGCCACTACGTCTCAGTGCTCACGTTAATTATGATCTACTGTACTGTATTTAGATCGAAGATTATGTATGATTAACTACCGGCTGTTAGTTTTCGTAACACAATACTAGTTATTTGTGAACCCGGCTGTATGTCATCGGCTGTGCTCAGTTCATTTGTTTTAATGAGTAATGCTTGATTTTGGAACTGTAATTAATTTAAATAAGGATCGAAAATTCGAAACACAAATTATTACTTTTTTTTATCAAAACAGAAGACTTGAGGTATTTTTTTTATAATTAATACAGTTGAATGTCGCCCTTTTTATGGTTTTGTATGATAATGATGAATTATGTTACATTGTTCTCCCGAAAGACTTCAAGAAAGGTCAAAAATTTCTTTTGATTTCGTTTCGTAAAATTAAAGACCCACTTAGTTTTAGTACATAGTATAGAGTTATGAAAGACTTGCTATTTTTTGATATATTACTTGTGAATGTGATGATTGATGTTTACAAAATAAAAATATAAGTTTAGCAGATTTTTGATTTTCTTTCTAAAAAGTTCTCCAAATCATATTTTGGCTCTGTGAACGAGTACGATACGAGTATATTATTAGTATTTACTCATGAATAAAATTAAAATAAGTTATTTTTTAGATAGTATTTTCGTTATAACACATAAATAACATGCTTTATATTCAGATATAAAAATGTTTCCCAGAATTAATAAAATCCTAATAAAGATTATCACTTCAGATAAGTAAATGAGTAAGAAATGCCAAAATTTCCTATTAAAATATACAAGTTCCTGCATTATTTATAGCTACCGCAAATGACCTTCAGAAATAACCCTGACAATTTGTATATGTCAGAGAATGGGTACAATTTATTTGCGTTTCGTGTCGTTCCGATGAATCAGGATTATGGGAACGGTTGAAAATGTAAAAGTCGGCTTCTCAGCTTCCGGTTAAACATGTTCGTTTAGCCCCGGGTATTAGGGGTGATGATTAATGAAGCATTCCCTTAAGATTCCCGACTCCCGCCCTTTCGTGTATAAATAAACGACACTTAAAATTGTAAGTTATGTTAACAGTCAAAATTCCTCCAGGCTACGTTTATTTTTCAATTATTTAAAATTTAAAATTTTTGTTCTTTCTAATCAAGTTCCTATTCATAATCAGGAATCTTAATACAAAATTACAGCGATAATTTGGTACCATTCATACATTAAAATCTATTCAAAGTTATTTCAAACGTTTTTCATATCCTTTGATCATTAAAAACATTTGGACAAACGAATGCTTGATTTAATTAGAAAAAGCAATGCTATAGTCGACTGCCAATTAGCCTTTACTAATGAACGCTAAAATAGGTTAATATCTATCTATCGATAATTAAATGTCTAACGGTGGACTCTACATTGGCAATGGTCATTATATTGTGCGATGACGTCACTAATGCTTACATATTACGTAATATTCCACGTTCCATGGCACAATACTACTTTAGCTATTCTCATACATCGCGTGCATTCAAAACATAAGCATTTGTTACCAAAAGCTTTCCTTAGTGGCTGTCACCGGACAAATTGGAAACAATTTATCATGCAATCTATAAGGAGCTCAACGCTATAATATTTTCAGATGACATTCACGAGGTTTATCCAACATTCGATTATAGTACCTATTTATCGTGTAAGAAACGCATTAATCTAATAAATCGAAAATAAAAGCTTATAAAATTAGCGGCAGTAAAATTATTTCGACATATAAGTAGCGATAAAACCCACGCTGAATCATAACCATATCCATTACGTGTCATCTTAGAGCAAAAACTCATAAAATATATAAATAGGGAAAGGTGATAAATTAATAAAAACTTCATGTATATTTTAAACATACGGACATCAACGAACAGCCTACAAAAAGTATTTTAAAAGAGTTTTAAAAGCTTTGTAGCGACGTTTATAGTTCATTCAGTTTTCGGTCTAAAATCGGCATTTGAGACAGAACAAACGCCATGGAACCCTCGCAGCTAAATGTCTAGGGAAAACCGATTCGTAGGTTAGACTGTTTTATTTCCTGGCATTTGACTGACTGCCGGTAACGACCGTCATTGCTAGGTATTTGTAGGTTTATACCGGGTCCGGTTTTGATAGCCATAAAGATACGCTAGGGCATCGTTTAATGGTCTCTTGTCTGTACACATTGCCGTTTATGTGAAATATCTAGCCTCATAATCACTTAACCGAGAAACTATAAATATAGTTTAAAAAAACAAAAAAACACGCTTTTAAAGTACTTCTAAATGAACAAAAAACACTAGTATTATTGTGAAAAAGCGTGGGGCGCTCTGTGCCATATTTTTCGTCTATCGAGCAACCCACGCTTTTTTTCACAATAATACTAGTGTTTTTTGTTCATTACCAATTTCAGTTTACGTTAGGAATTATTTTCACTTTTTTAGTTAGAAGTACTTTAAAAGCGTGTTTTTTAGTTTTTTTAAACTATATTATTTTTTCACTTTTTAGTCCTAGCAGCAATACGTGTTGTCTGAATTCAAACGTATTGCTTTGTGGACTTAATTTTTTTTTATTGTTTTTTTTTTATTTATTTAATCCTGGTGATCCTAATCAGGATAATGAGATAAACCTATGAAATTATTATATTGTCGCTGATTCTTGATAAGTGTACAAAGTTTGAATTAAATCTGTCCGTTTAAAGTGGGTCAAAATCGAGTCCAAAGGAGTCGGTTACATACATACATACAAGTGAAGCTAATATAAGCGTGTTAATAAAGTGTCCCAATAGATTTATAAAGAAAGGAGTTACAAAAGTAATAAATAATCCGGTTTTGTAGCACCTCTAAATTGCGAGAATTCCTCAAATACAAAACGTTTAAAGTTTCAAAGAAAAGCCTGGTATCGCGTGTTTTGTTATTTGATACAAAAACCTAACACTCGGCATTTCAAAATGTAGTGAGATACCATCACAGTACAAACACGAGAGCGGCAAAATGTGCAATATCTCAAACAAAACGCCGTACTTCACGTACTCAGCGAAATGAAACCTTACTGAATGTCTGCTGAAATTAAGCTTAAACATTTTCTCTTTGAGAAAAATATAAAACATACCTATCTCTTTTAACGCTGCGTCTTTAGTGATTTACGAGATAAGGGCTTCGTGTTACCGACTGTATTTCTAACACAATTGCTTTTAAGTAATAAACCCTAATAAAGAGTGACAATCAACGTATTGGGATCAAATATCAACGTCTTGTTTAATTGGATGAAAGTGTTTTATGGAATTGTAGTTTCACAACACCAAGTCGTTAGGTACTAGTGACTTGGTTAATGGACCATTAAACAGTCCTATAAATTAAAGTTAATCATGACTAATTGGAGTGACATAAGTAAGGGGGATACGAACACATCTAGATCTAAACGAAATAGACGAAATGTGCGGGTGGTCTGTTAAATACAACCTTGAGCTTTTATAAAATAAGATAATACTCGACTAAAAGGTTAAGCACATAAAAATTAAGATAATCGTGGCATTCCTAATGGAAAACTAAATAAAAACGTCGTTTATACTATCTATTATAAAACTACATTCGTGCCGACCGACATAAAACACGATGATGATAAAACAAATATTTTAAGCACTTCAACAATTATATTTCGGGCTTTGTTTGAACTAAGAGTGAAATCGAGAGCGGATAGAATCACCATTCGAGTGGATTGTACTAAAGGATCTCGGTTTTAGTAAAACCCTTCATTAAACTTATCTGAGTCGGATCTAAGCTCGAATCCGTGTAATGTAATCGATTTCGGAACGAGAAGCCGCGAAGGACAAAGTGCGGTCACAAATTTACATATAAATTCGGGATTATTTTAATTTAAAACGCATTTGGAAAGTTTATTTGCATATATATGAGGGTCCATTACCGTTTCTTTGTAGCATTCGGCTAATATAGCTGTTCAGTGAATTTGTACATTATGAACCGCGAATAGAGCGGGGTCGCCGGTCGCGCCGTTGTAAATACATCCTAGTGAACAAACAGTGCACTCAGGCCAGTGTACGACCACTTAATAAAATTAAGTAATTTGTCAATGCGCTGCGCCTTTATTTGTTAACGGCGGAGACATTAACTTAGGCTCATTAAACAGATTTTCATCATGAAATTAAATTACGTACTGCATTAATGTTGGCAGTATTTCACGCTTAATATGGCATGGGGGATTAATTCATCCTCACATTTGTTCGTCGAATTAAACTGCTAATAAGCTCTGCTGTCGAACATGATGGTATTTTTCCTCCAACACGCGTATTTTGAGCGCTCTCATCACCCAAAATGTGTGTAGTAAAAATGTAACAGGTCAAAAAATATATTGAGTCCGAAATATTAATTAATTTAAAACATCATAAATTATTCTGGCTACTAATAAAACTATTAGTATAATTAAATAAAACGATTTTTTACTTCGTCTTCCCTTTTATTTTGTTTATTTAATTTGGGGTAATTTCCGTCCTTTTTCAAATTTATAAAAAGAACTTTGGAACATTTGAATCAAGCAACAAAATAAGTTCATGTTTAGCTCTAATAGAGTTATGTTTGTAAATAATAATAATTCAGAGATCAATAAGATCGCGCCATTTAACATAAAATAATTTACACACATGTATAACAACATCAAAAGGCACGGGAATAACTGGGGATGAGACATTAATTATTTAGGCTTAATCCAGTCAGTGTTAAATCTGTGAAGCGCTAAAAGACGCCTCTGATCCGGCTTCCGAGGCGCATCTTGAATGTATTTGTTCTTATTGCACTAATAGCTCGTAAATATTTCAGCGGACACACATGCTCCTCCAGACAAATGGACGCTTATAAAATATATGTGGCCCGTCACTTTTAACATTCCCATTCGTTAGTTCGTTACGTTTCCGACGACTGAAATAACAATACGGGCCCATTACTACGAGCCCCGGTTTTAAAAGTCGAACGGAAATGCTCGTGCCATCCATCACTTTTGGCCAGCACTTGACAAATGACAGCTGTTTAAGCATACTTAACAGGCGTTTAAACAATATCAAGTAATGAACTCTTCAAATTGTAACTCGAAACTTACATTTGATCAGTGTTTTGGTTAAAGTTACTCATTGGCTTATTAGGGAGTCGAAAGGGTGCCCGGCCACAAATATGTTGCGAATTCAAGTACTTGAAATGAAAATGAAAATTGTTTTGTAGAAGTGTATTTAATTTAGTAATATTTTTTTTTTTAAGTTGGATGTTTTTTTTGAATGTGATAAAACTTTAGAACAGAACTTTGCCTCATAAAAAGCAATCAAATACTAATAAGACGTTACCTATCGCTCCTTAACTAAACAATCACCAAATAAAATAAAAAAACAAAATCCAAACAAATAAAGATGTTCAAAGACGTCTCACAAAAAGAATTTAAACAAATAATAAGTGGGGAAATCTGGTGAACACGATGTCACTGGAGACAAGGTGACAAGGTGGGCGTCGACGTCACTCGTACCTCATTCGTGTCGCCCCAAGTGGGATTTTATGGAGCTCCGGATTTAGCGTGACACGTCTGCCCCGCGCCGTACGTACTGACATTAAAAAATAGGCCAGATAAATGGCTGTACATCTATACAAAGATGTCATACTTTTGAGCGGCATTTGTTTGTTTTATGGCCTGTAGAAAATTCGCAAATTTTTGAGCTTTATTTGCTACTCAGTGTGTTGGAAGTATTCTGGATGCTCTGCGTCTAGTATCATGTTTATTGCTTGGTTATTTCTACATAGTCTGAGCTCTTCTTCTTAGAGATAAGACTGCTAATATACCCTTTCACTATTGTGTATTATTTAAAGCTGTAAATCTCATGGTGTACAATACAGAATACTATGTTCCTCTGCCTAATAGCTCATGCTGACAAGACCATGTTGTGTCTTATGTTTGTTGACATAATTGCCTTCGTCAATGGTCGCTAAGGTCTGCAGGATCACATCTCTCGCGACTATGAGAAAAGTTCCTCGCGGGACGGGGGATTTATTTGTCAACTTTGCGCTGATAAAACTTTGTTTGACATTTGATTGTGAGGTCATGCCCCGCTCCGGGTTCCTCAAAGATAAGTTTCGAGGGCCGCCCCTTTTAGCTCCAGATTAATTTCTCTTGGTTATATTGACGTTGGGAACTTAGTTTTATCATTTTTGTGTAACTCACTCTTCTTGTTTTAAGGAATTTGCAGATCCCACCAAATAGGTTTTAAACTGACGTAGCATTTAAAGCTCGTTTACAAAACTAAAAAAAAAAACATTAGTACAACCGAAAAAACATTGTTATAAAGCAGATATAAATGAACACTTTTCCGTTATTACTGCAAAAGATTGGCCAATTTTGCTTCAAATTACAAAACAAATAGTATGCTATTTTATTTCAAACATAATTAGTTTTATTTAAATGCAAGCTAAATGGCAAAGATTAGACGATGCGAAAAGCAATTTAGATAAACTATTGCCAACAATTTCATTCTAAAAACAAAGGACCTCTTAGGTATATTTAAACTTTTTCCATCAAGTAAGTTTGGACAACAAAACTTCGTAGACAAGAACTTGATTCGGCAATCAAGATTAATTTGTTCTGGCAATGTAACAAAATAATACGTATTAATACGGACCACCCCCAAAGTTCAAAACAATATTTTACACTCAGTTAACGATCTATTTGGGAACTTGTGTGAGATACTGTACGTTCGACGGTCCTGCTTCGTCGGTGGGAGTCAACCTCAAAGGAATGCCATAAAAGCTCGGAAGTTGACAAATCTCCCGACGTTATTTCTGTACTAATTAGGGGCGGGGGCGTGGGCGATGTCACTCGAATGACAAACTAACACGTACGATCCCCGTTCAGATAAATTCATTTGTTCATCACTTCTAGCTATTGGTGAGTTTTAAAAGTGAAGTTTAACGTACGCATTTGTTTTAGTTGTCACGTACGGCTGAATAATAATACCGACACACGTTGAGTTTATATTGAGATAATTATCTTTTGAATTTTTGTTGATGGGCTACGTGTTGTTATGAAACGGGACCTTATAAATAGTCTATTCCTATGATAGCACGCACGATGAAGCATTAAGGATGCATATTTACATATTCATAAAACCATCTTCTAGAGACTATAAATAATACAATAAACTTTCTATCATTCATTATAAATATTTCTATCGCCTCTAAATTATAGAAAGTTGGTAATATTTTTGTAACCAATGGGTAATATCTCACCTGGTCCAAAAGCCAAAGGAGGGAGCCAAACGGAGGTTAATGATCTGAAACAAATGACAAACACGTTTTACATTAATTAAAACATTCTTCATCACCCCTTTACTGCTGCCCTAATCAAATAAGCGGATTTTGGACTTCATTATTCATAATAATGTGGATGGTGGGTTGATAATTATGTAGTAGTATTTTACATATAAAACTCGTGCTGAACTGTAAATTCATTAATTATGATATACATATATTATCCGAAGTCGGAAGGCCACGTCAGCTCATGTCAACGAGTCGGCTGCATTTAAAATTTATTTTCGCGAAAAACGTTTCAATTTTAAATTCATTTAAATTAAGTTACATTCATTATCACATTTCAGCTATCCCTCGACGGCTTCAGTGCAGCTTAAAGCAAATTATTTGTATTGATAGCAGTTAATTAACAAGGTAATTATTTTAGGCTTATCTGCATGTGCATTTTGGATTTTGTAACAATGTGATCATTGTTATGTACTAGTTACATTTGAGTGTATAGTTTAATTCAACATTTCAGTTTGCATATTCATACTTTACGATTAGATAGTTATTATTTACTGACTGGTTAATTCCTTAACATATTAATCCCTCATAACTTTTCAATTATGATGTACATAGTTCGTCATAATTATGTATGTACATAATAATTAATAATAAGTGATTTCATTTAATGTTGTAATTTCATACTATGCCTATCAAAGAATATGGCTAACCTATTAGTTAACTTGCACATAATTTTACTAAGAATTTTTCATACTTAACGTTTTACTCAACTTGTAACCGCTTACTAAATACTTTTAAATTACGACTTAAGCTAATATGCTGTGACATATACCTGTCATCTTAGGGTTACTTTACCACCCAATGCGTAAAATGAGGAATAACCTATTATAATCCTTAAAACACATTACACCCTTGGCCTTAAATGTATACACATTCGCTACGGTTTTTTAACCTTCCTGCCGGTAGCCAGAGTAAATTTTTTTCAAGGACAATAACCGGTTCAAAATACAGTGGACCCTACGACTTTAAGCACAAAGAACAACGAAAAATGAACTTTATTACCTTAAAATAAAGACGCTTATACCTTCAAAGTGAGTGAAAGGTCGACTGTATTACTCCATTCCCACACTGTTTTTATCTGATCTTTTCAAATTGGAGCTTTAATTCGGCTTAGTTAACAGTTTTTTAAGCTGTTTATACTATAATTAACCAACTTAGAAAAAATAGGTTTTTGAGTTGACGAATATTCCAGTTATATTGTTGGCAATGATTTTATTATTTAAATTTACACGCCATCTTATCACACTTATCAATTTTCCTAATTTCATGTCTGTATTTATGTCTACATAAATATTTTAGAAACTTAAATTCATATTGCATTGATTAATTTTTAATTCGATTAAGCTTAGTAATGTTTGATATTTATATGTATCGATAAGTATATACCGTTTACTGGCACGAAATTGTTTTACAATACCCTAGTATATTACTTACCCATAATTTAAAGTTTCATATGAGTTGTTATTAAATAATGTTCGTGGATCGAACATAGAATTCTGAAGCCGTATATCAAATGTAACAGCCTAGCTTACTCATGCAAAATTAATTATTGCTATTTAAAATCAAGACGTAGATATAAAATCACGCAATACTTAGCTTGCTAAGTTATAATAACATAACATACCATCACGCCTGTATCTCCGAAGGGTTAGGCAGAGGTGTACCAATGTACACCTACAGTTCGCCGGTATGTTTAGGTCGCCGGTAATAGGGGGCGAGCCTATTGCCACTAACCGGGCACAAATCCAAACTCCGACCTGAGAATTTCATAGAAAAACCCAATAACACCTTGGTCGACTTGGGAATCGAACCCAAGACCTCTAGCGTAGCAGTCGCGCTTAGCACCACTAGGCCAACGAGGCAGTCATAATAGAGGCAAGTTATAATAACTTAGAAAAAATTATACGATACTTTTTATAGTACAGCCTTTTTCAGTTCATTTAATAAACGTAAGTTGTACTTTAAAAATAAATAAAATGCGTAATGGAGGTGGTTTGGGTAAATATGTATAAACAAAACCTAAGTTTAAAGGCCCTGATAGTTTAAATAAATCTTTCTTTGCAGCCTTTGATATCCCACTACTGGGCAATGGGATGTATTTGGCATTAGAATAAAAATATATATTCGTATAAACATTGCTACTTTTGCCCGTATAAAATACTTGATTTCCATTATTATAAAGAAATTCAGCTACTTTTTCTTTTCCAAGAACGTCAAATTATATGGAGATATCCAATCATAAACCAGGAGCAAAATTACGATAATATCGTTCAAGTCAGTTCATTTTTTCGTTCATTCAAGTCTAAGCTTATATTATACTCGTTCGTTCAGGATTTGTGAATGATTATAAATCTTGATTCCAGTGAGCGCCTCTGATTAAGTTCCGATGGTAGGTACCGTCAGCAACAAAATCATATTTCGTAACTGACATTTTAAGTGACCTTTAGAATATTCGTTTTTACTTTTATGTTTTCTAGACGCCACTTATGGCATTTCCCGTTCAGGGGCCCGAGTCTGCTATTTACACTCCGTGTCAGTGTGCTCATAGTTGGCTCGTCCGGCGGCGCTCGGGCCCTCTCGGGTGCGCTCGGGCCGGTTCGGGCGCGTTCGGGCCGCCCGAGCGAGCCAACTATGAGCACACTGACATGGAGTGTAAATAGCAGACTCGGGCCCCTGGTGTTTTGTAAATCGGATCTTTTCTTGACCTTTGTTGCTGACGGTACAAAGGTATGTACCCACTTTAGTTCCGAGAACAAAGGATAATTTTCGTTTATTACGCGAATTACTTTAGTGTACAGTAGCTGTTGTAGTTGTTCTGAATATTAGTTATTAAGATAACAAGCTTATTAGCCTCCATTAGAGTCATTAATGAGAGATTGTTGATAGCTTTTATATATCACATTATATAATATATAATATTTAAGTATGTTTATCAGTTGTCTGGTTACTATAGCACAAGCTCTGCTTAGTTTGGGATCAGATAGATGATCGTGTGTGAGTTGTCCTAGGAATATTAATATTATAATTTTGGTTATATTTATAACAAATTAATTTTATGTATCTAAAATAGAATATGATAAAGTCGCTTAGACAAGGCTGTTGTATAAGTCATTCAAAGTTTATAGTTACTGATCCTAATGAAGGCATTTTGAGATCACTTTTTCTAAAAGTTTAGTTTTTTGACTTAGATTACAGTTTTCGTAAATAAATTTCAAAACAAAATCGAAATCAAAATTTACAAGACAAAATAGGAACTTATAAGGTTCTAAACTATTCAAGCTTCTTAACAGCTAATTAACGTTTTTTTTTTCATTTTGAAGAGTACTATACCTTGGCTTGCCCTGTACCTTAATTGTATACTAACAAATTAAATAAAGCCTAGTAATTAAAGTGAATACTAAAAAAAGTAATTGAGGTTTTTAGTCGAATAAATAAAATCTAGAGAAATTCATATAGAAGTCTTTCAATATTTTTCATTATAATATTCCTATCCAATATCCAATTACCTATTTAACATACCTAATATTGGTATTGGACATATTTGACGTGAAGAGTCTGGACCCAAAATATTACGATTTCAGGAAAATTTAATTTACTGGTTACTGAAAAAAGGCCTTTTGAAATACCCCAACCCTTCTGAATAGTATGTATGTAGACTTTAGGTCTACACGGCTATAATCCCCAGACGCCCCACAGATTATGTGTGTGTCTAACAAAATTTGTGGACATGCCAGTGGTCAGACTAATATTTTTCGGTTCTTCAACGAAAATACTCATAATATATGACGTGGAAAGTCTAGATGAGTTTTGTTTACTTTTTTAAATGGTAGCAAATAGTTAGGTAGTAATGTTTTAGAATCTTTTTTAGAGCTTTTTTGCTTAAAATGTTTGTGTCCCTAAAGAATTTAACTTTCCTGCCAGTAAGATGTTTTTTTCTGTAAACTTGCCTTTTCCTAAACTTTATTGAAATCGGCTTTCAGTCTCACCGGAATTGGCTAGTTCGTATCTAAGAAAAAAAAATGCCGACAATCCTTTAATTTAGTATTTGCATTTATTACTCAACTTTATCTCGTAAAACACATAATTATATGGGCAAAGTCGGGAAAACAACTAGTATCTATACGCATGATAACAATCAACGGAGAGAATTGAGTTTCAAGAGGGCTTCACTACGGAGTACGGTTCATTAGATCCAATTGCATCCTCTAAGCTCTTGCTTTACCTGATGCTATTTGAAGCAGCACTCTTTATAAAACTAAGGAAACAATTATGATGCAACTCTCGTGAAAATACATCCTCTTTGGTTTTTTAAACTTTGAATTAGTCTGTTTGCTCATTGTTATCTTTAACAAAAAGGACTAAATTGTTTTTGATGAAGATTTAAAAGAGCTTTTTTATTAATTTGTAACTGTGATTTGTTATGTAAAGCCATTGTACATACTTAATTATCTTCAGGATTTCCAGTGTAGAAAAATTGTCTTAGATTTGACAACTAGGGTTTGTTGTGTAAAAGGGACTCGTATCCTCATATAAGGGCATATACACAAAACTGCGATGCGAGTCGATTCGACGCCATATCGTAGGAACTTCTAGTAAATAGAGTTCAAAATGGAACGCGAGCTCGCAGAATTTTGATATGCGATGCGAATTCGCAGTTATGTGTGCGAGTCCTAAAGTCGATTGAAAAATATTACTTTGTTACACTGTTACTGTTACCTACATTACCCTTTCTCTGATCTGAATTATTATGGATTGTAAGAAGCGAATTCACGCTCACCATTACAAGCTCTACAGTGTCATAATCAGAGAATCTAGTCCAAGGTTTGCGAAAATAAAATGATATTCGCTTTTAGCAGAAAGTCTTGAAAATCAAAAGCTATGTGCAAGAGCACACGTGATTGGATTTCTATTAACATAGTATGTCTATAAAAGCTCTGCGATAAAAAAAGGATAATCATTTTTCTATAAATTGTTGTAATATTTTTATTTATTGCGGTTATTTAAAGCTATAAAACAAGGAACATTTTACGATGCTGTGTTGAATGATTCATGATCTCTGTAACGAATCAATGGTCAGGATTTTATCTATGAAGTTTTAGGTATATTCAACTGTTTATCTGGGGGCACGGCAGTGCCCCAGCCAAGTCTCGAGCAAAACGGGCACGGCCGTACCATTCTTTTCTCGAAGCGTTTCGCGGCTATTTCACCCCCCCTGTATCATCGATACGGACAAAGCTAGGGGTTTAGGTTTTCGGTGACCTAGAGTAAGTATTAAAACAAGCTCAGCCTCAAAATTACATGACATTTGAACCAATAGTTTACGAGTTATGAGCGATCAAAGTTACACCATTTTGTCACTCACTGACTCACTCACTGACCGATCATCAAAAATCTAAGGTACTTCTAGCTAACTTAGAACCTTCAAATTTGGCACCAAGATAGGTTTTTAGCTACATGTAAAGGGAAAATTATAAAAACGGTAATAAATTATATACCTTAGTAAATAATATAAAAACAAATTTATATTTGCGGTTTTACAAGAACATGGTATATGAATTTTGACTGCATTGTTAACTTTGTTCTTTGTTTATGTACAAAAAGCAAATATTTTTTATAGCAATTTTGTTTATTTATAAAAAGAAAAGAAAGAGACCTACAAAAAATAAATGAGATCCCACCAAAAACATTCAATGTAAAAAAAAGCCAAGTCTCTCTATGCAATTCTTCCATCGTAAAAAGTTTTGAGATCGCATAGGAGCCAAGTCCTGTTCAACTTAATTTTTAATAATAAATCAATATTTTGTGATTATATCAATAGTTTTGTTTACATTACAATAATAGTGACTTGGCCATGAGCACAATAAGATACAAATATAAAACGGCATATTTGGAGGAGTTGCAAGTAAATAATAAATAATATCAGGACACCTTAACCGACAGTCGGTATCATCTAAGATCAGTGAACTGCACATGCACTATGGCGCATGTTTAGTCCATAGTGATCTCAAATTCCAATCAGTTACAAAATCATGTCCATAATATTGTATATAATATATAAATACAACGGTATTTGCACGTAATTACAAGGAGCAAACGACCTTTAACTTGTGCTCATGGCCAAGTCACTGTTATTGTAATGTAAACAAAACTATTGATATAATCACAAAATATTGATTTATTATTAAAAATTAAGTTGAACAGGACTTGGCTCCTATGCGATCTCAAAACTTTTTACGATGGAAGAATTGCATAGAGAGACTTGGCTTTTTTTTACATTGAATGTTTTTGGTGGGATCAGTTTTTTACTAAAAGTAACGAAAATAGTGTTAGTTTTATTTATTTATATAAGTTTTAATTTTAGTATAGTTGTAAGTGTTTGTTGTTTTATTAGATTTAAGTATCAAATTGTAAATAAAAGTAACTAATCTTATATAATGATTTGCAAAGATTTTTTTTTACAAGTGTCAAAAAGGTTCAAAGCTAGAGTATAGATAAGAAACTAAAGAGTGAGCCTATCAGTGTATGAACCGTGAGCACTAGTATGAACTAGTTTTATCGTAAATTTTGTATCAAGACGGAGCGCGCCGTTTTAATAAAACTATCTAAAACTCTAATATTATCTTAAGAATGTCGAAACCATCGATATTTTCGCATATAAGTCTGTCGTTGCGCGAAAAATAACTTTAAATCAGTAAACGAATGTACTAGATACAGACAAAAAGTGCTCTCGCTTGGCACGAAGGAAAACTAGCGATACTATCGGTCTATAGTTATCTATAGTCTAAGGTTCAAAGTCATTCATTTGACGTCCTAACAGATTAAGAAAATGCACAACCATCCAATAAAGTCGTTAAATCTTTCAATAACAAAGAAACACAATTTTGCACCTAAGTATATAGGTAACAAACAAATCTCGACTTTTAGCTTCCTAGATCAACAAGAAACAGCGAATTCTAAAGGTAACTGAATTAATTATAACGAAGCAAGTCAATCTCTTGTTGGTTAAAGACTTAAAGCTAATATTAACTTTAAGTTGTCAGTTAAGTCGTTATCAAGATGTAGATAAGATCTGTTGCGATTATTATTCAGTTAGTTAGTATCACTCTCCATTAAAGTTTGTTAAGATATTGATCTGATTTTTTGTAAACAAGAGCTTTGCAGAGCATCGTATAAACTAAAATTAAATGTTAGTGACTTGGTTATATGGTAAAGTTTTTTTTAAGTTTTACACAATTTTATTTACAAAATTTATTTTTTATTTAATAAATGCTTACGTTCACATAGTTCTCAATTATATTTAAAACATGAAGAAGCTATGGCTGAATAAAATATGTATGTAAATCGTTAATTAAAAAAAATAACTTTTTCTTCTTCTTATTTCTACTTCTACTTATTTCCAGATAAGATTATTTCCCAAACATTTTATATTTGCTAATTTACCTTATTTTACCTCCACTTTCGCATTGTATTTGTTTTCCTTCTAACCACCTAATACATCCACACAGCCATACAACCTACAAAAAGAGGCAATAATACAAGAAGCTGTCTCGGTGAGGTTAGCTAATTAACTGAGTGTATGCTCAGTATTGCTCAGTAGGAATTAGCTGGTCAATTAGAATCACATTACGTGGAACAATTTACCGCTAACCGGTCGTGGGGCGCCCGATGCGCTTCGAATAACAAAATGGCCGGTTAAACTCTCGGTACGCATGATCAAGAAGTTGTAGACTTGACACTTTATTATAAAAATAAGTAATTTTATTACATTTTTAGTTTATTTTTGTAATGTGGTAATTTTATAAATCTATAAGTTGTATAATCGATATTAGATTTAAGAAATACTGGTTGCAAAAAGGATGTTCGAAATTTAAATAGTGTAAAGAACGTGTCGATATCCAAATTGTTTTTGTCTCGTTTTTTCGTTACCGAATGCTAAATAAGAGTGATAGAGAAAAATTGTACATTATTGTGTATTATTTTAAAAATTACATTTAACAATATTGTTTTTTTTTTATGGCAAGTTCTTATTCCGTTTGATTTTAATTTGATCTTCAAACATAACTAAAACCTTTTTGCCAGTAGTGGAATGAAACCCTAAACATCGGCGATTAAGGTTTACAATTGGCAAAAAAATACCAAAGGCCTTAGGGCACAATTAAGTTGCAATGCTTTAGCGACAGGTGACTGGAAACTCTTTAAAAAGATTGTTAACATTAGTGGCTTTAAATTGGTAGCCTTTAGCTATCATTACAATACAATGTAATTCGCGTATTTGTTGCGGTTAACGCTAAATGCTCTGAGCTAAACGGCGTACTTACTTCAGTTTCTTGTAAGAAACAAGGTTTATTATGTAGGTACTAGGATAAAAATCAAATATATTTACAGTATGGTAACATGTAAAGACTGATAATCTATTTTTGAGAATTGGTATTGTTATATTTTACTTACAAAATAATATACTTGTTTACCATAAAGTATTGTACAGTACTTAATGTAGATACGAGTCAATAAGCCTGAGAAAGTTTATTATTACTTACGTATTAAGTTTCAACAAGGTCTTTGTTTAGTACTTCCAAGAAATTAGCTATTTGTCTGTGTGCCAAAAAGGAATAATTCCAAACATTAAATTTCCTCGTGTTTACCATACCCTACCGCAAAACATTGGAGTCGTGAAACCGCGTAAACTTAATACAACGAAATTTTCCTCATAAATAAATTTGTTCAAGTTGCTTTTTATGCTTGGGTTAAATAACAGTGTTGAGAAGATAAATGTTCTAAGTTATACAGCATTCAACATGTTTAAGTCTGCCTCTTAGGAGTTTAGAAGTTTCGAAACTAAGGACCATAAAAGGCCTACAACAAAGATTAAGTCTGAGTAAATGTCAAAATAGCATAACAAAAACGCAATAAAAAAACAATTTGATACGAGGCACCGTCCTTGTTATCACATTACTAACTCTATGGTGCAATCAGTGGAACTTATTGGTGAACATCGCAACCCGAAAATCGTGATCGGACCACCCACAGCCGCAGTGAGAAGGCAAATGAAATAAAACAACGATAAATAACAGTGCCCTCGCATAATTGATCACAAATTAAAACTCGCGCCGCGTTCGAAATGTTAAACGCCGACGTCGCCGAAAGCGAAATTAGTATCTGCATACACGACCCACGCACATTCGCGCAAGTCAGGGTTGCCTCTTGGGAACCACTTTAGGAATTTCAGGTAGCTGTTTTGATTTGTGGTCCGAGAATTTAAGGAGACACATTATACTGTTTAACGTCAGTTCCCAGTAGAATTGCAAAGTGACATTTATCAAGCGTGTATTGTACAATCGTTGTTTAGTTTCGTAATCTGGTCAGTCGCAAGCAATCCTTGGCAAACGATGCGTTTATTATTCTCATGAATATTTACCGTGCATAGGTTCACTTAATAAAGGCTTGCTAACCCTAACAGCTTCACACACTCACATTTTACGACGTCGAACAATAGCCGGCAACCAGGACAATATGTCACTAAAAATAAATGGATTTTGTTAAGACATTCACAACATTTTATTATAAAGGCCGCTTATTGTTTTCGAGTGTAAAATTGTTATATTACTATGAAAAGGATGTAAACTTTAAACTTTATAAGTTTCTTGTAAACGTCGTTATTAGTTTGTGGAAAAACAATTATGGTTATTTTATCGACATGAAGTTTAAGACGTTTTCTTAATCAAGATAAAGATTTAGCGACGATTAAATTGTAGTAATAAAACTATGGGTTTGAAATCAATCGAATTCCAACCTCAAGCTTTATAAATATAAATTCTGAGAAATGTGATTTCATTCCGTATTTCTGCAGAAAGCAGATTCGCCGAACGCTTGCTATTCCAAGCTAGGTATATTTTCAATATACTTTTATTGGGTTGTTTGTTAGTTCAATAAAATTGTATAAAATTACCTTATCTTTCAATTTAACCGAATTCGCTCGATTTGAACAGTTCAATAAAAATAATATTAAAACAGGATACAGGTTTATTCGAGTTCCGATATCAAGAGCTTTAATCGAATCACGAAATGGACTTTAACATTGAGTGTATACTAATATACATAAAATGAAACGGTTTTTCTGCAGGTTGTAACTTGTTTTCAATTTCAATAAATTCTTTTTGATTATGTATAAATATTTCAATTAAAATGGTGCCTGGTATGGTACTGGGACTATACTAGCCTTATTTAACGAAGTATGGGAAAATTGTCTTAGTTTCAAAAAAAACTATCAAGTACTTTCTTTAAAATGCATTGGTCACACAAGCGCGAAGAAACCAACCTATCAATGGCTATTACAAAAAATCTAAGAAAACCATAATAAAGGACGAACAAATCGATATAAGATCAGATAACGTGCATTTGATCAATCTCTGCACGACCACACTGAATGGCCGATCGAAGACATCTTGTTGGCATTAAAATTCATCGAAAACTTGTCTAATACTGCTCTACGTGATGTGATTGCCAGTACGTTAGCCCCGCTTCGCCTGAATATGAAAATTTTACATCGATTTAAGTCCATGTAGGTTATAAATATGTAATGATTTAGCTGGGACATGGCGCTGGCCTGACCGTCAACGGTGATGTGTTTATTTGCGCACCGACTACAAATTTGCGTCCTGGTAATCATTTGTTTGGTATCTACATACACGCCGTGCTGTACTATGCAAGCTATGGAGACTAATAATGTGACTAATATCACGAAACCGATGTTCTAGATTTTATTTTTGCTGAGCTTCGGATTATACCATGTAGAAAGAAATAGGAGACCTAGCGGTTTATTAACAAAGAAAAATCGCCGCAATATGGTACAGCACCTACTCTAATATTACATTGTGTTTTTCTATGGAGCCTTTTAGGTCTTAACACATTAAGGAAACGTGGCGTATGCTACCAATAGTGATGTTTTCCATAAATAACTAGAGCTGTTACAACCGGACGTTACTCCTTATCTCCACGTAATAATATTATGTAGTTTTATTTTAGCTGTGTCCTTGTTGCGGCCACCGAGAGCATCATTCGCGTGCCTATCTCGACTACAAATCAGTACCTCTAGAACTGCCAGATAAAAAATTAAGATTGAAAAGTCAGTCTTAATCCGTCGGGTTATGATTGGTTTTTGTTCGCGTTGTATAACAAAGGTAGAGTCCTGAAGTGCCTCATTCTATGCAGTCCGCCAAGGCTTATCGAGCTGTGGCAATCTGCGAACACTATTTTGTTATTTTTGCAGAAGTAATGTAGATGAGGAAAGAAATATTACTGGCTTTGCCATTAAAGGGGATATTTATGGGGCGAGCAATGTTTTCCTTGGTGTTAAAATTATTAATGGAGCATTTTTCTGTTAATATCAAAGGAGTGGGAGAACTTACACAGCGCTTGGTTTTTTATGAAGAAAATGTTATCTGAGATCCTTTCTACCGTCTTTCTAAGGTTTATTTTTAGAGACCTTTACCAGAATTAAGATACGGAGCATTTATTGAATCAGTGGAGACTGTCTGTCTCGTTTTACGGAGACCATTTTATTTTATAGAAGCACGGATAGAATGCAGCTCACAATGGCTTAAAGATTTCTGAACACCCTTCAATTTTAATTGGTACCCTTATCACCAATGCTATTTAACATTTAATTACGCTTATTTCTTTGCTTATATGTAAGTACATAATGACAAAGTAGGTGCCTACGATATCGACGAAAATTTGGTTGTGTTAATAATTACAAAATACATAATTACAATTTTAGCTAGATCAGAACAGATTATTCATAATTCCTGCATAAATGTCAAATATGTATTAACAAATTGTAATTTAACTCCCGATATCGATATTTATTGGAATTCGCTTCATTATTACAGTGAACATGAATGATTATTAGCATTGCGTATTTACCAACAACTCTGACACAATTGATATATTCAATTATCAATCAATCTAAAATTCTAATTGTGTGTAACAAATTCTGTTAATATTGACGCTCTGATCACAAAAACCGCTAAACACATGTGAATGGTCAACTCATGTTTGCTTTAAAGAGTAGAGACAAAGCTTTTGTTATTTCCACTGGTATATTACGTAAGCTATAATCATCCCACTGTAGGGTAAAATAAAAGGCAATATGTTTGTTATTTTTGTATTTTGAAACACCATATCAAATATTTTTGAAAAACTTTTTACCATTGCATATTTTTTATGAAGAACTCAGAACATGATTAAAACAAGGAAAAAAGGAAAAGTTAATCAAAGAATATTATGTAATGCCTCTATTATTACAATAACATCGCATCGTTATAATAACATTATTCATCACACCATTATCACAATGAGAAGACAATACATACATGTTAGATAATATACGTCATATTAGAAACAATTGAATTACCATTCAAGAGACATTGAACAGAATTGCAGTAAATCTGTGCTTCGATACTTCCACGAATCAGCTGCATGTAAAATATGAAATACCGTTTTGTATTCACAACAGACTTGCAGCGTGGTCAGTCAGGTACCGGTCTATTCTGTATTAAAGCATTTAGGTCACTCGATTCCCTGTATTTAGCTTTTAACTCGGTACATTGGGCTCACTGCAGAGCTTATAAATGATTCGTGCACTGGCTTTGAACCCGATGCACATAAATCTAATATTTCAGTGATTTACAGTATGTTGCATAATGTACTATTGTTTTGTTAGCGACAAGGGTTTGAAATATTTAGTTACTGTGAATTTATAAACAAAAAATCGTAAAACACTGAAGCAATTTTATGTAACTGATTGATTGTTATTTATCGAAAACAAAATTGGTATACAGTAAAGGAAACATCTGGAGTTTGAATTTACCATAATATATTATTTTGGTCGATAATAACAGCTATTAGCAACTCATATACAGATCTGCAATATGCCAGATGATTATGGACCCTTCTAAAAATTAATGCTAATCGAAAACGTAATTCATGGTTATAATGTAGGTTATTGAATAAGCGTTGTTTTTTCTCCACATTGTGAACGTAACCATCGTGTTCGTACCTCGCATCACCTTTTCATTACAAAAGCCTTTGTTCAGTTACCACAGTATTAGTTTTTGTCTCGGCCCGACAAAAACGTTAACGGGCTCAAAGAGTCCGCAATACACAAACGTCAGATGTCGGTTAGTAACGAGCTGTATCAAAACATGTACACAAATTGTACAAACAAATCAACATTAACCTCTTGACCTCAAATCTCGGAGATCCTCACTCAAGATTACTTCTTCGCTGTAGCTCGAGGGCACTTACTGATTTATTTTATTATGTTAATAGAATCAAATTTAAAATTAATTCAGGAGATGAAAAAATGACTGCCGCTTGTAATGATTAAATACGCTTCACTTCCCGCTCTCTCTTTTTTTTCCACGTAGGTAAAAAGTACGTTCGAAACTTTTATTCAGGGTCGAAGAGCGAGTGATTTTAACGAGCTTTTATTCGCCGACTTTTTATTCCGAGTTAGAGAGGGTATTTTTATGAAACTAATGAATGTCAAAGAGAACTTAATTTACTTTCATACGATCGATGGCGTTTTATTTTTTGTTTTCCGTCTCGTTTTCACCTAACACAAAACGTTCACTTTGTAACGTGATAGACGTAAAAAAAACTTTGTAAGCTATGTATATTTATTGGATATTACGTGCGTAATATATTTTGTGTTTGACAGTGTTAAGCCGACGACGGTCACCCCGTAATGTCTTGTGATGTTGGAACACGCACCACAAAATGCCTCGCATTAAGCTTATTTGAAACTCGATCATAAGTCAATTATAATCGCATTATGTGGCGTCTGCGTAAACCGTGCGTTAAATTTAATTAAGAAACGTTGCTTCCGAAAGAAAATTGTCGGTTCACGAGGTAGCGGGCGGTGCGCAGACGCGGACAAGGGAATTATTCGAGGCATCATAAGTTATACGCGTGGGCATATTTAGTCACGGCTCGGGTACGTCCTACAGTAACTATAGCCGCTTAATAAACGTGCTTATAGCGTTCACGTCGAAACTATTCCTCTTGTCAAAACCGGTTCCGATGCACCGAGAAGGGTCACTACGTTATAAACGCTTAGTGTGGACATGCCTTTATGTCTGTTGAAAATCGATGTCCGTGTTATTGACTGCCGAAGACCATCGGTGACTTGATTTTTTACCTGTACACGTTTGAGCGGTGTTAAATTCGATTTAAGAGACACTTGTCATAAACAGTTCTCACGGTGGGGTTATATAAGTTTTATTTTTTACCATAAAGATGTTTTTCTTTGTGTTTTGTAAGTTTATCACATAGTTTCATTGCTCTCAAATAAATAAATGAAAGCTCTGTTAATATGTACCCAGCCAGTGTGTTATGAACGGTCGAGTTGTTATTGTGTAGAATGATTTAGAACGCACACACGTAATGACCGCGCATCCATCATCGTCTATTTGTACCTATCAGAGCACACATTTCATTCTGTCGTGTTCCCGACTCATATAGCCGCAAATGGTAGATTGTAACCACTTAAACCCGGCGGGCGGCAACCTGTACTTTTATGCAATTAAAATTTATTAATTTCAGTCGAAAGCTTTTATTTTTACTGTTCGTTAATGCGACGCTGCCGGGCGCCCGCGTCCCGCTGCAGCAAACGCTACGTTTTTATACGACATGTTATTGGAAAATAACATTTATGAATATTGGGTTTACACGTGTAATTGTATTTTATTGGAAACGTGCCAAAGGATTTTTTGAACGGAGTCAGCGAGTCGTTTATATAGGAATTTAAAACGTTAAGTAGCGATAACAAAAGAAATCTTAAGTGACAAAAAGTGTTTAATCTTATCTGAAGATTTCTCATACTTTGTTATTATAAAAAGTGAACAGTTACGAACGAACTGAGAAGTGCTTTTTGTGAGACAGCGAGGTTCATAATAAGCCGGTGGATTGACAAGCGTCCGCCTAAAATGGCCTGGCTCACGTGACGGCTGGAGAGCAGTCACCGCTGCCCGTTTTTTCCCCAATGTTTTTTCAAGCACAGGTGAAGCGGCAACCCACACTTAGTCGGCGTTAACCTGTAATCTAAATTCATTTCTCGATCCGACCCACCAGCGCCATATCTCTGTTTTTATTATAGGCCTCAAGCCCATTTGCGGGTTTTTTTACTCTAAACAAATTATCTATTATTGTGGAGAGTGGTCGATCTTATTATCGGACGACAAACGAGCGCCTTTCGGCGTGGTGGCCGCTCGGCACAAAATATTGAAGTTTACACTTGAATTTTCAACAATAACGAGAATCGAGAAGGTCGTAAAGCATCGTCTGAATCGATTTGCGTTCATTGAGTCGAATAATTGCAATGTTTCGTTCATTTCAAATTTATTTTGTTCAACAACGAAAGCGCTTCATTGTCTTTATTACGGGACGGCAAAGGTTTGTTAAATATGTATTAGTCGCCGGTCTATGTCCCGCCGAATTACGATACCGACGTATGAATTATTTAAAAAGTACATACCCATCAAATATTCATTTATCGTTGGTCCCTCGCGGGTCCGATCGTAGGGAGCTTATTTACCTTGAATGACCGTAAAATATTCTGATAGTTTTGTGATATTTTTTCTAAATGTTATTAGATGGATAAGATATAATTCAACCTATTTTCCTATAATTCAGGGATGACGGCATTGTATAGTTTTAGTTGTCTAAATGATCCTGATTCATATTTCTAGACGGAAATGTAATGTGAATTACATGAGTAAAGAAATACCCATAGAGAGACATGTATATTTTATTTGATTCATAAAAATAGACTTAGTCTATTTCAAATGTTTTAAAAATTGTTGTACATAATCTTGTCAGTTTTACACAAGATTAAAAGCAAAGGCAAGCCTTTAAAATAAACGATGATGATAAATAAATGATGACGATGAAAATTATACCGTTTTTTTGTTATTTGGAGATTTTACAGAAATAATAACAGGACAACAACTATTAAGTTAATGTATGATGACCGTGGCGACGCGGCGACGGCTGTCAAAAAGTTTTAGTTAACAGCATTTTTCCTTTGTAATGGTACCTTTATTATAAAGGTATCATGTACCGTTGATGAGTTGTTCATCGTTTCCTGATGAGGTGCTAAATTCATGTATTTACTTGCCACCTTAGTGCTTTTCTTTGGTATTTTTTCCTCCTCGGAATTCAGCTTAATGTTTATGTAACGTTTATCTTTAAGAAATCGAGTACATTTTGCTAAAATCGCAAAAACAAACGACATTCAACATGTTTGTTTTTGACATTGTGTAAATGGGGTATTGTATATGAGCTTGTTTATTTTATCATTATGAATACTATTTTAGGTTCACAATATAGTTACTACAATTGGTAACTTTAAATAATGCATTATATTATTATCCTCGAAAGGTTAGTCAGCTCTGCGGCTTTTAGTTTGTGACTACCCATTATCATCCACATAATATACTCATATGCATATTCCTAAATTACAAGTGCTTCGTATAGTAAGTAGGATAAATTATATTATTAGAAGTAAAAATAAAATTATATTATTACCATTAGAGTAATCAACGGAAGACTTCTGCAAGTCTTTGCTAATGTAAATCAGCAAAATTCAAAATGGCGTCAAATATCAAAGGCCTGCCCAATATCCACAGTGTTCTTGGATCATATCAATTATACTCGGGTCTCAAGCGTGAGACACGCGATGAGATCACCCACGATCATTTAACTATAATTATCGTTTTATTTATGTTCCTAAATTGTTATATTGAATGACAGGACGAGGATTTGAAACGTGATTTTTTTTTATTTTAAAGTTATGAACTTATGGACATCTTAAAGCTTAAAGCAGCAGTTATGAATAAGATGGTATGTAAGTGATGATTGAAACTCTCATTTTCGTTCATCTCAATATTGATATGTATATTATCAATCGTTTAGTAGATATACGTCTCTTGCAAAAGTCTTCATAGAGTAATTTTTCTTTGTGTACCTAATATCGGGAATCTTAACTTCTTAAGCCTAGAATTCTGCAAATAATCTGACATCAAAGTCAAATCATATTATTTGATACCTAATACAGATCACACAATCAATTAGATAGCCGATAAACCCTCTATTGTAAAGCAAAAATAACGAATATTCACAGGCACACCCATTTAAAGGACATTGTTGTTAATATTTAATCAATTCATTATTCAACGAATACCACGCATGAATAGCCGATGTAAGGGCCATGCTTACGATAATATAAAAAGATAATAAATCAGCCAGCCAGTCACCACAACAGCACCTGCTAACCATGACGCATTGATAACCCATTGTTATTGCTAACTTTATTGTTATTCAATTAAACATTTAAGTTGTTGAGAAATGTTCTAAGGTAATCATGGGTTGATATGCATTGAATATATTGCATGCATGCTCTAGTAAGATTGTATTTAGTATGCACTTTGGTAGAGGTTTTTATTTTGCTTAATTACTGAGGTCTACTGCTCAATAATACGGGTACAACACTAAGGCCATTGTGGCTGTTTTTTTTTTGCAATAAAGATTAACAATAGTAGCAGAAAACCACCTGGATGCGCGAGCCAGACAACAGTGGCAGAAAATAGGGAAGGCCTGTACCCAGCAGTGGGTGATTCCGGGCCGATGTGATGATGGTGATGATGGGCAGAAAAAAAAAACTTTTTATAAAGAAAATATTAAAGCAGTACATCATAAGTATCCATTAATTAAAAAATGATTACTTATACTGTTATTGCCGTCCGCTAAAAGGAACTTAATATAAAATGATAATTATAATTTACTTGTTTGTATTTATTCTACATCATGCGATCGTTATTCGCGGTAGGTAAGTACTGAACTGACCACGTACATAAAATAATAAACGCAAATTAAACTCAGTGAATTTTGCGAACGATTAATATTTAACGATGCTGTAATCAACAAAGTTATGATTATAAATCGGACAGTTAATTGTTTTAATACAATATTGTCGGTAATAAAATTAAAACGTTATTAAACGGGGCTTCGCTATAAAAATAAAGTACCGGCTAAGCTGACCAGAGATATTCTCGTTTGTACTAGTTTTTCAATAAATACGCGCTTCTTTTTTTACGGTAACTACATAATGGTAAAGGTTGTAAATACCTGTACTTTCTGCCTTTTAATCGTCATCTATAATACGGCTACTTCCATGAAACATGGCAGATAAATTATATACTACACTCTTGTACGCAGGAATTATGAATCTGTCAGCGAAGATTATTTATACGAAAACAATTTTAATCTTTCTCGCAAATAGAAGTTGATTAATGCGCAGGCGACTGGAACAGTGTAGTGAACACTAATAAACTGAAACAGGCCGCTGATTGGCTAGAAGCAGGTACTAAATTGGCTGAGCCCACGCAAGTCTGCAGCTTTCTAACTAACGTGGGTAAGTAATCGCTAATTTGAGATGTTAAACAAAGCGGTGAGTAACAAAGAATGCGCTCGACCAATCACGTTCAACAATCAGCACGGGGCGTGGCCAATCTCGTGCTTTAATCTTTACACGCCGTTAACAAAGCCACGCTCGTACAATTCGCAAAGGAATGGAAAATAATTAACGCATTGAATGCTAAGATGCGGCCGCGTTTTTATAAAGAACCTCCGTATCTGTGAAAAGAATCGAGGTCGCTTGCATCTTAAATATAAGCCATACGGCTTTGACATATATTAAGGTGTACGAAATTCTAGTTTATGAATAGGTGTAATTATAAATATTACTGAGAAGTTTGAGAAACGCCCGAAACGCCACATAGTTTTAGGAAATATTATTAGTCAATGACGCATCCACAATAATCTACGTCTATCTAAAAGCTAAGGTCTCGGTAGGTTCATAATTTATAATAAAAAAGGCAAAACCAAAACAAAAGGGTTTAAAACGGATTAAGTAACTACCATAAACCCAGCCAACGTCGAGAGTGGCTAAAAAAAGGCTATCGTATGACTTCTCCGATGTGCACACGGCTTTATGGATATAAAATCACCGGAGTTGAAATTCAAATCTCGAATATTATTATTCTATAGAATGAAAAGAACATAACTTTACTTCGTCTTAGAATCCGCTTTGAAAAGATTATAGTTTTGCAATACACACTAAAAGTTTCTTGATTAGACATCAATCGTAAGAATGTTAAGCTTAAAAGCTTTTGCGACGATAAAACATGATGTATCGAGTATTTATAGAATATAATAAGCTCTCTTTACATCGCATTAGTGCGCAAATACAGGATGAATCAACTGTTTATAACTATAATCGCTACTTGCCTCATAATTACCCCTCCCATGCACTTTAAATTAATTTCAAAGAGCAGTGAACCGACGGACAAGTGGCTATTAACTTTTGATATTTCTCCTGATACAATAATAAGCACCTAGGCTTTTGTAAGACGCCCACGAACACGATCTGACATTCCTTGTCGTTAACTTTCTATTGAGTGTTACTTTCTTCGTCAAATGCGACATTTATCAGTCCTATTTAAATTTTAATTATATAATTTAGGTAAACAAACTCGGTAAATATTTAAATCAATACGATTCAAACTCGTTTCCTGGTACATTTTGTAGTCATATAAATAGTGTGGACGATAAATTGTAATGATAGTAGGCTATTAGAGTCAAACTTACTGTAATCATTGGCTGACTTGGTTCACAAAACTACAGGTGGTATTTATTTTTGTGGACCATCTGCTTTGGGCGATGCAAGTGAATAGCCTAATCATATTATTGTTAATGCATTTGAAACGAATCGTATTTTGCCTCGGAACATCAACAAAAATTAAATTCTTTATTTATTCTATTTTTATTAAGTGGATATGAAAATTGTTTGACATGAATGTTGTAATAATATTGGGTTTTGTTACTTAATTTGTTTCGTAAATCTTTGTCACTCTAGTAGAGCACCTGATTAAATTATGAATTACAAAAAGATTCTTGACGATTTTTTCTATAAGAATAGTTTTTTTGCACGCGTGCATGTTTTGCTCATGAATGTCATTGGTCACTAATTTAAGGAACTAGCTTTAACCTCTCGTCTGTCGCAATAAATAAGACAATAGAATTCAATTGTGTCTCGCGTAGATCTGCGCTTCCGACATACAACGGGTTAAGGCATAAATTAATAATACTTTTAATTACATTCAACCTACTTATTGAGCATTTTTTTTTATTTAAGGTACAGCAATAACTCCCATGGCGCCACAAAAACTACCAAACAACGAACAGGTACAAACTCTTTGCATTCAAATCCTTGTTCTACTTCAGGGTTTCTCGTATTGTCCCAGACTTGGAACAAAAACGTGGGCCATATGTTTTGCTACACGGATAGCTAGCACTAAAGCCACTGTCCCAAGTGGGCCAAAGATCCCAACACCAATATAAACTTCACGTTACAAACTAAATCTGACCAAACTAAAGTTAGATACCTGTACTAAATCTCCTAAACTAAATTTGTGAAGCTAAAGTAATCATTTTGGAGAATAATGTTATTAGATTATTTTATGAATTCGATGCCGATCGGTTAGGATTCATCTGAACGTCACAATTTCTTTACTACTATCAAGGTAAATTGCTGAACCTCAATTAGAATCATTAATTAAGGTTATTGCGATAAACAAAAGCTATGTTCATGTATCATGAGAACTAGCTGTCAATTTCCACCAATGGGAAACATGTTACCGGCATGCGATTGGTGGAAATTGACAATCAATAATTCATTTAGGTCCCGATTTGACTTCCAACGAATCATATAAATAGAATTTTGCTAACCGTCTCTATTTGTTGAATATTTAGTAGCCATCCGAACTGGAACCCACGTTAAATGAATGGTTGAGATTGACCCGAGATAAATCTTTCGAGTGTTAATTAAGCACCGGCTTTTAATTAGGAATCATTTTGTAAAAGAACATCATTTTGGATTTCATGTCAGTTTGTTGTGGTTATACTAAAATCTCTTTGTCATATCAGGGGCAACTTGACAGCCTTTATTTCCTAGGCAGCAAGGACTATTTTCGTCAATCATTGTCAACTTGCCAAGTACGTTTGAAGGTTTGATGTTATAAAGACTTGTCAGAGATCTCTGTGAATGTTAAGCTAGCTTTGTTTAGTTTCGATTTCCGCATACAATAAATATTTGAGTCCTGCAGGTGTTTGTTCCGGCCAAGGTGTGATTTTTGTGTCCGCACCTATAAACCTACGACAAACCGTATTGGGTGTGAATATCTCAAAAAACAATTTTGAATGAAAACTTTTTTAATATTCAGTTTCGAGTTCTTAAACCCAGATTAATACTATATGACGTCATTCGTAAATATGCAGTACTCAATATAATAATAATTCTTACAAAAAAACCGACTTCAAAATAAGTCTTATATGGTTTTCTTATGGATCCCACTGACATTACTGGGCCTAATTAAAATGGGACCACGCGGGAAGCACCACCCTTAAAATAAAAAAGAATCATCAAAATCAGTTCACCCAGTCGAAAGTTCTGAGGTAACAAACATAAAAAAAATACAGTCGAATTGAGTACCTCCTTCTTTTTGAAGTCGGTTAAAAAAAGGATTGTTTAATGATGAAATTATCAGGTATGCCAATTTATCTCTACTCAGTGATAATCTTACGCTCAGCAACCTCTTTTACCCTTTGCTTAGAAAACATTCATTTGAAAATCATTTCTCAAATAATCTTACCGGTCCTTTTGTTAACCCATTGAAAGTCGTTGCTCAATTTTATCGATTATCGGAAAATGTAACGGACCTCTTTTGATGTGACCGAATTCAATGAATATATTCAAGGCACTATTCACAAAAGGGTAAAATACTTAAGAGCAGATATGCGAAGCTCTAGTATAAACTATACCCATACATACTTCATTTCATTGACAGGACTGCTATACCGGAGGTCGTGGGTTCGATTCCCACCCAGGAACAAATGTTTGTGTGATGAGCACGATCATTTGTTCTGGTTGTCTGGGTGTAATTTATCTATAACTAGCTGATCCCCGCGACTTCGTCCGCGTCAATTTCTGTTATTATGACCGCGATTAAGAAGTGTAAAAAAAAAGTATTTCTGCGTAAATGATAATTTTAGTTAATATTATGTTGATAAAACTCTGTAGCAAATAATGCATTAATTTCGACCAAATGATTACCTTAAAAAAGGTTATAGTGAGTCAATCTTAAAAGATAGACATATACTGTCTCAGACATTTTTTTAGATCATTTAAAGAGGAACAATTCTTTCATACATATTTTTTGGGTAACTCGAACCGTTTACGCAGCGCACGCAACGGAAACTTTCAAGTATGAATATTTTTCCCCGTTTTTGTGACATTTTTCACTGCTGCTTAGGTCCTATTGGTCGCAGCGTAATGTTATATATCCTAAAGCCTTCCTCGATAAATGGACTATCTAACACAAAAAGATTTTTTCAATTCTAACCAGTAGTTCCTGAGATTAGCGCGTTCAACCAAACAAACAAACAAACAAACAAACTCTTCAGCTTTATAATATTAGTATAGATATATATGTATTTAGAAATATATAAGTATGTTTATCAGTTGTCTGGTTACCATAACACAAGCTCTGGTTAGCTTGGGATCAGATAACCGTGTGTGAGTTGTCCCGGAATATTATTATTATTATTTCCTTTCATTTGTTACAAAAGGCAATTAGGTATAGAGTATTTATCTTACTTTATAAAGGTACATTATCATCCTCCTCTGTGATATTATTTTCATACGTAGATAATAATATATACGAGTCATTATTCTAAACACGTTCCGTTATTACATAAAAGTTCAAACATATTATTATGTAGGCATTATAACCCCACACCGCTACCGCCAAAATAAATGAACAAAGCGTGTAACCCGTGATATTTAATATGCGGTAAGTTAATATTCTGCGTATAAAACGACAATAAACTTTTATTTTATTTGTGGTTACCTTCTGGTCGATTGAATGCTCTCTGATACTCTCGCCGACACTCAATGGATTTTAATGGGACGGCCATGTATTAAATTATTATAAGTTACACACCACTATAATAGTCCCGACCCGAACCCGGCGTAGGAGGCGACACTCGTAAAAAAGGAATTAATTTAATACAGAATGCAGCCTAAGCTTCTCTCCCAATAAATCGTGTCATGACAAAATATTTAATGGCGCTATTTATTGAGATATCAGCAATTCTTACCGCGTAATCCGTGAGAACAAGAATGTGACGGGTAATATATGTTTGGTAATCGTACTTCGACATGAAATATTGATTAACAATATTTACGTGGCGTATTGTCGTGTCATGTCGTGATTGATAGTGCATTCTGAAATATTATTATGCGCGCGGTTCGTTAAACATAAAACAAATGTGTACCAAATAGACCGCAGCCGAATTACACGCACATCAAACATCCTCGGAGGCCGAAAGATCATTAATAAAAATTTCGTTAAGGCAACAAGTTCCGTTCTCTGACTAAGCATTACGCGCCCGAATATCCTATGGAAGCGTAAACTCGTTGTAAACATGGACGCCACTTCCCATTTTACCTAACAGGGCATTGTCAGAATGGTAACGCATCATTGTCATGTCACAGTTTTAAAAAGGTTTTTAGAGAGCCGGTAACTGTATATTAATATCGTAGGGCGGTTCCGGCTGACGGAACACGTGTCGGTGTCTCGGCTATTGTTGAAAAAACTTGAAACCGACTAGGTACACGAGTAGTTTAGTGATAACATCGACACAGGTCGTTTTAACATGATACATGCATATTTTAGATTGCATTTCGTGAATAAATAACATTTGAACAACTAAAGTTGGCCGCTTCTTATTATCCAGTTTGAATTTTACAAACATTTTGTATTTGTGGTTGAAATAATGAAATAAACATTTATTTACTAATCAAAACTAAGATTATAAGACCATAACCCCAAACAAAACAAATTTTCGTTTACAAGACATTCAATTTGGAGTGGTTTGAGAGCTTTCGGTAGAACAAGGACGTATTAAATTCCTAAAATAGTAACTTGGAGTTACAAAGATATTCGTGGCGTAAAGTTTGCAGCCAAAATTAATTATAAACGAAAGCAGTCTGCTCTGCTTAGCTGGCTTTAGCAAAAGACATTTTGATATACGCCGTGGAAAAACTTTGTCGTCGGCCGCCTGTTGTCTCTTAAAATAAAACAAGAGACGCTTTTTAACGTAGATGCGGCTCTTCGAATTAAACGCCTTTTTATGTTGAGAATAAAAGTTATGCGGACTGATTTCTGAATTGACATATAAATAAAGGAACCATGTGCCTTTTACGTTCTTTTATTTCTTCACTGGTTAGGTAAACAAAATAAAAAAAAACATCAATCAACAAACAAATTAATATAGAAAGTAAGGAACTGAATTACTAAGCTCCTTAACGAATAAATAAAGCGCTTTTAAAAGCAAGCTACCTTTAGAATACGCTATGTATATTCCTTAACAATGCAGTCTTGACGTAACTCGTTTTAAAAGAGATAAAAGTCACGGCAACAAAAGCGTATTTTTATTAACACGAGCTACCGAGTTTCGTAGCACACCGCTTCCAGTCACCGCATTTCTGTGGTACAAAGTTGTTCGGGCTTCGAAAAAGCAAGACCAAATTCCTGCCGCGGAGAAGTTAGATCACGCTTGCACTCAGCTACTACTTTTAACTAAATTGAAGTTGCGGGCAAAGAGTGCACCCCGTTGCACGTGACGCATCAGTCCGTCTGTCCGTTTGTACTTCTACGTGAGTGGATTGCAGTGGACTTCTTTATTCAATGGTGCGGATGCATTTTGGAGGACGCTTGTCGTTCGCGGTTGATCGGGATGACAAGTATTTGCGGTCGGCCTTCACGACACTGAGTTGTGTTTGATGGCTTTTATTGGCACGAATTTGAACTAATATTATTCTAGTTTGTGTATTTTCTTTAATGCCACTTGATAAGATTCTTGTTATGTTTTCTTGCTGCGCTTTCCATAATTTGGAAAATGATTACGGCATACCTACAGAAACAAGTCGTCTATCTACACTATATGGCTTACATTTTTAGCGGCGCTTACAATCACAATTTAGTATGACAATACACTTGGTTAAATCTGTACATATACTATGAAGATATAAAGAACAAGAAACTATTAACATTTGCCGGGCATCAAACTTGTGACTTCCAGGCATAACATAGCAGAGACCTAAATATACTGACTATTAAGTCCGCAGCAGAAATACATTTTTTATCTCCTAGCCTACAGCAATCCGTCGTTTGCCTCCGTATGATATGAATTACGACACAGTCGTAACCCGTATCTTATGTACAAGCAACTCCAGCAAAGAATATCCACTTACAACATTAAATCATACTTATATACTAGGAAGCACTCGTTTGCCTGAAGCTTTATAGATAAAGTAAGCCCATTTGTCAACATATTCAATTATCTTTAATAGTTCAGATATATTAATGTTTTTTTTTATATAACTTGGAACTACTCACACACGGTCATCTGATCCTAAACTAAGCAGAGCTTGTATTATGTAAACTGGAGAACTGATAAACTTAGTTATACATTTCTAAATATATAAATACAAATTACACCCAGACACGGAAAAAAATATCATGCTCCTAACACAAAGAATTGTCTTGGGTGGGAATTGAACCAACGAACTCCAGTATAGCAGTCAGGGTCACTTACCACTAGACCAACAGGCCAGTCAAAATTAGATCCAAATTCCTTGAAGCATTGCTTCGATCCCGTTCGGAGTAAATATTTGTATGACCGACAGACGCACAGATATTTGTTTTAGATGCTCGTTTATGTCAGATCTTTGTTTGCGGTAGCGCCCATATTGCAGTGAATAGTGATGTTTACGACATAAACATAATTTGCTTGGTTTATTAATTCCAAAGAGATTAATTATCACTTTGGACCTTTGAAAATAGTCAATGTACAGATGCCTTATATTTCTCAAAAAATACAAAATATATTTTTTTTTAAATACAATGGAATGTAGTGTTAATAAAAATGTTTAATATGTATAGTTTTCATCCTCATTAGTAACTCAATACATTGATAAAATATATCACTTTTAACCATGTTTTTTGTCACAGACATCCCACACGATATTACACGTGTACAGTATTTATTGATATCTATTAATACATAATAACATACGTCCACCGCAGACAAAATTACAGTAATTAAATAAGTTTCTACATGAAACAGAATATTACTACCAAAGCACAAAGGTCTTCAATATCAATAAATAATCAGAGTTCAAAGCAATTAGAATCTGTGCTTTGAATCTATAAATACCTTTTATTGTCATGTTGTATTTATATTTCAATCTCTAAGATTTCAATGCGACATATTCTGAAACTGAAACCTTACGTCTGCTCAGTTACAGGTGAATGAACTCGAACTATATTGAACCGTTTTGATTTATAATACGCTTTTCGGTAGGTAAGCTGAAAATAATGTAAATTACGTATTGCTTTCTATCTAATATATTTGAAGTTACATAAATTCAACCAAAGATACTACTGCTCCTAATTTAAAACATAAAATAAAACTGAAAAATAAATTTATTTTAGTATTGTTTTTAGTTTCAAAATAACCCTTGTCATTTAGTCGGTAACGTGCACAAAAGAGTGACAGCAATGTCATGCTGAGTGGTAAAACTCATTTCTTGGTCAGAGAATAAGCGCTCGCTCTTAACACGCGAACTGTCGCCTCAAGTATCAAGAAAAGAATATCTTATGTATGAAGCTTACAAAATGATCAAATTTCTAAAAAGTTAGACGTTCCGAGTTGTCTGTGGTCGTACTATCCCCTTGTGGTCTTAAGATTTCTGTTTGTCCCGACTCTTGCAATAAAATGTGAGCACAAGATGTAGCTAAAAACCTCTTAATTTCGGATGAAAATTACGGCCGAAACCTGCTGACTGTTTTGTCCGGATTTAAGGTTTTATTACCTCTAAATTCAACTAAAGAAGTACACTCACACATTTCGTTTTCAATAGACATTTAGATGATAACATAACCATGAACATTGTATCAAATATTCTAACAATAACCTATAGTAAACTAGGTGAAATGATGAAGCTAAATACTGGAACTAAATGCACGCATGAGAGACACTAAGCGACATTAGAAACCACTTATCTATGTATCGTACGGGTATCTATCAGAAGATAATATACGTAATAGTGGACGCCTCAAAATTAGGTACTTCCGGTACCAAACGCCATATTGTGAGGTGTCCAAAATACATTAGGTGGTCAGCCAGTGGAACAATACAACACGATAACTTGTGTATAGGCAAAAAAACTGTTGTATAACATTATGTTGGTATTTATACAAAAAAACATACATAATTGAATGATGTTTAGCTCATGTTTCATACCTTTTTTATACGTATTATATGGTTTACATCAAAATACTTAATGCGTTTTACAGAAATTACTCCGGCTCGACCTTAGGTTAATGCGAGAAACAAAACAAGGAAAGAAGCCATTTATTATTTAGCCCATTAAGTAATTTAAGAGACTATAAACTCACCGACTACCGTCCGCGACTTTCACAAACTTTACGCGGTTTTCGCTGGATAAAAAGTTACTTAATTCTCCTTGGTTACAACTGTCTTCATACCAAAATCCTATTTTTATTAAATCTGATGAATTTAGCTTCTAAAATACAATAGATAAGGTTTAAGTTTATTTATAATGTTGGGAGGAATTATTCTGAGATGTGCAAGAGCTCCTTAATGAGCGTTAGTTCACTGCCCAAATAGCAATGCGAGACGACTTCAAAATTTTCCTAAAATATCCGACAATCGAGCAAACTACATTTCACATAGTTCGGTTCGGTTGACAGGCGACGGGCGAGGCGCGTTGCCTGCTCCGGCTAATTGACAGCCACGACCAGTCCGCAGCTACACAATACACTGCCACTATTTTAGCTCTCTGCTAATAGATCGATGCTGTTATATGCAACTGTGGCCGTTAGTTACGACTATAGCAACCAATCTATACTGCCGTAAATTACATTGTCGTTTTATTTCTAAATAAACTGGGTACTTTCCTCGGCTGCAGAAAAAAATGTATAGTTATACAAAATTGCGTGTTTTGTATTTTTATTACTTGATAAATGTAGTTTCCTTCGATTTGAATATTAATGGGCCTATTAGTAAAATTGCTTTTAAGCAAACACTATTATATTGAGCAATAATTAATCTTTCAATAACATCAGCAAACTTTGGAAGCGAAAATGAAGATTAATTTGCGTCTATAATAACGACCACCCACGACATAAAAAGCAAACAAGAATTTCTCGTTTGCGAAATTAGACATAAATAAAATTCTTGACTATGATTTGCGATAGAATTAATTTAATTTCTTTATTTAGTTAAAGGACTAATCCTTTGAATAAGATAGGATTGTGGCAACAGGCGGGCAAATGCGCGGTGGCGGCTCGAGCCCATGAGACTGCGAAATTAGTGGAGCCGTGTAACTCCCCCCCTCCCTTCTCCTACCCGGGTCCCCCCTATCCTCGCCTTACGTCACACCCTGCACGTGAAGCCTCCGTTACAAGTGGCCGACTGCAAGAGATGTTGCGATTCAGAGATATATTCAAAGCTTAGTTATGATTGGTGGGTTGTGCCAAGACTAAAATAACTTGCTAGATCTTCGAGACATGAGATGGGAAATGTTTTACCGCAATTAGTTTTATTTTAGTAATGGAATATTAAATAAGGCACATTAAAATGGATGAACTTAGAAGTGACATTAATAGATTTAGGGCTCGTAAAAAGGAACCCCAATTTTAAGCTTTTTGAAAGGGTAAATACAAAACCGTTCACAACCGACCGATGTCAGCAAAAAACTAAGTGTTTAATAAACAAACGCATGTTCCAGAAACGATGGCCCGAATGTGTACACAGAATAGCGTGAGCAAACTCTAAAACAATTACGTTTGTTGGCACTGCCAATAACAATAATATTTATCAAATTATTCGGGCGACCGACTCCGCCGATACGACGGAGGATCGAGGAACAAAATTGACAAAGCAAGCAAAAGGCTTTCAAGGCTGGATCGCGTGTTGCGACGTGTTTGCATCCGTAATTTGTTTGTTGGCGGCAGCACACGGCTGAATACATTAATGGATCTGTGCTGAGCACGCGACCGGCCAGACATGCCACTCAAACAGGAACACGGGTTATCTTCAACGTCTTGCTCAAAAAGAACAAAGCAAGCTTTGTAACGCTTACTCATGTAACGCCATGAACTTTCATTTGGATCACAGGCGTCTGGCGTTTGTGACACTTGATCCCTTGAAGATAGGATTTTTTGTTGTGGTTGTTCGTATATAGAACTACCCCGATAAGATAGATACATACTTTAAACATTGACTCAATTGACTATGCGCACTTACTACACAAAAAAACAACGTCACACTTAACTCCAATGCTACCTACTACTACAGTACTACTTCATTAAAGAAAACTTAAGTATAATTTAAGATTATGTAATACCCTACAGAACATAATATAACAACAATAAAGCACGCGGCACGTTAGTAAGTCTCCGAGCGCCCCGGGCTGCGGAATATGGACTAAACATATAAAACTATACTTCAACTAAAACTGTAACTGCACAACTCGCTCTGTATCGACTTCGAGCACAGCTGTTTCATCTATTTGAATAATAGTTAAATATAATGAATGTTTTATTCAAACTTATGCAAATGCAAATTATTCTGTCTGCTGTCTTCAAACTCTGCTATTACTGTTTCTCTGCAATTACCCAGAACTATTTTCCGTCGTGAAGTATTCCAGGGAAAATGTTGACGTATTTTTAATTTGAGTTAATATTTTACAACGTAGTTGTAACTTTAAAAAGAGTATTTACAAGCTTCGCCGTACTTTTCATGTGAAAAATGTGTCGTCTGAAAATTTCATTACGAAATTTCGTACATATAACAAAAAATATATATTGCTTAAAGAGTAAAGGCTGCAGATCGCAATTTTTGAGAATGAATACAAAATATTACAATAAGGTCCAAGAATGCTTCAGGCTATCTAAGATTTATTTCATTTCGACAATAAACATTTATAACCATTTCTTAATACACATCAAGTACATCGAACATCATTATTCACGTCCTCCATTTACGATGCTCTTATCTCATCTAAAGCTCTAGTCGATTGTCATAAGTTATTTTTAATGCCCACGATACAGGCACAGGAAAGCCATATCCGAAGTGTTATCGTTTAATAATTGTCGCCATGCTTCGGCAAGTGGACGTACGACGGTATAAGCCTGCTAAGTTAAAAATAACCCTGTTGCGAGGACATAGTGATGGGCATAGCGCACACTTCGATCGTGTTATCTTACACGCTATGCGGGAACGTGCACTGCCGGCCAATTAAATGGACTTACCAACCGGGCTGATCGCGAAAGAATAACTAGCTGTCACAAGCTACACTGCACCTTTACACGCTCGCATTCTATTTATATTGTGAATTGATTTTGAATGTGAGTAATAAATGCGGGCAAATTGATTGTTTTAAAGCTTCTGCTATTTACGTTTATTGAATGAGTGAAATTTATTGATGAAATATTTAACCGTCGTGTTTTAGAATATCAACTATACCATTTTAAATAATAATCATAGATACACTCGAGAGCAATGAATCCGGGTCACTTAAAGAATCCTAAAAATCTCGGAAACTAAAAATGCTAGGTTAATGCAATAAATTGTATTTAATAGACAATGTAATACTCCTTAAATGAAGGTATTAAAACTTCTTAGTTATTGTAAAGTTATATCATAAAAAAATCAAATTTGAAAAAGGGCCACTTTCGAAGATGGAACTACGAAATTACAGCATTTGGTTTTGCTTTTGTTTGTAATCTGTCATTTATGTGGGTACATAAACCATGTTGATAGTGCTCTATATTCATTATTCAAGCTGAAATTATGTCGCTTACGCCTGAAGAATGCACCAGATTACTTACAATGCTGGAAACCGGCCGGAGTCAGCGCGATACAGCCAGGACTGTCGGTGTGTCGCTGTCAACAGTACAAAGAGTTCTCCGACGTTACGAAGAAACTGGTTCTAACCTACGCAGACCAGGAACGGGCAGAACCAGGTGTACCACAGCACGAGAAGACCGATACTTGGTGAACACCATGCTTCGAAATCGCTTTCTCACAGGAACTGAACTCACAAATCAGTTTCGACGCCTCGGAGGAAGTAACCCAAGTGCATGGACAGTAAGACGTCGGCTTGCTGAATCTAACTTAAAACCCCTTAGACCTGCAAACGGCCCTAAACTGGAGCGTGGGCATCGTATTTCAAGACTAAGATATGCCCAGAGCCACGTAAATTGGAGTATTGAAGATTGGTCAAAAGTTATGTTCTCCGACGAATCAAAATTTATGCTCTACAAGCACGATGGAAGACACAGAGTGTATCGAAGACCAGGGGAAAGATTCAAGCAAGCATGCATCGAAGAAAAAGTAGCCTACGGTGGTGGGTCTGTACTTGTGTGGGCCGGAATTTCTTCTGAAAGTCGCACAGAGCTGGTGATCGTAGAAAACGGCTCTTTAACTAGCGAAAGATATGTGGAAGAAATCCTCAATGATCACGTTGGTCCATTTATGGTCAATTTAGGTGAGGATGCTATATTTATGCATGACAATGCCCGACCTCATACAGGTAGGATTGTGAATGACTACCTTCAAGAGATGAACATTACTCGTATGGAGTGGCCAGCGCGCAGCCCGGATATCAACCCGATCGAGCATGCTTGGGACGAGCTAGGCAGATGCGTAAAACAACGAAACCCTCCCCCAATCACGCTTCGTGAGCTCAAAATTGCTCTCACAGAGGAATGGGAGAATATTCCCCAAAATCGTATATGGAACTTGGTGTACAGCATGCCAAACCGCGTAAACGCAGTAATGGAAGCACGAGGAGGCAATACGAAGTATTAAAATTCAAGAAAATCGTAATAAAGTTCAAAAATTTCATGTTTCCTATTTTTGTTTTAAGGAGAGATCAGCAGTTTTTTTCTTAATGTAATTTTGTAAAATGTATGGTGACTCATATTTTTTTTACTTTCATTTAAGGAGTATTACATTGTCTATTAAATACAATTTATTGCATTAACCTATCATTTTTAGTTTCCGAGATTTTTAACATTCTTTAAGTGACCCGGATTCATTGCTCTCGAGTGTAGATAGCTCTTTGTTTTGTTACCAAATTAAGTCTGTGAAAGTTCAAATCCGAATTCTTTGGACATTCAATACAAATACTAAAATATGTACATTGCTACGTACATAAAACAAAGCCCCGATACGCATCAAAAATATGCATCAAAGTATTATCGTAACACAATAAACCGTGAAACAGGGAGTGTAAGTTCGATGTCGTGTCGCGCGACCCTTGCCATAAATCCATCAAGTGAACTAGACTTTAACACCCACCAAGCCACTGGTGCACTTCCGCGGGCACGGAGTGTACAATAATACTATCATAATACACGCCACGCTAATCCCAAAGGAGGTTCTAATACTTTATACGACAGTTCTGTGTTTATCAAGTCATAATTCATATTATGATGCTATATTTAAATCATCATTAGGACTTTGGACCGGCTGTACTTATTGATAAGAAAAAATAACCCATTTAAAAAATATTAAAGACGTAATTCCCGATGCAATTATATTGGACGTAGTTGAATAGAATTGGAACAAAAGGATTTACTGTTCATTAAAACTGCAAAACTGCAGGACGTAAAAAATAGAATTTAATTTTTCCAATCGTTCTGATGATTTCTAAATGTATAAAGAATATTCCATCGTTTCATTTATTATAAAAAGGTATAAAAATAACGTTATGCCCATTGAACGCAGCATAAAATAATATGCAAATTCTATTAGAGTACCAACGGTCATTGAATAAAAGCGAGGATTTTACATCGTTACAATTCACAGCTTTTTTTAAACTAAAGTTGCACGCTCACTGAAAACCTTGTTGTCATATGTCAATTAAAAAGCTATTAAATAACACTAAACATTCCTGAGTAATGTCAGTTTTTGTAGGTTATTGCGGCAGGTGTTAACTTTTATTACGAATGAGTGCAACCGACAAGTCAACGTAATTACAGGTTACTTACTTGACACCTTGTGAAACTACACCATGTATATAAAAATATACTATCGCAGTTACAACTTTTTGTTCGTGATTTAAATTAATTAAAAATAAATAGCTTTGTACATAAAATAAAATTAACCTGCCAGTAACATACAAATTCTACGTAAAATTATTTTTTTCGTATTTGAAAAGCCAGGCCGTCGGCTGCCCTAATTAAGTTCAACAAATGGAGACCTAGTCTGAACGGAGTCATAACATCAAAGTTTGTAGCCACATTAGATATGTTAAAGACAAGTTTGTCAAGTGTTGACTAGTGGACGAAGGCTTAACGTTGCTCCACTCATTATTTATTCAACGAGAAACCTCAGTACATTGTGGTCGGAGCCTTAAGTGGAGAAACTTTACACTATGATTTAATAAACGTGAACGTACATCGAACTAACGCTGCTAAACTCGTTCATTTTGCGATGGTAATTATCAAATTTAACTGCATTTACACAGGGGCCCGAGTCCGCTATTTTAAGTCAGTGAGTGGCGGCTTAATAAACGTTCCAGTGTACTTGTTATTGTGCCTAACTTTCGTATTCAGATAAGAACAGTCCCTTGCAATCCTACAATGAAAACAGTGGCAAGTAGGTTGTCATTAAACTAAAATTATTTGAATACGAAAAAAGGCACAAAAACAAGTACACTGGAACATTTATTAACCCGCCACTCACTGACTTAAAATAGCGGACTCGGGCCCAGCTAATTTACCGATATAATGCCGTATTAGTTCCTAATTTGAATTCTGATTTTGTATTTCTCTTTTTAAATATTTATAATACAAAATTCTGCTAGCCAGCATGATTTTGGGAATCACAAAGAAAAATAAGTGTTATAAACTCTTTTTTCTTTTGCGGTTGTCTGATTTTAATCAGATTTATTGGAGTTCATAACCTCATAGTTGAATCATAAACGAATGAGTCATTTCTATCTCTGTAGAATGGTATTTCCAATCAATATTAATTTATATAAAGGTTAATAAGCATTAATTATATAAAAGATAGTTTACTAAAGCTGCTTGTAGTTGTAGGCTCCAATTAATTTGTCCTTTCATTTGTAGCTAGCGTAAATACTTTTTTTTCATTTGCCGAATTCGTGGAAACTATGTGATTACTTTGGTTTCCAATAAGTGTCGATAAATTAAACGCAGCCAGCCTTTGTGATTGTAGCAAAAAATAGAGCTCGCTTTATTAAGAAAGTAATTATTTGTAATTAGAAGTCTTATTTAGGCGTTTATAAAATGCTTCTAACATAATCATGTATTTTGTAAATGTGTGTTTAAATCAACTATTTTTAAGTGCATTTTGACTTTATTGTTATGTTTAAAATATGGTTTATGTTAAAATAACGATGTATCATCAAATACGTTGACAGTTACGATTCGCTTTGTATTTAGTTTAATGTCCTGTCGCGTCCAACTGGATAGAACAAGATAAATTGTTGTATTGTCTGCCAACTTGTGTTGTTTCTGTATCAAAAAACATAAGGCCTTATAGTGCGGCCATAATATATGTATATTATTGTCCTTTAGTGGAAAGAAATATACTCGAGAAAGGACAGAATGTCAAAAGTCACATTTAGTACGACCTTCAAAGAAACTTGGTTACTTTTATTATAGGTATTCTGAACATATAACGGCGATCTACTTTTTCACAACTTCAGTTCGAGAAGTATTTTTGAGAGAGCAATAAATTTAAAGGAATTTGTGCAGTTTTTTTGCTGGTTTATTTAGTTTGGTCGTAGTTTCAAGTTATATTATGACTCGTAACTATACATATATTGTTTAGATATTGTGTATTGTTAAAGCGCGTAAGAGTAACGTAATACAGACTAGTTAAGAATTACATGCTTATTCTTTGTTTTAAGAATTCAATGCTTATTTATTTTTATTTGGTGTATTATGCTATCGTTGCAGTATGTAATACACACGCAGTCTTTTGTTTTTAATTAATCGAATGGTCTCGATTAATTAAAAACCCATCGATGATCGAACAAACGAATCGAGTATTATTACTGAAACCGGCAGAATAGATAAAAATAATATTAATCTTGGCATACACGGCAGTCTGGCAGCCAAGTCCGAAATGTTTATTTTTATTTAATTAAAATATGATTACATATTACATGCAAAATTGATAGGCCTAAAATTTCACAATAAATGACAAATTCATTCCTAACTTATTTACGACTACATTTATATTAATAAATAAAACGAATATTATGCGTAATTTATTATATAAATTTTGTTAAAAAATTATAATATAGTGCTTTCTTTTATGATAAATGGTGGAAATAAATGTTGGTAGAAAATTTACGATACTATTAAATATGGTCATAAAATCGGTCACATCAGTTAAGTTAAAGCTTATGCATAAGTAACACTTATGGATGTTAATCTATGGAATCTTATCTCTATGAAACAAGATTAGGAATTTACATATTTAGAACGTTGGACATTAAAAACTACTAACTTTAAAAGTCAAATCCTCTAAGTTTTTAGTTTGTACACATTAACATAAGTTGAGACAAACTACTGTTACTATACTACTATATTTTAAAACTAGTTTTATTTACTGTTTACGGTATAAATAATAATAAAATGTGCTCTGACTAGAAGGTACTCTAATTAACTGCGTTAGTTTTTACAAAAATTCTAACATACCTAGTAATTTTAGAAAAAAATATCTAATACTAACAACAAAGACGTCTTGTCACATTAATGTGTAAAAACTTGTCAGCGTTATTATGAACCAGAACACATGATTGAACGTCTGATATTGGCATTACTTATGCACAAGCTGGGTCAGTATGGGTTGTACCATAATACTGTAGCTTAGGAATTCAGATTTAAAGTGGAACATCTTGACACTTAATCTCAACCAAGAACAACCTCTTTGATAGTATGAACTTGTGATAACAGGTTTGTGTACTCAACTACCTTACACATGCCAGAACAGTTTTTGCCAACTATGTAGTGATACACCCAGTTCCTTCTAAACCGATAATATTTTGGTTAAATAAAGCCGGCTGCGTCAAGACCAACAATTCAAACAGTCAACGTTTTGCGTTTTGCTCCGGACGCAAAAAAACATAACATTCACATGTCTCTGTAAATAAAATATGGTTGTACAGTAAAAGTTTTTCGCACACCCCTAAATATTCCATTATGGTTGAAGTATAAATGGGGCATAAATTCGAGGAGCTAAGTTGTGACGATTACTCAGCGGGACACAAAGCGACGGTGTACTGGTAAGGGCTGCCATCAATATGCATTTCTCAGGATATGGCCCAGTTTTTAGGTGGTTACTGTGTAAAACGGTTCGTTCAAACGATGCGGTGTTTGACAGCAAAAATGAGATAGGTTGGAATTGACGAATAAGGAGGAGTGATAAAATATGTGCGGCTGTAGCTTAAAACGTTAAACATGCATGTATTGTAGAAAAAAACATTAATTTTAGAGGAACCACCACGCAATAAGACAGTAACTTTAAATAACTTACAACATTTACAAACATAAAAATAAAATTAACGCCGTAAAAAAATATTCAAAAAAAACTTAACAAAAGATTCAAACATAAAACTCGTATTTAATACACCTATTTAAATGTTAAATCATTTTGACAGATCGTCTCGAGGTAACCCTAAAGTGGTCTACAAAGTACCTGAAGTAATGACCTTTCCCATTAAAATAAATATGGTGTGACACTATACAGACATGATTTCAATGTCCCATTGTGTAATTGTACAAGAATTGTGACTGAGAACGTATTTTTTAAGTAAGATTATGATTTATTCAGTATAACTTGATGTTTTTCGAGGTAATTTATTTTTTATTAAATGATAATGTTAGTTGCGTCAAATCTGCTTCATGTTTGTTTTATTTTACATACTTTCAAAGGCATTTTGAAATTGTTAATTCAATTTATTTGATCATCGTCTTTAATTTTTTTTTGAGTTAATCAACGATTTATTAAACTAAAAATATACAAATCCTTTTTCTAAATTAGCATTCTAAACAACTTTGTCGAGCATACCTTTTTAAAGCTCTATTAATTTCATACGTTAAAATGCTTTTGTGATATATTACGACCAACAAAGATGGTATTCTTGCCAAAACAAACAAATGCGTCGTCTCGACAGTCATATCGTTTTCTTAATGCTTCATGTTGAAATAATACAGACAAAGTACCCTATATAAGTCTTGAAGACTTTCAACCTCCATTCGTCTCTAAATGCAAAACCATCAAATTAATGTTTGCGATTATTTTTTTCGCGGGCGACAGACAATAGTTTTAGTTTCTTTCACGGACTAAATACTCTATTGTGATGCAAGCCGGGACACTAAATCTCCACAGTTAAATACGGCAATTATTCAGGGAAGGCACAAAGTTTCATTGTGCGTGGCTCGCCGTGTTCTCTCGCTCCATAGTAATATGCTCAGTAAATTTGGATTTTCATGCCTTGTCATCCGACATAAGTGTTTTAATGCGCTCCGTATTATACATATTTAATAGCATGTGACATTGATGAGATGACGTCGGCACGTCCATTCCATTATTTATGCTATTCAGAGCATCTCCCAACGTTACATGGTTTTGATGAGCTATTAAATAAATTTAATTTCAATGAATTCTATTCAAGAAAATGAACCTCAAATTGTAAAGCCCTCGTTCATAGAATTGGATCCCCTCAGATCGATTTAAGATAAAGCTCCGTAACCAGAGAAACGTCTCGTCTAAGAAACAGTACCCTGCCAATATTAAACTCACTATAATTCTGGAAAAAAAAATGAGCACCGAGATCTCGGAGATGTTTATCGCATTAATATAATACGGCATTAAGATTACAATGGGTCGGCTCAAGAGAGGTCCAATATAAGGAGCTCAGAGGCTCCGCGTGCTTTGTTGTGAAAATAACTTTATGCCTCAGAAAGCGGGGGACAGTATAAAGCAAGCACGGCTTTCAATAAAGCCAATGGCCCTTCTTAGATGTTATACTCTCTTGTTCGTATCCTTTGTGCAATAATGCAATGTTATTGTACTCCTATGATAATATTACTTAGAAGGTTTAATAGCGTCTCACTTTAGAATATTTGCTTAGTTTATAACAGTGACATATTGTGCGCACTGACATTGTATTAGTTAAGCAATGACCGAAAACGGTAACACGCAAACAGTTCTCAGATACGCAAAAGGTAGGTAGGGGAGTCGAGGCTGGTACAAGCGAGATTGCTATCAAACAGCGCCGCCCTCCTTATAGTAGCAGACAATCGCGGCTCCGCAATTACAAACAAGTTATTTACAGCCAGACCATACGGAGATATTTTAAGCTTATTTCCATCTAATCTATTGATTCACGCACGCGGTACTGCTCGCTTTTAATGTTCTTATTTAGTCCAAGCCGTGTTCCAACTCAGTACCGAATAAGGCAGGGCCGCATTAATCATTGTTCCAAGTATCAACACGAACGCGAGCCTTTTAATTCACTTGATAGCGGTAAACTTCAAAATTGCGCTCTTTATTTACTTCGTAAGCTCGTACGAGTGAAATCGTAAGCACGATCGGCATGAAAAGATCGAATTTATTAGTTCATAAGTCATGAGGGTTAAGTAATAATCGTCGACAATGGGCAATAAAGACTTTATAGGCAGTAAAGTTCGATTCCCTCGCACGTCGGGGATCGGGAGTCAACTGCACGAAATTCTGAGTTATAGCCACCCAACTTATACACACCCTGAACTCAATAATCGATATCCAATGTAAACAATTTAATTACATTTGAGTATGTATTCCGTCGAGTCAGGTTCCGAGTTACTTAGGAACTTTTGATTATACCATTAACACGTACAGTTTACGACTTGATTGAGTTTGAATCAATAATCTTTGTCAAGAATGTAATAAAGTACATTCTAGAATTACTATTTACGATGTTTGTTGTTAAATAACAAAATAATTATTTACGTGACGCCATAAACATTTTACGTCGATTTTTATGTTTGACATTAAATGTTGAAGTGAATGTTATCTCATTTTAAAATATAACCGAACCCTTTGCTCATGAACAGTTGTGATGCAACTCGTTTAGAATGATTTCAAACCAGTTGTTGAACGATTTGGTTAACGAGAATATTACTTACAGTGCAGTCGTTACGTCGCTTAATCGTAAAAAATGTTTAATGACAACTCTTCATCGACTATGATTTCGTATTAAGAGATATAAATAACATTTCAGTTATTTATAACCGAACACAGTCGGCCGAAGCCGGGTGTGTTGCGTTGGCGGAACGGAAGATTAATTGTTATTATCACAGACAACTACCAGTTATGAAATTTCTAGTGTTTACCGAATTGTTTAAAGTAATTTGTGTAAACAGAGCGCCGCGCGGGACCGTTAAACAATGGTCCGGAGGTAAAGCACACAGCCCTTGGGTATAGCATTACAAGGAATATAATCTTACCGCGGCTGGCCGATGTTTAAAATAAACAGAGACGCTCCGCGGCCGGTTCCTATCATAACATTATTTTTTTGATTGTTCGCCCAGCGCTGGACGTGGCCGCGGCTGACCATAACCAGTTACGTTACCAAACTTCAGATGCCCTGACTTCAACCTCATTTAAAATTTTAAAATAGTGTAAAGTAAACTCCGATAATTTAGCATCACAAAAGCAACCACTTGTGCCAGTCAAAGCATTGTTAAAAGTCAAAGTTTTGTTTACATTACATTACCCATTCTTTATAACGGAGATGTGTTTGAACGAATTAATTCACACTTGAAATGTTTACTGAATCATGTTTGTGGCTAGATAACATTGTTACTTTAATATATGCATTGTTATTAGAGAGAATAAACGTTCACACCTAAGAGTTAGCTCATTCTTACAAGACGATGAGAGAAATGTTAACAGAAGTTTCTATAGGTTCCTACAATGTTTCTTAAAGTTAAGTGACTTTACCACTTCTAAGGTTTAAATGGTCTATGCGTAACAGTTTCTCACATTGCTTTGTTTTGATTGCTCCGACCACCTTGCTGTGTTTGATGGAAGGCGGGCCGGCGCGGCGCGGCGCGGGCGACAATGGAATGTATTACAAGTACGCTGTCACAGCCGGTTTAACCTCGTACAATGATTAGCCGAAACCAGTCACGAATTATTATTGATGAGAATCAATTCAGAGGTCCCCGATATTTACAACATGTACCCACGGATATCGTTTCTTTGGACATGAATTGTTAATGACCAGAAAATATGTCGGTTCTAGAGCAAACAAACTCGTTCTCGGAATCAATGATTTATACATTCGTAGAACAAATAAAGCTTATTCTGTTTTGATTTTTAAAACGGATGCGAGTGTTCCAACTCATTCATTTTCATTAGTTCCCATTATGTAATCAAAATACTAAATGCAAGGGACGCATCGAGGAAGCAAACCGTATAAGGTACAATCAACCGCAATAAAGGGGTAGCCAACCGAAGACCTCCAAAAGTCCTATCAAAACGATCGAGTTTTTTACTGCAGAGCGCCCATATTTGTCAGAGAATAGAAAAGAAAACAAAGTTTATATTCTTTTTAAATGTTGCAAAAGATCATTGTTACATTTCACTTGTATAAACTCACACTTTACGCAGCGGTAATAAGATGTAAAATCCTTCACCGGATTGCGCATATTTCACTTTGTTGGGCTCGTAAAGATTCGCTTACCTGCTTGTTTGTTGTGAGTAGGAAAGGGGCCATCGGGCGAACCTTTTTTTATCATTGAATTTTATGTGGGAATTTTAATGTGTAGCCAGAACGGCACGTTCTGCTTCTCACAGCTGGGCCGCAGTTGGTTTAGACTCTTTGCGAAACACGTGTCGCTTTGATAATAAAATGTCAAGTAACGCTTGCCTAACACCCAAATAAAAAACATATTTTGGAATAACTATAATGAAGCGAACATTTTCTACGGTACTCGGGTCGTGAAGGTTATTTATTGTTTTATCGTAAGCCGCAGCTGCATGTTTTCAATTACTACCGGATGATTGATGTAGTAGTGTAGTATCTTTCGACACTCAAACAAGTTTATCGCTGCCATCGATAGCCGACTAGTATTAATATTATCTGTGGCTCGCAGACGGCGCGGTATGAAAACGCAACGTCATCGATCTCACACTCAGCTGCGGATCCTCAGCCGGACCCTTGGAATTACTTCAATCATTTAAAATAAACACGCCTTCTTCGAAATGTGTCGAGAGAGGTAGCTATTGGTCCCATCATACCACCATAAAATCCACTTTGATTTATGATACACTCTGCGATTCCCGGTCTCAGCCTTTTGCATCTGCCGGTGTGTTTTTTTATTTACTTTTAGTCTTATTTTACTTAACTTGAGATATAAATGAGAATTGATATCCCATAAATTAATTCCGTCCGTATTACACCCCATAAAATCTAATGTTACTTTAATTCGTTTTCGTAATCAACTAATAAGAAGTAACTAATGTTTGAAACAGCTGGAATTCTAGCAAGAAATCCAACGGGCGGCGCGCAGCGGGACGCCTCGACAATGGCAACCAAATTAAAAGGAACCGTAAACGTTTCCACTTGAGCCTTGCTAAAATTTATTGCTCTGAGTTTTTTCTCTTGTTTCACTTGCTAATGAGATTCGAATGCTGCAGCTGTATTATTCGAGATGTCGGACGAAGATTAAAAAAATCTTGCTGAGAGTTTCTATTTGCGGTATTGCAGGAGAAAAGATGTTTACCGCAAATTAAAGCCCTTCGTCCTATTTTTTGTTTACGTAATACTGATTTTGTTTGTTAGAAGAATGGGACGAACGAACCGATGTAAATATTCTACCGGTACGCATATTAAAATTTGCGCAAGTAGACGCGAGTGGATTGTAGAGCGTCTTATTGCGAGCGATAGGTATGATGACGAACACGAATTTTGATTTGAAATTCTATCTCGATGTTATAAAGTTGGTATTGAATCGGAGGCACTTCGACGCGGGTGGTCCTTAGGCTATGTCGGCTGACGCGAAGCAAGAATGCAAATTTCACTAGTGTTGCTGGCCGCTATGTTCATGAACTCTGTTGCAACTAAATGAAGGTAGCTGGCTAAAAGCTCGACTAGGAAATTACTAATTAAGCACTCTATAATAAGGCTTTAAATTATACGTTACAGGCTATTGCGGTACAAGTATATAATTTTCTAGCAAGCAAATGACCGATTGAGGTCCATGATAATGTAAATAGTGTAGAGAATTGCTACAAATACACGTCGCGACATTAGGGGAGTTATCGGTGCGATCGATGTTATAAAAAGAAAATGGTGTGGAACGAATGATGCAATACGAATTAAGTGCGGCAAACTAGATCCGTGGAATAAAGAAGTGCTCTTTTGACGGACTGACGGAGCTAAGTACGGACAAAGGGACAATAGTGAAAGAGCAAAGTACCGAAGCGTGGCGATCCAGTGCCTGCTTCCGGCAACGTGGGAACGCCTCTTTATGGCTATCAATAATATCTTGTGATATTCGATATTTATAATCCACCCCTTTGTAAATGTTTAATTAAATTATGTATTTAAGAGATCATACCAAAAAAATCTAAGATTTTATATCAGAGTATCAACTTTTATGCGAAACATACATCTATCAATTGCAAAGAGACCTTAATCATCGTATAAAATAATCACCATTTTATTTTTAATTACATGCAAGTTTACATTTTTAATTACATAGGTCATTTAAAACTCAAGTTCTTTTTGAAAATCACTCCTATAAACTTTAACCTCAAAATAGGTCTTTTAATTAAAGTATAAAGTACCTAACACATAAACAAGGTACCTACATATTTATGTAGTTAGCCATGTTTTCCTTAGTTAGCTCTACTAAAAAAACATGTTCTGTATCCGAAAACAAATTCAATTTCAAGAAGGCCGTCTACACCAAATTCCATTCCATGTTCTGAACCGTCGGTCTATACAAAATCTAAGTGCGAGTCAAATCCGCCTCCACCCATCGCTACATTCCTAAACAATAGTTCATCAAATGGTATCGATTCACTCGACGTGTCATTTCACGGGCCATCGCCCGTTGTACCATTTAGCGCTTCCATTTTCTTGAACAGAACAGCTTTTCTGCCATTACCCGTTTTACTACCATTTAGCAGTCCCGTTTCCTGAACATGAATCAAATTATTGTTACCTGTTACAATAATGTAATTCATGTTTCGTTACCATTACTAGCAGCAATTTGATTTCATGACCAACAGTAACAAATTGGACACTTATCGACTTCAATTCATTCATTGGAACGTGCTCGTAGGAGGACAAGATTGTTCACGTTATTTGGAGTCTATGCCAAGCTTTTATCGTAATCAACCTATTCATCATGTATGAATGCCTCTTAATATTCAGTCTAGAGTTGTCTAACAATTTCACATTTGCATTTTCTACACCATCGATTGCAGTCGCTATAAAAGTGTGATACAAAAGAAACAAGAAGGGGCTGTCCTTGCCAAATACTACCCCAACCTCGGAAGCTCCTCACAGTTACGAGAAGCATGATTTATCGGGCAAACTTACGCCATTACTCATCTCACCATTCGTTACTCCAATAAAAAGAATGTCTTCCGATAATTTATTGGGAGGAGTATGGATTTTTTATTATACCATCTATTTTAGAGTGCACTCCGTCGCAATGTAACTACTCCATAAATAAAAGATATGATTTACTATATCCTTAGAATGCCATTAAAACTTTTTGAAAGTTCGATAGATAGTTTCTAGTGTGTTATGACCGTTTTATTCTTTACGGTATTTTCATGTAGTCTGTAAACTTTTATTGGAATATGAAGAACGATTTAAGTGCGGTTCGAAACCGGCGCTACGGGACAGCTGATGTGGATAAACAGGTGAATACATTTTATCACCATCAAAAGTTCAAATACATACAGAAAGTGTAAAGCAATAAAAAACCGAATGTTGTTGTAAAATAAAATTATGCATGCGACAGATGTTACTGACATTTAACGTAATAAAATGTGGTCAAAGCGACTCTACATTTTCAAAACAAAATGATAAACAAGTTGACATTTGCTGCTCGAATAAGCCATTTATTTGCTCATAAATAAAAAAGCATAATCTACTAATAAAAATAAATACACATAATGTAAAAAAATACAATAAGTACCTGTGAGGTTGCGATCATAAACTCTTGAACTTGAATTTGACGAAACTCCCAAATGTACGAGTACGTAGAGTAACTTGTAAAAGCTTAAACTTTTCTAAATTACCTACTCGCAGCTACTTGGTATCAAACTTGACGCGGCACATGAAACACGACTTTAGATAATAGTTAAGTTCACTTTACAAGATGTATCACTAAAGAAGATAAAAATTAAACTTTTCTAAAACTTACACTCACAGTAAAGTATATAAACTGCACTTTTAATATAAGTTGTTATTAGTTAGTAACACTGTTCACGTAGTGGCTTCTCAAATGTCCAAATAACACTGCACAATTATAATGTGTCGCACACGGTGTAATCACAAGAGCGGGTGGAGCGACGACACGACGACACGAGGGCGACGGAGCGAGCGCGGAGCGTCAAGGCGGCGTTCGGTCGCGGCGGCCGCGCGAGCCTCTCTGCCTGCATCACAGAAACCCTACGGCGGGCGCGGGGGCCGCCGATAGACGAAAATGGCTTCACAAGTTAATTTTTTTCTCTTTCCTCCTTTAATATTCCGCATATGCCGTGCGCGGCCGGTGGTGCGAGCGCATGCGTCCCAACCCCGCCGGCCCATGTAGGGGTTGTAATGTAACGCGATGCACCCACACTTTACATAACTTATTGGGCCGTTTATTGAAGCCACTGTTTAATAACCTTTCCATGTTGGCTTTGTGCGTAACTTCCTTGACATTTATGTACGAAGCGGGAGTATTAATCCTAGTTCAAAATACTTTAATATAACAAAAACAGTTCATCAATCTCAATAGAGGTTAGTGCTGCTTGCTCGTGAACTTCGACCAAAGAGTGATGGGTAAATTGTAGTTAGTTTTAATTACAGCTAACCTCTGTGCACGCTACCTCTGTAAAGTTTTAAACGATGTTTTACATTAGTTCCACACTGTGTTTTCTGATTTTAACTTATAAGTTACTACTGGAAATACACCGCTTAGAAACACTATTCATTCAAAATGTTGATACTAGAGTTAAATTATTTAAATTCTCTCTATAAACAATTTTATAATTTATGAGGAAATCTCTTTATGAACTTTATACTTCGTCTGTCTATTTCAAGCTTTTAGTTCCTTAATAAAAAATGAGTGAGGAAATGTTGCCGGAATAAATTATTTATTGCTTAGCACTTGGACACCCATTAGCACAGCTATTACATTTATTTCGGTTCAACGTCGGATTGACGGGCATTTGTTTTTTATTTTTAAGTAGGCTGGCTTATTTTTTGATAGATATAATTAATCTTCCTTAAGACATTTTTAGAAGCTCAGTTTCATGTTTAAGTGGCTGTAATATAAATAGATATCTCATTTTGTTGAAAGTAATAAACAACAAACAGGTGAATGGGTTTATTAGGCATTCGGTGGGATACTGGTTATAAATATTTTATTGAAAACGTTATATTGAGAAGTCAGACTGAGTATTGAATTTGTCATACTACACGAACAACTTTTCAGAGGTTGTTCAAGCATTTTACAACTACAAATAAAATAGATGTCGCATAAAATAAACATTGAATCGAAATTAGATGATAACACAAAAGTTGAAAAGACACGTCACACCCAGTCCCACACTACATTCCGTACGTTTCTCACAGTTGAACCTACAATTTTTTTTTTTAACAAAACTCGTGAGCAAACATCCGATTGTTCAAAGTTTTTGCATTTCGTCCACGTTCAGTGTACACTGTACACTTAGGTAGACAGGTAGAGTCGGTTCAGAAGTCTGTGGACTGTGTATCGTTGACAGTCCGAAATACGCCGGTTGAATTAGCATATAGTTCTCATGTGAGCCGTCAATCGTCCACGTCCGCTATTCCGAAACGGCAAGCTTTGGTCTTTTATGTCATCAGCGAACAAACCCGGCTGTGAATACTTGTACTTTTGGTGTAGATGTTAGTAAAGTGTAGTCTGAATTGATTGCATTTTTTGATAATATTTAATTTAGTTCGAATAGTGAATGTTTAATAATATTACTTTTGACGGTAACATATAAACCGTTTTACGGCTTTAAGTGGAACTTTCATAAAGCACACAATAATACGTTGAAATTAGTAAATTGTTTTGTAGAGTTCGTTTTATTTATTCATTTCTTTTATGTCAGACTCTACATTATAATTTTCTATGTGTAAAATACAAATAATTGAACCACAGACGTAACAAAAAGATAGACTATACATTTAAAAAGATTACAGCATAGAAGTTTTCTACTAGTTTTACAGTTATATAAAAGGTATTATTGAATTCGAACAGCTGTCATTATCAGCAGATATCACAGATTTTATTGTGAGATTATTTTCTTTATTTGTTTATTGAATATCTAAGGCTTGGTTACAGCTTGGTATTCAGTTTCACATATTATATGTCATATCAAAATAAAATTGATTTATTATGCGTAGATTTAATATACTCAAAATTTTAGTAGAGACAATAAAAGCTTCATATTTTATGTAAATAGATATCAATTTGCGGTACAAAACAGTGGAAACATTCTTAAACATATGTTTTGGTTTAGTTATGTATTAGTTTTTCGCACATTAAAATAATGTTTAATTATAGGTTTATGTTCATTATTTGTGTACAACAAGAATTCTTGTTGGGCAAAAGTTTTTGTAGAACATAACCAAATATTGCCAATTCGTATATGTAGAGTCACATTTGATTGCAATATACAGCTTCGTCTAAAACTCTACCTAAAGTCTATATGTCCCATTTTGAGATCCTTGTTTCGGATTGGCTTTTGAACACAGTCCCGCCTGAGAGTGAGGGGAAGATGTGAACATAAAGGGAACCTATTCACGTTTGCCTTACGCTTTTTCCATGGCAAATGGAAGGAGTTAGTCAGTGAGAAGACTGTAAACGAACCTGGTGATCCAATCTCCATTAGACTGAAGCTTACAGCCTTTAAACTAATTGAATAAATATAGTGATTGTGTTACAAAATTATATACGTACACTACTTACGTAGGTATCATAAAATGTTGCAGGGATGCAATGTGGCGTCTAATGGAAAAGTAGAGACCAAAAACTTGATTAAATTTGCTGATTCATATTTTCATGTTTGTAGCCTCAATTAGAGGGACTAGTAAAACATATAAATTTATTGTATTATCAACAAACAAATAATAGTCAAATAGTTTTACTTAATTTTAATATTTTCAGGCAAACCGTAATTTACCTACTCAAGACATAATGTAAGGCCTTGATAATTTATATATTATATTATATAAGGCCTTTTGACAATATAATAAAATAAAATAGGTAATGAAAAATAATCCTAACAACGATTGATCACGATGCTGTTTAGTTTCAGCGAGGTGCAACAACCTCAGTCTTGAGTCCTCGTCTCTGCAGCATATTGAGCAGATTGCATAGCAACTTGCTCTGCTAAACACGCACGTGACCGATACTTAATCTTCCGAGTGTCTGGTTTAGCATGAAGCCGTCACAACTTCCCAGACCATATAATACTATACCTTTATAGTACATAAGGATAATACTATGTTTTCAGGAGACAAAAGCTCTAAATCCATCGACTCAGTAATTACTTCCAACAATAGAAAAATACCTTCAAAGAAATACAATGGTTATAATAAGTTTAATGAACGTTGACCCAAATTTGCCTTTAAATAGAAAAGAATATACAATTCCTGCTTTAGAACCTTCGTGAAATCACGGCAGGTTGTATTAATGTATTGTTGAGGTGTTAAAACCGTAGTTTCGATATGCATTCTTCGCCGTCTCAAGCCTGATTGTGGGATTGCGTGTCCCGACTTGATAACTAAGCTAAAAGCGCACTCCACTGTTAAAATATGGATATTCCGTACGGTAGCAATATTTCTTTTTAATTTATCTTGGTAAAAAATGAGCTAGAATTATTTATGGTTTATTAAAGTGATGCATCACTTGTGTATTCCAGAGAACAATGTAATATAATTGAGTTAGTTTTTATTGTTGTTCATTGTAGATTTTATATTGTTAGATGTTAATTGAAAAGAATGAAGGAATTAAATACATGTCGGTAATTATATAAGAGATAATAATAAAAATGCAAAAATAAACCTTATAGTAATAAAAAGAGTAACTGAGTTACTTGTATGTCGAATCTACATTATTTAACTAACTAAATTTAGCAGCATTATTTTTTGAAGTCTGTTATTATAAAATTCTTATCGCATAAAAGTTACAGAAATAAAGTATTCTGGCATACTTTACAAATATGAAATATGCGTACATAAAATGTAGTACAGGAGTAAAATCTTCATATTACAGAACCAATTAAAGTTTATAGCTAATAAATTGCCAAGAACTACGGTATCTACGACAACAATATGATGCCCTGGTATTTAAAGACTAGACTGGCGCCGTGGCACTGTGCGTGAATTACTGCGTAGGGTCGCGGTCTCGATTCTCGTTTGTTACATCATAATAATTATATATCAGTAATAATAATAGCTATGTTAAAATATCAGAAATGCATTTTTATATAAATTTAAAATGACAATGTTTGCAAGTGGACTGGATGTTTATATGGGATATCTCCCACAAATGTAGATCGGTTTCGTTTTTTTGGTGTTTATGGTGTTCATTATATAGAAAATATATAGAAAACCGTAATAAACATTAATATAAACATTTTTATTACGATTTTAGGGTATATCCAATATAGTCTTACCGATTTTTTCGTATATCCGAAATTTCTCCAATTTCAAGTAAACACAAACGCCATTAAAGTTGACTAAGTGACGTAACGCCCCTTTACTTGTAAATTTTATTGTTCCTTTCTTATTAATGAACATTCATGTTTGGTATTAATGAGAATTAATTATGCTACTAAATGTAGAGCAATATTTTTTTATTATTTCTCGCCAAATAGCGTTTTGATTGCATAAATTTTAATAATTACCACCCTTTAAAATTAAAAAGTAGGTATATTTTGGTTTTGTTGACTGACTGAAAAAGACGAGGATTATCCGTTCGACTAGGCATATTCTTCTTTTGTTATTTGACACTAATTAAAAATAAAGATATTTTATCAAGTCGTTTACTTAGGATAAATTGAATGCCATTTTACCGTGAATTTCGTGAGCATACAGATACATACGCAACGTATGGCATAATAATTGCTTATAACGTATTTGTGAAAATAAAAGTTTACGCCAATATAAGTAAAATAATAACAAGTTAGTTATTAGAACAGTACTTAAAGTGGTGTCTAGTTATTATGGCTTTGACTTAAATGACGTAAATTATAACCACTTACACAGTTGCCGACTAATAATTAGCTATCGTAAGTGCATCATAAGGTACATGAATATACGGTAATTTGTTGCTAATAATATTACAACTACAAAGAATGGGACGATTATTATCGATAATTTGTTTCGCTAATTAAATTACTATGTAAGAACAACCTTTATGCAACCTCTTAATTTTATATGTAGGTATTTTTAAATAAGCTTTTCATATATCATTCATTTTATATGCAATGTTAAGATGGTATCTACAGATTTTTGAAATCAAAAATTTACCAAAGTATGTAGTAACATCTGCTATTTACGTAGAAATGCAGAAATCAGAGATCCCACTTTCATATACAAACATATTACACCTTAGGGCATTTACAGTTCGTCTATATATATAATAATAATAATAATTTCAGCCTATAATCGTCCCACTGCTGGGCACAGGCTTCTTCCCATATAGAGAAGGCATGAGAATTGATCACCACACTTGCTCATTTGCGGATTGGCGATTCCAGATCCCAATTTTGGGTTCCAGGTTTCCTCACGATGTTTTCCTTCACCGTTTGTCAGACGTGTCTTAGAATATTAAAGAAAGTACATATAACTTTGAAAAGTTACTTTGGTACTTGCCCGGGTTCGAACCTGCAACCTCGTGCATACAAATCCGTTCATTGAACCGCTAGGCCACCACGACACTCGTCTATATACTCAAGATAAATAAAACTGTACTTAAAGATGATATCCTAGTAAAATACTATATCTACAACTCTATAAAAATATCGTTAAATAAATTTAGATATCAATTTTGCAATTAAAAATATCTTCATACTTATCTGAACTCATAACGAACTATAACGTTTAAGATTACGTTTTTATTAAGACGAGTGAAAAGTATTGAATTTAATGTTTTTTTTATCGATAGAATATCAATAACGCTTGCATATATTAAGAGCGATGAGGGAACTAGTTAAACTAGTTGTTGACGCGTTATAGTTATCACCTCGTTCAATAGTGATGTACACAGATGTTTGTTACTGGAGCTGACAACCTGTCATTAACATATTATTATAATATTCGTTATTAAAATGTGTAAAATAACTATCGAATGCCTGAGGGTGGAATGGGAGATGGACAAAAACACCAACAGAGTTTGTTTCTCGCATGTATATGTATGGATATTATGCAAGTTAAAATACAGGTAAATAATTCATTTTTTTATCTCGATTGGAGACTACTGAAGAGCTTTCTAGGTCATCAAAGTTTTGATTGCCTGGGAACCTTTATCTCTTACTATATGCATCATTAATCATATTTTCACCGATATACTTATCCCAATTTTTTAAATACCACATATTTTTAGCAGATCATTTAAATATTCTATGAACAGATATAATTTAAAAGCAGCAAATTAACTTCTATAGATTCAATAACAAACACTACGATCAGTTACACTAGTTCGCATAATATTTCGCATATTACGATCTTATCGTTAACATAAGATAAACATAACTAGGATTCCAATCAGAAAAGTCATCGTTTTATTTAATAAAACCAGTCCCTACATTACAGTACGCCAGTAAAATTAATATCAAGTGCGAAAGAAGCAATTTTTTAAAGGTATTTCCTGTCTAAATCTTCTTAGTTTCTATAGAGGTGTGAATAAAGTAGTGTAAACAGGATTCAACACCTCATTAGCTAGAACCAAACGAGCTTCGTACAAAAATAAACTCACTTTGCAATTCATGTAATTGAATACATTTGAATACTGTTGAATACTGCAGTTTTCTTGTTCACCAGATTGTGGATGTAAACATGGTCAAACGCCATCGTTAATTAGCTTAGTATTGCGAATACGGTTTTAGAAATTTAAATTATTCTAGATAGAACCTACTAGTTTTTGATGTTGTTTGCATGGTCATGGTTAATTCCCTTAAAGGACAGGTAGGTACTTTAAAGTATATGATGGTTTGTGTGAATGAACTCAATCTTGCTCTGTTAATCATAAAGTTGCAACTGCAATATTGTCTACAATCTACATATGTTTTATATTTCTAAGAATAGAATCCATTGGAGGACTAAATAAATTAATAAATCAGAAGACACAAATCAGAATGAATCAAAAACTCTTTTTCAAAAGTCTTTAAAATGTTGAGGTTGCGTAAGATTTGGTATATTTGGTGAAATGGTGAAACAAACGAGGATGTTAAAATCATTTGCCCCGTTATGCGTAGCTTTGGAATAAACAGATTATGTCATACAAACAGTATTCAATCGACGCTTCTTAAACAATTTCTCATTATCATACACCCCTATAATAAATAAAGTAAAAACGTCGCCATGTAACGTGTTACTGCCGGAACTGATAAAAAATAACCCCTGACAACGTAGCGTGATGATTTTATAGCTTATTTGATTACTAGAGCTTTACGGATTCGATCCATGCAAATCCCATTAAAATCCTTTGAGCAAACACCAATTTTTATTCTATATTTTTTTCTCGTTTCTAAAAATTATTAGGCTTTTATCAGTGTTTATGAGAAAGTAATAAAATGTAGATTACTCTTTTGTGTACATGTACACGCCGTAACAGAGTATTATATCATTTTTATTGGAAGCAGAGACTTTCAGTGTCATGTAAGTTGTTGTGCCTATAGAACAAGAGATATGTATTCAATACAGTAATCATGTTTACCATATAATTATTACAATAAACCGAATTTGTGTCACGGCGGCTTTTCTTAACATAGACTGACTAACTGTGCAAGAGTAAGTCATAGACAATCTAGAGGATTGGCTCATTTATTATAGGCCACAAAACCAGTGAGAAAAGAATCCGGAACAATGCCAACAAGGCTTTTGGAGACATGGGAGAAATCAAAACTTTTAAAAATTTACTACCCACAGTTAAGTATGTAAAAAAGAACCTCCTCAAGAGGCCTGAATGAAATTTTTATGGGACCACCTCTTTTCCCTTTCGATATCAAGGAATACCTCCTTGATTTTAATGGGATTTTTTCTGTCGGAGATGTAGCGTAACAAACAACACACACACACACACAAAACATCAGTGAAATGAGACTCTTCTCATGTTAAAGTTGGTTAAAAAAACAATTAATCCCTTCACTTGCATAATTATATTTACCGAAGATGCAACCCCTAGTACATTAGGTCAGGTTATGGGAAGTAATGTACAAGGTGAAACTTTAAATAACTAACAGGTTTTGGTTTCCCGTCTAGATGTTTGTTTGGGTGAAATTTATGTTCACAAACATACTCACGACTTAGAAATATGTCACAAAGTAGGGCAAAGCTTGAGCGGTAAGTTTGACCCATTGGTTAAGGTCTCACAAAATTGATGCTTGAAAACATTGAAATCATTTCCGAATGTCTCTCAGAATAAGTAGTGTTTAAAAAAAAACGCGTATTTACTTGTTAAAGATATAAAAACCGGCCAAGTACGAGTCGGACTCGTTCACGAAGGGTTCCGTCTCACCGTTGTGTGAGAGCCCCTCCTAAATATTTATTTTGTTTTGTGTTTGGTATTTGTTGGTATAGCGGCAACGGAAATACATAATTTGTGAAAATTTCAACTGCCTAGCTATTGCGGTTCTTGAGATACAGCTTGAGTTTTTACAACCAGGTTTTACTGCACTTATTTTAGGTTTATTATGATGTTCAGGACTACCTAAGTAAACAGCTTTATTGATTTACAGGTATTTATTTGCTACCTAAACCTATTAGTCCCCCACCACTATACGGGGTGTTAAGAAAACCCTGTCCGACCCGAAAGGGTGATATAGGGTTCACAATCACATACCCAAATAAAATATTAAATTTGGAATATTCATGATAGTAACAACAATTAATCCAAGTATGTATATCTAATGTTCTCCTCTGGCCTTTTGTTCCATTATGATTATTAAAGTCATCAAATAATATAATCTATAAGTAATCCCTTTGACCGGTTAGGTAAGATTGAAAATTGCGAACACTAGGCGGCTTTTGATATGCAAATGAAATAACAAATCGGCTTTGTTTGCCCTATATAATACATGTAAGTTCAGGCTTTTTGATTAATTGCACTCTATTTAATGCTGTATAATAATAGTAATACCAAAATGTTGTTATTATTTTAGATATATTTTAATGCATGCCACTCGCCATATGAAAATATAGGTAGGTTGTTTAGGGATGATATAAAGCAAATGAGTAGAATATTATGTTCGTGATGATTTATGAGCATTTTTTAAACTTACTTTTGGAAGACAGCAAATTATACCAAAACTTTGCCAGGCTAAATTGAGCCTAGCCCACAATTTCGTGTTTCTACTTTAAATTTGCGATATTCATGATAATAAAAAATATTTTTCTATTTTTGTACACCGATATTTAGTTATAGGTACCTAAGGTTACAAGAAAAAATGCTAAGTTTTGTGGTTATAAAAGCTACATTAACGTTCATAAAACTTTTGTTTACAATTTTACAGGGTGTTTCAGTTCGCGACATAACGGCTGCAATGACGAGCTCCCTTGTTGATATTCATGACAGGCGGGTGGACTTCGCAGACGCTGCGTCAGCTAAATTACTTTATTACTGGTGTCTATAGGTAAACAGGGACTGTTGCTGCTCCTTGAGGGCTGTATGTTATAATGGTATCCATTATTTATACGTCTGAGAAGTTTTGAGTTAGGTTGTATGGTTGGACGTCCTGTGATCCATTTTTAGTAGAAGGAAGTTTAGATTTTTGTTACTGTATGTGTCAGTAATATAGTTTATTGCCAGTTTGTCTAACATTTTTTTTTTATTAATCTTATAATTTGCATCTTTTTCACGTTTCCTTTAGAATAAAATGCCCGCGTACCGATCCTTATAATAACACAGTAAATTTTATGTTATTATTAGATCATAAAGTTCTTTTACGTCTAGTCTAAAACGTTCAAGACTCTGTTAACGATAGTCCTTATAATCCTGAACCTCAGAAACTCATTTGTTTCAGAGTCATAATAATTTTACTGGTCAAGAAAGATATGTGACGATATTCAAGACATTCATAAAATGTATAAATGTAAATGAGAGGACATACCACACGAATAAAAGATGTAAGATAGACGAATCATGTAAGCAAATGGTATCATAAGAATGTGTAATGAAAGTCATAAGTCTGCGCGATGAAAGAAGACGCAAGTTGCCGCAAGTTGCCGCAAGTTACCGCGAGTACGACCCATACACGTCATTTACAAGATGCTTTCATAAACGGAGTTTGTATACATTGTATACGTACGTAAATTATGTATAGATGTTTTAAATGTAACGATTTATAAGCAAGGTTTAAGAAAACTTGAACAGTCGTAAAAAGGTTTGAAAATGTAAAGGTATCTTTTAGTTTTATACGCGATCTTTTCAAGTTTCCGTGCTGTCGTATTTATATTTTAAGTATTCTCATTTTTAAGAAAAGTGAAGGTAATCTTGTCATTTTTTTATGCACCTCCCAATTTACCCAAAAAAACCTTATGCAAGTGGATGTACCTACAAAATATACTTAATTCAAAATATGTTGGATATTCAACATTATATTATTAGCTGATGAGATAGCCCCTTGTAATATGTTTTGTTTGTAGTTTGTTATGGCGTATTTTCAGAAGTGAGTTAATGTTATGAATGTAGGTAGTTTCTGTAAATAATTAGTAGGCTTATAATCGATTTATTCTAAAGTAACTATTCCGTTTCTCTACAACAAATACTGGCATAATAGTGGGTCGCTATCACAACAGATTAATACTTCTAATATTTGCGTGTCTGCTTAGCGCTGACATTTATTACAGCCTTTGTAGGCAACAAAATTATTACTATATCCGCCAGCGTGATTTGTTATAACGGCCTATAATATAGCGTAACTCATATTTCGCACAATACTCATTCGCCAATCACTATATTTTCGTTAAAGTAGACAAACATAAACAAGTAAGGAGTCGCTAAATGGAATAGCAAATAAACAACGTCAAGTTACAAAGTTTAGTGATTTCCTCACAGTTTTAATAAACAAACAAAGAAATAACGAAACTTTTGACGGGCACTTATTGTTTAGCTTGACCTCGATAAGAAAATTTGAATATTCGAGCCAAAACTAATTTGTTAAACGTTGTGTCAAATGTTCGACTAGCTTATTTGTGTGTGAAGGCTTATACAAAATTATATTGCAGTTTTTTTCTCTCAAATTAAAACTCACATAAAATGCTTGGAAATTATATCCCTTGTTATAAAGTTATGGTGTCAATGAAACACAAGGAGCTTTAAACTTTATCCCCTTTTAGTAATACTTAGTAAAAAAACCGTTCACAAAAAAATTACTAAACAAACACTATTCAACGTGAAATTTCTAAAAACCCTGTAAGTATCTTGATGCATGTAGCATATCATTTTCTCGTAGCAAAGCTGTCAACAAGCTACAATTTATCTAAATTATAAATCTAGTTTCGTGTGCCACTATTTTACTGTATCTACCTGTACGAATGCGCGGCACGTATAAATATTTTAAATCATAATTTGACTATAAATGATTAAAGATATGCGTAGGTACCTTTTTGATATTTAAATATTGTTCTGTAGTGAACCAAAAATAAGTTATGTGCTAGTTTTAGTCCATTTTCATTCCATCCTCTAGATTTTTTTATAAAAAATATAGTTTGCACGCAGTAACTTAATTGTACCAGGAAAGCGAAAACTAATAACAAAATCGTCCATCACTGTAGGCTTATTCCAACCAAAACCGATTTGTTGCATTCATTCAGAACATGAACGACCATAATTACTGGTTCGCGTGAGCTACTCTGATAGTTTTGGCCCGGTAAATAAAAACTACCTCAGTCTACCCTTGTAAACGAAACGAACGATTGCCGTAAACTACGTAATCTTTAGAAATTATGCTTATAATGCCACTGATTTAATTCTATTCCACGATTCGAATCGTCTTTTTGGTCTTAAGAGTTGCGTGTTTGGGTTGAACATGCGACAAATTGGTTAATTGAATGTCTCAGTGTGTTGTAACAACGTTAATTTTTTCGTCGAATTCACGAAGGATGGCTGTGTCGATAAAAAATATGATGGTTGTTTTGACGTAGCTGCTTTTGGCTACAGCAGATATTTTCTGCGGCGGAAATTTTGCATAGGTTTACAGGACTATACAGCATAGTTTATCATTTTGTTACTGTATAATGTTTTTGAACACATGTGTTACCATTTTTCCTTCCGGTGAGTCACTTATGTTTTCCAATGTTTAATTTGTGTCAACCAAAGCGTATTCTTTTTATTTTCCCTGCCAAATATTGACTTTACAACAGTTTAGTTATTAATAAATGCTTATTTTAAGTCTGAAAATACGTCGGTTCTTCTAGTCTATCTCTTATATAAATTGAACTATGGACTCTACCTTAGCCTCCTGTCAAGGTATTCGTGACTGCCGCATTTATACCTTTCACCTGGTTATTTGTCATGTGTGGAGTCTTATTATTGCTTATTAGGAACTTGATGACAGCCACTTATCTTAGAGACACTGTCGTGCTCAAATTTAATATAATTTTCTTATATTATAACATTTATAACAATAAATGTGGTTTAGATGTGTAATCAGAAAATTTTCTCTTCAATATTTTTTGTACTTTTTTTACTTGCCAACTACTTAGACTGTTTTCACACTATCCGACACGATATTGGTATTGTACTCCGGCAGCATATCAAGGCAAGTAAATCTATGAAAATATCGGATCCGATATCGTATCGGATTATATGAAAACAGTCTTAAATCTCGAAGAATAGTTGCAGTTCATTTGTTTATAGTCTGGTAGTAAAGCATTAGCCGAATGATTAGTATGTCGATATGAACTGTGATAGCCCTACATACATTGGAGCTAATGCAAAGCATTGAGGCCATTCAGATAATTATCAAAACGTGTCGGGAGTGAGGAAAATCAATGATAACATCATGTCAAGTCTGAACTACACCTAGGTTTTAATCAGAGTTGATTAACTTTTTCTGGGTATGCATAACATTTGAGAATAAACAGCATTCAATTTATTGTTTCTTTTATATATTATTTATTTTATCAATTATATTCATAGTTAATGATGTATAACTAATTCAACATTAAGTAAAAAGTCTTATTTATTTATTATATTTATTTGTATTTCTAAGTTGGCCTATTTAATGACAGGCTTTGAATGTTTCTCGGAATGCTCCATTAGCGTCTGCGGAGCTTTAAGTGAACCAAATATCTTTCGACAATTTACTTAAGTACCTAAATTTATCCAATTATAGTTATTTATTTTATCAAAAGATGAGAATTTGTCTTTTAGTTCATGGTTTTGTTTACTATTTTGTAGATTAATTAATGTCAATTCAGTGAATAGCTGTTATCAAGCAGATTAGATATTGTTTCTTTGTATAGACTAGCAGTTCAAAGGCCTAAAAAGAGTATATTTTGAATGAATAAATAAGCTTTTTTCAATAGGTAACATGTACTACTTCCCAAAAAGATGTGGGGATGCCGACCTAGTTTTTAAGTTCAGTACTAATACAACATCGGTAGTAACAAAAAGGATTCGCACAACTAAACCTCGAACTTATTTGCTACAAGTTACGGAAAGTTTAAAAAACGACGCCACAGAGCTGCAGAGTGGCACTCGCTGCAACCTCGTAAGTTAACCTGCCAACGTGTACGCGAAATGTGCTTATACTAAATAAATGCAGAATCGTAAGTAGGTATTAATCTGAAAAGCCAGCCGATCAGATAAGTTCCCGCGTCGTATCGTCGTACCTACGGAGGCATTGTCACAGTTGGCTGGGAGTCCGGCGCGCTTGCCAAATATGTCGCAACAGATAGCGTGCCGTCGCGCGTCGCGAACGCCCGCGCTCCGCCAAAGATTTACTACTGAAATTCTGTCACACTCCCTTCCCGACACGACGCGCCGAATGCACGTTCCATACCGACTCAGACTTCTATACAACAGTTTGGGAACTTCGTTGATTTATTTTAGAAATTTTAAAGAACTTAGTAACAAATATTTGGTTTCTTGTTAGTTCCATTCCTTTGTAAAGAATTTTTCGATCGAACAATTTTGACGTATTTGGTAACACAAAGTTACGTATCTCAATCACAAAAATCGATAAGAAACGTAATGAATAGAACCGAGAAAAGTTTAAATGGTTTAAAGCACAGGAAACGTGCAAGGAACGCGATTATGAACTAGTGATATGCAAACCCGAAGTTGGTGTGTGGTTTTGAATTCGGAAAAGTTTTTTAATTTGTTCGCCCGTTTCGGCGCGGGCGTCAGGAGAACTCCACATGCCGTCGGCGACGGTGGTGAAGTGACGGTATCATAACATTCCGCACTCGCTCCTGGCGCCGCACGGTCGAGCGAGCATAAAAGGCGGGCGCAAGCGCCGATTCAACTATTCCGCAACTCGCCTGCGTTCCCTCGGTAAATTCACGCGTCGCCTCATTATTTCCCTTCGAGTCGGCTTCCTGCTAAATAAATGTTATTAAAATGCAAAAGTAATATTTTTAAAACGTCAAGTGTGAACGTTTCGTTGGACTACGTGAGGCTTGGGCGCCTGCAATTAAGATTTGCACGTGTGCTTCGTTTTGTGGAATGTGTTTTACGCTTTCAAACGGTTTTTTAATCTTACGACTTTCAGGAGGAATTTAATAACTTTGCTGAGTTATACACTCGTGAATACTTACATAAATTGAACCACATATGATAAAATGTTGGTGAAGATTTATAATATTCCAGAGTGTTACAAGACTGAGTTTAATTTGAACTCGTTCCGTGTACTTTATGGAATGAAATGCGGAATATTCTAAAAACAAACTCGCAGGTAACGATATGACTTTGCCTAGCTTGTATTAAATTAAAACCTATTCCTATGCGGCCCGAACGTTAAACAGGCCAACTTTTACAAGATTCGCCAGTGTTATGGAACTCCTAAAAAGAGCCTGATTGAGACCAAAACTTTCTAGAATAGTAATTAGTTTCCACCGTCTGAAAACTCTGCAATTTTCATAACCGGATAACTTTGATAAACTTTACTGGATTCGGTAGCTCTTGTTACAGTTGTGAAGATTTGCAAGGCTTAACTTATAAGAGTACATAAACCAAGATGCTGGGAAATCGATACCTGACTCGATTCTGCGATAAAAGAATTAGCTTCTATAGTTGTTATAACGATAGCGTGAAGTACGTAAGGTCAGATCGTAGATACGAATAGGAGTCGATAAAACTTGAAAAGTTTTCGAATAAAGATCCCCGCTTCGGCACCGACGACCTAATTTTTCAATGTTGTAAGTTCTTTTCGTGAACCAGTATGACTTAATAAAACTATCTTTATGGCATTGTTACAATTCTTTTTGATAAGTTTGTGTTTAAAACTGTTCATTTGATGCATATAAAGTAAATTTAGCTTTGTATTGTTCTTATATGTTCTGAAATATCTTAAGAAAATATGAGTTTTTAAGGGCAGAGAAATCATGAAATTTAGTACCTACTTGATCTTATGCGTCGTAGGTCTCGGTTATGATTTTCATACGGGTAAGATATTACTGAGATCTGCAAAAGATTTGGTCGTCTAGACTGACGCAATAAATTAAAATAATCCCTTATTTATTGGGTTTGCTTTGCGGTTCTTGCATGAGGGTGAGTTTTGTGGTATTTAAACCAAGCCTTTGTTTAATGCACACGTGTATGAGGAGTTTGAAAGTTTATCATCCTATTGGGCCTTTCCTATTGACAAAAGTTGGTAGCCTGCTCTATGTATTTCTCTCTCTTTCTTGGTTGCGAAGTTTTAAAATTAGTATAGTCATATTTCTTCATGTAAACCTGGTAAAGGTTAGATAGACGTGCGTTGTATATACACGTTGAATAAATAGCGAATTGCGTCGAAATAGTTACCTACAGCTCCAATAAAATAGAATTCGTGTCCAAAATACTGTTTTACTTTAATTTATTTTGGTTTTCCAGTAAAAACTTTATTCACCATACCAAATTAATATTTTTTATAGGAATTGAGATGAAAGCGTTGAAGAATATTCCGAGAACCGTCCAAAAGAGATAGTTACTTGTTTGTTATTTATAGTACTAACAATATAAGTAAATTATAAACAAAAGCACGAAAACCTCACATTTTTTATTTACCATAAATAGGTGAGCCTTTTTCCGCACAAAAATAATCAATTCCTCTATAATTTTATTCGTGCTATCAATAGAAAAACATAGTCTGTAGTAGAGCGATTCTAAAAACCATCATGTCTCCGGGCGTCCATTTGGAGCAAAAACCTAGGCGGTGCTTCCGTTCACCGACAAAAGGAAATTCAATAAGAACGAATTTCCCGTGATTTACGACCACTATTTCCTCGTTAAGGCTCCGGCCCTCGAGGTGTGTTGGCCAAGATTTTATTGTAAAGACAATTCAGTAATGTAGTATTAAAAGTGGAAATATTTTAAGGTTTACTTTTTAGTTTTGTATATGACCACGGTGTGGTGCAGCATTGTTTCTCTTTTTAAAAAATAATATATCGTTTTTTGAAACAAAAAAATACTATTATTTGGTATATTCAAATAAAAAAATGTGCATTGTATAAACTAATTGATAAATTGTATATTTCATGTAAAGTTTGTCACGAAAAACACATGATTGGAAGCAATACTTAGATAATGAAATCATTATTTCATTATCTAAGTATTGATATTCATGACAACACATTACACAAATTCCCTAACTCCGCAAAGCTATCGAATTAACATTAATAAAATACAAACATTTTGTGTTTCCATTTTCTGTATAAAAACGAAATAAATCTGTCTATACAAGTTAAGTCGGTGACCCGAAGTAGGTTCAAAACCGCCCAAAGCGCTTAGCTTTTCCTAACAGCCGAACTAAACTTGTCAATAAAATGTACCGGCCTCATTTTATTGCGGGTATTTGACCCGGAAAAAAGAGTTTGGTAATCATATTAACGTTCTGTAATGGCGATGTCTGATCCTTTTTCATCTTTAGCTACAAAACCGTTTTTATAAAAAGAATTTATGGGAATTGTAACATCCGTATATAGGAAGGATCAATGAAAGAGGATTGACGAAGCGAGTATAATATAAGGCGACCCTGAATGGAAGAAAGGAAGGTTATATAGGACTGGCCAAATTTGGAGCCGCTTTGGAATAATTTTGCTCTTAGGGTAGGTGTTCTTCACGCTGTTGGTAACAATTCCTAAAAAAACATGTCATAGAATGGTCGAAATACCAAATTCCTCCAAAAAATTTAGTGAAACAATGAGCTCGTAGAATATCCACAAATGGGTAGCTATTAATTTTGTAGCACTTGCGTCTAAACTTAAACTTCCAAAATAATTTACATGTTACTAAATGGCAATTTGCTCTACACTGTAACTTTCAACGAAAGAAGAACTTGCTCAAAACTTATATTTTATTCAGCCAACTAAACGTTTTATAAGTAAAAACACAGAAACTAGGTGCTGTGAAAAAACTATAAACAGCAACTATGTGAAAGTAAATATATATCAGACACAACGATTGCTCTCTGTTTTATGTTTTCTTTATTATCTAGCGATTGTCAGTAAAGCTTAAAGACTACAAAAGCTTTAATAAAAGCGCTTACCGATTACTTTATTTTGCCATTTTTTGGCCACATACTAAATTAATCGAGAAGCCAACTTTATCGACTAATCGATCTCTATTTAACTTTCCGCCCTATGCATAAAAAGTTTGCATAACTATTGGCAATTTCCACATTGTTCTTCGGAAGACTTGACCCAATAAAGATTGTGTAGAAGAACAGAAGCTCTTATGTCTATGATACTCAGTATACTTACACTAACAACTGTTGTTAGCAATAACCGTCATTTCTTGGCACGATTCTGCATACACTGGTTCTTGTATGGTGGCCCATACGTCAGCTATAACGAATTACGAAAAAGCACCTTACTGTTTTGACATAAAGACGATATTCAGGTCACTGATGCAAGGTCAACAGTTCATTGTTTATTTTTGGTTCACAGGACTTTTAAATTAACTATCATAGTTTTTGGTCCCGTAGACTTATCAGGATAAAGTATATCGCAGGTGTTAATTCAGGTTATAAACTCTCTCTATGGAACAACTTTGTTAGCTAATTATTCTTTGGCACAGGCAATAGATATCATAGAAAGCCGTATATTCTGCTAAATACTAACTAGATATCTATTCAAAAATATGATCAAAGCCGGACTTAATAACAAAGCATCAATATTAAATATACTGCTATAGCTTGTTATGTAATCTTTGACGACCTCCGTGGTCGAGTGGCGTACGCACCGGTTTTAAGGTGTCGCTAGCTCTGAGGTCCCGGGTTCGATCCCCGGTCGGGTCAATGTAGAAATCAACTTTCCTACATTGTCTCGGGTCTGGGTGTTTGTAGTACCTTCGTTGTTTCTGAATTCCATAACACAAGTGCTTTAGCTACTTACTTTGGGTTCAGAGCAATGAATGTGATGTTGTCCGCATAAAAAAATAAAAAAAAAATCTTAAAAAGGAAGATTTTTTAGACCTCAATTAGTATTTTTCGCTAATGAAGGCAAGGTAAACAGTGTAACATTTAGGGTTTCAAACCTAATATAAAGTTCGTTCTATCAGCCATTCCACTCGCGTACCTATAAGCGTTCAAATAAAATCGTGTCATGACGCCCGGCGCCCTTAAGACAAATTACAGCGCTTGCAAAACATTGTAAAAATGTAGGCAGCCGGAAACTTCAGTGAGACCAAATAATGGCGGCCAAGAACGTATGTGACGTAATTTATGTGTAAAATTTCCTTGTAAAAACTTCGTTCGCCGAGTATTTTCTGTTACATTGAGTTTTTCGAGTGGCCCGCTCTCTATCGTCATGAGTATCATTAAGCCACGATTTTAAAACGATCGCCCTTATTTTTGTTTTGTATACTAGGATACTCCATATTTTGTTCCTTAAACACGCTCCTGGGAAATCCTTTGATGGCCTGAGAGCCTTTAGACACTCGAGAACCTTTGAGCTGTTTTGTTTGTGTGACGTGTAACAAAACACTCTGACGTATATTTGGGGAATATTGCAAACGCAACTTGATGTTGAGATGACGAATGGAAATAAAGATGAACACACCAATATAAAATAACTCAAGTAACATAATGACACGGTAATCTGAATTATCTGTTCATGATTAAGGTTATATACTTTTTAAGTAGCTGCAGTGTTACAGATTCCCTTTGATTTCAGTCTCGGATACCCTTCAGTTCTAACAAAGCTCGCTTTGTGTGGTAATATCATGATACAACGACCAATCTGCTAACGAAGTATATGATTATGGAAATACCCTCACAGGATAGTTCGTGGCAGTGGTCTGGGGGAGAGGCTTGTTCTATTTGATGCAGGCTTTAACGGTCATTATAAATGCACGTATGAATTAAAGATTTGGTTCTAAGAACATTAGTCTTGTTATGGTATTTATAATTAAAGTCTTATACATGATCAAGGATGCCAAAATAGTTTTTCTGATTGGCTGAACAGAAATAACAAAAATATGTTATTTAATTCCTAATGAAAAAGCCATAATTTAATTATAAATTTCTAAATTTTAGCCTGAAAATAACAAAGTTTACGTAGGTCAAACGTTTTAGATACCGTACCATACTCATACATCTTATCTGTTCTTGAAAAAACATATTACGTTAGCCCATTGTTTATTATGAGTTTGGAACCTCTGTCCTTCTCTTGAACTTTTATCTACGTATGCAAGGTAAAGAAACAAGCAGTTTCTACTAAAACAAAAGCACAAACCTACTAACATTCCTAATAACATTCTTGCCGAATAGATAATCTAGAAATTCGGCGCGCGTGCGGAAGACAGGCTGTGTTCACGCGATCCTCTTGGCAGCCCCAACACTTAGATTTACATGGCAAATGTTGTTGCCATGCAAACGTAACTGCAGCGACACGCCAAACGGGACGAAATAACACTGTCATTGGATTTAAATGCTGTTATATTTGTCTGTAGCGTTTAGAGTACTTACTGGTATCTATATGGATGTGATAATAACAATTTTAGTAGCAACATAATTATACGAAAGTTAGTTCACAAAATGATTTTAAAACCAAAAGCTGTTGCTTTCATAAAAAAAGAAAATGTTCATAAATTATAAATAAGCCAACTGAATAACAGCATTTTTTTTCTTCTGTAAAATAAAATCCCCCGCAAATCTACCAGGCTACGTCAATGGTACATTTTTTTTTAATCTCCTTAATAAAATATTACGAATTTCTGTAAAGATTTACTACGTAAAACGGGATTATCATTTCTTCTTCTACAATATGCAAAAACCACGATATTATCTAAACAAAATTGCAACAAAGAATATCAATCGTTTATCAGTAAAGCAATCATTACATGGGACTAATTTTACGCAGTGCAAAAGCAATTGTGTCGGTTTTGTGGGGGAGCGTAATCTGGACCCTTAAATAGTTGAGCAGAGACCCTGCGAACCGCAGGCACCCGCTCTAATCGGACTTACCTTTATATAGCCCTGACTTTTAACTACTGCAGTCGTGAGTTGAACTTTGATTCCACTCATGAATTTTGACGTGTGATAATGTAACTATGTTTAAATTTTAATTTTAATAGGTTCCAATGTTATTAATTAGAATGTTGGTCGACCTATTATTGGCGACTGTGTAAGTCTGATGCTTTTGATATTTATTCTCACTAATGTTGTATACAGAAGCTGTTGGTTTGCCTTTAATAAATAAATAAATAAATATTATGTCATTGTGGAGGACATATATTGGTAATTTTTAATTATTTATTTTGAGTGTAAACTGTCCAACTGTAGGGCAAATGTCTCCAATTAACATTAATGACTTAGATTTAAATAAGAGACAGTAATTAATCTTTAACATTTTATTAAGATTCAACAAACTATGTATGTATAGTTTTGTTGGACTCTATTAGCAAATAGATAATAAGAATAAATATTTTTTCTTAAAATTTAAATAGATATGGTGCTAGGGAATGATGCAGTAAATATATAACACTTTAAAGAATATTTATTTAATACTTTTTCTAGGAGTTTATGACATGTATTTGTGTTTTCAAGAAGTAACCATCCAAGACAAATATAACAACATTATAATGCTTCAGAAATATCATTTGAATATAAATGAAAAGTGTCCACAGATAATAAATAAAATGCAGCAATGCTTTACAATAACAAGACAGAATAATATTTACTATCTAGTAGTTTCTCTTGAAGTTATTATTATTGCAGTTCTAGATAACAAATGTTATTTCTCAGTAATTTTCTAAACAAGATTCACTATTGAGTTGCTGTAATATATTACAAGTAATAATAATTTCATGTGAAAAAGTAGTGAAAACTCTTGATAATTTATATTTTTGAATAAAGGCAATGGTATACGTTTTTATTTAGGATAATTTTCTAGTATTGACCTTTCAAGATGGCTGCCGCAGTGGTCACCCATTACAAAAAGCACATAAATTACCACAGGTTCTGAGGTTGTCTTTGATCCCATCACATCTGCGAGCAGAAAAAATAATCACACTTTATAAATATTAAAAATATCTACCAAAATCCAAAGACATTTGGAATACTCTGTGAATTCTGTGATACGCTACATCTTATAAAGTAATTTAAAAATCCAATATATCAAATATCGCAAATATAACCGACCTTATCAATCATGTCTGGTGAAGCAATTCAAGTGGTATTTCATAGCATGAATAAAGGGGGTTTCCCTCCACGGGCAACACTCTTCTCTTTGACAACTACTCACTTTGCTTTTATTACATCGTCAAAACTGCATTACCGAGCTTTGAAAATAACATCGAGAAAATATCTCACGTCTGATTCAGAACCAAGACAATGATATTTTGTATAAATTATTATGATAACAGAAACTTGGGTTAGTCTAAATTTAATAGCATAATTATTATTTGTGTATTTCAGTACATGAGTACTCTACGTAAGGAATTCTACAAACAAATAACATCGGCATCGGTACATTTATAAATAAACATTTTTATACAAGTCCTTTTCTCAAACACTATTATTTACCCAATTCATATTAAAAAAATATTTTCAAATGATTTGAAAAATGTTCCATCTAATTTAAATAAGTGTTTGACTTACGATGTGGTTATACGATCTCGGTATGAACATAGCATGGGTTGTTAAATCAAGGCGGCTTAGCCCGAGATTCCCTCTTCTCTTTCAACTGTCCCTTAGGACTGAGATAAAAACGTACAGAAATCCTTTCTAAAGCCACGCGGTATCTGATGACTTATTTTGTCTTTTTTTTTTACAACATACCAACAAAACAGAGTATCGTTTTCTCTAAGAATAGGTCACTTCCTTCCTTTTTGTGGGTGCAGTAAAAAGTAGCGGATTCTGGGAGTCGAGCTTAATAGCTCGTATCGTGGTAAAAAATAAGTTGAACATCTAAATGTTTTACGAATCTTTTTTACATACTTAAAATGCGTTAAAAGGTTGGAAGAAAGTGTTATGTAAATTTTTTATGCTTATGAAAACGACATTAAATTCTTCCATGCATTTCAGTACACCCTTGCTATTTATTCATTTATTTGTACCGAGTATCAAACCGTCAGTGAAATATGAATAAGACTAGCTCCTAAACCAAAATCTTTCATATTAAAAAATAAACGCTGCTATAAAATTATCGAGAGACAACCCTCCAAGCCACCACAATGCGTACGAAATTTGGGTATAACTTTTGACATCACGTCTCTAATGAGACCAAAAAGCAAAGGCGAAAGATTTCGTGGGTAGGTAATATGACAAATGTGAAATGGAGTCACAAACGAATCCCTCTGGAACGGGAATTCCTGATAAAAAACCGTCATTGTCCTGCCCTTCTTATGATTGATGCAGTTTTCGCGTGTCGCCGACATCGCTCCCCGTTTCCGAACGCAAGGCACGTTTGTCTGACAACATAACACGAGTGTGCTCTGTGCACAATCGCCACACAGTTTTGGTTCTCTAGCTGTATTTCCACGAAATCTAAATGTTAGTGCGACTGTTTTGAATGTCGCGAACTGTTTATTATGTTCCTTTGATGTCTGCAGTGACACTTAATAAACTAGATTATAAATGATACAGGAGTCTATGAAGTTTAGAAATAAAACTACATATTCCATAAAAATTATACTACATAAAACTAAATAACAATAGAAGATCGTAACAATGTTTAATCTAAATAAAAATGGCTACAGCAATGCTTTAGCAAAGGATCGCTAACAAAACATAAGCCGCTCTCAACAATTTCTGCTTTCGAACTCATTAAGAAAGGATTAACATTGACTTTGAGTGATGGCATCTATTTGCGAACAAGAGATATAACACAGAACTAATCAATTTGTGTTCTTACAGTTTCCTTAAATGTCGCGCAATTAATATTGGTGACCCTAGAATCGATTTTCTTGTCTACACTCCCTCTGCGGATATAAAACGTGTATTGTAGGAAACCGGAACGGATGTGTACATGTTTATTAATATGAACATACGCCTTGAGTTCGAAGAAACAAAAGAAGTTGTAAGCAAACATCGCGACACCCCAACGCACGCACCGGTGTCTCAGTAGCTACAAGATAAACAAACAGGGAGGCAACTGTATTCGAAGGGATACCCTATGCTTGCAACTTAAAAAGCGGCTACAAAGTCGTATCTTCGAAGTTAGATTCTATCAGGAGCACTGGGGAATAGGCTAGGTACGCGGCTCCAGCCAGTGTCAATATTGAATCAGCACGGTTCGTGTTTGTGAGAGGAATAAATTGCGGCCAGCCGTCGGAAACTGTTCGCGTCAGACGAATAATTTTCTTATCTATCTTTTTTTATCTTACTTTCTTCCCCAAATAATTTGAAAGGGATCGCGGGCGCGCGTTATTTTTAATTTGTGTCACCGTTATTTAGTGTCGCCGCCTTAGCGAATTTTAATGCTTTGTGGATTTGTTTATTGGCGGCCTTTATTTTTGTTTCGCTTATTTAATCAGTACCTACTGTTTTAAAAATAGTATATTTAGTAGGTAAATCGTTAATTAACTGATATCATTCATTAGATTTTAGTGCTGGTCATTTCATTGAAATGCACTATTCAAATGCCAATCTAGTGAAATGATTATTTTCTATGTAAATTTCACCTTTACAGTTACATGAAACCATAGTAACTAAACCTGCAACTCCTGCAACATAGTGTCAAATTACATTCCATTCCACAACCTACGAATATCTAGACATAAACAACAGTCTTCATTCAAATAAAAAGGTGAGTGCACTCTTTGTGAGCTGAATGCGTTATTGCATGACATTATTATTGGGGCAGTGTAAGAGGCACTTGCGAAAGGAAATTGAAGGCTATTCAACAATCTCGAGGCGCTTTGAAGTGTCCACGGTAAGAACGTGTATTCCCCTGCATATACAATTTGTACGACTCTTATTTTCATGCCAAAAACCTGTTTCATTGAAAAGGGCGCGTATATTGGCATCGTTGAGTGAATATGAATAGTAGATCTAGTTTCTTTAAGTTTTTTTTTGTGATTCTCTCTTGACGGAATTGATATTGGGTAAACTATACCTTCATTATATCTTCTTGTGGTAATATAACGATAACCTTTTTTCACATAAACCTTATTGACGATCATCTTTTTTTAAATACATTTCGAAATTTAAAATTTTAATTCGTAAAAAGTACCTATTTTTTTTTTTCTTTCATAATTGATTCGCATTCCAAATGCAAGCAGAAAAAGGAGAAAACTTAATTAATTTAACAGCGACAATCAAAGGACAAAGCGTGAACCAAAGATATCCGAATTTCAATAGTATACATTTATCGCAATGTTTATTGTAGTATGCAGTCGTAAAGGCTAAACGTTCACTGGGTGTATCACTTCCAGGGCATTTGATCCGCTATTGCGCTATAAATGGGACGCTGGGGCCCCCGTCTCTCCTAACCGACAGATAATACACTATAAACAATTTGTTATTGTATTCAGACACATACATGCATCGATAAAATTATTCACGAACGAAACTCCCCCGAATATTACAGAGGTTTTGTATAATATCCCGCAAATTGAGACCTTCATTGAAGATACAGTATGAAACGACCTTTTTATGTATATTAAGAGGTTTTTCTAGATCGAGGAAAACTATAAATGGGAACTATTTATCAGTTATTTCGAGGCTTAAAAATAATATATTCTCTTCAGGACTGAAATAAAAAATGGAAAAGAATCTCTTCAAAGTAAGTTTATTGTATCAACAGATTGCTTTGCTATTTATCGATATCATCAAAAAGAAATACAATATACGTTTGCAAAATATTTGAAAAATATACTCCCAATATAAATTTTAGGTAAGTACCAATTACATAAGCGGAATAAAAAAAAAACACAAAAAAAAATAAACACATTTTTTCTCGATGACTGAACGGAAACGGATACCTTTTTACTTACAAGAATATTATACCAATATTCCTGTAAGTATAATATATTCACCACACATAGTACCTTATAACTATGAGTGCAACATTCCCCTACATTGCCAAGGCACATATCCCTCTAAATGTAGGATACATACATCGTATACCCTGATCACCGGAGCTCTTGAAACAGCAATAGTTTCCGAGACACATCACTTTATGGTCAGCCACGGTTTAGCATCCACTTTAATGGCGGCTGCATAAACGTTCCTCATGTTGTAAGGCTATGTTCTTACTACGTTTATGGGATTCATTTAATATGATGGCATTCATTGTAACTTAGGTCGATAATAATATATTGACAAAGGATTATATGATATATTACATAACAAAAGGTTAATGGTACACGTAACTAAGGGCAATTTGGTCAATTCGTACTGCTCTAAAATAAGTAAAACTTGCTAGTTAAACTTATGCGCTAGTGAGCATATTCGACTGGTTATACAGAACTCAGCATTGCCCGTAATCATACAAAAAAAATAGCCTCAAATTATATAGAGATATTGCTAATCTTATAATTTGAAACAATTCCTGCCTACTTTTCTATTGAAAAAGTATTTAACAGTTGATCAACAAAGAAAAAAGATAGGTTCCTTTTAATAAGGCCTTCCATTCATCATTTGGCACAAAGCAGGATCGGACACGATTGGATCCCGATGGAACAACTTTTAATTAAATAGAAACGCTCTTCTTCGCACTTGGAAATTTGTTAAGTCTCAAGATAACATTGTCTAACTACAGAACGGATACAATGAATGAACTATTCCTTACAAAACAAAACACAATCACAACTGTTGTATTGAATTTTAATCAATGATAGTGTTCGTAATGCTTATAGACATTTTGTAATCTGGTAGTTTCCTGAATTCAAATAAATAGATAATGTTAAATATCGAATTTTTAATTTACGCAATAGCGGTGCAATTTACAAGCAATTTTTTACGATTCAGTCAACTTGTCTTGCGTTTCAAGCTGTACTTAATACTAATTTTGTATCCGGTCTTAAGGTCTGCAACATGTTAACACCAAACCTTTAAATTTCCGAAAAGTACTAGTAGTAGTAGTAGTAGTATACGATAAAACAAAAGAAAATGCAGTACAAAGTTCAAAAGAAAAATAATGTAGAGGAATAAAATATGCATTCTGTACTTTAGAGGTTGCAGTTTATAGGTTGCAGCCAACAGTTGCTTCACTAGTAAAATATTTGAAATTAAGTATGCAGTCGTTAACCAATAAATATGCAAAGTTAGAGCAATCTGTATGTACAAAATATTTCGCTTACGTTCCCCTGAAAATATAAGGAGTACGGAATAAATTGCGACCGCTTGAAATCGCTCGAAACTCGAGCATATTGGATTTAAAGTTTGTGACAGTAAACAAATGGTGCCAGGATGTTGATGTTCTGGGAAAACTAGGTAGAGGATAGGCGAGGAGGTTTTAAGCCATTGTTGGCATAAAAACGATTATTTTATTTTTGACTGGTAGTCGAATAACTGTTAAATAATTGTGGACAGAGATGAACAACTATCCACGATTTGAATGTTTAGTTATTCAGATCATCGAATGATAATGTCAGGATATCCGTTTCGGATCATAACCAAAATCCAGAAATTTCAAATTTGTTCATATGGGCCAATTGTGACATAGAACAAAATGCCTCTTGTTTTTTCCATTACCTTCTCACTGTCCTGTACCTTTCCTCGAGACAAAAGATTTATACGTTGAAAAAAATAATACAATTTATCCTTTATCCCTGTAAAAACCACAAAGACTGACACATATTACGACTTATTATTAGAATTGAGGTCTATCAAAAATGCTCTCACATTTTTTGTAAACCAACAATGGAATATTTTCGATTCACGCTCGTTATTTGAAATCGTTATAAAGGGATCGTTACAATTTCTAATTTCCCTGTAGGTTTCATCTTTCCTCCATTTGTAGACACAACACTGTTATAACATGCCTCCAGGGTGTTTATTACACTGAATTTTTAAAGCAGACTCTTGATTCGAATATTTGACCGACTTTCTACTATAGGATATTAAAATATTACTTGAGACCTATTTGTTTAATATAAGGTACTATTAAATACTTTAATCTATTTTATAATCCATATAACACATAGACATTTTATATCTCATTTCCAAAAACATTTTCAAGTTCTTATCCCCAAAATAAATCACAACGATTATGAACATCAACAATTTACGCATAATATTTAAAATACCCAATTTAATCATTTCTTAAAGTATGGATTCTTAAAATAATTTTGCCATTGACATAATACATACACAAAGATGTTGTATGTGGCTATAATGATAGATCAACCGACCTCATCTCCGGAATTAACCAGCTCGACGCCTTACATATTGTTCTTTATTACTATGTAAACACAATGTGGACTATTCAATCAAGTGATAAATTGTACATACATTTCTATTACCACTATCGCCATTAAAGAACTCGTTTTGTTTAACAAATACGACCCAATTTGTAGTCTCGTTACAAAAATCTGAGATTTTAATTTATTTTATACATACTGTATAGCATTGACAGAAATTGACCTCAGTTTTTTTTTTACATTCGGTATTGCTGTAACTTTTTTTGTGGTAGATAGGTACCTACTGCATGTTTAGATATAGTTTGAAAAAAAAACTGGGAGATTTGTCTTACGTCTTTTTCATCAGAAGCGATTTACTTTGCACACAAACATTTAGAGCTAGGCTTAAATAAAAAAAGAAGTTTTTCTGTTCTTGTATACACAACTTAAGATATTATGTAATATTATTTTATTTTCCAAGCATGTAAAAAGTTATGTTTCCCAGTCAGTTACGCATTGCAGTTATTCAAAAATCCACAATTTTCCTACTTTAATAAAGTTTTATTTATTCCAAATAAATCAATCAAAGATATTAAATTACTGAGCGTTATGAAGGGCTGGTCCTTCCAATTTAAAATCCGTTTTGCCGCCGCGGCACCCCAAAACTTATAGTATTAACAGACGATCGAACTTGGTTCGGGCCGGACAGCGGACTTGGTGCGGCGTACAGATCCGCTAGTCACAACAGACGGCCGGATCTCGCACTAACCGCGTGGCGTACACACAGGTCAGACGTCATGCCTCCGACGTTATCCAAGCGCGCTAAAATTGCGATTGTTGTTGCGGCAACAGTAATGCCGCCACAAACATCACGAAAAAAAAGAAAGGAGTAGGCAAAAATATATTTGAAAAATCGTGATGAATTTAATACTAAAGTACTTAAAGCCTACACATCAACCTTATAATTTTCGTTATAGTATATTATTAGTTATTAGAGTGATAGGAATAGGTAGGGCTTATTAACCTAAACTTCGATTAATATAGAGAAGGAACAGAGACTTCCTTACGACACTATTTTTTTCCGGGATATCTGCCCCATGATTCAGGCCATCACTTATATATCAGCCACTTTAAAGAAATAATGACCGTGCTTTGGGATTATGAACCTTAATTCAATGACTAACAGTTCAGTTTCCATCACATTCAAATTACTTTTAGGCCCTTTTCGGTAATATTTGTCATTCTAAAATGAACTTAAACACATGTTGTCAAAGTTGATAATTGCGTAATTAGTAATAACGTTTAATTCTCTTTCCAGATTGGCTTTAGTATAAGTACATTAAAAATTAATGCTATTCGGAATAAGTAATTGGTCTGTTTACTAAAGTTTGAGACTAGACATAACTGTGACTGTGAAATAGAAATTTATTTATTTGCCAGAAACATGGTATTTTACAAGATGTTAATTATAATTTTAAATGTGCTACATGTCTCACCGTTTAACCGGTATGCAAATTTTTATACAAATAATAATTTATTAGTGAAATTATAATAACCTATTACAAATTTACTATAATTAATTAATAATTAATATCTCTATTTTATTTTTATATAAATAAAAAAAAAACAGAAATCTCAAAAATGTGATCCGGCTATTATTTTAATAATAACATTACGCACATTTTGAAATAAACTTTTGTATCTTGATCTTTTAGTAAGATAAAAGTGCAAAATGTGATAATGTGAAAATTTTCCAAATGTGCTTAATGTTACCTCCAGAAGGTTTCGATCGCGACTGCCGTGCGTTTGTCCGGTCCGAGCTTACACACCGGCGGATTTGGTACGGAGCCGACCAAATTCGACGCGCAAACCATCGAACCGACCGGACACGAAATAATAATAATAATGTTCGGCGGACAACTCTCCAGACGACCGGATTTGGTACGGAGCGTACCAAATCCGCTGTCCGGCCCGAACCAAGTTCGATCGTCTGTTAATACTATTACCTTCAATAAAATTAATAATTAGTTAAGTAATTCAATTCGTCGCAAAGCGAGATTGGATTAAGTTTGATAACGAGTAGAACTCGTCACTGGGACTATTCTCAAATAATATCCACTTAAAATTTCCAATGCGACGTTCTCTTAATACTATGGTTACAAGTTTGAACCTTGATTGACGAAGTAAACTAACTCGGCAAACTAGAAAATTAACTTTGATAACTAACACCCTGGATGTGCCGGAGGCACTTTCATTAGTTTCACACCAGTCGGCTTACATACAATGCATTATGTTCCAGTTTTATAGTGTTCGAACCTCTGAGGTATTGTACTTACATAGGAATATACAATCAAGTTTAAAGTAAATTTGCAGAACATTCTCTAACCCTGTCCTATCCTTAAGTCTACATATTGCTACTACTATACTACAAATTCGCTTTAAGGAGCCTTCAGACGATTTACTACATGTAACACGATTCTATGAGGCCTATGGGACCTTTAGGGACATCAAAGAGACGATATCTGACTTTCAAACCACCTCTGTGAACCTACCCATCGGTTTCCCGATCACTCACTTTGCATTTTATCGTACAGTGCTCTAGATTTACAACAGCAAAAAACAACAAACGTAAACGTAAAAACGCAATATATTTTTATACACAGAGCTTTTTTAGCTGATTGACTGTCAATGTACAATATACGCAATCAACGTCGTTGTATTTACAATACATTTTTTACATCCCCACACTATTTTATCTTCGCTCATTTGTTCTAAATATTCCAACGCAAATTAGTGCGCTTTATTCCAATGCAGTAAGGTCTATTTTAGTTTGCTGTTATCATGAGGTCTTGGGTACAAAAATTGTAACAACAGAAATATTTATGGGCGAACATTCCGCGTCATGCGTGGCCGTCCATCACAAGTTACGACAGATGGTTTCACTTAGCGCTACCCTAGAATGGTAAGTTTAAATTTGACGTGACTCTATTGTTAACATCTAAACTAAAGTAGGTAACTGTTTATTTGTCTATACTGCACTTGCTATACAAAATTTTGACACTTCGTTTAGCACATTTTATCTTTAAATGTCTCTCGATTCGAGTCTTAGTTTTTTTGCATTAACAAATCTTGGTTTTTGGGCAGGTTATTTTTCAGAATATTAGGAAAAGTTACGGCTTTGGAGAAAAGCTGAAGTAAGATTACAGTTTTCAGTTAATGCGCCATTGAACCAAATTGTCAGACTTGTTTTCTCAAACGTTACAAACCAAACCACAACTTTTATTACTTAACGTTGTCAAATAATCAACTTTATTGCGACGAAAACAAGTCGTAAGTATCAAAGTTAAACTATCAAAATTAATTGGAATATGAACAATGCTATTCGTAACGGAACTCGTCTAACTCAAACATAAGATAACTAATCATAAGATCTCATGACCCGTGAATTAAACTTATTCGTTGGCCGTACATAGATATAAAGAGAAATGTATAGATAGTGCAACAAGATTATAGCGATGGTAGATAAAGATTAAGTCATCCGGTACGTGGTGCAGACGTCATCAGGTGCCGTGAAATCGTCCACGTTATCGTCATAAACGGTCATTAAGTTGATAAGGTATTGCTACAGTGTTGCACCAGCCGTGTACAAGACGATCCGGTAAGATCGTCGGCGTAAAACACGGGATCGATCGCGACACCGCCACATTGACGAACTAAAGACAACCTTAAGAGCATATATCCATTCCGATACCGTTCGTAATGGAAGCTTTCATCGTTCAACCAGCAGAGATAAATGTACCGTGCTTGTGCAATTTGCTTTTGAAGTTTGCCTCGTGTGTGCGAACATGGTAATGCACTAAAGCACTCGTCTCGCCAATAATTTTACCATTTAAATTGAGTCTATCAATCGAGCTCTAAAATATCCTACGTGATGCCCACTTTCAGCGACTTACATATTCATACCTACATCTATATGCATCCGGAAGCGGCAGCTACTCTATTTCCACACTATGTAAGACTTCTATCTCACCAACATCCAACTTAGTAAAATAAGTGAACTAAGGAACTAGACGACTTGATAAAACAAAACACTGAACAAGCTTTTCATTTATTCATGCGCTTTGTTTGCACTTTTTTACCATATTTTTTCAAGTTAGACCAAGTTTCTTAGACTGAATTTAATAACGGCTAGAACTTTTATAAAATAATGATACCAACGATACTTAAACATTACGAACCAAGCAATTGGCGCACTTAGGTAGTTGCAAAGGAGTATACTTTATTAGCAGCTACCTAATTAATTAACATAACTCTATTTACCTGCATTAAGAAATAAAATGCTTTACCATAGCTCACATTGACTCTGACTGTGTTCATTTCATTACGTATAGTCTAAACAATTTCCATACACTATTTCATACATAGTGATTTTTAGCTATTAATATTATTTAGCTTGATAAAAAGTTATTAAAGTCTCTATTAAGAAACTATTATTAAGATATTTCATGTGTTGTATTTAAAAAAAAGCACAGGTGATAAGTAACCTAATACAGAAAACATCGTATTTAAACACTAAAGCAACACATGATTCAACAACCGAAACTGCGTTAATAACAAATGTAGCACGCTCCCAATAAGTTAACTCGCTTACCCAATACATCGTTGTTCGAGTAAGCGGTAGAAGCGATTATTAGATGCCATTTTATTTCGCGAGGTCTTCAGTGTGGGTGCAATCGCGTTTCAACTTCGCCGCCGCCACGCCGGCTCGGGAAATAAATTTCAAATCATGTTAGTACCCGTGTGACACGACGGCGTTAGTTAAACGGAAAATATTTCTGTATCGCCCATGGGTGCAAAGCGGCCCAGGTCATGCGATTTTCTCTACGATTTTTGCGGTCGAGGTGCCACGAATTTTAAATTTATTTGGAGTTCGCCTTGCAACGATTTTTGCTAAAAATATAGGGTCGACTGTTCGGGTTAGATTGGAATTGGACGAAATATTGTAGCACACTTGCTTGTTATTGTATCTCATAAATATATAGTACATAGCTGCGATATAACTAATCCGTAATATGCATGCTATGCAGTATTCTATCAAACGTAAGGTTTACATATCAAAATGCCGATAAGCTTTCAGAAAATTCAAAATCCACGGAAAAAAAAACTTATATGAAAAACCAAAGTGAACCTAATATTACCTAGCACGTTGAAAGAATTTCTGCTACCGTGTTCAGAAACCATTGAAATCTAAAACCTAAGTGCAGGATTCAATAATATATCATAAAACCTCTACGGACAACGATATCTGGGTCAGTAATGCCACACTTCCACAAAGAACTGTGGTTCTGACATTGTGACAACTTTCAGAACTTGAAATGACAGATGAAGCACTACTTTAGCGTTTGACTTTCCAGTTCCGGTCATATTTTCAACTTATTTCTTCATACTTTACGCTTGGTTTTCTGTAGAACGATAATGTTTTAATAAAATATTAATTAAGAATTTTTTCTTAGGATATAAAACTTTATTTAACATTTATAATTATCATATTGAAAAGCATCCGAATTTATAAAATAAACATAACATAACATACCATCACGCCTGTATCCCCGAAGGGTTAGGCAGAGATGTACCAATTGTACACCCACAGTTCGCCGGTATGTTTAGGTCCCATGTAATAGGGGGCGAGCCTATTGCCACTTTTATAAAATTATGTCCATAAATACTCTTTATTGCTCGTAATTCAATAAATGTACTAAATAGAATATAAAAAATAGGAATACCATGCCCTATGTTAGCCCTTCGTATTTTTATCTTAATTATATTAACATGATTCTGAAAAATTATACTCATTACATTTAACAGGTGCATATTAACCTAGATATTCTGAACCTAACGAACTAGGTCGTGTACGAAAGCACACACTGTTTACACACTATATAACTACGCGAAATAAGTTACAAACATCCTCATTTTACGCCACTCTGCCTCATCTCCTTACTATTTCAGCAAACTTCAAATTGAATTTCTCATCCATATGGGAACTGAAATAGAATTTAATATTAAATTTGACTTAATTTTGTTTACGTACATAAATACTTTGTAGTGTAAAATGTAGGCAGCTAAAACGTTCTATATTTTGAAAGAGCTTTCTAACTTAACAAGTAAATACACAAACTAAAGATACCGGGTAATAAATTTGTCAAGTAAAGACGGCAAATAACTCCAAACAAATTAATGTGAACCAGAAGTTGTATAACTAGCAGTAATCTCCACACTTGGCAACTAGCGATTCACACATGCATAAACATGCACGGTGCATGCATTAGCAACACGCGACGCCAAATGAGTCCTTTGAAAACCATCGAAATACCTCGATATTTGTTCGGGGCTCGTTGAGTTTATTCGCGCCCCTAAGTCGGGTAGATTGCGTTCGTGTGATGCACAGTGACGCAGTTCGCGACTCACACAAAACATCCGATAGTGCGCACAGTAGACTGTAATTTACCTCAAGTGGGGCACTCGCAATGCAGCCGTGCAGGCGTGCCCCCGACGCCGCGGCAATCAGGAGCCGAGTGTGTGCACCATCGCTCCCCCAAGTCTGCCTCAAAAATAACATTAGAACCTATAAACACTTCGACATGTTTCATACACGAGAGGCTCAAGAGGATGACGACGAGTTGCGACTGGCAGTAACCGTGTTGCGTTTTATTTGCACAACTAAAGTAGTTACAGCTTTACAGGTAGTTGACACTTCGACTTATGTGTAAAGTTTTTATGACTGACAGAAACGTGGACCGTTACCTGCCTACAATGATAAAACACTACAGAAATACGAACAACGTAATTTATTCCAATCAAACTTGTTCCAGTTTCCGGTCTTAACTTAATCTTAAGATTGCTTAATTTTATATCGGATGTCTGTCAAATTCTAATAAAATCGTTTTATCATCTTATAAAAATGCCCAAAGCTTTCCCAATTATTGAGCCATGTCATTCTAAAATCGTTGAGAGCCTACGATTAGAAAGCTCTACATGTTCAAAGGTTTATAATCGAAAGCGAATCTTTTATATGATAATAACAAATTAAATACACATTATATACACGCTATTTCCATTGAAAAATATAAATTACTACTGTTCACCCCAAGAACGGAACAATGATGGCATAAAAAGAAATCAAAGAATCAGAGAGAAGAAAAAGTGGTTTTTCTCGCAAAACAAGCTGAATCGCCGGAAGCGACAGGCACTACTGATTCCGATTTAGAAAACAATATAAAGCTGACGATGGTTTTCCGAACAATATTTTTCCGATAATGATGTTTATATAACGTTCACGACGCTATGACTCAGTTACTTATGCTAGTGCCTATTCACACCAGCTTGAAGAGAACATAAATTCACACCTCAAACGCTAGCGACAATCGTAATTATTTCCCAGTTAAGACGATTAAAACGTATTAAAAACGAAACGTATCTAACGAAACAGCTAGGAGTGAGGGAAGAATTTTCTTACACGTGCTGGGGAGGGCATTAAAGCGGAGTGTCTAATTAAATTTGTTAGGTGTCAACATAAAGTTTCGTTTCGTCTGCCAGCGTCCGCTGACTTACATTTGAATTGCGCTGTTGTGAAGTCGGCTCACGTCGCGCACTGAATCAATTTCGCGTCAGCCTGAACTCCCCGCTCGACAGTATGTCGACTATTTCACTTAATGTCGCCGTATTTGACGCTCGAAATGTATAAATAAAATATGCGAATGATGGTAACAATATTTTGATCGAACGTATTTTTGTTATATATTTTTGGTGTAGGACCTTAGCTACCTACAATGAAGTGAGTACGATGTACTTACATATTTACTGTATAAAACCATTATCAAAAATGCTTTATGTAAAAATGAAAACTGTATTTGCGCCAAAGAAGCCGTTTAATTACGTTCTTCTATAATCATTGTAGCTCTCATTTGAGAAAAAAAAACCTCATTCAAAGCGTCTAATGATTTCTAAATGAGCAGATACTCTAGATTTTAAACAAAAACCTCAAAGCTAAAATATTTAAATGAACGTTAACGGGAGTGAGGAGCGAGGTAGCCGGGATGCACTCACCACTATAACGGGGCAATAAATTCCAAATAGTGCTACTATCTCGGGTAATGTAAACGTTCTTTAGTTAATCGGAAAATATTTGGTAGCTATACCTGTCATGAGCTCGGAATAGCCTCGCCTAGAAGCGACATTGTAGAGAAAACTAAGTTTCACAATGTTTTAACAAATACTTAAGAAAATAAAGTTATATTTTGTTATAATTTTCTCAACATTTTATACTTCCTATACATATAACTACCACCCGTAAAATAAATCAAAACCAGAGCTACACAGTCTGTAGTACTCAAACTTTAATTTTAATATTTTTATTCTAAAAATCTTACTCAAAAACTTAACGAGTCGTCAAGAGCTAAACGCTGAATACGTCAGCAAAAACATAAGTATTATTTCATTAGTCCTCATAAACCTGCAGTGCACGGAATTGGCTTAGGTGGTTACGAAATCCGTGTTTTATTTAGCCGTTTAAAGCCAGATTTTAGTTCCGAGACAGCCAAAATCTGCAGTCCAGTGATCCATCTTAAAGTGGTCACATTCATGAACATTTACAAGAGTTATGTGAATTTATAGTTATGTTCTCTGTATCTTGCTTGCACTAAAGTCTGCATTTCTCCCAATGGGGCTGTGAACATTTCCAACCTCTGTTTTAAGAGTTTTGTTTGCAACGGGACGTCGTACGGGTAAATTGTGATAAAGGTTAAGAAATCTTTTAACGACTGTTATAGCTAAATTTGTGAAGTTAAATTAAAGAGCATCTTTTATGGGATTCTGGCTTGAATCAGTCACATAAATATTTGTGTTTTATTAATGAAAACATAAATCGAACCGACTTTTTAAAATAACCGTAGGTATTAGTTATTCAAGTTCGTAAAATGTATGTTGCCAAAATAAATAAAAATCTACGTATGTAAGTATATGTTTTAAGCAACTAGGTTCGAACAGGCTGTGTGTCGCCAAAGAGGGAAGTAAATATCAGGATTAGAAAAACCGAGATTCTTAATCCCTTGACTTCGTGCGCACTTTTACAACTTAGCATCCCGTCGTAATGCACTTAAAGATTTAGATATAGCTTTATGCATGTATATGTATGGAGCTCGTGGTCTTGTGCTTCATATTATATTATGGCCCGATTTACATATAATTATAATGATTGACGTAAACTATAAATGAATGCAACATGAATTAAAAACTGACATGAGCTAAGAAAATAAAAATTAAGTCACTAAAAAAGTCCAAATAAAAGCTTAAGGTAAAGGTTAAGGCAGTCAAATATTTTACTAACTAATAAAAAACTAGGGTGCCATGTAAATATCTAACTCATCAATTTATTTATATTAAAAAAAACAGTCACATTAATTAGCATAAATACTAATTTCCTTCAAAACTGCTCTTCGAAACTTCCCTGCTCTTCGAAATTTCCACCCTTCCGTATCACTCACATTATAAAGGTATATATATTTAATAGAGATGCGCCGAATAGTGGTTTCACCGAATAACCGAATACCGAATACTATTCGGTTTAACCTTTACCGAACCGGATATTCGGCCGAATTATTCGGTTTACCATTTGATTGTTTTGCCGCGTAAACAGGTTCTTACATGAACGCTACGTGTTGCTGCTGGAGCGAGCCGTACCTCACCGCCCGCCACCCGCGCACACCGCGCTGTCACTTTGCTTCAAAACATCGCACGATTAGGTTACAAATAAAAACAGAGGAGCTTATTATTACAAAAATATTGTCAATATTAACTTTATTGTGTTTGCAATATGAGTGGGCGTAAAAGATCACGTGCATGTGGCATCACTCATGTGGCATTTTGGAATTGTTATGATGAACTTGCCTCGACGAATCCTGTCATTTCGGAAGATCCTAAAAGCCCAATCGCCGTGGAATTGGACAGCTATGCAGCTGAAAGCCTTCTACCTAGAACTCAGAGCCCTTTTGATTGGTGGGCAAAGCATAAGTCGAAATATGCACACTTAGCTAATTTAGCCAGAGTGTTTCTAAGTGCTCCTGGTAGTAGTGTGTATAGCGAACGATTATTTTCGGTAGCAGGGAACCTATATGAAGAAAAACGCAACAGACTCTTGCCAGAGGGCCGAGAGCTTGGTGTTTCTGCATCATAATTTACCATTAATAAATTATAAATACTAGAATATGTTATTTGTTTTGTTTAGCTTTTATTTTATGTCTGATCTCTACTATATTTATTTTATAGTGTCTCTATGTCTCTATATATCTCTGTTATAGTGTCTAATAATGCCATATTGGCACTTAAGTGTGTTCATTAAAAAAATAAAAAAAAATTTGAAGAGGTTTAATTGAGGTTTAGAAAATGATGATTTTAAGTTTAAAATAAATGTTGATCTCATTATAGTTTAAAAATTGATTAATTTAAAGGTTTAAAAATAAATGTCGATTTTAAGTTTAGTTGCTTTAAAATGTTGCTTTTAGGTTTATTTATTTTTTTATAAAAGATTTAAACATAAATGTTGATCTAAGGTTTAAAAATTAATGTGGATTGGATTGAGATTTCAGTTGCTTTAAAATGTTGATTTGATGTTTAAAAATAAATGTTGATTTGAAGTTTAAACATGTATGTTGATCAAAGGTTTAAAAATCGATGTTGGTTTAAAGTTTAATAATAAATGTTGATTTAAGGTATACAAAGAAATGTGGATTTGATTGAGTAAACCTCAATCAAATCCACATTTCTTTGTATACCTTAAAAGAAGTTAATTTTATGTTAAATTGCTTTAAAATGTTTAAAAAAAGGTTTGTATTAGTTTAAAAATAAATGTTGATTTGAAATTTATTAGCTTTATTTAACTCATCTTTCATAGTATTTCTTTGACTTATATTATAACATGAATCTTACATAAGAAGTTTTGACTTTTAGTTCTATACCGTGTCATGTACCCAAGAAAATAGAAATACTCGAACCGAATATATTCGGCACCAAAACCGAATAATTCGGCCGAAAACAAATAGTGAAAAATATGCCGAATACACCGAATACCGAATACCAAACGAATATTCGGCGCATCTCTAATATTTAAACTATATAGTTAAGTTGTTATCGTAGTGCAGTACAATAAAAACTTCCCCTAGGAAATTCATAAGTATTGCACACGCGAACAAAGAGCACATGCGTGCTTACATCTAAACAATGCACGTCATCGCAACCAGCTCAAGTGTTCAAGCCAATAATATGACGCTTTTACATGATTCTGCAAAATTATATAAAACATAAACAATATTAATACTACTATTACTACTACTACTGCTTCTTCTTCTTCTTCTTGCGGTGCCTCTCCACTACTGGAGGTTGGCCGTCAACTCCGCATATCTCTCCTTGTCCCTCGCCAGATACTGCTTCACTGAACGTTAAATATAAAAAATACCAAATTACTTGCTGCTGGGCACAAGCCTCTTCTCATGGAGAGAAGGTCAATTTACTGTTTTAATATATAAACACACAGTTAGTACACCACTGTTACCATTTACTTGAATTGGCACAGAAGAGCGGGACCTCCTATCACAAGTATATACTTTACTTAAAAGGAGGTCTTTATGTAAGTTGTACTGTAAAGTTATACAAGCGTAGGCAATAAACATTTTTTTTTTTGTTTTAGTTGATGAAACAGTATGTCTCTACTTTGAATACCGGTAAAGATCGTGAAACACATAATGTCAGGCACATTTGAAGACTAAAACTAGTAAATAAACGAAAAATTTTAATAATATTAGTTCGTGTATACTCCTACCGGGTAAATGTTTTGTTACTTCATACCGTAAGTTTAAGTGTGCATTTACATCTCAGATCCCACTGCGGAGACGGAGCACTTTAAGACCATTTATGAATTTCAAATTATATTCCTTAGATAAATACACCTTGGCGACACATTTTCATAACAAGAAAACAAGAACAAATCCTATTTCCTCAAAATGTTTTCTACCAAAGTTATGCGATCATTTGGATAGGGAAATAAAGCAGCTGTGATATTACAACTGTATTCGATATATTTTATTTTACATGTAGGTTTATTTTTTGTGTAACCTCTTTGACATTGAATACACTTGATTTATTCCTCTGGTAACAAATGTTCGCGCAGAAAACCGATACGTGACAGAAAGACGAAATAAAAAATAAATAATCCAAATGACGCCATTTTGGATTTTGTCTGGAAGGAAAGCTTAAGGAACATATTAACGCCGTGTTGAAGTAAGATTGACTAATTGCAGTTAGCTCCATTTTAGCTTTGCACGGGAGTCAAACACAGGCCACATTGGGGAGGCGGCCCCTGACGCGATGCCGTGCTCGTAGAGAGTAGCCCACTTAAGCAAAATTAGCTTCTTCTGTAAGCGCAAAGAACACTATCGGATGTTTTGTGCGAGCTCGAATACGCCCCCCGTTTGACGTGCTCACATAAAAGGGAAGGGTGCAGACGCGTCGGTGTCCCAATACACCTCATTAATGTCAGTACATTAAAGTACCTTAGCTCTAGGTATGGGTGTATGAGTATTGATAAGTCAACGGCTCGTGTTTCGATAGTCTGCGTGTAAAGGGTTCTTTTTAATGTCAATTTTAAGTTCATGTTCTGCAACATGTTTACTATTTAGTAATACGGAACTGCCTTGTATTAAATAGCGAACCCTAGCAGTAACTAAAAATTATTTTAGTAATAACATAAAAAGTTTACTGCGCCTTTATTACGCAGGTAAGTTACGTAAATAATTTTACAGGATTCATTCAAAATAAATTTGATTTGTTACAACGAAAGGCTTCTTTTAAATTAAATTTACTAATAAATTATTACGAGATTTCCTTTTAACTTTAACTGGGCAATAGATGAAGTGCTTCACTAATGGTTCTATTGACAATTAATTACCTTTATAATACTAATGTTCCGATATTTTGACATAAAAAGGTTTTTGATTTTAACCTGTATTATAATGGCTCCTACACACAGTGCCGGCGGCAGTGCCGCCGGGCGAGCCGCCGCCGGCCAAGCCGTCGCGCGTCGTCACACAAACAAATGCCGGCGGCTCCTTTGTGCGGCTTTGAATGCCGCCGGGCGCACGGCGGCTTGGCCGGCGGCTCGCCCGGCGGCACTGCCGCCGGCACTGTGTGTAGGAGCCATAATATGGATGAGTTATAGTTAGAGTTAAATAGCATAATATACGTAGAAAGTATATGAAACATATAATGTTATCGGACTTTTTATAGGCATATCATATGTCTGAAAGTAGTACTAGAACCGGGGGTTCTATATAAAACTTAACTTAATCGTAACTTATCAATAAATTGCAAATAGGCAACGGATTGCACAACTATAGTTATACAAAATAGAGGACCACCAATCATGGCGAAAAAAACAAGCAAGATTTGATAGTAGAGGTACAAACAAAGTCATGCACATATCACAGCTTAAGGGCCTTAAAAAAAAGAAACAACTGCAAATCAAGCTGAAACAACATATACAATAAGAATAACAAACTACCAAACATCCCCACCTGCAACTAATTAATTGTAAATTAAATTAACTAGAGCAATACTCAGTAAATCTGCGACTAGTTGCCATGAACTAAGGCAAGTAAGCCTTTAGAGCCGTTCCTAAACAAAACCGGGTAGACTGGAGGTAACCGCTCGGCCGCAAATGGCTAACTACCGGACGACTTACTACCATGACCCATTACAATGCGCTACAGCTGAAAATTTCTAAATGCTACAGTCGGTTAAGTTAATGTTAAGACGCTCTGTAAAGAACAAGTGGATTAACTTTTTAAATAATTTATTGTTGGTAAAAATATATTACTTATATTGAAATGTAGTACCTACGTCAATATAAAATAATAGTTATAGTTATATTCTTTTTTTAAACTTTTGTGCTTGCTACTACTAAGTACTACTTAGGATCTGTAAGAAATAAAAAACCATAGAAATATTATTTTTGTAATACCGGTTCATTTAAAACTATATCCAGAAGATACAGAATTTATCGATTTCAATGTCAAATCAAAAAAACTAACAAGATACACGAAGCTAAATATGATCATAATATATCTTAGAGAAAGAAAAAAAACATAAAACTAGTCTACGGAATAAAATACAACATCAAACCTACTAAACAGATAATCCAGATATGTAGACACGTAGGTATAAATTAATAGATATCCAGAAGTTTTGAAAATAAATGCACATTCTCACTTGAAGATTTAATATACGTCTTATGTTTGCCAATCTCGTACAGAAATAAATACAATAAGTTACTTTCATTACTCTTTATCGGCTACATAGACGAAACTGAAAGTACTGAAACGTTTTCAATAAATTCTCTACCCACCTACAACTATCTTTATGTGCTACATATAACAGGTTAAACGAAAACATTACTTTTAAACTTTGTACGACGGGACTCAACGTTGTCTGTTGGCGTTACAACTTCAGGAAATCCACATTTATAGCGAGCGCCTGCGATTCAATTACAAGCAAAGTGCGGCAACGGTGCGTATTGCATCGTAAACTGTCGGCAATAAGGCGTTATGACGCTGTACCGAGAAATAAAATATAGCTACGTGTACTACCTGTGACCTGGATTGCTTGAAAATAGATGTATTTTTTTATATTTTTATGTAAAAGAAAAGCCTAGTAAAGTAGCTTTTTATGATGTGTTGCAAGAATGAATAATGATAATAATATTAATACCTAAGTAGTATATATGTTATAAACTCTAGGTGGGATTACTAAATTAAATTATTAAAAATAAATAAGGTTACATTTATGTTAATATTATATCTAAAATATAATTAGCCTTTGTACTCAAATGTCTAAAACACATACCACTGTAATTTTATTTCGTTGGCAGGTTCTAGTCTGACTTCAAATTGGTACACAAGCTTTGTTTCTCTTTATACCGTGTTTTAGTATTTTATTTATTAATGTTTCCATCTACATGCTAATTTACCTAAGTCAAACTTAAAATAACTTAGACATAGTTTATTCATCATTAAAATGTGTTCTACGTAATATTTTAGTGGCGACCGCAGGAAAACCACTCAAAGTTCAGCTATGAAACGAAATACCTTCACAGAAACTACTTTTCATTAAATTTAAAATGTTGCAAGCTGTAGGCAAGTAGGCATCGCGTGTCACCCACATTAAATGTCCCCTTTTTCACTTTACGAGTTCAGTTCTACTACACCACAGCTTTCAAAGACTTTGCTACTTTTTATTGTGTTGACACATGAATATTACGATATTACTAAAAAAGATATACCAGATTTTATGGTCTGGCAGTAAAAAAACTTCCTCTTTAGCAATAAAATAAACCTTCCAAATTCAAACTACAACTTCTTCATAATAACGATATTTACGAAATTACCAAAGAGTTTCGCAGCATAAAGTTATTCCTTAAAGGTTTGTAAACATAAACAAGAGAGGCTAAAGTTTAGGCATCCCAAATTAAAGTATAACTTATGTACTGTTCTCCGCTTACATTATCATGTGTACGAAGAAAATTTTGTTTAATATTTTAATTAGATTAAAGGCAACGTTATTTAAATTATAATGTTGTTTTATTCTTTTACTAACAAACTTTACACGTCTTTGCATGTATATAACAATTGAACTTTGAACTTTAGTTATTAGCATTATAATAACTTACTATAAGTGCGTAATACCAAGCTATTTCTTTATATTTTCAATAAATTACCGTTCGCAATCTTACTAAAATCGCTTCAATCAAAACGCTGTTAAGTAAATAGCCAACAAATGACTTTATAGTAATACCCGAATAAACGAGCAATACAAGGGAAAAGTCACGTTCTCCGGCCATCCGTGGCTCGTTTCCCAGCTATCGAATGACCTTAACATTGTTTTCCATATCGCCTTCGCGAAAGGTCGGCAACGCAATAAATTTTCAATAATCGTTTGGATTTTGTTAAACTTTCAGGATTTGGGAGCGCAAAGTGAAAATCCCGTTTATATTTTGATCGGTGCACGCTCCCAAAGGACCCGTAGCTATAAACTCCCTTCTATTGTAATTTTGTTTTGTAACAAAGTTTCCGCCTTTAGGTCGAGCCGAAACGAAAGTTACAGCATTCACTAGACTACCAACAATTCACATAAATTCATAAGCCCCAAAATGAAATTTAATTCTTGCCGCCTTATCGCCGCCTCGTTTTGACTTGAATAACTATAATGGTAAGAACTATTACTTCTTTAATGTGTCTTTTGTACTATTCTATAATCATCAAGTCTGATAATGTTTAGCGAAGAAAATCGTGTAATATAAATTGGTACCTATTTACTAAATCTATGCTGGTGGTGTAATAAATGGAGCAATGCAAAATAATATAGGTTAATCCTAGACTAAAATTCTTCTTGTTGTGTAATTAATGTTCCAATATACAACCAGACTTCAAGAGCTAAATCCGTCCAGAAGTAAAGAACCATTTAATCCGGCGACAAATGTCCCGGTTGGTCAGCAGCTGAAGTTTTAAATCGATTGAATAGTGGTATCTGTGTGTGAAGTGGTAGCAATTCGTCAACGTCCCGATATAATCCCCCCTCAATGAGTTCTAAGCCAGGCTGGAGGGATGTCGCATCATCCATCACCGGCCGAGTACCCGATCCACCCGCCGCGATCCGCTAAGTCATCGCATACAAACTATTAAGTTGTTCTAAAAAACTTCTAGTCTAATAAATTAAGGTTCTGCTTTCTGTTTTTACTTTTTAAGGTTTTTTTTAACGTTTGACAAAAAGTATTTCATTACTCGAGTCTGGAGTCAATTTTAAAATAATGTTAGCGAGATATTTAATTAAATAGATTTTACGAATATTAAAATGCGACACAAGTTTTACTTTATAAATCTGGTTACAATGTCACATTAAAAGGGCTCCTTTCTCCGAATTTCTAAGTAGTAATAGAGCCATTCACAAAATAAACCTTAAAAATAATAATGTCAAGAAACTGCGGTGTCTGGCTGTGTACAAGCCGTGCACATCTGCTACCAAATCAATTTATCGTGGATACGTGATGTTGGTTCACCGAGCCTCGAATCTGTGTCAATGAAATACTCCTACAATACTTATTACGATTTTCCCAAAACGAATAGTGGTATTTATTGAATACCCTGATCATCTATCAAGTCATATTGGATACTTGAAAAGTTTGTTTGTTTCGTCGAATGAGATTACGAGACGAGTTTGGCAGATATCCGCGTTGAGTTACGATCTTACGGTGTTGACTGTCCCGAGCCGTGATTCAGTCCCCAACTTTCGAGTGGGAAGTTGGGAACAAATAAGCGGGATTTTTTTATTCACCTCATTAACTTTGTCGTAGTGGGTTTAAGTTTTCTCATAACCAGAGTATGATTATTGAGCAGGCTTATAACTAAGGAAAAATACGTACGTTATGATTTTATGAGCCGTCTGGTATTTATTACAAAAAGATGAAAGGGGGAATTAATAACAATGTAAGCGTCGCGATTCGTTAACGCGAGGTAAACCTAACTCCCGTAATATAAACGTCTAGACAAGAAAACAGGGCAAGCGTTAATCCGACATATAAAGGAAATAAAAGCGGGCATACTTAATTTGTAGGCACATTTTCATTAGGTACGAGCACGTAATAGGTTGTTTACTGGAACGCTGAAGGGACCGTGAACGTAGGTATTTACCTGAGGCAGACTTGCTTCAAAATGCTAAGAAACACAAACAGGTTCGGTCAGAAAGGCAAATAAACACGTGAGGCTTACATCAGAGATAAGGAGGTAGCAAACAAGCTGACGCTCAGGAAGCGCTCCGCTCCGTCAGTTTCCGGAGCCAGCAAGGGCGGAAATCCACCGCTGGCATTAACGTCGTAAACATAAGAGAACTAAAGAAATAGCTTCGCTCACGACATCGCATGTACGACCTCTTTACTCTCCAACTGTTTTATTGATGGTACAGGGGCGATGATGAATTTGCTAATTCATAACTGGATTATTCCAATTACGAGTATTTATAGTGGAACTGTAAATTATCTGCTAAAAATAGTGCCGGAAGTTTCACACCTTATTCTCCGAAACGGAATAAACGTCTTTTGAGGCACCAAGTTTTCCTCGAAGAAGATAATGTCTTGTCCCATGTATTAGGAGGTAAGCGGAACCGGAATATTATTGATGCGCTATCCCATATTATTATCTGATAAAGGTACTATCAAGATTATAATCGGCTGTCTAAACTATAATCGTGTGTGTCTTAATCTGCAAGGAACCTTTTTATCAATGATATAGAGAACCACCAGCACACAAGAAACTGAACAAACAAGTGTTGAAAATTAAATCGAGCATTTTTCCTCAAAAATCATATAAAGATCTCGTTCGCCGTAATCTCGCGTAAGATTGGCGTATCTACTGAAACAATAGCTGTCTCGCTGAAGGAACAGCTGAACATAATACTCCTGTTACATGGGCTTTTAGCACGTTATACTGCGCTTTAATATGCCAAGTCATCGTGGCAAATTCTACTTACATTCTTAAAGGCTGGAACTCATTCGATTTCATTGTAACTTTTATACCTGTCGAAATTGTGTGCTGCAAACCCAATCTTCTATTACAACACATAAAATTAAGCCACGTTTTCCGTAAACCGGTTACGTTTTATGTTTTCTATAACATAAAATCATGGCTTTTCCATGAAACGGGAAGAGAATGTTAAAGCAATATGTTTGGATTATCCACTACTTTTCATAGGGAAGTTGCGAGAGGATTGTGAATTTTATCTCTAGGATGGTATTTACTTGGCTAAGACTATAAAAAATAGTTTTATAGAGACTTAGCGGCTGTGGTGTTCTCGATCGGTATCTCACGAAGCAGTTTCAGTAACATTGTTGTTTTAACAGCGAAGCAGGGATACCGCAAATCGTTTAATGGCGTTTTATGGGCCATTGCAAACCTCGGCTCGGGTTTATGTGTCGCTTGTCAACTCTCATTTATTGCTTTTCGAATAATCACTCGTCCCCGATAACGTTGAACGAAAATCTTTGTATTAAAGAGAACTGTTAAAATGTTATTGTGAATTATGGTTTACAGCCTCAAATTATATAAGTTACTTTAACTGCGAAATTTTTGTTTTAAAACCTATTAAAATATTATGAATTTATTACAAAATGTACAGGAACGACCTTTCTATCATCATAAATCAATTTAAATGTACGCTCATAAAGCTTTGTGGGCAATAATCAGATGACAATAGTACATTTGTGCATCGTTCTCTCATAGTTTCGCTATTAAAATATGCATACTGGCACTCCACCATTTACCAATACAGCGAATAAAAAAATACAGTTTCCAAAAAATCTAACTCGATTCAAACGTTATATTCCCCTCTTCCTTTTTCAGATTGGCATAAAACATTTATGTAAAACCATGCATATGGGTGAATTTCAACAAATGCCGTTTTTCTTATCATATCGGTGAACTTTTACAATTGTAAGTTTTTTGTATATTTTTCTGGTTTTATGTAATCTTTAGGATATGAAATATCCCCAAATTTAATATCATCAACGTATCATTTAAGACTAAGGAGTAAATTCAGTTTGAATTTTGGTTTCCACCGATATGAAAAACCGGCACCGACTATTTTTTCTGTACACCGATATGATAAGTATATCCACCGAAATGATGTACATATCCAGCGATATGATAATCTATCCACCTTTGAACATCAAAAAGCAAATAGTAGGTACCTATACATTTTTACAAGGGTGACTTAGAACTGAAGACCTGAACTTAGGGTCTTATGTGGGTAGATCACGTCCAAAGAGAACTGAGTTCTTAGAAATCTTAGACTCACCGAGATGATAAAATGATCCACCGATATGATAAAGCAATCCACCGATGTGACAAAACTGTGCGTTGATCATGAATCAAAACACCGATATTAGATATAAGACACCGATTGATTTTTTCTTATCATTTCGGTGTAAATTATCACATCGGTGGTAATAAAGACCACCGATTACAGCGATATGAGAACACCGACGTGAGAAATAACACACTTTTTAGAAAATTAGAAAAAATGCATAATATCTAGGATAAATTTAATAACAGACAATGAAGCTAATTCACTTACTACATCTGTTAGAACCAAACAATTATAATAAAACTACTCATTACACTAGAAAAATGGAACCACCGATAATATAAAATAATTGGCCGGGAGCAACTGAAATGGCGTACTTACATTTTTGGTGGGCATATGCAGCGATTTGACACACTTCCATCCTGATTGCCCACTAGCACACACCAAGGAGGGATATACAATTGGGGTGTGGACGCTGTCCGACTCGTTGATGAAAAGTTATGTTTAAATTACTTTTGTCCAGCGATATGAGAATTTTTTTCAGGACAAGTACGTTTGTGCCTCTCAGTAATAATAATCGTCAATTATGTAAAAAAATATGCTATATATTAATAACAAAACTAATATTCTATGAAATAGAATAAGTTATATACTTATATTACTTATTTTTATTAGTGTATAAGCTGTTTTGTTTGTAAAAAAAGTAGAGGGACAGCACCGATGTGAGAAAAATAGAGGTTTATGTATTTTATTTCTACCTTTGTAATAGTCCTAGGAAAATTATATTTTTGCCACAACCCAATAACTACCTATTGAATACTAAAAAAAATAATTCAGAACTATATTCCTATTTTCAAATACTAATTTCACCGAAGACAAAAAAAAAAGTCGTCTGGGAAATTCACCCATATATAAATGGTGACCGAAAAATTACGAACGTTGGAAAATATTGGCAGCTAACAAATTTTGTTTCCGTCAAATGCGGGGGTAGAAACAAGATTTGTGATTGATTTCCTGGCGCATACGTTTCCTTAACAGTCAGGTGTTAAGAAAATATGAGGCCACATACGAAGAATAAATAGTTATTTTATTGAATGATGGTGATAGATTGCTGGGGTGGTGCCCTATGCTGCCAACTCAATGAGATTGTATGCCGAATTGAGCAAGTACGAATCGAATTTCACTTTATATTTATGGAACGTGTTAGGTACTTAATTTCTAGATTCCATCATTTATGACGATGATTGAAAACTTTATTTAATAATCATTTCTGCATCAATTTTCACAATTATATAGGTGATCATAATTATAAGTATGAAAGCTACTTGTTTCTTTTACTTAAAGAGTTTTACAATATTTTGTTTTTCACATCTATTGTTATACAGAGTTGACAAAGATTATTTAACAACAGAGGGGCATTAAATTATACTACGTATACTATACGTGTTTAGTATTAATTTGATACGGTATAAAAATAAGAAGCGCCAAAAACGAGAAAATATTTTTTTCAAACAAACTAAATAGCTTACAAATTAGAATAAAACGCAACCACCCTGTGTAAATTTTGACTGACTTTTGTGACATGCGTCAATGCTTAGACATAATCAGCTGTTAGGAAAGATACATGGTGTTGAAACAGTGCAAAATCTTAAAAATCATTTGCGACTAAACTACTGCTCCTATTTAATTGATTTTTGGTACAGAGCCTGAAAATGGTATCTTGTATAGGCAGTTTAAAGAAAAGCACCTCTGTCGTATCAACTTTGTATATATTAAAGATTACGAAAAACGTTTCACTTCTGTATGCTACTATTTAAAATAACTATTTGAATGCTTACATCGGAACCTATCGAAAGACTAACATTTACTGGCGATACGACAGGCTTCGACATGGGATGTCAAAGTGCAATACTAGTTCATACCAGTTTACAGCAAACAGAAATTCACAGTACATTACACAAATGGCCGACATTAATTCCTGTTTGATAGTTATCGGCTAATACCGACTAGGATGACGATGTTACTGTAAAGCTATGTTTACACTTCGACACTTAAAATAGTGTCACTAATTATCAATTACTTGACTAGTCACATCGCTTTCTGTGACTGGATGTGACAGTGTGTCGTTCAGAATGTGAAACTCGGACACTCGTTACCGTTCAAACTATGTCACACGAACTATCCTTTTAACGAAAGTGTGAAATGTCAAGATATGTCTGTAACATTTTATTTGTATCGTAGTGTATTCGCTGCTTTATAGTAAGGCTGTATTAACATACATAGTGTCGATAAAGAGACGCCCCTGACCCAATAAAATATTGTTAATGGAGTAAACTATGTGATTATGTGCTTCATCGATCGTTCTCGATATTTATTGAAATGTTTTCATAATGCTATAATAATATGCTATAGGTTGTGGGTTTAGTAATATCCTTTATTAACTTAATGGATTTATATTACTGATTAATATTATGATAATAGAAAAGGCTGCCAGTACGTTTTTGAAGATAGATATTGTAGTTTAATATAGGTTCGAATTTTTCTTCAGCCCTTTTTTTTATCATGATCTTTTTTTTTGTCCTACTCACTACAATCTACACTAAAAACATCGAATTGTCCTTTATTTGTATTTAACAGTAATCATATTCGGGGGACACGACCTTACAATACACATACTCCACACACGGTATTTGACCAATGTTAAACCTAACATCAATCATGATTAACAACCAATGCCAAAGATTGTTTAACAACATTACTATTTCAGAAATGCGCAATAAAGCCAATATTCGGTAAACCGCTTGTGTGCCTTTACCATTAGTACATATTCGTCCTGTGAATAACTGTTATGTACATTTGTGAGTGGATTGGTCGGTTTAAAATTAATGAACATCATTTTGGGGGTGAAATTTTCATTAAGCTAATTGGTCAGCTGTCTTATAATAGTTTGAAGTAGGCATTCCTTGTATCTACGACTATTATTTAATTAAAAATGACAGATGTTTTGGACTTAAGAAACAATCTAGGCTTCTCTTATAAGGTAAATTGTGACGGGATTTTTTAGATTTATTGTTGATTGAGTTAACAATAAATCTGAAAAATTCCGCTTTATGTTATTGTTTCAATGTCATTAAAACACTTAAACACAATAAAAAAAATCTAGTAAAACCTAATAAAAGAAGTACGTATAAAGGCAAAATAGATAAACTGCAGACAATCCACTAATATTTAAAACCGTACTGCACCACACGGAACAGTGTTTCCGAGTTTGAATCCCAACAGAAGTTCTTTTAATTAAATTGAGCGCTCTTACCTGCGCTTCGAAACAGTTTTAAGTGATTTCACGATAAACTTGGAAACAAACTGAAACAATACTTAGCCACTTACAGTTGAAATAATATTCTTGTTACTTTGCATTTTAATAAAAACTTACATTAGGTAAGGTTGGCAAACTGCACCTGTTTATGTAGACTCCGTTTTTACATTATTCAAGGAAGCTTGGTTAGTTTTTCTTGTACCAAGTTTTCGCTAGAATAATTTACCTTCTTACGAAATAATAAACTGAGGTAATTAGCAAGGGAATTTAGTAACTTCAAGATATTAAGTTTACTTTGAAACTATATTTTGTAAGTGCATTAATTTTGTTTTATTTATTTAACTAAACTTTATTTAACTAAATTTACCGCAATATTTATCCTTGTAACACACTTTAGTTTGAGAGTAGATAGACGAGTGAAATAATCATTTAAGAAATAGATATACGGAACAAAAGTCAAGGTATGAGATCAACTAAATAAACAAAGTTACAAAACCAACACGCAAGAATAAACAAAAACAAATATAAATCTGCAAAAGTAACAGGCAATTTCCTGAAAAATAACCATGCCTACAATTATTGGGGAAACTACAAACTTGTTCCCAAGTACTTACAGGAGTTATGAGACAAGTTTCACTAGTCCTTAGTAGCTAGTTCTAATAAAATCCCATATAACATAGCAAAAAGTGGAGAGGCGTTGTAAAAACTGTGACACGACGTCAGGCCACGGTGACCGCAAAAACTTTAATGGTTTCTTTTATCGGCCATTACGAAGCGTAATGGTCACCTCCTTTTGTTCTCAAACCAGCTGTAATCTTTTAAGTATTTTAAAATTTTCATGTTAAACTCTATGGTGTAATAAATTTAAGAAAAGCCGAGTTTTATTTAATGTAGCTTAATTGCTTTGTTTTATTTCTTAATTCTTGTTTAAGTTGGTTGATAGAGTTGAATAAAAAATATAGGCCTTTTTTGATATCATAAACAGTGGAGTTTCTCACCAAAAACTCCAATTACTATATATTTATAGCTGACCCGGCAGACTTCGTACTGCCTCAATCGATAAATAAAAGCCTAAACTTTTGTTTACCTTAAAATAATGTTTCCTTTTTAATACAATTTTGAACATTTTCATATTTATTCACCTTTTAAACCTTCTCTGGACTTCCACAAATAATTCAATACCAAAATTAGCCAAATCGGTCCGTTCTCGAGTTTTAGCGAGACTAACGAACAGCAATTCATTTTTATATATATAAATACAAATAATAGCGAAAGTAAGTAGATTATAGCAGTAAGAGTATAAATCAGTGTTTTTATTATTAAATAAATAAAATACATTATTAATAAATAAGAAAAGAATAAACAAGAATAGTTATAAGTACTTATTCCTTATTGTTTAATATTAATACGATCAAACAAACATTTATCAATTTATCTGTATTGACAAGACAAAGGAATCAAAACAGTAATTGTTTACTAAGTTATATTAGATCTATAACAAACATTATAAGTAAATACCAGTCTTACCATGAAATTCTGTTACCCAGTAAAAAGGCTTGTGGAGTTCAGATAGGCAGTCGCTTTACGTAAAATACGGTAATCAGCTGAAACCACTGAGACTTCAAGCCGACCCCAAAAAAGCTTAGGAAAAGGATAGGCTGAAGAAGATAACCAACATACTAATTAATTTTCTATTGCGTTGGTTTTTAAGGTCACTTGTTGGCAATTTTGTCCTTGCCGTTTTAGTCAGTTTCAGTTATTTTCTCAAAAAGGGCTAACTTATTATTACAATTTCAGTTTTTACCGATGTAACATATACCTAATTGCTCGTTATATTAGGACCTTCATTAATATACAAAAATAATTACTCCATCAACCTGATCACACGAAGACACATGAAGCTATGTCCGTTCGTAAAAAAGGTTCTAAGATCAACACAATCATGTAAGCTAAAATAGCTCTTAAGTACAGAGCGTTAAGGTACACATTAAATAAAGAGAAATAGTACTGCATGTTTTAATAATTCTACGTAAGGAAGTGGGTGTCTTGTTAGACTAAGAAACTTAATACGGTATATCTACAAATGAAGTGTTCAGAACAGTAAATTCTGGAAGCACATTTATCCGAGTGACGTCATTGTTCGTTATACTCTGACACGCATTCGCAGGATTAAGCTTTGCATATTCCAGGGCGAGCTACAGCTAGTAAACCTAGCTCTGATTACATATTCAAGTGATGCAATAAATTGCTAAGTTAGGAACGGACAATAATATGCTTATATCTATACTTAAAATAAACCTTGAGGATTTGATTGGTTTAGTATTGACGTTTTATTTTTATTATGTAAATATTTATTAATAATAATAATAATTTATTGAAATAAAAACGTTTACATAAAGTTGTACAATTCAGCTTACAATAATAAGTTTGAAGACAATTATAACTTAACATAAAACTAATACTAAGATGAAAATTTTATTGGTGAAAATATGCTGGTTTGGGATTGCGATGTTCGGCAGCGACCCGCCCGAGCTAGGTTAATTTAAACCTGTGTTTCAGGCCATTACTATCTAGTCCAAATAAGTACTTTGGGATAGAAGAGAATAAAGTTAAATATAAATATGAGAAAAAGCTTAATGGTAAATTATTATCTAAAAGTAAAACTTAAAAATTATACAAAAGTAAACAATTACAGATCAAGTGTCGTCATGCCAAAATTTCTAAAAGTTTTGCTGTGTCTGTGTAATTGAGTTTTGCTAAATAATCTGATAACATTTTGCTACAATTTTTGTACGTAACACTATAGAAGCTTAGTATCTTGTTAAGCCTATTATATAGAAAAGGTCCTAAAAATACATAAAAAATAGTATTAACTATACTCTTGTTAAATGATTCTAGTAAGATCTTACATACTTGTACTAGTACAACTTAATTAATAGACTTCAAAGCATAACCTTTTTTGTATTTACACACATTTTATTTTTCGTATTAAAGTAAGTTTAGTAAATAAGCTACTGTTAAGTTATAAAAGCTCACCTTAAAATAAGAAATATAATAATTGGATACATAAAACATTTATTTTTTTGGCTCTATCGATCTCGAGTGTAGTGAAAATTCAGAACACATTTAAGACCAAAACTTCGAAGTACATTTTACTGCCACATATTGGGATTTCGTACAATACTTCGTCGTTGAACGGCACCACGTTGCCTAGTTTGGCAAAACGTTCGTACTGAACAGTTTGTTCAATGAACTGTTCAGCATACTAATTTTATTTTGCTTTTTATCGTGACTAAAAAATACTGCAATTGTGTACATAAACTAGTTTCTACCCCCAGCTTTAGACGTCATAGTAACGATTTTATTTACACAAACGTAGTTTATGATATTTAGCAATAAAGGAACGTCAGTCAAAGTTTTTTTTAAAGTAGATTGTTAGGTTCTTTAATTCTCTGCGAAAAGGTTACATGCAAATATTTACGTTTAACCCACCTTTACACAGATGTATCTTTATAATCAGCAACCTTATTAAATCTTCTATTTTTCCTTGCTAGATACACGTTATAAACCACGGTACAGACCATTTGAGCTCGCTACCAGGATAACATATTATAAAGGATACTAGCTGTTATTTTTATAGCAAGTGCCCCTAGTGGACTACAAATCAAGATAACAAGCGGAGATAGAGCCCAGACGGAAATATTTACACATAGCCAGTGTTTTATTCAGTACAGCTGAATAATCATGAACATTGCTATGTAATATGTTTTCTTTTGCGTCGATATTATAGTGATTAAATACCTCCTTTTAAATTATCGACTTCTGAATATGTAGCTGTCATAATAATGTCTTAATTTTTTGTACACATCTGACTGTGGTGTGTTCTTAATTATCTTTTAGGCAACTTTTTGACGACCTCCGTGGTCGAGTGGCGTACGCACCGGTTTCAAGGTGTCGTTAGCTCTGAGGTCCCGGGTTCGATCCCCGGACGAGTCAATGTAGAAACAAACTTTTCTACATTGCCTCGGGTCTGGGTGTTTGTGGTACCTTCGTTGTTTCTGAATTCCATAACACAAGTGCTTTAGCAACTTACTTTGGGTTCAGAGCAATGTATGTGATGTTGTCGCATTTATCATTATCATTATCAACTTTTGGTGTCGCTAAACCTAAAGACTCAAAATTCGATGTGCTATGTGCATTCTACTAATTAAAATATTTTAAACCATGCTTTCAATGTGCATACTTATACTTTAGCATCCAGTTAACTGGCTTTGAAAAACTAAAAGGCTATACACGAGGCTATGTCAAATTGCTATTTAATTGAGAACTTATTTATTAACATTTCCCTACACCACTTAATGGCGGAAACAGAGCAGTTTGATGTGGGATACCGAGACCACTAATTGTACGTTATATAGGCGAAGCAGTTTGGTAACTAACTATGTAAACAATTTACTTGTCATGGTGACTCATGAAAAAGAGTGAAAAATTATAAATTGATGACGTGCATCTTTTTATGGATGGCAATAAGTATGATTGAGCACAGCAGTGAAATTTACTTCTAGCTTATATCCAGATACTATTTTTTAAGTTAATAACCTATTACATGCTTAGATACCTATAGCATCTTATCTTGCTATTTACAAATATAGTTAAATCCACTTCAGAACGTGACGACACTAAAAGCAATTTTAGTAAACCATTATATAGCTCATACCCTTAATTTGTTTGATTTCATGATAACCGCATAGGTATTTATGAAGTGGAGTGAATGCAGTTAATGAGATAATGTGGTGGAGACTAACTACCACAATGCATACTGTTATAATAATATACCTATAAATTCCGATTGTGGTGTATTATGTTAATTAACCTTTATATAGTTGTTATATAATGGAAATAACATTTATGAAGATTTTTACTGGACTTTCATTTAACATTATTTATTGGTGTTAGACATTGAAATAAAACTACTTTTTACGGATTTTTTCGCGGTTTATATTTAGATTTTAGGTCCCGACGTTTCGACACCTTTGCAGGTATATTTAGGCTTATACAATATAATATACATTATAAACCGCGGAAAAAATCCGTAAAAAGTAGTTTTATTTTAACATTATTTACTCTTAAAAAAGCTTACATCAACTGGGAAGTAGGTTAGATACATCTTATAAAATAAATTGTGAATAAATAATATCTCAAGGCAAATAATTTGTATAATAATAAGTATAATAATAAATACGAACCCATATTTGGCAATAATGTTGTATTTTTAATCGACAAACGGATATAATATCTTTCACTCTCGCTGAGAAAACAATTGGGGGTGTGTGTTTGTTCTCTAAACATTGATCCGGGGAACTTTCCCTTTATTTATCATAGATAATAAATAAAACAAACGAAATGCGCCAATGGTAGCTCCGAAGAAAATTAATAAGATAAGAGGTGCTTTTCGACCCTCGTTAATCGAGAAAGTTATTTGTAGGAGACAAATGTCTTATACTAACAGAAACATGACCGACAAACTGTCACTAATGGAATTAAAATAGGTAAATTGTTACAAACGTTCCAGCTACAAATCAGGAACCAGCTGAAAACTTTACGTTAGTAGTCTTTAGGGAAACTACAAAAACTTCTCGATGTTAAAACCTAAACTTAAAACATCCAAATGACTTCCGAATAAGCCATTCGATAATAATAATAATAATAAATGCGGACAACATCACATGCATAGCTCTGAACCCAAAGTAAGTAGCTAAAGCACTTGTGTTATGGAATTCAGAAGCAACGAAAGTACCACAAACACTCAGGCAATAAAAAAATTTTGTTTTCTACATTGACCCGTCCGGGGATCGAACCCGGGACCTTAGAGCTGGCGACACCTTGAAACCGGTGCGTACGCCACTCGACCACGGAGGTCCTCAAATTCGATGTGAGTTATTATGATGGTGTTGCAACATACTGGGCCTATGTACTAACTTACCTTTACATTCGACACTACAAGAAGAAGAAGATAGTAATTCTTACAATCATAGCGAACAATTCTAAGCAAAACTAAGATAAGAAAATAGTTTTGTTCAAAAATTATTCAAATATTAATTTTGAGATACGAAAAGCTAGCTGAAAACGAACAACTTTTTAAAAGCTAAAAGCACGTCCATAGATTCACTTGAAACCATATTTTGTTAATCCAATTTCATATACAAAATGAAAACTCACAACCGAAACATTTTCATAATACATACATAATTTTCGTTTACTTTGAGTCGTAATTCAATTTAGAATAAATAATCGTATACAAACAACATTAACGTAAATGCATGTTATTGTTTGTTTAGAAAATGTGTCGAAGAGCTATTTTTTTAATGTCTTGTTTACCGATTGTATTGGCTATTCACTGTGCATTAATGGTCTCGTTTGTCTGGACTTCAGTTGTCTGGCTAACAATGTGGTATATTCCACTTTGTTCACCACTCTTTGATCACCACCTTTTTAACAATAATTTAGTTAACTTTATACCATTATGTACGCGGGTGATTAAAGTCCACTGGAATAATAACAAAACGTCGTTTGTTCACCTGGGTGATAGAGTTCTAAGGTGAACAAATTACACTAATTTAGTCAACTCATTTTTTCTGGGTGATATCACTAGGGTGAATTTTGTCCGAGGTGAAATGAGGAGACTCAAAAATCTACTTTATTCACCTGGGTGATATCACTCAGCTGAACAAAGTGGAATCTACCAACAATGTTACGTAATGACATAATAACAGTGGCGACCTCTTCAGGCCCCTCAATGGCATTCTCGTGATTAACTTTGGTCGAAGGCAATTCAATGAAACGAACAAGTTTATTACTTTCAACAGTTTCAACTTCCCCGTCTATGAGTAGGTCGCTTGAAATTCAATCTTACAATAAGTCCAATTATAGAAATCGTAAAGATTCGACGAATTTCATAAATTTTCATATTTCAATTTGTATACTTTTTAACCGATTTTAAGTGGAGGCGGGTTTCAATTTTACTGTGTCTTGTGTTGTTTATATTTGTTACGCAATATCTTAGGCAATTATTTAAACCTAAGAGGTTATTTTTTTACATTCATGTGTAATCCTTTAATATAATTACTTAAGTTATTAATTCCTTGAACTTCAATAAAAAATACCTATTTATAATGTAGGTAACAACGGTAATTACACCTGCATAACACCACCTTGGCTTGATCTAAGCCTAGTACCTTGTCTCATAAACTTCTGCAAACACATTACCTACAGAATATAATAGCTTTGTTTACCTTTGTTCCCGCAAATAGTATGCAAGAGGAAAGTAAGTAGTGGAAGAAAATTACTGTTATAAAGATGATGTCTATTTTGTAGACGGTCCTTCCAGACAGAACCGAAGGAGGCTTTTCACAATGTAGTTACAAGTTCAGACACGTTCCTCCTATTATTTATAAACGTGGTTTAAGATTGGTGAACATTCGCTGAAAGAATTACAGCAGGTACGTACTTCTAGTTTTCTAGTCGTATTTCCGTTCTTGACTAGATATTAAAAAGGAAATCGGTAACCTTTTTATTTTGAAATTATTTTTTACGTGTCTACCTATAAACAATGTACCATTTATGGATACCTAGTGTATAAAAGCTTATAATACAGAAAAAAAAAAGGAACTAAAATTAAAATTGCGTCACAAAAAATAAGTCTATTAAATACATATCCGAAATAATGAAAGAGATAGCTTAATAAACCTAAATAAAAGACGTGCGTTGAGTACAAGCGTATATTATAACTGCGTCACGAATACAAGTGCGCGCTTACCAGCTAAACATACCCTCTAATATATTTATAATATGTAACACCTCCACCCTTAATTTCTACTATACTTCTTAAAAAAAAACATAACAACTTATTACACAAAAAAAACAAATAATCTCAGACTGTTACAAACAAAATAAGAAACTAATAATCCATGTCCCTAACAATCTTATATAAATATGTATAACATTTTATCTCCCTTTCCCTCATGATAATCATTTGTAACATTCGTCTATACCAAATCGTCTCACTGGTTTACGTACACGGCAAATATTACGCGATTCATCAGTTACATTGTTGTTTGGGCCATGATTGTCTATTTCCCGCACATTGGGCACGTTAGACGTTGGCGGGGTTGCCGATAATACGGTGTCAGTATATTCGGTTGGTTTTGGCGATGCGCATTCGGCTACCATCGGGCCGGCCGCGGCGGCGACCGCTGCGTCGGACTGTTTCTCGTTGTTTACCGGGAACATTAGCGAAGGGCGGAATCGTTTCACAGGTCTTTCGCGTACCGGCTGAATGTCACCATTATTACGTGTTAAGTTTTCTATATTAGTTACATCTTTTGACACTCTTAGCTTTAGTTGGTCGACATGTCTGTGTTCCTCGGTTCCATTGATAGATTTGACTTTATAATCCGTACTACCTGTTCTCTCTATTATTGTCCCTGCCGTCCACTTATCAGAGCTACGATAGTCTCTAAACCAGACCTTATCACCCGCCGTAAATTGTCTAATAGCCCCCCCAACTGACATTTCTGTTCGCTTCTGGCGAGCCTTTACAAATTCCTTCTGATCAGGTTTCAAGCAATCTAGACGCATGCGCAAATTTCGCCCTAAGCACATTTTTGCCGGACTTTCACCTGTTGTGTAGTGCGGTGTATTTCTATAAGCTAATAGGAATCTACACAAGGAAGCGTGTATATCTGTTTTAGACTTAATGGCTTTTTTTATATTACGTTTACATATTTTAACGGCGTTTTCCGCCGCTCCATTCGAAGCCGGGTGATATGGAGCTGAAAAAATTTGTTCAATCCCATTGGTACTTAAAAATTGTTTGAACTCGGTACTGAAAAACGGAGGGCCGTTATCACTAACTACTTGCTTCGGCAAACCGAATCTCGCCTACATTTCCCGCAACTCTTTGATTACAGCTTTCGCTGTAGTGTTATTCATTTTAATTGCCTCTATCCATTTCGAATGAGCATCAACGACAATAAGATAAGTTTGCCCCGCTAAAGGCCCCAAAAAATCTATGTGTATCCTGGTCCATGGGCGGTCTGGCCATGGCCAGGCGCGCGGCGCGTGCGCTGGAGGGGCGTCAGCCACCGCGGCGCACACGGTGCAGGCACGGCACGCTGCTTCTACGGCCTCGTCTATACCCGGCCACCACACATAGCTCCGAGCCAGCGCCTTTGTTTTTACTACCCCCATATGACCTTCATGAAGCTCCGTAATCACTTTATCTCTGCAAGAGTTTGGAATAAGGACCCTATGTCCCCACATTACACAACCTAATTCTATATATAACTCATTTTTTCTATTAACATATGGTTTTAATTCTCTAATTTCGATATAGTCCGGCCAACCGTCATTAATATATCTAGCTACTCTGCTTAATATACTATCCGAAGCAGTTTCTTTTTTTAATTTATGATAATCTAAGAGTAACGCTTCTGAAGCAAAATGTAAATATGTTTGTTCTGGGGTGTTTAATTCTTCCTTATAAACCACTTCTTTATGCTTACTAATCAACCTAGACAGAACATCTGCTGTATTCTTGTCCGTGCGAATATACTCTATATTAAAGTCATAAGCTGATAATTTTATAGCCCATCTTTGTAGTCGACTAGCCGCCGTGTTGGGAATACCCGCCTGCGGTCCAAAGATTGTGACTAACGGTTTATGATCCGTACGTAAAGTGAACTTTCTACCAAGTAAATATTGATGGAATTTGTCCATAGCAAATATTATCGCGAGGGCTTCTTTATGAATCTGACTATAGTGTTGCTCGGCGGCGGTGAGCGCGCGCGACGCGTACGCCACCACTCGCTCGCCGCTGCCGTCCGGCGCGCGCTGCGCCAGCACCGCCCCGAGTCCACGCGAGCTCGCATCGCATGTTACTATGCTCTCCAACGACATATCAAAATGTGTCAAGACTTCCGCACTACACAAAAGTTTTTTAATTGTATTAAAAGTTTTTGTATGTGACATTGTCCATTTCCAATGTTTACCCTTTTTCAGTAAGTCATAAAGAGGGGTAATATGAGTGCTTAAATTGTTTATAAATTTCCCGTAGAAATTAACCATGCCCAAAAACGATTTTAATTCCGAGATATTGGTTGGATGAGGCATACCTAATATGGGTTTTAACTTTTCCGGGTCGACTCGAACTCCCTTTTTATCTATTATGAACCCTAAATACTTTACTTGGTCAGCCATAAACTCACATTTTTCTTTTTTAATTTTTAAACCATTGGTTTCCAAAATATTAAATACTTGTTCTACGCTTTTTAAATGCGAGTTCCACGATTTACTTTTTATTAGAATGTCATCATAAAATACTACTACATCCGGAATAGTTTTAAAGAGATTTGTCATTATTTTTTGAAAAATTCCAGGACTAGAAGCGAGACCATACACTAGACGGTTGTATTTAAATAGTCCTCTATGTGTATTAATGACGGTGTAGTTCCTAGACGTTTCATTTAAAACCAGCTGATTATAAGCTTGAGATAGATCTAACTTGGTAAAATAATGATTACCACTCAAGCCACTATACAAATCTTCTACTTTTGGAACCGGGTACCTATCGACCAACAAAGCTTTGTTCAGTGTCACCTTATAATCCGCGCACAGTCGTATTCCGCCGTCCGCCTTCCTCGCTATAACCAACGGCGTGGCCCAGTCCGAGCGGTCAACCGGCTCGATGACGCCGGCGCACAGCATTGCGTCCAACTCGGCGTCCACCCGCGGGAGCAACGCGTACGGTACCGGGCGCGCGCGGCAGTAAATCGGCTGCGCTCCATCCCGCACGTACAGCTTGACCTCTTCCCCCGTATACTTGCCCAATGTGCCGTCAAATAGACTCTCATGCCTGGAGATAATATCATTAAGCAAGTTATTTTTACATGGCACCATATTATGTATTTCTGTACACTTACTTAGCATAGGTATTTCTATACACAATTCAGACAGCCACTGTCTCCCTAATAAACTAGTGCTGCCATTCTTTATTACATATAAATCCAACTTTTTCACCTTATTGTTATACTTAACATTTGTTTCCAAGTAACCTATCGGATAAACAGTAGAACCGTCGTAAAATTTTAACTTTAATTTACACGTTTTTAGAGGCAAATCCTTAAACAATTTAATGTATGCTGAATAACTTATACAAGATAACGCCGACCCTGTATCGACTTCCATTTTTATAGGTTTATTATTTATAATAATTTTCATACACACCGGTCTATACTTCGCTAAAGACATCTGGTACATTGCCTCCTCGCCATCATCAGACGCGTTCTGCTCCTCGCCGGAGGTGTCACCCGTGGCCGGCTCGCGCAGCCAGTGCGCCGCGCCGGCAGCTTGGCGGCCCGCGCCAGCGCCAGCGCGGCCGAGAGCCCCGCGTGGCGCGCCCGCGGCCCCGCTGCGCCGCTGCTTCCCGCCGTCCGCGCTGTGGCCGCTCGGCCCGAGCGCGCGACCGCTGCGTGACCTTCCCCGCGCACCGTTTGAATTGTCCGATGTCAAACGTCGATCGAATTCCTTCTTCATGCATACTCTTCGCAAATGGCCCATTTTTCCACAGTAACTGCATTCAAAATCTTTATACCTGCAGTTTTGTGAGCTATGTCCGTTGCCACCGCACGCTGAACAATTTTTGCTTCCTAATCTATATATCTTCTCGCTAAGTTCCCGGTCCGGATCTTGTTCCCGCGAGCCCTCGACAGCTCCGGCGTCCCGCTCGGCTGCCTCCAGGGTGTTGGCTAACTGTAGCGCTTTGTTATAATTTAGATCCTGTTCCGCAAATAACCTCTGTCGAATAAAATCGCTCCGCAGACCGCACACGAACTGATCTTGTAAATTTTCTTCTAAGTTAGTTTTAAATTCACAGTATCTAGAGTCTAGACATCTTTTTCAAGTCAGCCACGTAGTCTGCTATCGATTCGCCTGTCACTTGCCGTCTTTGACGAAATCTGTATCGTTCTGCCAGGATTGACGGTGTCGGTTGCAGATGTGCACGCAGTAGATCCACCGCGACCGCATATGATAAGCTTGACGGCTTCTTAGGACTCGCTAATGTAGACAATAATTCGTATGTCTGTTCACCGATTAGCGCGATTAAGGTCGGTAACTTCAAATCGTCCGTTATTTTGTTTGCCACAAAATACATTTCCAGTCGATCCACATATGCTGACCAGTTACCGGTTTTCACCTCAAAGTCTTTGATTTTGCCCACAGACATTGTAATTATCGTCCCCGACACGATAACAATAAAATATTCTGCACCGAACAAAGTTTTATCCTCGTCGCCACTGCTAAATAAAAGACGTGCGTTGAGTACAAGCGTATATTATAACTGCGTCACGAATACAAGTGCGCGCTTACCTGCTAAACATACCCTCTAATATATTTATAATATGTAACACTTGTTAGTAAAATTGCTGTAGAAATATTAGTATAAAACTGTTTATTAAAAACATTAATTTCAAAGCTGAGTTTCTCCTTTGACTGAGGAAAAATAAGGTCTATAATTAATTTCATAATTACATCATACAAGGCCTTTTTACAAAAGTCACAACCCAAAAACACTCTACATATAAAATTGTGTAAACAAAGTTAAGGTAACCTACTGATCGTTTTCTAAAGACATAGAACAAAACCTGTAGGTATTACTTTTCCTTGTAATTAACCTTTACTGAATGAATTCTTTACCACCATTCTTAGTACGAAACAATTACAAGTTTTCCTTTTAGTCTCGTATGTAACATAGACACACAGTCTCGCAAAACTTATTAAGTACTCATTAAACTTCTTGCTACAAACGTCTCTCAGAAAGCTGTTTTTTTTTAATGAACATTTTCACTAATTTATAAACAAAAGACTGTTGAACATAGTAATTTGAGTTAAAAAAATAAATTAAAGATTTTTTACATTCCCATTTTTATTTCCGAATTTAAAACGTCATCTTTTCTTAGTTACTTGTAACTATGCCTGACTAGCTTAACCTCGTCGTGATAAAATGCCTGGCGGAAATAGGCCTTTTAATAGAGAGACAGATGTTCCCTACGTTTATTTATACTAGTAAATTCGTTCTTCCATTACGGTCATAGGTACTTAGGTATATAGTACTAACGTCAATGTTCAACTACACAACATGTGTAGTAAACACAATGGCTTTTCTACTGTTCTAAAACAACTGCAGGGGTCCGACCATCAAGATAAATCCAATCAGTGTCCCACCACTAAATAATGGTGCAAATTGAACATTGTACCACTGCAATAGAATATCTAATGAATTTGTCGTACGGGATGGGAACTTACACCAAGCTCGTTAAACTGACGATTGCTGTAAGAGCCGGTGATTCTATGGAACCTCGTTTTATGACGCTTCTAACTCTGCAATTTGTCATAAGACTCAACTAAATGCTTCCGTTACGTTTACATAAAATACTCGTAAGAGATATTGTTGCATTTATACAGCTGTTTGAGTGTCAATTATTTTAAATTAGTAGGTATACCGATTTATTTAAAGAATGTAACGATCAATTATTTTAAGTCACTGTTTATAAAATGAAAAATACTAAATATACAAAAGATATTATTGACTCACTGTTTATAAAAAAAAACTGTACTTATATTGTGCAGATTTTAATACGTGCAATCGTGCACCTTAATTAGAAAAAAAAGACAGTACTAAATAAAATTAAACGTAAATGACTTTAGAATCAATAAGATACAAAACTCAATAATTATAACCAATTCATGTGTAGGTATTTCATTTATAAATCCTTTAGATATCTACAGCTCTTCAACAGTACGAATTAAGGGCGCGAAGAAAACAGACAAATGACACGCTAACGAAATTACAAAAGGGTAATTCTAAATAATGCCGTAATCATGTATATACGTAATCATCAGGCTATTAAGGACAAGAGCTCTTCTATTTTGAACACAAGAGAAGATAATTAAACAATCAACTCTTGTAAACACGTGTAGAAATTGTAATGTAAGTAAGAACATTTGTTCGTAACAAATTGGTATCAGTACCGGATCCGCCTTTGATGCAATTGAAAAGCATTTTCTACATGTTTAAATTTCAAATGTAATCTTAATATTCAATTTGGCATTCATTTCGCTTATGTTTACGTGAGGGAAACGAGAAAGAAGCGTTTTTTGCTCGTGTATGCAAAAAGTCTTTATGCATTTCAAGGGTTCACCCTGCTTATGAACCGCAGAATGCGATGGAGGAATTGAAAATAGAGCCCTTGTTATTTCGAGTACATGTGGAGTGGAATACAAAAGGGGAACTTTGTCTTTGCCTTGTCGTTATGCACCGCTTCAGACGTTCTGATAACAAACCGCGGGTTAGGCGCCCTCGTAAAAGTATTATATTATTTGTTACCCAGTTAACTTTAATGTTGAAAGAATTGTTGGGACTGTTTGTTTTGGTATGTTGGGTATTTTGTGTGAGATTTCAGGGAAGAAAATGGATTTTATACATAGATGATTTTTACTTTGTGGTTCCAAAAATTGCTTACAGATTTTTATATTGCGGTAACGTAAAATGCTTTAAACTATTTTGCATCAAAAACACAAGTTTATCTTATTATATATTATAACATACTCATACTCACTGTCCATAACATACTATTCTATGTAATGATAACTTTTACTAATCACTGCTACTTAGGTACTATGAACAAAGTAAACAATTTCCACACACAATAAGAAGCTCTACCTTGTAAAAGAACTTTACAAGATTCAAACCCTTTTTTTTAATTACATTCATTCAATTTCAAATGTCGTTCTTAAAAATATTATACCTATTAAAAATTATATCTTACAATTTACAAAGACCACCATAATATGTGTATATGACGTCACACTAACGAAATAACATAGATACGTGATATATTGCTTCCATTGACAGCAGTCGCAGCTGTCGGTATTGAAGCCATGCCTGTGAATAATAGTCCGGACACCCTGTACACTACAGTGTACTGTAGTACACTGAACAGTGTACCCTGTACACTATATAGTTATATCGCACTAAATGCTGGCTGTAATTCACCGCATACATCCGACTGCTAGTGACTGCTAGCTAATTTGTAGGTTAATAATAACTAGTCAATAAAAGCTATTTTGGTTTCTAAATTGATCATTTGGTGCACTGGTATCTACTCGTTTGTTGATACCAGTGCACCAAATGATCACACAGAATCAAACCAACTTACAACACATAGTGTGTTGTAAGTTGGTTTGATTCTGTTGTGAAAAAATACAAATACGATAGGGAAATAATTCACAGTGCTTATTGTATCGTTCTTATATACTCAGAGTCAACAAATTTTCCTTTGCCTTTACAGTAGTTACTGTTGACAAATAAAGACACTAATATCCCCATAAAAAAAAATAGAAAGCCTGCAACAGTTTTCCACATTCACGTTTATGCATATAGCAAACATCATCCACGAATAAACCTGTTTTCAAAGTATCTCAAAATATAATTTAATACATTTAAACTGTCATAAACCAAGCACCTTTCAAAGGGTACGCTAGTGGCGTCCATAGTAACTAATTACACAAAGAGACGGCTAATTAAAACCAGGATATTAACCGTGGTATAATCAACGCTGTCTAATATTAGATATATCCAATAGGGATGCGCCGAGTACTCGTTTATACTCGGTACTCGGCATACTCGGTGTCTTTTTCAGTACTCGTACTCGGCTGAATAAATTGGTTCAACTAGGAGACATTTTGATACTGAAACTACTCGATTTAAGAAACTGTCGTGCCCCCAGATTAAAATAAATCACATATATTAATTTGAAAAGAAATAGGTAACGTAGTTAATTAAAAAAAATAATTAATTGATGAACTTTGGACTACTAACAAAGCTGTTTTCGCATCATTACTGAACCGAGTTATTCGGAAAAGTAATCAATTAAATAAAAGTGAAACCGAGTAATACTCGGCGGTACTCGGTTACTCGGTAAAACTCATACTCGGCCCATCTCTATATCCAGTACATACTGAGCTCACAAAATATGTGCCCGGCTCATTGTTCAACGTAATTGAAGCCGTTCAATTTCGTACATTCTTGGGATTGAGTTCGCCAAAAATGTTCGGTCTTGTAAAGTTAAGTGTAAATAATTTGTTAGATGAAGTATACGATGCGTAGAGGGTATTTTAATACCTATCAAAGGTATAAAGTAATATGTAAGTAAACTTAGTTTGGGACGGTAACTATTTGTAATTTAAGTACCTTTATTATAAAATTTCTGGATAGAAACAGTATGAAGTAAAAAAAACATTACATGATAAAGAGACATAGTCAGAAAATATGAAATTTAGTAACTTGATATGTACCTACCTTAGCACACTAAAGTTGGTTACAATGGATATAACAACTTTTTTATTTTTTAACATATGGTCAGTTTCTTGTTCATATTGTGTACTTACGCAAAGCATCCTTTTTAGGCAAAAGAAGCCTTTCATGAATCTACTATAAAGACATATACTAGGATATTATCCATGCCATTTAATAGTCTACAAAATGTTTGCATTAACGTAACATTGTTTTTAACACAGGTTTTAGCTGTTTCACTATAAATAGTTTACATGATTTTAAAGCAGGTTCGATGCACGGCGAGGAAAAACACGCGAGATCGCGTTTTTGCACGAAACACACTTCTAGTTTTGTGGCATTGTATAAAAAAACAACATAATAATATGCATGCTGATAATTTATTGAGTTATTACTGAAAAATGGTGCATATGTATTTTTTGCCAACTTGCAATGATTGGTATGCGATAACAAAACGGTTGCAAAAGGAACTTAAAATCTAAAATAAGATTATATTACTTATTTTTAAATGTAATCGAATTGATGTATCTAATAGACATGAGAATGCAAATTTTCAGCACACAAATCATATGACACAAACAGCTCAAACATCAGACTCAACATTTAAAAATGAAGTGTAAACGAATAATTACACAATGTTCTACTTCAGCTAGATGAACTTGTCAGCTTTTATCATCGACACAGGCATCATTTAATTTTATACAAAAAATTACGTCAGTATAAAGTACATTGTTAAAGTAATTCAAACAAAAAAACACAAATGTAAAGACAGCAGTAAACCTCTTTGAAATTCTTCCTCACCTTATTTAAGCCCACTTTGTACGGAGCAAATATTACTCATGTGCCGGGAAATAAATCATACGTACAATTTATCCTCCAGGGATCTTCGCTGACTTCATATATACGGGAAATTGCATCCGTGTCCCTTGTAGCGATAATTTAATAATTTGTCTGTACACCGGTCGTTCGCTTACGAAGATGAAATATTTACTGTAGGCCTGTTGGAAGTTAGCCGGTAATGGAAAGACAATAACTAGATATTGTTTATTGTGGTTGGCTTTATTAGTTATGTGTTACTTATTTTGAGAGTTGAATGTGATAATAGTTGTGTAAAAGCTTAATTCTTAATTCTTTATTGTGCGCATAATGTTTGTAAGCAACACAGTCCAATAATCCATAGTTTGTTTTGATCCATTCCGGTGGTTAATAGAAAACTTTAAGTTGACTGACAATTTGCATACTTCTGTTTGTTTAACGTTCTCTTTTCCAGAGATATTAAATATATAAAAAAATAATCATAAATTACCAATGTTTGTCTTGTAAAAAGTATATATGGAAACTTTTTTTCTTGTAATATGTTTATTTAATGTATGAAAAGAGGTATTTACTCATTAATGATTTAGAATGTAGTAGCTAAAAGAACAAACGCGAAATATTTTATTAAATAAAGGCTGGCTTCTACCTAGGTCAGCGAATAAGCATTGCCATACAACGTGGCAATGCTGCCAGCCTTTTGGGCACACTCCCAGTCGACAGCGATGTGGATGAATTTTTTGATGCCTTGTTTTAGTTCTTAGTTTCATTTAGTTTATAATTCTTCTTATTTCTTGTGTAGGCTTAGTTTTTATAATATTGTAAATATTTTAAGTTTAATTTCATTAATGATTGATTTAGTTTTTTTTTACGCGTTTAATGTGATCGCCGTATTATTCAAAAAATTATGTAAAAGCCTACTCAAACTAGTTTCTACTCCTATTATCTTGTTCATAATCAACGTTCACCATTGCCTGGATAATGGTCCTCATTATCTCCGCTAATTAAGCCCTGCATTAGAATCGCTAATAATCTCTAATCATGGTTTCATATCTCACATCAATATAATAATATGATGCATAAAATAAAGCCAAGTTATACAATTCACACTAATTTAAAAAAAAAATGCGAAAATTTATCTTTCTGTATGTCTATCTGTCTGTAACCTATTTTACGGTTATTATGACGTTATCTTAAATTCAGGAAATCTATAAAATAGATTTCCTGCAATGAAATGAAATTAAAAATGCACGCGGGGGAAAGTTACGAACAAATCAATAAATAAAACATCATTAAAAAACGTAGCCGTTTCTTGGCAGTGGGGTAATAAAACAAAATCTCAATAAATAAGCCCAAAAGCAACAAAATACTTCGATAAAGTTTAAGATCTATATAAAAATAAAGAGTAGCGGTTTACAAATCCCAAGCCAAAACCCCGTAACCTCATAAGGTTACGATGTGATCCTACGATCGACAAACTTGTATGGGAGCAATACTCCATTTTGTTCCCAATTCCCACACGAACTGAGGAAAAATTGTTTTATACCTACGAGAGATTGAGAGGGTTGCATGATTGAAAATTGCTGGTGTTTCGAAAACTTTAACTTGAAGTTGAGGAAGTAAAGCCTTATATTGATAAGATTTATTATGATTTAAAAGGTAGTTTATATTTTTAATCGATAGATAAATATTTGATTGGTCATGTTTGAATTACCTAACTAGGTGTATGTCATAATGTTATGTTAGTCCTAAATGAAATCTAGCGATAAGTTATAAAACAGTTATTATAATATTTTTAAAAATCATCTGGGTATCATTATGTGAAACTGCGAGAGAATTTTGACGGGCCTGTTGGTCTAGTGGTTAGTGACCCTGACTGCTATACCGGAGGTCGTGGGTTCGATTCCCACCCAGGACAAATGTTTGTGTGATGAGCACGATCATTTGTTCTGGTTGTCTGGGTGTAATTTATCTATAATATGTATGTATTTAGAAATATATAAGTATGTTTATCAGTTGCCTGGTTACCATAACACAAGCTCTGCTTAGCTTGGGATCAGATACCCGTGTGTGAGTTGTCCCGGAATAGATGATAGTCTTTCAAAGTGAATAAGGGGTTTCGTAAATATATTTATGCAGAACGCTGATAAAAGCTGAATCTTTCAAAGTACCCATTACTGACTTTCACATTGCCAAGATTTACAGAGTACCTACCTTAACAGCCCATTAAGTAAACTTTAGCAGCGTAATCAATTTAAAATGCGATTAGATACAGGTGGCCCATGAAAAAGTATGAAAGCCATTACGTCAAGACATTGAAAAGGGTAAAAATATTAGCCTCATAGAAAATTTGTAATAAGGCAACCCAGAGGGCGCTGCATGCTTAGGTAAATGAACGGTTTTGACTTTTGACCCAAATTTACCGATGAAATTTATCAAGACCGTGATAAATTGACCAATAGATCGCAATTCATCAGCGGATGTAGAGACCATAAATTCTTCATGGTAAAAATCGATTATGAAGCAAAAAAACACTAAAGATCCATTAAATAGCACACCACATGAAGCCTTTCTGCATGTAATGTGGTCAACAGTATTTAATTATAGCGACAGACAATTTCATTACGGCACGTGGTAAAGTTCACTTTGTTAATATTACGGAAAACCATTATTTTGATGCTACGACATGTTCAAAGGGTGACGTGTAACATGAAACATGACAAAACATGAACGCATTATGTGCAATATAACTGTATATAACGACCACAGGACAATGTAGACCTTTACAATTTCACGTTCATTCATAGACGATATTAAATGAAATCGCGACGCAATACGCTAAATTAAAACGGAGAGCTCAACACAGCTTCATACGGAACACAAATGCGACTAAATTTCAACAGCATTACAATATTATATTTACTCGACTCATGTTTACAGTTCCTAAAAGAATAATTAATGAATTTGACTTAATCATTAAACACTGTTCGGGAAGCTTATTTACAAACGTCAAACAGTATTAAATATTCTTTACGTTTACGAAATAAACACCAAGCGATAATTACATGTTGCAAATATTACAAAGCTGTAGGTATCTAAGTTGTGTTCTAAGGAGCGTGAACAAAACATGCCAGTCCGCGAGTAAATTATCCGAAAAAAACAGAGCATCTTTTGAAAATGGAATATAGGATCGCAGGAATCAATTTATAACGTCAATTGGACAGTGTGGTGCGGTTGGGTCGGCACGACCTAAGCTCGAGTGGCGGCAATCCGTCAATGTCCGAAGTAAAGCCCCTTAAATGCGTTCTTAAATACGGGCGTCGCGTCCGCCCCGCAGGCCCACGGTCCACGCCCACGCCCACGCTCTGTCCACTCTGATGCTCACCGCGATCAATAACATCCTCTATAAACCTATGGCTCCACTGTTTTCACGAACGGATTACAACAAACCCCATGTATGTCTGTCAGTTTCCACTAATTAATTTTTGTAAGGTTTCGTGGCTCATCGAGTCAGCTTTTTAGGGTTTTCAATATTTAATACAAATTTAAACAGCGCTTTGTGCAGATAGACATAACATATTAAATAATGTATGTGAAAGGATCACCTTAATTAAAATTATAATATACTGCCTAATTCAATGCATTTTCATTTAGATATAGTACTTAGGTGAATATTTAACAAAGGTAGCGACTATAAGATAGCAGTGCAGTAATAAATAATTATTTAATCTTCCTGTAATTACTCGCCTAAAGAGTATAACCGAAATCCCCTTCAAAGAGTCTCGTTCTCCATCGAATTTTACTGATATTTACTGTATTGAAGCTTAGTTATCGTTTACCGATATAAAGAGAAAAATGCGGTGTCTGTATTCCGAAGATAGAGTGTATGTGCAAGAAATGAGCAAATAAATCAATTACACACCACCAGGCGGCGCCACGGGAAATAATTGGATTTGTACTCAAGCGCCCTGGGGGCCGATCGCCGGTTTATTGTCTAGCAATCCTCGATTTCACGGAAAAAAACTGACAGGGCTTGAAACACCAGATATCTTCGTGAGAAATTAGATGTCATGTTAAACAGGAAAACAGTTGTTCATAAGGACGAACCCTCTTCACTTGTTACACAACATAACAAGTATTTGTGTCAAAACAAAAACAATTTTCTGTTGCCAAGTTTCCAAATCAAATCTCAAGGTTTAAATCTCTAAATTGTTTCATCAGTAATCAGAGGAGTTATTTAATTAAAGCTGTTACAACTAACTCATAAAACGAAGCCTGAATCTTTGTCGTAGACGCGCTCGTCCGAAATTGCTTGAAAACTTGCCTCGAACTCATACCTACATTCGTTAACCAACAAGTGTAAAAGTTTTAACTACTCCTCACGCGATTATACCGACTACATTATACTCTTACTATGTCGCGGTATTCCGTAAATAGAAATTTAGTTTCGTTTTATCTCTCAATATGTATCCAATATAAAGAGGGTATAAGTGCTTACTTTGCAGGCATTCTATTCTTTTTTCAGATAATCTTTTCCCTTTTGGGAATAACGTTACTTAGTACTTAGTTCCACAATATACTTAGTTTGTATATTCAAAAGCTGGGTCCTCTTTACCTAACCATTTACTTGATTAAAAAATAAAACTTTAAGACTGAAATTTTAATAAGTGACACTTTTATTTTTACCCCTTATTATGGAACAAGTTAACAATGGTAACATACTTGATAACATTCAAATGAGAATTTGAGCCTTTTATAACATTGACTATGGAGAACCTCATGAACGATACTAGCAATGCAATAATCGTAGCTAATTTCTGCGCACTGTAATTGTCATCAACACGATAAAGAAAAGAAGATTATAACGAATGATTCGACCATCAAATCATGACAATGTAGAAAATTATCATATTTTGATTGTCAGTTCCAAATTTAGTTTGATATTAGGTACAATGATACATAAAAGTTTTTTTCATTGTATTTCATTCTGAAACTTTCATAATACGAATTCTAAACTGAAAGTCTAGTCCCCAATAATAATATTAAGAATAATAATATAAATCATGAAAGTTTTATTGAAATAATAAGACAAAAGAATTATGGGGGTAATTTTTTGTCAAGTTATTAAAATAAAATTATTAAATCATGATAATCCTTCTACAATATTTGGGAATCAAAAATGAAATAGTGATGATCCTATCTTTATTAATATTGAAGAATTTATTATAATAGAAATAAAATAATTTATTTCAAAATTTTTTATTAAAATTAATTTAATCAAAATAGTAAAAAGAAAATTAATAGATGCAATAGATTGAGTTAAAAAATATTTTAAGGAGGCTTCAGTCGAAAGAAGATCCTAAGTCCAGTCTTAGTTCTTATGTAACGTTACATTATACAGTTCTCTAGCTATTTTCTTCTAGGTATAAGATTCAATTGCTTTTTAACAGTAATTAAAATTCAGAACGACTATTGCTAGTGAGAACTGAGTTTGTTTAAGAAAAACAAAACCAATTTCGGTGGCGTTGTTTTGTTTTTGTTTCTGTTCAGATTTGTTATATTACTATTTTTCTAGATATAAAACATTGTAGAGATTATTACTTTTCAAGATAAACATATATTTTAAAACGTATTGATGTAACAGTACCTTATAAAACGTATTGATTTTTTATGCATACAGTCAGCTTATTTATATTTAATGACATCATTTAAAATTTATCTTAATCTTAATATTTCTAGGTACATTATTTTGCAAAAACAATGTAATTAAAATCGATGACTTAGGTTGCCCTACAACCTTGATAATAAAATTTAACCATAATATTATGTGGCGCGAGTTAATTGACTTATTGATAATGAATCCGTATGGTATGTCTATGTGGCTCCTTGAACTTTAAGGTTATCAACATTGCTTATAGATTACGCAAGTTATTGTAAGGCGAATGATGAAAGTATATGCAATTTATTATACATACCTAGAAAAACATGGGGAAAAACATAAAAAAAAAAACATATCTACGTCTTACTATGTGTTACATTTTTTTTATAACTATTAACTAAGACATTTTACACCCAAAGAAAACTCAACTCTTAACTGAGAAATATTTATTATAGACAGAATTCTACCCTTTTTTATTTTATTTTTTTATTATATTTTCTGTAAAGACTTTTTCTATTAAGGAGCACCCAAAAAACAAATAGATTTGACCTTCTTCTCCAATTCTCAGATGTCTACTCAATTACTGTACATCTACTTTAATAATTTTTTATAAAGAAACTATTAAGCACGTGTTAACAATTGTGCCGTTTTGGTGCTAAAAATCTAGCTCTCATTTATTGAGACTTTATTGTTATAACTGACATCGTAAGCATGAGTGATGTATGTAAGAATAAATAACAAAAGCTTGCTTGATACTGAAATAAAAATTAATTCTACTGATTATATTGCGTTTTATTTTAGACTAGCTGACCCAGCAGACTTCGTACTTCCTCAAATAACCTTAAAACAATTTGTTCTTTTTTTAATTTAAGTCCGACTATTTTCATATTTATTCAACCTTCCCTGGGCTTCCACAAATAATTCAATACCAAAATTACCCAAACCTGTCCAGCCGTTCTCGAGTTTTAGCGACAATAACGAACAGCAATTCATTTTTATATAATTATATAGATTTTAGTGCACAATGTTTCATATTCATTCATTTAAAAACAACATTAAAAAATACTCCCTTAGCAACAAAAATATATAAACTTGATAGCACAAATGGATTTTCAGGCACACGTTATATTATCTACTTTCTTTGAATTTTCTTAAAACCAAACTACCTACTATGTATTTTCTATGAGCAAAGTAAATTTAACAATGGTATATAAACAGTTTAAAAATATCAGTCTTAACTTTATATAAATAAGTATGGGGTAAATTAAAATTAGAGCAAATTTGTAATTTCGCGAAATTCGTCCTAAGCATTCCAAATTAAAGCATGCAAACTGGGACCCGTCCTTAGACCTGCATTTTAAATGCAAATTTATTTGTGGGAGTGCAATCACAAATTGGGTAAATCTGTATATTATGTAAATGTTGGTACGGAGATAATTGTGTCAGTTAAGATTCCCGCATTATGTGGCATTATTTGCAGGTGGCCAGGGTAATGACCTTATGTAATTATTTATACGGAAAGATGTGTGTAGAACAAAAAAATTTAGGTATTGTTCTGAAAAATCAAAATGTATGAAGTATTATTTTATGTCTTATTGTTCTTAGTTTTTAAGAATGCCCAATGAAATCCTTTTTGCTAGGTTTTCGGGTTATATTTAGCACTTAAGTAGTACATCACCTCAAAATTGTCCTTTTCTTAACGATAGAATAAAATAGAAGTGCAAATACGCAGCGCTTTTGTTATGGTAAGAGTAATTGTATGCTATGTAGTAATAATTTAATTATCTCTGGCATGGTAAATAGAAAACCATTCAGTGTTCGCACACCTTTTATGAAGGATCCTAAATATTGCATTACTTTTTCTGATTGTTTTATAATTGATTCTCAATGTTTGGCAATATTCTTGATCAAGCGCCGCGAACACAAGAACTCTTAAGTCCGCGACATAATTTAACCTATGTGCGAAAATCGTCTAATATTGTTGTCTTTGACTATCATGATAAGATGAGCAATAAATCTGTAAACATGTATATTTAAGCGAGTACCTTACATGCTTCAAAAAGCAAATGTCATATATATTTTTTTTATTTTTAGCATAACCATAAAGTAGTTACATATTTATTCAAGGAGATATTAACTGACCATATTTTAATATATGAGTAGTGCTTCAGCTACTTACTTTGAGTTCAGAGCAATGCATGTGATGTTGTCCGCATTTACATTTACATTTTGTATTCCACGTAGAATTCGTGCTTTTATAATGACAAAATTATTTCCTGTAATCAATCGATTTTGGTATACATTACATTCATCAGTCCTGATTGGACTGTTTACTGCTATTCCGAGTATTGACACCGTTATTAATAAAAGGACTGACAAACCGAATCAGATTACAGGTCTAAGCTTCCGAGTTACCCGATATTGTTGTACAATATAATACTATAATGCTTAATACAATAACTAAAGCTTAATACAGTAGTAGATATAGGGTAGCCATTTAAATGTAAGCTCACTTTAATCTGCCATTATTAGTTTAATTTAAACTATAATATATATCGGCTCAGGACAGCCGACATCGGTAATATTCATCGTGGACGTGGTCGAGGTTTCGAGAAGATCAAATTTGTTAAAGAAACATCGAAAGAAATCCATTGTACACTTTTAATCGATCGTTAAAACACTTTGCAATAAGGGTCTAATCAAAACTATCAATGATGGCATCGAATTTAGACGATTCGTCGTAAATGTGGTTCGCGGACCGTCATGGGACCGTCCTTTCTTTTCAAGTGACGTCCATCTTCCGCCGCGCTGCCAACCACCCGACGCTCTGTCAGAATGACTGTTGTCACTCTAATTCGACCTTCATTGAGCGGCGCCTTCATATATATGTCCTGAAAAGCAGCTAATATGAGGTAGCTAAATGCTCGGTAGAAGGTAAATAGTAGACAAACAAGCTAAAAAAATATAACCTCAAGCTCTATTCATTATAAAATAAATTACCGAAAACATCGGAAGAAAATATCGAAAATATTTTTTTATACGAAAGGTGTACATAGGTATACATATTAAAAGTGTACAGAATATTCATTCAATAACATGGTGCGTCAAAATTATAAGTTGTTTAGACGAGCAGAAGTCAACATAAAAACCTGCTGAGAACTATTAGTCAGTACATTAAGGACCCACGACATGGTTCCGAGTTAGTCGAGTAACTGAAAATTGCGGCAACAGCAGGCCACGTCGCGCTGCCAAACGAACTGTGAAAATAATGGGCACACAGTAATGCTCGTCTTAAATCGACTAATGCACTCAACGCTCCACCGTAGCTCAGCCATATTTCACCAACAAACTTTAAACATCGACGGATAACAAGCTAAATAAACAATTGTTGCTTTTGAACGAATTTCCACAATTTGACATTAAGTTTCAGTTGGTTATATTCTTGTTACGAATGATTTTGTAACAGTGTGCCACTTTGATCAATGCCAATTATTCGAATTTGTTTTTAATATTAGTGACATCGGAAAAATAGAAGATTCTTTTCAGACTGCTGTGCTCAGATGGAATCGAAACGAAACTAACTAGGAAGTACTTAATTATGTAGGTAGGTATATAAATTAATAGATTTACATAAACAATTCTGCTTTTGATATAGTTGAATATTGTCATCAAGTACTCTACAAAAAAGCTTAAAGTCTTGAAAAGTATCCATTTCCTTTATTGATACAAATGCAGTAAGCTCTTAATGCAACTTTAAATAGGTACGTAGTTTGTCAGGGTGTATAGTGCCACCATTACCGTCTGAAATATACTGAAGAGTCTCTTGAAAGAGTGACGAGCTGAAGTCGACAGTTTACCGCTTCCAAACGACGGAGATAAATAAAAATAACTTTTACTTCAATATAAATTCACGGCGCTGACGAGACAGTTACGAACGTTTAAGTATTATATACTAGGAGTGAACAGATTAGATACTTAACATAGAAATGTCGGCATAATGACGGCAGCATTAAATTGTGCCTTCTATCGCACCTTCCCAGAGATCTGGCCAGTGTTTGCCTCACCAACTATTTCCTCACTGAAAACACTCCGGAAATTAAAACCAGGGAAAAGTCTTGCGGGACATTAACTCGTCGAGAGAAAGGGATTTAATTTAAAATTTGTTTCGTGGCTTATATTTGTTTGCGGAAAGATGAATAAGTGCTAGTACTTTCCGGAGCTCGACGTAAAATGCTTTCAGTGATGGTTGTTTAAAATATTCCTTCCTTAAAAGGCTCCGAAATGAAAGGCTGCGCTGTAAGTTAAATAATTTATAGGAATTCTTTTGCAACAGTTATTTGCCTTCTAAAAAAAGGACTAAATTTTTAAATGTAGTTTTATTTCTCTCTTAATTGAAATGAATTTTAAAATTAGAAGGAGAAAAACAATTGCCGTTTTCTTTTTAACAAACCTGTATACGCACAGCTATAGCTAAAACTCCTTTCTACGAAATAACATACTGGCACATTACACGTAAAATAGCATTATAAAAACTGATACAGAATAATTAAAAGTAGATGGTAATAAGCCCTACTCTAATCAACGTCAGCAGAACGCTATGGTTCCGGAACTTTTGACAGCACACGCTGAATAAATCCTCATTATAAAACAGTCTGCACTGTTCCTAACTTTCAGGTTTTTGGTTAATTTACATTCAACTAACTTTAATACGATTAGTTCGTAGTAGATACACTTAGGTATAGATATATTTTCATTGAAAATATACGTTTTATGGCATAATAGCGTGTAAATACTATGTAGTGTTTATCACGTTAAAAATAATGTTAGAGACAATCTGTTTATCATATTATCAATGTATTTATAGAAATGATTGTCTTATGATGATAAAAATATATTTTATCATATTATTTATAGCGCCTAGATCATCATGGTAAACTGTTTCTACCTTAAACAATTTATGCACAATCATTGAAGCCCATTAGCCATTTATCGCAATTAGTAATCATCTAAAATAAGTATAATTATGAAAGATAAGATACTTATAGATAAATGTTTATGTGACCATATATTATTAATATAAAAATTACGGAAGATCTAAGCAACATGACTGGCCTGTTGGTCTAGTGCTTAGTGACCCTGGCTGCTATACCGGAGGTTGTGGGTTCGATTCCCACCCAGGATAAATGTGTGTGTGATGAACATGATCATTTGTTCTGTGTCTGGTGGTAATTTATCTATAATATGTATGTACTTAGAATTGTAAGTATGTTTATCAGTTGTCTGGTTACCATAGCACAAGCTCACCTTAGTTTGGGATCAGATGACCGTTTGGGAGTTTTCCCATATTATTATATTTACTTAGTTCGTATTCGTAGAAAGCTAACCATGAAAAGAAAAATACTGAGCAAATGCTGTCAAAATTTAAGTAATTATATGAATTGTTGTTCGGAAAACGAAGACAACAATAATTATTCTTAAAATAAAAACAAAAGCAAAATAATCAAACTTCTTGCAAACATCTTTCTTGAGAATTATGAATTACCTTGAAATAAATGACAATCAACCACGTATCATTTGGCCAAATTGAAGTAGATATCTAATATGGCTATCGCAAGTATATCAACAAGTATATCTACTCAATCAGACACAATAAAGGTATTTATTGTTTATTTATTGACAGTCAGTGACAATCAGCAGCGTAGAACAGACGAGTTTATAATAATATAAAAAATATAAAATAAGGTCAGTAAACTGTTTTGGTAGAAATTTTTTTTTTTTTTTTAATGTTAAGAAAATAAGTTATTTCAAGCTTGAAATACTGTAATAATCTAAATTAAATATTCAGTGTTCAACATATAAAAAGATAAATATCATACACACTACTTATTATTTACTCACCAATTAAAAAAACATAACATACCATCACGCCTGTATCCCCGAAGGGTTAGGCAGAGGTGTACCAATGTACACCCACAGTTCGCCGGTATGTTTAGGTCCCATGTAATAGGGGTCGAGCCTATTGCCACTAACCGGGCACAAATCCAAACTCCGACCTGCTACTGAGAATTTCATAGAAAACCCCAATAACACCTTGGTCGACTTGGGAATCGAACCCAAGACCTCTAGCGTAGCAGTCGCGCTTAGAACCACTAGGCCAACGAGGCATTACATCAATTTAATTTGAGTTTAATATAGTTTCATAGGATAAATTATACATTTCTGATTTTATTTAGTATTTTACGAATATGTATGTACATAAAATATGTTTAAATAAATATGAAAATTATTTTAAAAATTCCTAATTTTCAGAATACCTAAACCAGTCATGTCAGCAAAAACAGTGCCTCCACCCTTGATAGCCGACCGGCAGTTTGTGAAGCCTCTGCTCTGTGGACCAGGGCCCTGTGACTACTGGCCTTCGGTCGCCGAGGCCCTCGCCAGACCCATCATCACACCCAACTGTGATGAGTTCTTTAATGTGAGTGCTCTTAAACATTCTATCAGGATCTAAACAGGAACTCTTAATGGAGACCAGATGTCAAAGGGAGGCAACGTTTTATCCATTTTCTCTGGTATTGGACTTATTATATCTTCTTCTTATATATAAAATTCTCGTGTCACAATGTTAGTTACCATACTCCTCCGAAAAGGCTTGACCGATTTTTATGAAATTTTATATGCATATTCAGTAGGTCTGAGAATCGGCTACTATCTATTTTTCATACCCCTAAGTGGTAGTAGGTAGGTAGTATGTAGGTAGTAGGCAGGTGCTAGGTAGAAAAAATTGCATTGCAACGCATGCCGGGTACAGCTAGTGTTAATATAAGTGAAACACTTGGTCCGTTTATTGCCAATATCATACAAAAAATCTAAAGTTCTCTATACTTACACAGTAAGTTTGTTGGACTTATACAAAAATGTAATAATTCATTGCAATTACTCTACTCGAAGCATATACATTACACAGGGTATATATATTTTGATAATCATTACATTATTTGGAACACTAAACTCTTTTTAACCGACTTTAAAAAAAAAGGAGGAGGTTCTCAATTCGGATGTTTGTATGTTTTTTTTTTTTTTTTTTTTTTTTTTTTTTTTTTTTTTTTTATGTTTGTTCGCGCATTACTCCGTTGCTTTCCAACCGATTTGAAATATTTTTTCTTTGTTGGAAAGGGTATACTTCCCAAATGGTCCCATAGTCACCAAGTCGGGATCTGATGATGGAATCTTGGCGAAATCGAGGGAACTCTTCAAATTTTATAGGAAAACGTATAGCGATTTTGGTATTTTCTTCAACAAGTAAAGCACTTACGTTCAATAAGAACCATTCTACTATCAGATCTGATGATGAAGCCAAGATGACCTCGTGAATGTAGCGGGAATTCGTTGGATGTGAGATGCGGGGCACTGGATTTCGTTTGATGGAAATTATCATGAGGATGATGAAAGGGTGTCAGCTGAAGGCCTACCCATATTATCTAAGATTAAAAATATTTCACTAAAAATAAACAAATAAAATTTTTTTTGCAAAAAAAAAACCGACTTCAAAAATCGATAAAAGCACTAAAAAGTTAAAAATAATTCTATAACCTACCTATATTAATAAACCTAACCTAAACTACGATTAACCAATAATACAATTTAAAATTTTTTTGGAGTCGGGGCCAAGCAATATACAAAACTTACAGCTTCGAAATATTAATTCTAATCGGAAAACAACAAAAATACTTTATGACAGATTACCTAATATTAAGACACAAAGACAAAAGATTCTAACGTTTACACTTAACAATATTAATAATATATTTTTACAAACACAATACACATCAATATACTCAGGAATTACCAGTCGTTTCATTACTTAGCTTGGCACCGACTCCAAAAATTGTTAAATTGTATTATTGGTTAATCGTAGTTTAGGTTAGGTTTATTAATATAGGTCGGTTATAGAATTATTTTTAACTTTTTAGTGCTTTTATCGATTTTTGAAGTCGGTTTTTTTTTTTTGCAAAAAAAATTTTTATTTAAGTCCTGTGAGTGATAAGACCTATCAATAATAATATTATCAAGTACATAAGCATCCTTTGAGCGGTTGTTTATGATAAGAAATATAAACACTGAGCGTTTGATAAAAATGATTAAGTAATTGTAGAAACAGTCCTTCCATTAATCCCCTAGCTTAACCAGAATCATTTGTTAAGTGGTTGGAAATTTTTCAACCAGAACGTGTACCTACCTCCTTTAATAAATGCACCAGGTAGGTGATTAGGGTAGTAGGTAGATTTTCCGATTGTAAAATATTTTTAATTAAGAATTTATCTGATGCCGCAAAAAAGAAAAAAAAAATCCTTTATGTGTTTGAAATTTATCTGATGCCGCAAAAAAGAATAAAAAAAAATCCTTTATGTGTTTGAAATAAAACTATGAAATTCATGTAACAATATTAAAAATATTTTAGACTAAAATGTCTAACATTATGTACTGTATGTATGTCTGACTAAAATTATGTACTATATACCTACCTGTTATGCAATAGATATTTTTGTCAAATAATAGTAAACCAATAATAGTTTAATTTATTCATTTAAATTCGAACCCATTTGAATCCAACATTAATTTTGTAAGTGGTCTATTGTGAGTTGGACTTGCACAAAGTGCTGCAAACCCCTAACTTTGACAGTCAAAGTTAGTTGACTTACTAAAGTTCAACCTTTACATACCGTGAAAATAATTTAAGACTATCTCGGGCATTCTCGGGCAATCTCAGGCAATCTCGAGCTATCTCGGGCTATTTTGTTTATCTCAATTTTCACTTAAGAGTTAATTAAGTCTTAAAGTTTACGGGTAGTGAATTCCACACAAACTGCATTATTAAATCTAAAATTCTTAGAAATTTGTATAACATGGACTGCAGGGATGAAATACGAAATTTGAGTTATTGATTCTCAATACGGAAACTGTTTTCATTGAATCTTATGTTACAGTATTCCTAGTAAGTGGTAAGGAGGTAGGGTATATGAGGTTTATTCTCATTCCAGAATAATGGTTTTACGACAAAATTACCAATATAAAGTTTATTAAAAATACCTAGTAGAGAGAAATAACTTAAACCTGAGGTGACGCACCCATAGACATATTGTTATGGGTGCGCCTAACCAGTAATAAATAATTAGTACTCAAAATATGATACCCAGGACTGGAACTCTAAACTCTAGATCTTATTGACTTTTTATTTATTTGAAATCATTTTTGTATTCAAATTAAATTCTTGGTTTTTTGTTTATTTTTATTAGGTTTTGGACGACATCCGCGCTGGTTTACAGTACGTCTTCCAAACGAAGAGTAAGTTGGTGTTGGCAATGAGTGGTGCTGGCCATGCGGGGATGGAAGCGGTGATCAGCAACCTGGTGGCTCCGGGGGAAACCCTGTTAATCGCGTCCAGAGGAATGTGGGACCAGCGCGCGTGTGTCATTGCTAATAGATTGGGTAAATACCATTAAAAGCTAAATAGATAGATAAAACATTTACAAAAAGATTCAGTGCAACAAAAGACACAAAATACAATTAATAAAACACAATAAGGTAGTACATGCATATAAGTAAATAAAAAAAAAAAAACAATAAGTGTGCGGTGCCTATCTCAAGTTTGGACTGAATACCGTCTTGCTCAGCATGTGTCAGGTTGAATATAAACTAATATTAAATACTAAAGGATCTGTGGGTTTTATAAAAAAAAACCGGCCTTCAGTCAAAGCAAGGTAAATGTGTGAATCAAACATTGCATTTTATTTGAAAAAAAGGTACCTTAGTTTTTTTAAATATGACAACTAATTTTGACATCTAAATTAAAAATTATACATTAACATTTTCGGGATGCCAAAAACATTTAAAACTTCAAAACAGTACACTTACACAAGCATAAAATATTTTCATATTTTCAGGAATCAAAACTGAAATAACCAGTGTTCCTTGCAACACGACCTTCTCCATGGAACAACTGGAAACAGAACTGAAGAGAACTCGTCCAGTGGCTCTGTTTATCACATTCGGAGACTCGTCGACTGGGACCATACAGAATATCGAGCGATTAGGAGATATTTGTCACAAGTAAGTAAACTTCATGAAATGTATTTAATTCTACCCTGTTAAGGCTGTGTAACAATGGTATTTAATATAGAGGAGAGTTGCATGTAACACAATAAATTTAACACATGTAAGAAAATAAACTTCAGTTAAGTATATTTTAGCATGAATGAAAGGTCCGAGAAACAATTATTAATTTATATCACGTATCGACGAAACACTATTACTAGACAATTCGGGAAAACTGAACTACTCAAAACAAAATAAGAGCACATAATATGTTGAAATGTATTACATAGGGGGTATGTATCACATAAGGCAGTACGTATTACACGAGTATTATAAACATGCAAAAACGAGCACAGGCCGGTGACGGGCTCTCAATCGAAGAAACGTACCTACTATGAAATGGCCGACATTAAGTACTATTGATGTATGAATTTTCGATGAAATAAACAACAAAATAAAATTTGTTTCCTAAAAACAATATCAATCAGCTTTATTTAAAAGTATTCTACTTTTTAGGTATGGTACCTTACTTCTGGTGGATACCGTGGTTTCTCTCATCGGGGTAGAGTTCTTGATGGACGAGTGGGGAGTAGACGCAGTGTTCTCAGCCACCCAGAAGGCTTTCAGCGGACCTGCCGGGATAGCGCCTGTGGCATTCAGTGCTCTGGCAGAGTAAGATACTATTAATTACATAATTTATATTATCACATGCTGTGGTTTTCATAATTATCATCTACAGCTATTGTCATCCCACTATGAGGCAGACCCTCTCTTGTGAAGTTTTAGCATCCACCAATTTCAACTGAATTGAATCAATATTTTACATAAATTAATAAAATCCAATAAAATGTAAATTTGTTTTCCTCAGGGAGAAAATAAATAACAGGAAACATGAACCACCTTTCTACTTCGACGTCAAACTGCTTGCAAACCAGTGGAACTGCTACGGTGACACAAGGACGTGAGTACAATTATAGACACATTAGTATCTCAAGAAAAGTTAACGTCTATTAAAATAATTCTTACAAAAAGAAACACACTTCAAAAGAAATCTTATATTTATTTGGATATCACCGTCAAATCTGCCACCACTGGGACAACACGAAAAGCACCAGCTTTCGGTTTTTTTTTTTATCAGAATTGCTTCAGCCAGTCGAAAGTTATGAGGTAACAAACATAAAAAATACAGTTGAATTGAGTGCCTCCTCCTTTTCTGAAGTCGGTTAAAAATGGTCTACACTTCATCTTATATTGAGACTCTGATAAATGTTCTGTGTAGATACCACCACACACTCTGCCCTCCAATGCTGTGGGCACTGCGGTGCTGTCTTCAGGAGATCACTAAGGAAACCCTGCCAGTATCCTGGGCCCGACACGCCTCCAGCATGGCTCACTTCCTCAAGCGACTCCAGGACCACTCCATTGAATTATTTGTTCCGAAGCCAGAGGAGCGACTGAACACAGTAGCGACTGTTATGCTGCCCGAAGAATATGACCATATTGAGTTCACCAAATATGTGAGGGAAAAGTAAGTACCAGTATGTCTATTCTGTTAATAATTTCGGTGACAGGTGAAAGTGAAGTGACAATAAAGCTCACTTCAAAAGTGAACCCAATTGGCCTTGATTTAGAATTCAAATTCGAGAATACGTATTTGACATCTCACCGCGGATTCCGCTGTCGAGACATGAAAATAATGTTACAGAATAGCACGGCAGTTAGACAATTAAATTATTCTAGTACTACTTCTGTCCCTATTTATGACACTTACTGACTTAGTAAATGATTTTAGAGAGCTCGATGTAAAAACTTATTAAAACTACAGGGGACTTAATGGCACTTCAGATAATAGAGACTTGTTGTCCAATATCTATAGTATTGAGTCCTCCTTCAAGTTATACTAACAAACACAAAAAATATACATAGGTATAAAGATATAACTATTTCTTCGTACAGTGTTGCAAACTTTTGTGTATGGACATACACAAAAGTTTTTTTATTTTTTGCTTTATCTATTTTAAAAGGAAGGAGGAAAGGGAGGCCTTTGCCCTCCAGTGGGACAGTTGAGGCTCAAAATAATAATAATAAATAATCTATTTCAACATTTATATTCAAAGTAACAGCAGTGAAATTAATATATCTTAGTACATACATATAATGGTCAATACTGTTCCAACAGGCACAATATCCTGATCCTTGAAGGTCGAGGCCCAACAGTGGGCAAAGCTCTTCGCGTCGGCATCATGGGGGTCAACGCCACGAAGGAAATCGCTGAGAAGGTAGCAGATGCAATCGCCGACACAATTAAAGCCCTCAGAAAATGAAGTCAATAATGTTAAGGTCATGTGAATAAATAGGAGTGGAGAGAGCATTTAATCTATCGTAGTTCTAAGGCTTTTTCAAATAAAAGAATATTGATAGCTAGTCATTATTTTGTTTCATCTAAAACATACATCAATACATGATCAAATACTTTGTAGTATAATTATCTAAAATTGTATGTAATCTGTTGCAACTTGCAATATAGACTTAACGTTTTAATAATAAAATGCAGTAACGTAAATCTTTTTATGACTTATCACTGTCATTTTCATTATTTCAGACATTAACATTTATGTGCATATACGTATAATTCTAATATTGTATTAATTAAAGCCTACTTTTAATATACCTACTGTATATCCGGCCTGTAGATATAAATTACTACTTGATACATACAATTGTTTTTAGTATGTATCAAATTCAAAAAAGTTGTTTTACAGTAAATATGTCACCCTTGTTCGAAAAAGGAATGATAAAATATGACAATGATGGACACTGTTTGTGGTTATCCATAACATTTTAATCACATTAATCAAAATTGAAATTAAACATCAAAAGCTAACCTAAAGAATTCTTCGATAAAATCGTCAGGACGGCATAAAATGGCGAATTAATGAGCTCTTCCTTACCGAAGAAGTCGCTATCAAAAACTAAAGCAAAGTTTTTGTTCGCGACGATCAGCATCTCTCGAGGAACTTATTGCCAACAGATAACTTGCTAAGTGGAATTTTATCTCTTTAACTATTCTTTTAACTTTACTATTTAGTATATGAAAAGAATTGTAGCTGACACAAAAGTGCCTTCGTAACTTAATCCAATTAGGTACCTACATGAAATACTAGAAAGGTATTTATTTTTATTTATTTATTTATGGCACGTCAACAACGTAAACACAAACATGAAAACAATAATATGACATAATAAGGTTAGTGTTTACATCAATAACAGACATGCACAACATTTGCTTTTCACAGACTTCTATATAAAAAAAATGATTAAATCTTGGATTGAATGAAATTGCTATCTTACATACTATGTGAATAATATTTAAATCTGAATATTTGTAATTTTGAAATTGGCAATTGGAAATTTAGAATATAATAATAATAATGAATAGTAATTTAAGAAAAAAATAATAATAATATAAAAAAATAAAAAATAAATAAGGTATGGTAAAATTATATTGAATAATTCGCTATAATCAGTGTAGATAGGTCAACTACCTACAAAAAAAATGATCAGAGAAAAAACATTGCAATGTAACATAGGTACCTCCTCCTCCTCCTTTTTTGAAGTCGGTTAAAAACTCGAAATCATCAAACCCATAGAAAAATACACGCCTTCGTATTGTATGAATTGGACATTGTGACGAAACATACTTACAACATAACAATAATACCTACCTACACATATTATTATTACATTTGTTATCATTATTAACTATACTATTACTATATAAACAAAGATCATTCATCGTCAGTCAGAGTCGAACATCTAAGTGGTACAATACTTATGATAAGGATATTCATTTATTACGAAATTTTGTGTTTAATAAATAATTTAAGCAACCGCTTCTTGTGTAAAACTGTGACATTAATTAAAAAAGATAGAAAAAAAAACTCCATTGTGCTGAAATATTGAACTTCCCGTTACAAAGAAAACCGTAAGTAATAACTATATTTTAATATTACTCTTTATCTAAAGATATACATAGCCTAACACGTGTACAAGGCCTCATAAACTTGTTTGTAAACGAATTAGGAAACCTATTTTTTTTTTTTTGGAAATTAGGTTGTCGATTATTTCAGTGCATTCAAACAATTCGATTTTTTTATCTCATTTAGTTTTTTTTAGAGTGCATGTGCAATCCGTTTTATAGAACTATAAAGGTAGCATTTGAATGCGTTCTAACAACAATAAATCCTTTGCAACAAAATCCTCTATTGAACAGAAAAGCGCAATATAAAGCCAGTTGAAAAGTGTAAACCAGTAAATATTGATCAGTGACATTTCACGGGTGATCTGGTGAGAAGATGATACTCCTGCCGGGGTCGTGTTTCGCGAGCGTGATGCTGGCTCCGCCGGGGCACGGCGCGGCTCGTACGTCTTACGCTTCGCTTTGTCCCACCGGGATGCCGGCATCGCATCGACAGTCGCGATGGGAATCGAATCAATTTGTCGAGACAACATTGCGCTCGTTCGATCTTCATTCCACGTCTCAGTCTTATATAACCCTGATCTAGTATCTGACATAGTATCGGGTCAATACGCGCGCTCGCTGCCAAATGCACTCTTGACCCCCCTTATCTCCGACTCGGGTAAACGTTATTATACCTTCGTGCCCCGTTTTTTACCGAACATGTACAGAATTAATGTTAAACCGGGATATAAAAACAATTGTTAAACCGCAGGCTACCGACACGAACGATAGCATGTGGAACAAATATGAGGCTGGCAAGCGTCGCGCGCCCGGGGCGAGCCGCTCTTGCCAAATGTGCCATCCGATAGCGCCAGAACATTGCAGCAAATTTACAACCACCCTATTAGCACTAAATCTAAACATTAACCCGATTCCGGTAACCAAACTTCACGGATACTTGTGCAGAATATCGGTCACGAAGTGCGAGATAATTTCACTCGACACTCGCTTGTTCTTGGCGAGAGTACCTTGTAATAACATTCGGATGCAAATACAATGCCCAATTAGAACGCATTTAGTACATTATTAGTCAGGATTATAGACCAATTACATGTTCATTACATTCGATAGATATCGAATAGACTAAGCCACGATGTAGACTAAATATGCCTCCAAAATCATTGTTTTAGTACTGACCAGTAAATTATCTAAAAACCTGATTAACTAATTACTGGTCATTACAACTCATTTAATTTGTTCTAGACCATTATTATTTCTTTACAGTCCTTAGTGCGTGTGTATCTAGTGTGCCTACCCACAACCTTACATAGATAGTTTTAACATGTTAGTTTATTATTTCAGATCGATCATGTCGTACAAGTTAACAGTGCCAGCGCCCAGTATTGTGGACCGGGAGTTTGTGAAGCCGTTACTATGTGGTCCAGGTCCCAGTGATGTCTGGCCTTCCGTCGCAGAAGCCCTCACCAAACCTGTCCTCTCACCCATCTGCGATGAGCTATTCAACGTATGTATTCGAAAATGGAATAGCTTCCAAATGGTTCCTTTTTTCTATTTTGAAATTTAATGGCCTTCTAAACGTTCTGAAAGATTAAAGGCCAGTGTGACATAAATATTATGCTGTTTTATCGTTAGTATTACACATAAATTAAAAAGTATACACTTATTGTTTATCCCTAGTTCCTACTTTTTGTACAAAACACAATAAGAATATTTCGAAAACGCTTGAGAAAATAAGACTTAAATGGTTTAACATTGTGTAAGTCCAGACAAGTTGCTGACCTATTTTGCCTATCTGCCTTTCTGTCAGACCTTTCTTACGACTCTTATCTTGTTGTATTTTTTCTACCATGAAAAGATTTTAACCTACCCATTACAAAAAAAAATAAGAGAACTTCAATCCTTTTTTGGTACATACAACACTTTTGTTTATTTTTAATTTAATCTTATATTTGGATATAAATAATGAAAAATGTAGCACCGTAATACAAATTTTAATACGATGCATATATTTTTCTTTCCTATGGAATGTGTAAACAACCTTTTTGAGTTTGTTCTCATTACAAAAGGATCGCACACACGACCGTGCAAGATCAGACTTTGTCATATTGCAAGTAAGCCGGAATATTTGGACCCTTATTATTTTAGACCTTAGATTATGTATTTTTACTAACACCGTTATTTTTGTTTAACGCTTTAAATAATAAGTGTATTTGAATTTGAATTATTAGCCACTGGGCTCTGAAATGTTTTCTAAAATCAGTCTACCCGTGCCTATGCTCCCTGTAATTGTTAATTTATCTGATCAGATAAAATATTTTACCTTATCTTTAACGTTTAGAACTACACACATTATTCATAACTGTTAAAAATGTCTAAAATAAAATCATATTCACTTCCCATTTTCCAGGCCTCAGATGACATTCGAGCTGGTTTACAGTATGTCTTCCAAACGAAGAGTAAGTTGGTCCTTGCATTGAGTGGGTCCGGACACACCGGCATGGAGACCATTATCAGCAACCTGGTCGGTCCCGGAGAGACTCTGCTCATCGCGTCCAGAGGCATATGGGACCAAAGAGCTTTTATGATGGCGAACCGATATGGTAAGTTGTAATACCTAATTATGATAGATAGGAATATAATTATTGTAATAACTAGGTAAAACAGCAGCAAAAATTTGTTAGGTACTAATAAGATTACTCAAACAAATATATAACTAATACATAATATCTATTAAGTAAGAATAGAACTGACGACCTCCGTGGTCGAGTGGCGTACGCACCGGTTTTCAAGGTGTCGCTAGCTCTGAGGTCCCGGGTTCGATCCCCGGACGGGTAAATGTAGAAACTCACTTTTCTACATTGTCTCGGGTCCGGGTGTTTGTGGTACCTTTGTTGTTTCTGAATTCCATAACACAAGTGCTTAATAGCTGCTTACTTTGGGTTCAGAGCAATGTATCTGAATGTGATGTTGTAAAAAAAAAAAAAAAGAACTCGACTTTTTTGTATTAAGGCAGTGCAATTAAAAGAAAAGTTTACATAATCTAAATACGACATCTTAAATCGCAATTTCAGCAACTACTAGCCGACCTTTATAAACTGAAGAGGCACTTATAAAAAAAAATAACTAACCCTAAGTCGGTAAACTTGGTAATCGATCCTTGTTAGGGTTCCTTTATAACTGGCAATCATTTCTATATTCTAATAATCATTAAAATTTCCCAGGTATCAAGACAGAGACGATCGCCATTCCTATGGACACGACCTTCACTCCTGGGCAACTGGAGCCAGCATTAAAGAAGTTCCGTCCAGCAGCCCTGTTCGTTACCCACGGGGATTCCTCCACTGGAACTATACAGAACCTTGAGGGTTTAGGGGATCTGTGTCACAAGTAAGTAAAATAAATATGTGTTTGCGAAAATAATAAAATTTAGTTTGTTATTAGTTTATGTTTTGTGTTTGTGCGTATATGTTAACCATTTTTGTTTCTGTAATTGGTTTTCAAAGACGTGTAAATCAAACAAATAAAGTAAATAGGTGTAAGAAAGTATACAGTACTTATATACAGTCTTAACTATATGTAGTATAACTTATCGAATCAGTGTCAGTGGCAATGCTAAATACATGGATAATTTATGACCATTTCTCTCTAAATGAAAAAATGACGATAAAAAATACACAGAAAACTTCTGCATCCACCTTACAATTCAGCAGAATTTATCCACATTATGCCACACAGTAAACACCTTTATTTACTCATTCACGAAGAAAAGAAACGAGCTAGCTTAAAAAAATAGTGCGACTGTTATTTTCTAGAGCAAATAAGGGATAATGGAATCAACGACTGTACCTAGTTAAGTCTAGTTCACAAAGAAAGGATAATGGCTGGTAATAGAATAAGATCAGAACCAAGGTGCCACGTGGTTATTGAGTTATAGTGAGTCTAGGCTTGGTTAGTCTCGCTACACAACTCGTGACTTCAAGATATATACTTAACTGTAATATTGAAATCAAATTAACCTGAAAGACTACTGTTACACCGTGTTTTGTTTTTAAGCCACTTTGTTGTTATCAATGAGTGATTGTTTACTAGCTCACTGCGAGGGCGTAGCATGTTAAGAAACATTTATAATCAATCTGTCTATAGCCTAACTCATTTATAATGTACTTACCAGCTGAATAGCAAAACCATAATGTGGAGTATCTTTACCCTCAGAATTCGTACCTATCGAAAAGGTTAATAAACCGTGATGTTGCTATGGGATAACTTTAATCAAATTGAAGTGATTCTTGTTGTACCAAATATCACATAAAGGGCAATGCTCCTCATTCATCGAATTCCTCGAATCTTGAGTCCCTTCTGTCAAATAAACGAGCAGTTATAAAAACCGCAAATACAAATCCGGGTTCTATCCAATCTGCGGCAAAACCATTTCTCTTGTCGACCTTTCACTTCTAAATTAAAAAAGCAGCCAACTTTAGCAGAAAAAGTATTTGATTGGCCGAGATCTGGGGCACGGGACCCAAACAATTTAATTACACTCGTTGTCTCTTTCATTCCTGACTTGGCTTTTTACTTAGATCTAGGTCTCCTGAATACGTTCGAGTTGAAAACTCTTTAATTGCATCCTGTGAAGGAGTCTGCAATTAGCATGCAGTGGAAAATACCAAGCGCGGTAGAAGTTAAGATAAAAAGTTTTCGGTGATTCCGACTATTTGAAAATTCTCTATTTCTTAAGCGAAGTCGTTCAGTCAGCTTGACTAAGTTTTATCTGCAAAAACCTTGCGTGGAAAGAAATGCTTATAAATGCTGCTTTTCATTACAATTAGCTCTAATAGGTCCTTAACAAAATTACAGTCTTAATTAAGTTTATTTCTAAGTACTCACAAGTTCTGTTCTGAGTTTCAATGATACCTTTTTACATTTAAATGCATAGATAAGAATGATCTCGGTCCTGGACTGAACACGTATTCATAGCTTTACGAAGGAAACTAACTGAAAAATGGAAAAAGTACATATAAAGTTTAAATAACTTAATCGTTACCTATAGCATTCGATTAAAATGCAAGTAAATAATAAATAAATAAATAGTGTGTAAAAAATCACACCACATAGTTCAAAGATAACTAAAAAAAGGCACCATAAGTAGCTGACGTACCCACATTAGCCCACATAGTAAATATCGCACAATCACGCGCTCGGACTTGGAATGAGGTCCGCAATAAAGAAGGATAAACCCCGTAATACCGGTCAAATAAATGCCCGAGATCACATCACATACATAATGTAGTGCCTCAAAAGACCTCATAATATTCTTATAATATTATATCGATTTATCTTAATAATATCCTTACCATATTTAAAAATATCGTTGATATGGAATTAATGTATTTCAGAGCGTCTTTTTTTGCTGTTCCAAATTCAAACATGACTAAATTATGATGTATGTTAACTTTTTGTTTCTAAATTTGAATTTAGTATGGCATATTTATTATTATTATTATGTGCCTGTATCATTGTCATTTAATAAATTAAGAAGATAAATTAAAAAACCTGCATTTAAATAAGGATGTTTTTTTTCTATATAGCTATATTTGCATATTTTTTCTTGTTTCCAGATACGGAACTCTACTGCTAGTAGACACTGTCGTGTCGCTCGTGGCGGTACCATTCTTCATGGACGAGTGGGGTGTAGACGCAGTGTACACGTCCACTCAGAAAGCATTCAGCGGACCAGCTGGGATCTCTCCTGTGGCATTCAGTGCTAGAGCCGAGTAAGTTATTAATGTTACAAATATTAATTACTAGCTGATCCCCGCGACTTCGTCCGCGTCAATTTCTGTTATTATGACCGCGATTAAGAAGTTTAAAAAAAAAGTATTTCTGCGTAAATGATAATTTTAGTTAATATTATGTTGATAAAACTCTGTAGCAAATAATTGGCAATAATGCATTAATTTCGATCAAATGATTACCTAAAAAAAGGTTATAGTGAGTCAATCTTGACGGGCCTGTTGGTCTAGTGGTTAGTGACCCTGACTGCTATACCGGAGGTCGTGGGTTCGATTCCCGCCCAGGACAAATGTTGTGTGATGAGCATGATCATTTGTTCTGGTGTCTGGGTGTAATTTATCTATAATATGTATGTATTTAGAAATATATAAGTAAGTTTATCAGTTGTCTGGTTACCATAACACAAGCTCTGCTTAGCTTGGGATCAGATAACCGTGTGTGAGTTGTCCCAGGATATTATTATTATATTATTATTATTATAATCTTAAAAGATAGACATATACCGTCGCAGACATTTTTTTAGATCATTTAAAGAGGAACAATTCTTTCATACATATATTTTGGGTAGCTCGAACCGTTTACGCAGCGCACGCAACGGAAGCTTTCAAGTATGAATATTTTTCCCCGTTTTTGTGACATTTTTCACTGCTGCTTGGCTCCTATTGGTCGCAGCGTAATGTTATATATCCTAAAGCCTTCCTCGATAAATGGACTATCTAACACAAAAAGATTTTTTCAATTCTAACCAGTAGTTCCTGAGATTAGCGCGTTCAACCAAACAAACAAACAAACAAACAAACTCTTCAGCTTTATAATATTAGTATAGATTGAGGTCAAAATATTGTGAATAGTATTCATCGTTACAGAAAGAAGCTCTACATAGTATGTCTACTGAAAAAAAAATCTTAGGGTAAATTCTTAGGTAAATTTATAATTCTTTTATGAGCAAGAAATAATCCTATTAGGTGTATATTTTCAAAAAGCCAATATCAGATATTATTATGTCTGACGTAATTTTTTACAATAATTGGTTTGCCTGGGGTAAAAAAAAAGTCCGCGCTATACCTAAGTGGTGATAATTTATGAATTATTTATTAATTTCAGAGAGAAAATAAAGACCAGGAAGCATGAGCCTCCGTTCTACTTCGACATTAAGCTTTTAGCTCAACAGTGGAACTGCTACGGAAACACAAGAGCGTGAGTTTCTTCCCCACGACGTAAATACTAAATTACTTAGCTGTCTTACACATTAATCTTTAATTAGATTAGTGTATTTACCCCCGAATAATGAAACACAACTCAACAACATACAACGATCTTAAATGTTTTTCTGTCGCTTTACTCTTTCAAGTGACAGAGATCGCATGAGATTTAAAAGCAACTTAAAACTGATTGATGTTCCAGTATTCGGCGATTTAACATAATAACATGGGTAGGCATGTACTACCTACTAACCTACATAAGCCGGTAAATGTATCTTTGTGATTTTAAATACGACTGAATAACTATAAAAAATATATAATAATCTAGTAAATAAAGTTATTTTATCCTATTGGAAAATATAAGATAAGGTAAATTGAAAAACATAACGTTAAATTAAATTTTTATTTTCCACTTCCACAATTTACCTTTTTTTTGTTATTATTCTCTAGTTACCACCACACAATCAGCCCCCCTCTATTCTGGGCTCTCCGGTGTTGTCTCCAAGAGATAACCAAGGAGACGCTACCGGCGACCTGGGCGAGGCACGCGGCCAGTACCGCTCACCTCCACAAACGTCTTCGGGAGTACACCTTCGACTTCCTGATCCCGAAGCCCGAAGATCGCTTAGCAACGGTCACGACTGTGGTACTGCCTAAAGGATATGATTATTACGAGTTCGTCAAATATATGAGAGCGAAGTAAGTGGACATAAACTGTTATTAACACATTTCTGATAGACAAAAAAATCTAATAATTTTACTTTTATTAACTGTTTTACAACAGAAAGAAATTAAATGGAACATTTTCATTCTTGAGTAAAGTTTGGAAACCTTTAAATACGGAAATCGGTTAAAGGGGTAAAATAGCACTTAGAACTGCGTACAGAATGTACGTAACGTAGATATGTTAGGTACATTTTGTTTATAAAAGGCATTAAAAAAGAAAAAAACAGAGCAAAGATTTATTCAATATAGCCAGCAGTTTTGTCACTTAAATTTATAGATCTAGAGTACATATTCAATTGATAAGTACTTTTTGAAATAATATTAATTCATACTTATTTATCGAACGTAAGTCTGTCTGTTTATCTGTTGTTTACACATAAATAAATCAAAAGGTAGTTAAATATGTAAGTTTTAAAATAAATATTTATATTTACTTAGCTGTCGGACTGATTCATAACAAAAATAAATCGTAGCTGTTCTTATCATTAGTACATACAAGAATACTTACAAACAAGTTTGACCTAAGAGCAAAGGTAACAATAACATTGATGTGGTTTCTCCTACATTATAAGTATAACATATCTTAGTAACTGTTATTATTTTGTGGTATGTATTTCTTACACGAATTTTTACCATATTATTATCCGGCTGTCTCTGAAAATCAGCTCTAAGTCTATGTTTCTAGCATGAACCTTAGCATATGCTGAGGGTAGGCCGTTTTGCACGGGTGTAAGTCCCGGACTCTACCAAAGCGTAGACGAGCAGAGCGGAGCAGGGAAGTATTTTATTGAACCAATAGAATTTTTTATTCCTTATAGGTACCTATTCACTTCGCTGTGGTATGATGAATAACGAATTTCTAATGGTTCTTCTGCTCGTCTCCGCTTTAGTAGATTCCGGCCCTATTGCGTTTATCCCCATACTTCAAATTTAGTTTTAAGTGCCCTTTTTTGTATCCAGAATCTCCGTCACATTTGTCGCAAATCATTTTTTTTTTCTTTTCTTTCACATCTCTTTTCTGATTACAGACACAATATACTAATATTCGCGGGCCTCGGACCAACAGCGGGCAAAGCTCTTCGCGTCGGCATTATGGGCGTCAATTCTACAATACAAGTCGTCGATGCCGTGGTCGACGCGATGGCCGACACTCTAAGGGCTCTTAAGAAGTCTTCCCTATAAATAATCACTCATTATGAAAATAAGAGAAAAATCTACTATACCGTAATGAAATGCATGATTGAGAACTGTTTCATGCTGTTATTTAAATGTATTTGTAACACAGGTAATAAAAAAAAATACTATAGTTTTGATAACGTCGTTTTAAAATAACTTGGTTTCTTTACCTGGAAAATCCTTGATACTTACTATCAGGGTTTAACCCTTTACAGACTTCGTATACTTACTTTATACATAGTAACTATACTTGCCTTAACTAAGAAGAGGTTACATCACGCAGCGAGGTTTGGCTTCAAAAGCTCCTTAGCGCACAGGGTATTTACTGATTTTGGTAACTTTATTTTTCACTACGTCGTCATAATACCTAATATGAAATATAATAAGGGTGAATATCAATTAAAGACATTATATGTTCACAGGTCATTTATTTCATATCAATGTATGATGGTTTACAAACTATTGACTGGATGCACCTAGACAACCCAAATAGTGTGATATTATACCACAAATTATGTAACATTTTGTTTTACAAATTCATTTTGAATTTTAAACTTTAATTAATATAGTTTTAAATAAAAATAATATGAATATCATCCGGTTAAAATACCATTACATCGGTATTGAATGCAGTGATTTATTTAATAGAAAAACAATGCAATACAAGCGAGTTCATAGTATTCTGTATGGCTATTAGTTATGTTATTCGCAAGCCATAGGTGACTACTCTTCTATTGTTAGATTATACAAAAAATATATTAGAACCAAGATATATCTTGTGCTTAATCGAGTGATATTCTCGTTATGTCAAATTATATTAAAATAATAGCCAATGTAACATTATATTATACAACAACTCCACAATTTTGACTGGACTAGAACCCACAACGAAATGTGAAAAATTTAATTTACAAGATATTTTTGGCAAATGGACTCTCGCAAAAAAATCGAATTACTAAAAAAAAATGTGCTGTTTCGGCACAACATTACCTTTAGGTGTTATTTTCACTAGATGTAAAACTTTAGCGATTATTTATAATCCAATTTCAATTTCTGAAGCCGCCTCAAGCGCCCGCGCATAACATTAAAGGCGTGTCTTTCTCTAACGTGAACAAACCCACTACGCTAATATTTTACAACTAGTGACTATAGTACCTCGGTTGCAACTTAAGAGTAATAAATTCCTATTATAATCAGTATTGAAAACAGACGTATCGCTAGCTACATGGCATTCATATCCATCACATCGAAACATTTGGACTAGCTTCCTTAATTACGTAACTAAACCGTTAACCTAGTAATTAAACAAAACTAGTCACGTAATTTGCGTAAACTATCTTATCTATATCGATTTATACCGGTACAATACGTAATAGGTATCTGTGTATACGGAACATAACGTACTCTATAGAATGAAATAAATATTTACAAAATATGTTTAGACAAACATTTAATATTAATCATGATATAGGTATGTATTAGAACGTATCCACAAGTGTAAGATATATCTTATAACCAGTGCTAACAGTTTCTAAAAGCAATCGGATACGTAATAAACCACTGGGATTACATTATCATAACATCTTGAAGCAACATCAATTCCATTTCTCAAGTCTATAAAATAACTTTAAATATCTCCTCGCCACCTGTTTCACTACAACTAGATAAAATAACGCAGGTAATAGAAGTTACCGGTCATCACGTCAATGACACTCGTGTGGTATTAAATATAGATATACAAAACTAAAAGCAAATGCACAAACAAGGCGACCAATTAAATAGCATTTGTGATGGTTCATACATGATTACCTAAACGTGCGGTTATCCCGTATCATATACAATAGAAACGTAAATAAATATGCACATAAGTAGTATTATAATTTATATTTACATTTAAGAAAATATGGCACATCTGTTATCGACCGCGCTCGCAATCCTTGTCCAACGACTGAGCGATCGAGCCCTACCACTAAAATAATACGAATCAGTATCGGATGATGTAATGCGCCTAAATTTCGGGTTACCATAATACCAATTAAAATACCGGTGGGTAAGTAAATATTCAACGCCGTTATAATAATACACAGTAAAGCTACCGTCTGTCGCCGATCGACTCCGAGCCTCGCGCGGCCGACCGTCTACCGAGTCACCTCGCGCGCCACGGAACCGAACGCCGGCGCCAACACAGAACCACTCTAACAATCACTCCGATCACGACTATAACCTCTAATTGGCCGAGCCTCATACTTTAAACATTGTACAATCATTTTAATTACTCGATGCCCGTCTGTCATCACTTAGAGCAAATCAAAATCTGTACTGCATACTCGTGCAAACAAAGTCGAGTTCCGTTGGCAAAGAAACTTTAGTCAGCTTTTCACTCGCACCGCGATCGTTCGGTTCGATGACGACGCGTCACCGATGACGCAAACTAAAACTAGAGACACATTCGAATCGCACGAGTACATAAAAATATGTCAGTCTATAGTCACTCACTTAGCCTACGAGCAGTCTGGGGTATAGACGGGGTGGTCGGGCGCAGTAATACTGTGTCCGGAGAGCGCGCCGGGCGCTCAGCTGGGCGGCGGCGGCGCGGGGCGCTCGGGGCGCGGCGCGCGCTGCCGCCGGTGCCGCGTGCACGCGCAGCACGCGTCCACGCGCCGCCGCCGCGCACACGCCGCGCGCCCGCAACGCTTGCGAACGCACGTCACCTCCCCGTCCTGCAGGGCAGATACATAATTATAATCATTAGAACAAATCCAGAACCAGCTCCCTGTACAAAAGTCGAGAAAACTATAATTCCAGTAATGTCCTTCCATAAAAGCTTAGAGTTAATTTCTCTATACGGATCAGGGACTAAAGTTCGAATTACCTTGCACCGACACGTGACGCATCTCTGCTCCCCGTGTGAGTGTATAGAGGGGTGCACCTCCTTGCCGTTGGGCAGCGGCCCATCGGGGAACTTGCACCCTCCTTCTGCCAAAATCTCCTCTGCTGTGCGCGGGGCTCCCTGGTCTTTTGGAGTCTCTTCATCCGGTTTTTTTGCCTTTACCTGAAGGAAGAAAAATATGATTAATAATATATTGTTAGTGAAAGTATAGATTATGTGAGCTTTTATTATTTATTCAAGAAGCCTGCGATGCTTACCTCGGGACACAGGCGACAGCAGGCTTTCTTATCAGGTCTATATGCTTCCTTCTCGGTACAATGTAGAGGCGGGCACTTCACTCTGGGACACTGTATCTGCCTGGTCGCAAAGTTGCACGTGCAGATGGCGCAGGTGTCGTACCCGCCGGGCACCAGGTAAGGATGCCACGACGACCCTGGTGCATAGCTCTGTCCAGCCAGTTGGCAGCTGCCGGTCTCTGACCATACCGCAGTTGTGGAGTCTGGAAACAGAGAAATTTGGTTAGTTCCTGACCAATTTTTGATGATCGAAGAATAATCAAGAAGAAATATAGAGATTACAGTTATTTGTATCAGTTAATTCCAATTTTACTTTGGTAGCCCTGAACCTGAACCTATTTCTTATATTTCTCGAGGGTATCTCGAAACGATAGAAGCATATCCTAAAGTAGTATAACTTCTACTCACTAGTGCAAATAGGGCAGCACTGTCCTGGCGGCTTGATGGTCGGCACGAGGCAGTTGACCGGCGGACACTGCACTGGCTCACACCGCGGCATGCCCAGGACGCACCAACATTTTGAACATGTCTGGAAATATACAAAATGAAGTCAGGACTATTTTTTGGTAGTTCTATTTTTATTGCAGTCCTCATTTAATACTAATAATAATCGTTTACATGTATGAAAATGAAATAAATAATGTTTTATAGGATTATTTAATTATAGGAGAACGTAATAACATACAACTTGACACCCTATTAGGGTGCATAAAGAACAGCCCTTAACAAAATCGCCCGATTTAATATTTTTAGAGATCAATTTTACTGTAATCTTTAGCTAATATCAGATCCATTTACGCAAAATATAGCTCAATGTTTCTATGAATGCTTACCTCAGTATCTGTCCAAGTCTCTCCCAGTTTGTAGAACTTATCTCTTTGCGTACAATAGTTGACGTTGAGTCGGAACAGGGAATAGTCCGTGATCTGATCCTCCATAGGTCCTGGGGTGTACTTGGCATTCAGCTCGTTGTCTGATGTCCCCGGCACAGCGGGTAAGCAACCTGTTGGCACGCTTATCTGAAACACAAACAACATCACCTGTAAAACCAATTTCAAAGAAATAGAAGAAAAAGAATAAACATGTTAGTATTTTTATTAACTCACCAATTGTTTTTCCAATCTGTAGCCGCATAAACAAATTGTTAATCAAATTAATATGTCAGCTAAGGCTTATCATAATCGTTGATGTAGTTAGAATTGGTTCAGGTTAAGTTAATCTTAATTGTTTAGGATATTAGTGTTTTTTCTAATTGCTTTTTACAGGTAACAAAAAATATATTTAAATTAGGTCATCTTGATGACTTCACTAAAAGTCGTTGGATAAGATATTATAGAATACATGATCATATTGATTTACGTATCTTACATAGACCATAAACAACAACAGGTTCAAATATACAATGGCATGCGAACTTGATTCTTTTGCGCGGAACTGGCCCCAGTCTACCACGAACAAGAATAAGTGGAAAGAGGAAAGGGATACCATCACCATGCATTGGGACATTTACTACTCCAAATAAAAATGTATTGCTACCTGTGGTACACGCGTGCGCAGGATAACAGTCACATTATCATGAGCGCGCAGTTCAAGGAACGCGGCGCCGACGTGCAGCGCGACCAGCTCCGCAGCAGTAGGTTCCAGCACCCAGCCCTCTTCGCCACCCAGTTCTCTTGCACCAGTGTCGCCGCCAGCGTTGGCTTCCAACCACCAGGATGACCAGGATCGAGCGTTACCGCCCGTTACTACCGTCTGGATTGAACAAGGAATATTAAACCATATTATAGTCGCATAAAGAAATTAATGATATTTTCCAAGAACACTTTTATCAATTTTGTTATTAAGAATGGCTCAATCGAAGTCGTAGATTTTGAGTAGATACCATTAACTTTATCTTAGCATCTTCGCTGAATCTATACAAAAATCAGGCTATTTAAGGATCAAAATAGATCAGAACCAAATAGATCCATATGATATCGGTATGATAATTACGGGAAATTCCGTTTTACTTCCAAAAATACATTAAAACAAAAACTCTTAGAATCACTATTTACCTCATAATACAATCCACATAGTGAATCTACGGAGAGCCAGGCGAGACCAGCCATGGCGGCTGGGAGCCGAACCTGACCGGTTTTCCGCAGCAGGGCAGGTCCTGAACCAGCTGCGTCTGGCAGCATTCGGGATGTCAGACGACCATGGAGAAGGGGAGGACCTGAAATGAAGACATTTCTTTTGAACTGAAGCACTATTATACATATATACTTCTGTGTATGAAATACGAAAAAAAAACAGGTAACTCTATTATTTACATAAAACTTTGAGTGAAATCAAATTTATTCAAACAGTTTTTTTTAGTAGCCTAAACTGCGGAGCTTTAAAAGCCTTACCCTTTTTATTAAAATTAAAAGCTTTTAACTATATATATATATATATCATTTCTCCAGTCGCCAAATATCATTAGCGTGTAACAAATCACAGTATAGAACAAAACAACTTTATTGCGAAATAAACTCGCTCAATTAAAGTTAACAATGCAGCGTCATAAAGTCGCTTAGGCCTAATATAATCAAGTTTCCGTTCCAATTGAGCGCGAGTCTAACTACTAGCAACTTTTATTACGTATTTGAGATAGGGTACAGAAAGTTTCTGTTGCATATTAAATTTTTCTCTAAATTTTATTTATGTACGGTAGGTTCTGAAGTGGTCTTGGATTGCTCAATCTCGCCAAACTTTCCAAAACTAAAGTACTTGTAGCAGATTAACCAATAAAAAAACGTTTTGACTTGGTACAAGACTTACTCGGGATTTTGAACCTAACGGCAAAATACGTTACCTATTACAGGTACACTCTCAAGTCAAGTTAATGAAATAATATGAATAAATACCAGTTCTTACCCGTATCAGCGCTTATATGAACTGCTAGCTGATCTTCGTACAATGGCTGGAAGATCCTCGCACTGGGTCTCGCCAGCACTCCTATTCTGGTGTCCAGTATCTCCACCTGAGAATGCCGCTTGCCCTGCTCTTCCACCAACGTTATCTTAGGATCTGTTATCCCTAAATTATCCACCTAAAAATGAGGAAAAAATCAAATTGAGAATTGAATTACATGCTTATTTAATTTTGAGATTTTAGCAACCCATTTTGTTTTTAACGTGCCTAAAAAATAATAATATAGTAATCAAGAAGTTAAAAATCGTTTTTGACCAATAGGTACCAAACATTACCACCTGCTTAATCGGCTAATCACTTCATCAACATATGCCTACATTGGGGAAATCATTAACAGTCATGTACCCAATATAAATCCAATAAATTGTTCGCCTTAACGATCCCAAGTGACCTATTAAGGAGAATCTCAAGTAATTTAGTTTATGATAAATATCATCAAAGTCATTCAAATTCTTCTTAATTAAACGAGCTTAGCCATTGGAATGATGACGCGTTTTTTAACTAATAGATAATTAAGTGGAAAAAACTTATCGTCCTCGGATATCATGATTCTTAGTAAGTATAATCTAGAAAACACACAACAGACAGTGCCTCATATACTGATATTCCGCAGTGCTCTCTTTTAAACCAGTATTTTATATGTATTAAGGATTTGATGCCCAGTGGATTACAGAACAATATTAGAAGAATATTGGTATGTTCTTGTATTCTATTTCGTTCTTTAGGTACATTCAACAATCTGTTAGTAAGATAGAAAATTCATAAATATTTGGTATATTATTATTTGGTACAGTACCTGTATATCATAGACGAGAGATCCTTCCTTATCGATGTAGAGCAAAGCAAGTCCCTCAGGTGCAGGAGTGGCCGACAGTCTTTCAGACACGAGAGGTGCATTATAAACTTCACAAGCGGCTTTCTGTCTGACACTTCCCACTATCCTTCTCTCAGGAGTACCAACTGCCTCCACAGTAAGGAGAAGACGACCTCGTGCCAAAGAACGCAGTTCCGCAGCAGAAACCGGGGTGGACACCTCCAGGACGTTGAAATCATAATGGGGTTTGCTTACCCTCTGCACCTGAAAAAATCACATTAATTTATCTAAACGAAAAGAACTGAACTGGCATTCAGTTTATCATGAAATCGTAGGACCTTTTAACCCAGAATGATTATGATCTTAGGTAAGGTAGCCATCAATATATGTATGTATTTCTACCATATAATGTGCCACGAGAGGCGGTACATGAACACCAATTTGATGTCTCTTTAAAGTGTAAAATAGGAAAATTACTGTAGTAAATTAATAAGAATATACCTGATCAATGATCGTCTGATTCTTCTCTGGTAGAGTGAGTATGACTCTGACAAGATGTGACGTGACTGCGGTTTTAGGGAAGACACCGTTGAAGACCAGCGCCAGGTATAGGCTAGGGGTGGCGCCAGCGACAGCAGTGATGACGGCAGTGCCTCCCCACCACCCGTCCTCGTACTCCAAGGCAGGGTAGTCACGACAGGCTCCCTGCCCGATAGACGTAGGAGGGTGTTCCGGTTCCAACAATGTAGTAAACATCTCCGAAGACAACGCTGGATACCTAAAACAAGAAAGTATGTCAAAACAGTGACCCACACCCGCTACATACTATAACGGAGATTTATGATCAGTTTCAGTACCGCCGTAATGACCCAAATGTGGAGTAATAAACAACTGATCAAATATTAATTTTCCTTAACTTCCTACACAGTGAGGTTAATTGTCCAAAAATAAGGTCAAATTGATTTGCGTTTACTTTCCTAGAAATATATCTCTTCCCTGTATCTAAGTTATCAAAATAGTGCTAAAGCCATTTAAAGCTAGACTTTAATAAGGTTTCCACTAACAGTCAGATACGCATGTTATAAAACAGCTGCGGTAAGGTTTTTTCCCAGAATTAAGTCTAATGGAGAACCTAAAGATTTCCGTTGTTAATCACGCGGTTAATTTAATTTACAATCCAAGGCGAACAGTACTGCCATTCATAGATTAACTGGAACAATTACAGCAATAATATTTATTACATCAATTTGTGAGACTGTCTGAGATTACTCAAAGGTATAAATCACGTCAGCGGCATGTACAAAGTTGATGTTCGATTAAAATGCCTATTCCTTACCTACCTGTCGATTCTGCCACTCAGAGCGCTATCAATGGTGTTGTTGCGAGCGTCACCCCACAGCAGGGCCACGTGCAGGTCGCCGTCTCTTAATAAAGTCTTGTACTGGCGCGGCACTCGACGCCAAACCCCGCAAAGCTGTAAACAACAGATTCCTCGGTTTATAACCTTATACACACAAGTATTTAATGAGTGCCTACTTCAATGTTTCTTAGAATCTAAAAGTAAAGCTATATTTACCGTATGACATGTAATTATGACTTGAAATACCTTATCAGTTTTGTCTTCGTAAGTGGCGTGTATCCCTGGTATTTTCTTGAGCGATTGTTCTAAAAGCACTCGTCCCTCTCGGTCGAGGAAGGCGACTGCTCGCGGCTGGTTTTGGATGGAGGGACTCAGGAGCACAGACCAGTAGAGGTGGCGTCGGCGGAAGGTGAACCGAGCTGTGGCCACCCCCGGCGCGACCGGCACCCCTGACATATCGTCACGCCGGACACACAGCGGAGATCGGCCCGTCAGAAATGATGCGAAAACTGGAAGAGGGTGACATAACATAAATATGAATATAATTGAAATACCCCCAGAATACAATTTTAAGTTAAAAGATTTAAAATTATTTTATGTATTTCCAAAATTTTGATAAGAAAATACACTTACATTTCATGTTTTTTTCATCTTCATCAGTAGTTATAACAACCGGGCTATCTTCTTGGACGATGTCGGGAGCTGGAACAAAACAATTCAATTGTATTATAATGAATCGGAACATTCACCCAAAGCCGTACATCGTTTAATCGCTTGACTAATTGCCTTCCAAGTCGTTGTGGCTTAAGGACTTGCAGCTGGTGTAAGAATCAAATATTGATTTCATTATTATTGTATATGCGAGGAAGATATCTGCAAGCTAGGTGCATGTGACCTATTCTGAACTTACAGTTAACCCAGAGAAATAGGGTCTTAAATAGTATGGTTTATATCGATTCTAAAACATTGACCTAGACGGTGAAAGGAACGTATTCTATAAACAGAGGACGTGATGATACTAAACGACGCTGTCTACTTAAAAAGACATATAAAATTAGCATTTTAGAACATAATCGTGTGGAGTCTAGACGATAGGAAATAATAATGAATATTACTATTTAGTAAAAGTTAATGTTTTCCTGTGTAGGTACAGACGGGCACTTTCTCCCGGCGCTGGCTCATAAAAACAGCAGTTGGATCAATTGATCGCGAGCAGGGACCGTCGCCGCGCCGGCGTGGTCCGCGCGGTTCGCAAGACCTCCCCGACCCCTCCATTCGGGTTGATTGGATCAAATGTTATTCAATCGTAACAGGATCGGCGCGGGCGTCTAGACGGCGACGGTAGAATTTGCGTTTTGCATAGCTTTCTTGTTGGGTCTGCTATGGACAGAAATAGAGAGAGCACTGACATTTCGTGCGACAGTTTGATTGGTACCCGATTTGTCGATGTACGCTCGTTAAATGCTCGTAAACCCAAATGCATCTCAGCTGCGAATCATATTTATCGTATTTCCGTAACCGTACCGAAGGAACTGTTACCCAATGTGCATAAGAATTTATAACAAACTACCATCTCACATTAAGGACTTACCAACTACTAAATTTAGGAGAACTCTGCGAAGGTGGCTTGTTGACAAATGTTTTTATTCACTTAAGGAATATTTCCAAGTAAATTAGCCAATTCTACTGAGTCAATATTCATAATAATAATATAATATAAATAAATATTGATATATATTATAATAGATATAAAATAAATAATTGCAATAAATGGATTTGGATTATAATAAAGTGTAAGATGCCTAAATACATATTCCAACTATGTTATTATATTGCATGCAATATTAGTGTAAGACCTATGTAATACTTCTGTAAATTTGCATGTCGTTGTTAAACGACAAAATATGCTGAACCGATAGAAAGTAAGAACCATCTGTAAGTACCATATTTTACGCAAATAAATCTTTGAATCTTTGAATCTTTGAATCTTTGAATCTTTGAACTAAAACCAAGTACATTATGCGATATTACGATCGAGTTTGGTTTCATATTATGTAAATCTTGATAATTAAATGTTTTCAGTGTTCTTGCAAGTTGGTTACTTGACTAGGTTATAAATAAGATAGTCGTTTATGTCAGTTAGCGTCTATTAGCACAGGATTGAAGCAGATAGCAGTAGTCATAAACTCTTGAAACCTTTGATATTTGTTAATTATGTATTCTATGTTCATCTTGCTTTAAGGTTATTGCTTTTTGGTAGCAACAAAGTCAAAATAATATGTTTGAAGATACGGTTGGTTTATTTTCATGGGTAATTGTAACTTGCTATTTACGCGATTCTAAAACCGAGACATTAGGTGCTGTTTGCCTATAAATTATGGCTAAATATAACATAGGTATGCAGCTTAAACCACCTCAAAGGAAACCTGACTACGCATCGGGATGTCAATTGCCAATACATATCCGGTAAGGTCATCCAATATCACTCGGCGAACTGTTATTCGCAGTAACTGGTGCCAGTTTTATAGGTACTTGCACGGCAAGGATGTTGACTAGCCTTTTCCCATTTCTAGTCTAATACCGGTGCCCACTTTCCTAATCAGTCATTTCTATACATGTGAGCGTCGACCGAGCGGATCGCGTGTGCAGTGTACTAACGATATGTCGCTTCGTTCGGGTTTTACACGACAACTCTATTTATTCTTTGTAAAGAGAAAAAAAACCTTAACAGAAATACAAAAGTAAAGATATATTAAGATATAAATTAAACAAGATTCAATTACGATATAATATCAGTAGAAATAAATAATGGGTATCGGATATCGTGCAATAAAAACGACTCTACATTTTTCAATATCTTTCCATTAATTTGAAATGTCAATATTCAATAACTGCTTGTCTTTATAAGTAATTATTTTTAATAGAATAAGTGCTTCTAGTATTAACAAACATGTAAATGTCACATTGTAATATAATATCAATAATAGCATAATTGTGTGTAGTATGTCGGTATCTATGTAAATTCGAGTTTGATATAGGTGTGTGTAGGGCCGTTGCGACTTAAACTAATAAATCGTGTTATCTGATCACTGGCGGTGGCTAGGACATGATGAACAAGTATATTGGGTACAGTGACCAGTAAACACTGTGATGAGGAGACCTGTTTACTCGTACAACTGCGAAGTCGGATTGGGATCTGGCACGCTCTGGCGCCGTTCATAATTCACTCTGTAAATTCATTACATATCCGAGACAGCCCTAAATTTATTTGCAAATGGCGCCAAGGCGGCGATGAGTAGCTCTAGGATATTTGCAAGCACAACAAAGAGTAGCGCTCGGAGAGACGGCTGCCTAGGGAATGTGCGGCGATACACAGGGCTGACGACACATTTATTATACGCGCCTCAATAATACGAAAACTAGTGCACACACGCGGCGTTGCCTGACCACATTATTCCTAGCAATTTCCAAGATTTTTTGTTTATTATCATCATTTCATCAGTTAAGAACAAGTAAATTAAAGGCCCCATATTCATGTTTTGTTAATATTTACTCTTTAAACAGGCGTTATCTCAATTGAGTTCAGCTAATTAGAACATTATTAATCAAAATATTGATCACTTTAATCTAAATCATATAATGATCAATCTTGTCATGGCATATTTGCTGAGCTTCAGGTTTTTATTTGATTTCAGAGAAAAACAACAAGTTTAAAAACACTAAACCGTTCAGAAAAAGAGTTCTTATCTATCTAGATTTATATATTGATACTACAGTCCACAAACAATTGTTAGTATATTATATACCTGCTTTGTAGAGCGGTTTCACCCGCCTTTTTGAACGGGGTTTTAAGGGTCGTAATATGATGTCAAATAGCCTATCAAATCCGATTGGTACACTGCCGCGTTTGAACAAACAGATCAATCAGTTTTATTTTATTAGTAAGGACTTATAGGCGCCATTAAATTAGCTACACATAAATACTGACGCAATTAAGAAGCAAGATTCTTTGAATCTAAATTCCAAAGTTTAGTATCAACATAGAAATCAGAATTAATCGTAATACTATACTAATATACCAAATTACATTAAACGTCTGATCTTTAGAACTAATGATTATGTATGTTTATTCCACATCGGTGTTTATTGGTTAGTTAGACTAACGTGTATCTGGGCTTGAAGTATCAATAAATGTAGTAAATATGCTGTCAGCCATTAAAATGCATTAACAGTGACAAATACCAGCGCTAGATCGGTATGGTACAGACGTGGCGTAGGTATAGACATATACTTATTTGTACATTTATGTCAAGAAGCTGTCAGTAGTCTGGGTATTCTTGAATTTTATTATTACCTCAACTTGAAGGGACGTGGCGCATCGAAAAAAGAAATACTTTAAGCTTTTAAAACATTATCTCAGAAGTTCTTACTAACTACCTTATTTCAGAAAACTGGCTAGGAATTTTACCAGAGGAAACTTAATCATAGTGCAAAAGCATTTTATCGTTCTTGGCAAGATTTTGTTTTAACATTCTGTGTTGGAGGAATGTAGCTACTTTCTCCTACACTTTTTGAACCTAGCTATTTACTACTTTGTTTACCAGTTTAACACAAAGAAAGAACAGATATGTATCTACTCAAGATAGTAGATTCAAGGGTATAGCTGCTTTCAACACTCTCGAATATTCGATTGGGGTAATTCTGATCTGTATGTTTGTAGAAAGAATGCGGCTAGGTGGCAGCCCTAGTAGAGAGTGTGCGATCGTCGTCGGACACCTTTGACTCGGCCAAGCTTGGCTCACTCGTCGCGCCTGTGCGGGTATGAATATTTATGCGCTTGCATAGCGCACACTCGCTACTCCGTTGCGAACAGACGGACACATAGCATTTCAACCGATACCACTCATTAATGTCGTTTAGCGTAAATTTAAACTTAAAAAACGTGACGCGACTAGAGCCGTGTTCGCTTCATTTCGAGTCTAGTCGCGGGCTAACGTTTAAGTCCTCGGCGTCGCGACGAGTTTTCCAATGGTGTGATGTAAGCAGGCGCCGCCGCGCCGCCATCGCGCCAGCCGACGCTCGCACTACCGTGAACACAAACTGGCTAGAGAAGCGCGCCACTAAATCGGTTCAAAGGGGCCAGATATAAAACTCATTCGATGTCATATCACACAAACGATTGATATTGTACGACGGCTGCCAGATATCACCGGCCGGCCGCTCCGCAACAGAGATTATCTGTCATTTACTAAAACGTATTTTAATATGAATTACAGCGAATACGTGATCTCAAATGTCTTTTTATATTTCAGACGTTAGTACATCAGTCGGCAGGCTGTCTTAATTTTTTTATGATGTCTTGTAGAGAGAAAACGCTAGAATGAAATAAAAATGTTGAATATCGTAATTTTTACGGAAGGTATGTGAGTAGTATGTTAATACAGACGGAATTATAAAGTGTTTAGGCGCCGAGTGATGGCGTAACTAGCCGTGTTCCGTCACCAGCAGACGGATCAGTCACCGCGCTGACAACATGGCACCACGGATAGCGCACAGGCACAGCTAACTTAAACACAGATTGCACAATCAATCGTGACTATATAAGACTTCCAAAGACAACTCCATGTTTTGTAGGTAAGTGCTTCCTAAGTAAACGCCGCGCATATTTATGTGTGCTCACTTTAATTACATCTCAACAGTTTGTACGTGACTCCCGCATGCGAGTGTAATTCGGTTCCTATCGATGACATATCAACTACTAATGATTGATTTACAGATTACGTACACGACATCAGTATTAGAGGTTAAACAATAAATTGACTCTACATATAAAGCACTCAGCATCATTTTAAATTTTTATTTGTTTTATGAGCATAACATTGAACATTCAGACGCATCAAATGATACCTTGACCTCGACTGAAAAAAATCTTATGCCGTACCGTGTCGCGGTGCGCCGGCGGAACTATTCTGAACAAGTGACGACGCGTCTAGTGACGTCACACAACACGACGCTCCACTGAAAACACCGTCGCTCATGTCAGCCCGCCATCAGCCGCGTACCTGTCGCAAGTTGTAGCCATGCCAGAATCTACCAACTAAATACTGCATTATTTTCCCCAAACGACTTCGTGCTGATTCATATCGGAACATTAATCTACTAGAATCAATACTACTTCTCATTCTTACACTAAGTACTCGACCTAATTAACCATTAACCTAAATGTTTGTCACACAAGCTCATAGATAACGTTGATATATCGCGTGCCATTGTTTTAACTTTTACATGCGCGATTTTCTTATCAGATGTACAACGGCTCTATCTAATGTGAATAAAAATAATACGATATAATTATTGTCACAGAGCACTTACATGTTTTAATCACGGCTTAATGTAATGTTTATTGGCAAGGGACTTTACAACATTATGTAATGGTATGCGAAAGGTGAGAGTGTGATTAGAATGATATTGAAATTAAAACATTAGACATGGTTCACAAAAAAATAAGTATATGAAGACAAGACGCATACAACTGTAATTTAGGCCACTTTAAGCTCTCTTCATATTACGATACAAGTGCAAAGCCTTATTGGCAGTACGATAAGAGTTTGTCAGTGATATGTTTGAGCAAGCTTCCCTGTCAGGTTAGCTGCATGACAAGGCAGCGTGCGGCGCGGCGCGGGCGCGGCGGCGATGCGACTGCGTGGCAGCTGCGGCGCGGCTGCGAGGCGGTTGTCGCTATTCCACAGAGGCTGACAGCGCGCTTGAGCGTACGGCCCTCATTGCAAATTCCCGCGACGGCAAGCGACTTGTTCGCAGTCGGCTTTGTGCTAATTTATAGGTTATATTCGTAATGATTGTGGCAAAGAATGTTTATGGCACAAGGCGCGGTCTTATTGTTTTCGATAGGCACGCCGGCGTAGTGTTCGTGCCCGCACACACGCCCGCATAACTGTCGCACTGTAAGAATGCAACGAGCGTTGGCTTCGATTCAACGTCCATTTCCATAAAATATAATTTCGCCTCGACGCTCTGGATGCATCTCAATGTGAATGTTTCGACGCCGTCGCTGCTACATACATTATGCTGTGGATTGCGAAAATTAACGCAAGTGACGTAAAGTGCTCTACATCCGAATGCATAACAAACATTTGTCACCGACATATATTGGGTACATGTAGTATGTAGTTATCTGCATTACCTACAGACCATACCAAAACTGCGCAATTTTCAAGTTTAACTAAAATGGGTGTAGAGACACGCCTGGGAAACATTGAACAAGGAGAATCGTTGCGTTCACGCCCGCGCCTCCCTTGTACGGTGGCGGCGAACGAGCCATTGTACTGACCGCGGTATTTCTGCGGCGGCCTATGCGCCGCCGTTTACGGACAACCGTTTACCCAAAAAAGTAGAACAACAAACCACGTCCGCGCTGTTTACAAGACGCGCAACACTCCGGCCGCATTGTCCTGCGGTGAAACGTCGCCGATTTGCATTTTACGCCTACAGCCTTGCTCGGAGTCGCGCGTCGTGCCCGCGCCCGCACCGCCTCGTGTTTTGCATTTCTCCCTATCTACACTTACATGTTCACATATCTAGAATAATAATGAATCAATTCAACGTTATCTTAGCTGAAAATACATCTCTTTAATATCAAGACTGACTTCTGTTTCACCGTGTAAATTGCTTCCTGTCTAGCGCGACCATTTAATCGCTCGTTAACTCGCACTCAGAGATAATAAGATGTAAACAAATATGGGAAACAGACACCTCTTTGCATTTTCTCTGTCACATTTGAGTTAAGCGCCCATAAAATTGTTTGTTCTTTTAACTATGTAAACACTCAGACGAGATAAATACACGAACACCCGCGGCAAATACTTGAGTTTTCTATAGTTATTTTAGATTTTATCTACGTTCTAAATATTTTAGTACATCATCATTTCCAGGCGACGCGACATATAAAATGTTGGACACATTATTTTTAATATGAGATATATTAGTAGGCGCTCTATGCGTGGAATGACACTGACAGATTTAGAAGGAAGTGCAGTTGAGTGCGCTACACAGCTTACATTCAAATTATGAAGTGCAGTGTAACGGCGGCCGATGCGTCTCGTTGATGGAATTAATTAAAAATGAGGCGTACGAGTGCTGATTGGCGAATGAACGTATCTATCATCGGAATATCTGCAGCAAGGCCGGCACGATCCGCTCTGAATATACAAGTTATAAAAATTTACCTACCGTGAATCATTAATTACGAGAACCATATGTTAACGAGTCATTGATACCACCTGTCAAAATCGTGATCTCCATTCATATTATTGACAGCCCTACTTTGAAGTACAAAGGAATTCGCGTGAGATTTTCCCTGAGCGAAATACCCAGTTGTCAAGGTACGAGTTATATGCTTGAATAGGTGAACAGGCTCAAGCAAACACAAGTATGAATAAGTGATATTTAGCTGAACGAACAAATATACATGAGAAATATATTTATTGGCAGGTATATATACCTATAACTGTATTTTTAAATTCAATTCTAATTCATGCTGATAACTTTCAAAACTAAAGCTGTGAAGTATGAACTATGAACCATTTCGATCACATCATCTTACAAATAAGTAAACACTTCATAATCGGTTCATTCCTTTAGGAGCTACGATATGCCTAACATATCAAAATAATAACACCCTTTTTGCGTCGACGGTTAAAATGAAGAATTCATATTATATATCATCCACAGACTTGTTGTCTCTACAATACAATACTGATTACAAAAATTTTATAATAAATATAATAACTTAGTAGACTGTAAGACGACATCATAAGAGTGATTTACAATAACTATTATATTTATTCCTGGCTGCCTTGAATGATGTTGTATGAATAATATGTTGTTACTCACATCGAGTATCTATGCAGGTTTATATTCATCAATATCGTAAACAAACAACTTATAAAACACTGCCAACTCTCCTTAAATACACTCAATAATAATCTTCAATTCATAAGAAACTTCTTTGTAACTATGCAGAGTGAAAAACTGAAAAAATAACGTTATAACGGTTATAGCACTACGTTATACAGCCATTTAGGTCAGCTCATTTAATAACATTCCATTAAACACATGTCAATGTACCACTTCCATTCTCACTGTTTATACATATTTCATTGCCAAATCGTTATTCTTTTAAAAGCTTTTGCATAATGCAATCTTTCGCGGCAATCTTTCCCACACATAAGATCATCATTATTTATGTGTAAATGGTAGAATACGAGTGTGGTACAATGAACTGATAAAGTGGGGTATTACGTGAGAACACGCACATCACTGTGGCGCACTCATTTCTAGCCGTTCTGCAATACTTTCAAGCTTCGTAAAGGACCAAGGTATTGTTTTGTTATTTCTGCAGAGTCCAAAGCTTAGATCCGTGAGTTTATTAGTAAAAAATAAATTTTTCATTAACTTTTAAAAGTGCTTAGCGGCCATTACTATACTGCTCTACTATTTATCCTTTTGTGTTATTTAATTATTTTATTAGGGAAAAAATAATTACAGTAATAAAGATTGTATTACACGTTCGTATTTATTTGGATATTTTTATTAACAAATGATACTTAGTTACCTATGACTACATAAATAACAGGTAAACAAAATACCAATCATTTACTATCAGCTACAAATCACCGATTAAAATAGAAAATGACAACTTTAATCATTTATTGCACATACCTAATAATAAAACAAATGTACCGACTACTATGAAATTTGTATAGGACCACCTTCAAGCAATACCCAACAATAGTTTTAAATATTTTTAAATCTAGGTATATACAATTGAGGTGGCTATTGAGCAACTTGTGGTCCAGGGAAAGGTTGAGGGTACCAGGCCACGAGGAAGACTGCATATGAGGTGGACTGACCAAATAAAAGTGGTAGTAAATGGCTCATCATCACTACATGAATGCACGAGGAAGGCGGCCATCAGAGAACAGTGGCGGCGTGTTGTGAAGATTGCCACCAACACCCGAAGTGATGACCACGACCACTCTGTCAAGAGTGACCCCGACTAGGAAGAAGATATGCAATTGCCAGAGATATTGCGAAACAAAACACAAAAAAACATACCGTCAGACTGAGAACTTCGTCTTTTGAAGTCGGTTAAATACATTTTTATTGCAATACAGTCAGTAAGACTATTATTGATTTTGTAATATCAACAATTAATTGTTCAAGTTATACCTAACGAATGAGAATTACCAACTATTTGCAATATACGACTTCAAATAGTTTTGCAGGCTGTATCTTAGGTAAGAAATGTTTAGTCTTACCATTGTTCTGAATGTTTTGCCTAGCCTATGTTATAAAATTAAAGAACGTGTTTATAAAATTGATTTTATAAAATCAGTCTAAGATTCAAGGTTGTTTTTACAACCGAGAAAACCGATAGTGTTTTAATGTAGGTAATGTTTTTTCTGCCAATGTGTAAGCATCATTTCTCTTGATCGTGCATTAAAATCTTCTTTTTATCTAAACAAATGAAGTTCTTTTATAATCAAATTATTCAAACAAAGAATTGATTTATTACGGTCAATGCCTGCTCTTTCTTGTATGATAAGAAGCAATTTTCCGGATTTAGATAAAATTGATTTTAACTTGCAACCAACTTTTGGGATTGATTTCCAGACATATAGAAGAACGCGCTAGTATTATAAATTAATTAAATTTTTTTAAGTGAAAAAGTCTCAAAGCACAGTTGAAACTGTAGACACCGATATTCCCCATTCATGTTAAGATAACATTTACAATACGTGCACATTACACGCTCACACAACTATTAAGACACGGTAACCAAACAAATGAAGTCCGCTATTTAGCACATCTCCACACAATTGAAAACAGCAGAAAGTCCGTTTATGGCAGCTAAAACGTTAGTAATTAATAAACATTAATTAAGTCCAGTGTTTGTTGAGCAAGCCTCGAGTTAAGGCCTAATGACCACACGTGGTATACCACTCATTCATCTTCATTAGGAAGTTTATTTTAGAATGGACAACGGTTATATTCGCTGACTAAGTTAAAACTCATTTATATGTTTAAAGTGAACCTAAATGCGGTGGTTAACAACTTAATAGAATTGTTAAGTGGTTGCGATATTTGTTTTTAGGAATAGATTATTCTATTTATTAGTTTATTTGTATAACAATGTCCGGGCCAAATTCATAATCGCGAGTAGAGCCTCTTATTTAATTAAATTTAATACATCTATTTATTGAAGATATCTTTATAACTTCGGAATAAGGGATATACATTTACTCTAATAAAGTTTTTAGAAAAAAAGGTCCATTGTTGATTTACATTTTCCATACCTTTATTACGAAACTCAGATCTATCACAAACTTTTTTTTGTAATTTATTAGATTGTAATAGATGGAAGGAAATATCCTTGTTCATTACGCATCTACTGACCACTAAGTCCGCATATTTTAACAGCCAAGCATTCCTTTTTGGAGCTGTGATTGTCAGGTAAAAAAACTTCACTATTAAGGGTATCTTAGTCACGTTATCCTCGACCTTAACCAATCCAAGGTCACTTAAGACGTAGACTCAAGGTCACAATGTGCCATGTACGGTCGGACGTAGATCCTCATTACATATGTCTGAACAATTAAATTTTATACTAGTCGCCTTCAAAGGTTAAATGATAAAAATGTTGCTCTACATTTTAAAACGGTTTTATTACTTGTATAGACAGACATACCTATTGAGTATATTTTTATTTCCTTAATTATCGTCCTTTAGTTTGATCGCAATCGGTAGCCGGTTTCGCTACAAATAAAAGCAATAACAAGATCAAAACATAAACATTTAAAAACACGTAACTAATCGAATTGCCCATACATTTTTTTCTAATCAAGCGTAAAGCGTTGAGGAATTATATGATCAATTTGTAGTCAGTAACGCTGCCACACCCGCCCATACGCAGCAGTGATTTAATAAATCACTGAATCATTGCGTAGGTACGCAAATGCGAGACGTGAACCAGTAGACAAAGGTCAGCCGAGATTTAAAACACCGCCGGGTCATATCAACAAAACAATGATTGGAAAACAAACACAATGGACTTTGTTATGCTTCGTCAAGATGAGTCTCTTGCAGATGTATTGTTCATTCAGAACCTAATTATAAATAAATGTGCCGATACCGGTTTGTAACAATGTGAAGCCTTCATACTTTATCATTGGCTCTCTTCAATTTAATAAATATATTTAATCATTTAATTTTGCGAAATGCCTCGCCTTTAAATTCTGTAATTTAATTTTCGAGCCTTGATCTCTGTATAGCGTTTCAAAATTACTTAATTATAAAATATACAGCGTATCGTTGTAAAATATTTAAGAAAAAAATAAATGTGTAAAATCAGTTGAGGTTAATTAGTCACGCAACAATCGGCATTGATCTTGAAACGAGGAATATAGAGCTCATTATAACAAGGATAGTGGTGTGTGGTTCCTGAGTGGCTCGGGGGCGCCATGTTGTTGGCGCCGGCTGGCCCTGAGACGTGGGCTTCCACGGTCAAACAGCCACCTCCGTGACCTCCATTCTAATCCATCTCATTCGCCATTCCTAGATATTGTCCCCTATTGGAATACGAAGAAGCGACATCGAATACATTAACAACCAGTATTATAAAATACTACTGTATTTTATAGTAATAGTAAATTTATAATTTGATATGCGTGTCTATATTATACACATTTATGTACTGTAATGCTTCGTACATAATGTAGGTGTATTAAAAGACCATTTGTCTTGACACTTCGCTTGGTGTGCCTATTAAAGTATTGTTTGCGTAAAATTATGGAGAGAAACCACTTGAGCTCAAATACTGTACGCCTGGGTAGATGTGCGTGAAAGCTTTAGAAAGGAATGTTATGCGTAATAGGAAACACATATAACTTAAAATACATAAAGATTTATTTCAACAGAAACCAGTCAATTGTTTTGATAACAGCCAATTCTTTTAAAATCCTTAACACCTAACCTCTTTTCACAAAATCGCATTTTTTTGTTACACAACTTCTGAATACCTATCCATTTAATTAAACATCACATAACGTACTACTGTACGCACGTCAAACGCACTTGTTTAAGTTTTTATTCGAATACAGATAGTAAAACTATTTCTATATGACGTCAGAATCGATTGATCATGATCTCGCGAACGGTAATAGCCATAATAAATATGTAGTAGAATACTGTTCTCACTTAAAACACGTTACGATTATATCGTAACTAGTGTGCTTCGAGTGCTACAGAATGGATTTATGAAGACATATTTCATGTTATTATTGGATCATAATATTTTACATAAATATTTTTTTTAGATTGTTAAACAGCACTGTTGTTCTAGAGTCATTTATTTGTAGAAGAGTGGTAGTTATACAATTTTTGCAAGGTCTTTATGGACATCCAAACTCTACGCACAGTTTTACTGACTGAAATCAAATATTAGCTTAAACTTATCGGAACTTTGATGAAGCTCCAGAATTTCTAATTGTCACATCATGGTCCTAATTACTACAAAATATTTTAGTGACAATAAAATTAATCTTATAAAAAGATGAACGGAGTGTGAACAATCTCTTAATATCAATGATTATTATTAATCAACATTGTTGAATAGATAAATTGTCTTTTCGTGGCGAGCGCACCTATTTCATAAGACGCTTGTATTAGTTTCTCAGGCCAGGGGTCAATCCTGTAATTGCGAGAATCAATTGATTAGCATGAAAATTAATTGTCCAGCGTAGATATTACAACGATGCACATGAATTTATCGCTTCAATTATATTTGCCTATTTATTGATCTGATCGATAGGTTAAATGTGAAGGAGACAAACAAAAACGTTGTTAAATCATAAACTTGTGTAAATTATGATAATGATTATGATGTTTATTATGATAACGATCCGTCAAACGGGTGCTGCAACGTCATTGCGCAACGTGTTATATGTTGCAAGTCTGTTGCAAATGATTGTAAAGACAATTGACGCTGGCTTGGCGACTGCGAGCTTAATGTTTATCTAAATATGTAGCAGGAAATATCCTTATCTACCGAACATGAGATAGAGCGACTGATATTTTGGCCAGATAGTTCACGATTTAAGCGCCACCACATTTCTTATTACCAACACCGTTGATATTGCTACTAATAGCCACTTCTAGACGTGGAATTAAATACCTAGATACTTATCTTCGGTGGAGTCTAAATATCGGCATTCCGAATTCAAATCAAATATCTTGCTATGATTTTGAAATGGAAAACCAACTGCCATTTATCTTGTAATTAACCAGACTGTTTTATTTGGAGTTATTTCAGTAACTACCTTTGAAGATGTAAAAAATAAAATCAATGCAAGTTGCGTTTGTTTTCTTCTTTCAATAAGTACTAAATATTTCAAAGAGAAAATCAAGCACAAAGTGTTTGGTGTCAACAGGTATAATAAATCGTTACTTATAATATTTTCCCTCGAAGTGCGTGACTGTACTTATTAGGGTTCCTCAGGATATTAAATCGATCATCTCCGACCGGATTACGGTCGTGAATTTATATTATGTTACAGTTACTGTCAGATAGTAATCCTATTATAGTCGTTATCTATTGAAATCTGATCGTGTGACCGCCTAGAACCCAGTGTCGGGCCATAAATCTGGTGAGCCATTGTGACCTATTTGTTGGCCTTTACAGCCATGCTTGTGTTTAATCCTTTTTTATTTAAATCAAAGCCCGATTTAAACTTAAGAGTATGCTCGTATTCATAATTTGGTTTAAAGTTAAACAGTCTATTTATATTTTGATTTGTTTGAAAGCTCAAATTACATCTTCCATTTAACGGTAGGATCTCTACATTCATGTATTCCTTGAAGGCCTTATTTTATCTGCGTATAGACCTCCAATCTAATAATGTTTACATATTTATATGTAATTGTTGAGCCTGTTTGACTTTCCAACAATAAACCGTCATGTTTTTGCTACATACCAAAACGGGTTGAAGTAAGTACCTATTATAATTCCAACATTAAACATCAGTCCAATAAATTTTGCAACTAGATTCTTGACTATTTATAAGTGCCTGCAAATGGCTTACATAAATACAAAATGCATATTTATTGTACATAAGTAAACCTTCTTTTTATAATGATATGTACATTTATAGGCGCTCATCAAGATGTCTGGTAGCGATGTCAGCGCTGATAAAACAATCTTTAAAAAAAAACACATTTGTTATGTATGTAACATTGTCAAGTAACGTATCGATATTTCTTAGAAATTTAGAATCTACAAGTCAATCGGTGCTCGAGATCCCGTATGTAAGTTTTAAGGATAAATCTCTCATCGGCGGTACGCCATAGAGCGGCGCGTGTAGAATTCAGGGCACAATGTTTAAATGTTTATAAATTCCACTCATCGGCCTTTCGCACTAACATAGTTCAATAAACATACATGCCATCGCCTCTGTCTTACTTTACATCTAATGTTTTAGGTTTAATTCGACACGGCGTGTGAGTGATCCAGGCTGTTCCCGCTTATTTACGATGCAGGTAGGCGTGTACGTTTCCTCTGGAACATTTTAAAACACATTACCGCATCTACTTAAATCTCGATGCGACCTAAATCGAATTCAAAAATGGCTCATGACTCAGTCCTTCCTGATCGGATGGTGCACTTACCGTAAATACGATTGAGTAATGCGATGTTTATTGATCCTGTCGATCGCTTCCTACAAAGAATAACAGACGAAAGTCTGTCATATTTAAGAATACGCAAGAATTCGGTGCACGTAAACACGTACGCTGGTGAAATGTTAAAATTGTAAACAGTTAGTTTGAGGATGTCGCGGTATTCACATTCAAGTGAGGTTTTTAAGATGCGGAGAGAACAGTGTTCGCAAGCGGATCATAAAATTACATATGAACGAGTGACCGCGGCGCCACATTTCTATGAACAATGAAATGGTATGGAAATGGCGCCAAACCCTCCATCATAAGGCCGCACGCGCTCGCCATAAAACTGCATGTATTAACGTTTACACTCTGGTTATGAGTGCGCCCGATTGTGTCACGTCCTTGGCTAATGACCATACTGTTCGCTTTTTGCACCTTTTCGCTTTGCGTAGAGTTAAAGCATTTCAGTATTGAAAAAGCTATTGAACTACACACACTCACATACCGACACCAATACGTTTGTGTTATTACTGCCGACTATGTTACTCAGTTTTGGCGCCTAAGTGGATAATTTATTCAATTAAATGATTTAAATTAAATGGATTTAATGGAAAACTATGAATCAAGGCGCTAACTGCTGGTTTTCATTAAAAGCCGAATTCAATTACTGGGATTATTGTATATTCATAATTGCCACATTTAAATACTCACATTACAAATTGCAATGGTAGGTGCTCACGAATCATTGCTACTCTACAAATCTGTTGTGTAAACGATTAAATATAATCACTATATAAATACGTGTTTATCGGATTAATTAAATGGTCTAAAAGCCCGCCATCTTGATTTAAGTATGTGCTACTTATGCTCTTTTGGATCCACGCCGGATGTTAGTTAGACATGTTGATTTTTGTATGGACCATAAAAATAAAAAGATCTGAAACTTTCATGGCCTGCAAAACTTACTACTCTGACAAAATAATACGCGATAGATTTTCTTGGCACATATTTGCTGATAAATAAAAATATCTAATATATTAACAAAACGTGTTGTATTAGCCATAATATATAAATTAGAGTACAGTGGTCTGCGCACACATACACACTCGGATATCTGTCTACGTTCCGAGTTCCGTACAGCGCTCGGCATGAAACCATAAAAGTGGGCCCGCCATTATGACAGGCGCCACTTATACCATTCTACCAGCTCTTTATAAAGTGATAGAAACACAGGGCGATGTGGATATCAGAGACTTGGCAATTCGTACTTTCCTTTTAGAGCTCGGGTGGCTGCGCGTGCGCACGTGCAATCTACCAAATTTGCTTAGAGTCGGCGCTGCCGCCGGCGCCAGTCTACTTTCCGAATAGCCTTCGCGTCTCACTAGTGACCTTTTACGCACGTAATACACGCCTTACGAGTCTGTTTCACTCCTAGTTCATAAACTAATCACGACTTAAAGCTATAAAGTGCGCAGGGAACCTAAGAGTCGTCCACACTGATGATTATTTAGTACACAGTGCACATTACACGTTAGACGTTTGAATGGTGTGATTGGTGCGCGGACGTGGGCGCGTAATGCCTGTCATAAGTTAGTCCGAAGTGCAGTATCGAGATCGTATGTGGGCTAATCAATGATCAGCCAATACATTCAATTGAGTGCCATTCAGTTGATGATCGGCAATTCTCGGAAATATGCTTTTGAAACTACTCGTAAGTTGTAGTGAATTACAGGTAGAATATCTAATAATATGTTTATTTTAGAATGGGATATTGCGCGGAAGATTCTCAAATACTACGCATTGAAGTAACAGCGTCGTAGTGCGCTAATAGAGTTTACTAACTTTTAGTAGAACGCCACGTGTTAGGTTTCCGAGAAAGGATTGATAGTATAGATATTACGCGGCCTACAGATACGTATTGTCCTGATTGCTCCTCAGTAAGGGACACGACACAGATAGTCCACGTAAGGTTAAGGTGTGAGTAAATCATTTACTATCTCGTACTTGTTGCCACTCATGCTCCATTCAATACAAGTACAAACAAAACAGACATCTGTAATAAGTGTGTCGCAATAACATTATAAAGAGCCTTTACGTAGATGACATAAATTTGTAATTACTACAACATATTACTGCTATAGTTCAGAATGATAACAATATTAGTTCGACGACACAGCTCGAGCGAATATTGAATATGCTCAATTTAAAAGCAGAATTCGTACCGAATAAATTTAAATAATCTGAATCAAATTAATATTAAATTATCAATATTACATTACTCGGTCCATTTTTATGGTGCGCGCTTAATCCGTCATTAATGTTTAAATATTATTTTAATTCGAAGTTTGTGTGCCTATTTAAAAATAAGTTATTTTGCAGGAATGTTGTTTATAGATTTGTTTTACGTTTTGTACTGTTCTATATACAGGTTTTATGAGTACTTAATGTTGAAATGAAAAAAAGGTACAAACTCATACTTAATAACTATTTCCTCGTGATAACAAGGGGCTAGGCTTCTCTTCTATGAACGGTAAACCTAGATTGCTTGCGAATGTTTTATGCGAGAAGATGCCTAAAACAATAGATGACTGAAAAACTAATTTAAAATGCAACCTTCAAAAATGTACTTAATAATTTAAAATAATAATTTAAAATAAAAAAAAAAATAAAATAAAATAAATCAAAATAATAAAAAAATATAAAATATAACAAGTAAAGTTCACAAAAGCTCTTTAAACAATATTTATGAAACTTCTCAAAATACTGTAGGATTAAGGGTTGAACAAAATATGCACGAATGGATTCGCGGCATTTTCAACTATATTAAAATTATAAGCCACCACGATAAATATAATGCTACAAAACATTTAAATATCTTATACTCCAATGTCACATAAGTACCATTAAGTGTCACAAGAGTAGCACAATATGCAAGAAAAGCTTTAATACCGCAATAAGTAAACAACAGTAAAACAACGGAACCGAGAAAACCAAGGTTTACTAATACGTCATCAAATATCAAATACCCACGAAATGCAATCAAAGGCAGTGTTAATTAACTGCCCGAAACGTTTGTCACTACCTACACACAATCAAACACCGAAACAATGGGTGACCATTGTGATTTATGGCGAATACACGACTGCACACGTTTTTGATGTTTGATTTCCAGTGTAACCACGTCGTTACCGGGAACCACTAATGGCATAAACTCAGATTGAAATCGAAGGCGGTATAGAATTTTGAATAAGCTTTGGCACTCTGCTGAAGATTAAAAAAAAAAAAAAATATGAAAATCGACGGAATTTGGTACAACAGTCAAATGCTTTTCCTCATCCCGGAAAAGAGATAGGTTTCCATCCAGGTGAGCCCAAACACATCTGTTGCTAATAAAATCGTTCCAGAAACCTTTAAAACGACAAATAAATACAAGAGCCGTTCCAAATGCGTCCCCTAATGCTCCATTACTCAGCTCTAAATGATTCTTATAGTGATTAATAGTTGCTATTCAATACAATGACTGCTTGTTTTGAACAAATTAAACACTTAAACCTGCCAGCTGAACATCCAAACACAAAGACAGTAAGTTACTGTAAAAAAGACGGGCATCGCGCGTTTGGAATTCTAATATTCCATCAAGTTGATTTACTGCGCACTCTTGCGTCGTGTAGTCGTATTGTGCGAAATAAAATCAACAATCGTGCTCACTTTAACCCGTATATCGCTGGCGCCACTATCTGTCACTGTTTCCATTGTATCTATCTACTTAATAACAACAATAACATTAATGATTAGATAAAAGGATTTATCGTACGCTGCGTTGACATCACGACGCATCACTAATGTTGCGTCTTGACAAAATTATTAATGTTCTAAAATTATCTTGTAACAGCCAATTAACAATAACTTACGAATGTAACGCTTGTTGTTCTCCGCTACGACAATATTATTAGCATGTTCAATTGTTTTACGCAATGTAAAGGAAATGTTTATTATGTAAAACCGGTGTCTATGCTACTGACTTCCTTCCTTAAAGACATAATCAAGAAATTTTCTAAAAAGTATTTGAAATTTTTCTCAAACGGCTGACTGCGAATAGTCTAGAAACTGACGAATCAAAGTTTCTTAAGTTCCTATTAGCAATTGTAAAAAAAAACCAAATGCTTAGTATGTATGTGCCATACGTCTTTCTAGCTTTAACCTCAAGAAAATCTTTCATTAAACACAAGTTGTAGCCATAGTATGTGATCAGATTACAGATGTTTGTCGCCAGAGGTTGGGGGCCACTCAAAATATTGTAATTAGTGTAATGAAATAAATATTCGCGTCGTAGATCGCGTGTCCTCGAGGCGCGCGGCGGCGCCAGGCGCTGCGCCGGCGCCGGCCGTCGCGACGCCGCCGCCCGCCTTGTTTGCACATCGCGTATGTTCTCTATTTACGCAAGTACGTTTTCGCATTATTTCAACAAACACGTACCAAATTACGAAAATCATGACGTCAGCAATCTTGTGAATATCCAATTCCACTGGTATTTGTGTTTACACGACTGCGACCTCAAGCATCCACAGCGCGGCCGAGTTAAGGAAATGTTACTTCACAAACATTTATACGGGCCAGCTAAAGGAGCATGCCGAGTAATTCGATAAGCTAATAACTAGATATTCAACTGTCGCTTAGGTATACATAAAGAACTAAGCGACCCAGTTTAATCAAAAGATTAATGCTTGAGGTAATCAGAAAGGGCCTGGCGCCACACAGCGCTCGTCGAGTCACGCACAGCTCGCACCACAAACCGCTCCGCTATTACTCACGATCTGCCCGCAACCGCACTCTCCTAACACTGCCTCATTAGGCAACATTAAAGTAATAACGAGTGTGCTTGCGGCCAACAACCATCCCCTTTCAGGCCATTTAAGATAACGCCGTCGCGACGTCCTGAATGTTAACTCCACTACAAAAGTAATTATGTCTGTCGCGCTCTCTGATCCTGCGGTGATATATTCCAAATTAACGATCATCCGTGTCCACTCACGTCTGCGCCGACGGTCGTACATCGAGTGATGCAGTTCATAAAAAGAGCATTTTGGCATCAAACATTAAACGGCGAAAAAGGCTCAAAGTAAATTATGCGCCGCGGAATGTGTTGCAGCGAGACACCGATTTCACGAAAATAAAACGTCAATTGTGCGCGGTATCGTGCATCGGCGACCGGCGTGCACAAAACAAATTCCTCGGAGCCACTTGCTGTACACTGAATTAGACACACTCGTGATCGACTGGTGAGGGGCTGCCCGATGAACCGTGAACACCAACGGACGCAGCACGCCGCCCTTGCAGCGCGCACGCACACGCCGCCGCTCACTGCGCCTATGTGTTGTCGTGACGTCATGTGCGGACAATACGCAAGCTTTCAGTTATATTACAAAGGTTATCTAAAGATACGGTTCCTTTTTTCCAAGTTTAAATATAGAAGTGATATTATTCACGATTGTGAGACAGTTAACCTTTGCATGTAGTTCTGATTAATATAATTAGGTCGTTTTATTGCAATGCAAATTTTATAGACATGATTATAAAACGGTTGAATGAGTCAATGACATGATGACGTGATCGGACATTTACTAGCACAATTAAATATAGGTAGTATAAAACAATCACCGTTGCAAAAGTTGTCACAAAACTTTCTGAAGTGCGTCACGAAATGTCGTATTCATTACAATAACTTAGCCTTCTTACTGGGTCACTTACATTTGCACCGTTAACATTATGGATAGTTGAAATAAGTCCGTGGCTTGAGAGAGCTTCATTAAAGCACCGTGCAACGCCTGTAAAGGAGTCGCGAGTTAAGAAATACTAGTCAACATACGAAAATTTACGAAAACTGACGTCAGGACGCGGCTAGCAACCCAAAAGTAGTTGTCTTTCCTTTTTCGTTTGATAGAGATAAAGCTTAACCCTACCGTGTGGTTATACGTCATTCGCTTCTTGAAACTTACTTGAACACGAGACTATGTAAGGAATTGCGAAACTATATCTGTGTGCCCCGTTCTAATGCGGGAAGTGACAATGTTCTATACTAACCGAGCCATTTGTTGGCCAATATAAACAAGCCATCAAGTACAAATATATACACATGTAGTTAGCAAGACAAATTATCCTTTCAACGCCAACACGAAACCGTCAAATCGTGGTTATACAATTCTGAACACAAATAAATCAACACAATTTCTCTGAAGGATATATTGGCTCGGATCAACTCTTATTCTAGCCATTTCTTGTCGGGAGGCATGAAATTCGCTTAGTTTATTACAACAACACCTGGCCAAGATTCAATTAAAAATTATCCGTTTTACTGTCTACGTATGGTACCTACCGGGGATTTATTAAAAGCACGATAAACTATATTATTACGGCAGGCGGCCGGCAGACGGCCAACTGGAGTTCTCACAAAGGCAACTCTGAATCAGATTTGATGCGTTTTATAGTTACGAGCCTCAGATAGACTTTACGGCCGGCTTAGAGTTCCGCCATGCCGTGCTTTAACTGCTTATAAACCATATCGGAATCACAATTAATTCATTGTGGTAGCTGGATAGAATTCACTGAATAGGTAATTGTGCAACTAGAACAACAGAACAGTTGCAGTAAATTCTTCCTAACGAGCTTAGAGCTACGGTTCGGTTTCTCGTTACTTATTAGTTGTTATGCATAAATGTTCTGTAAATCAAAATATAATCGTCCAAAGGAAATCTTTTTAACGATGAAAACGAAATGACTGGCGCGACATTTATTGGAACGAATACATCGCATATTTTCTAAGAATATGACTTAGTAGGTATATATAGTAAAAGAGCGCGTACGTTGACATCGGCGATATTTGTTTGCAAAAAATGTGTTTTGTAAGTTAGTAGTGTTCGCTAAAAGGCGAGCAGACGGCGTCGCGGCGACGGGTCGACGGCCGCGCCCGGAATAACCAGCAGCAGCAGCTATATTTGCAGCAGCGGCGCGGGCGCAGGGGGGACCAGCGCGTGCCATTTCTGCACCACCGCCCGGTGCATCTGAGTAATGCCATTGTAATGCTCTCGATATAGTCGTAAAGCGTGGACGCGGGCGGGCAGACGCGGCGTCGGCAGCGTCGCCGCGGCGGCTGCGCTGGCTCCCGCCTGTTACCGGCAATACGCCCCCGGCTCGCAACCTCCTTCCAAGCAGCATAAATCGCTACCTGTCGCCACCGGCAACGGAAGATCCGAGATAACGCCATGCCAATAATTTGACAGCATTATTTATGTTTTATTCAATTGATTACGAATTTACGAGTAAGTCGAAGATGATGATGAACTGTGGCGGGCGCGAGCGTGGCGTCCATGTGTAGCTGCTATACCTAATGTATATTGATGAGACTCGGTCGTGGGAGCCGCTGGTCGACGCTCGCCGCTCCGCTGTCATTTGTCATCGCCAGTTCCTGTCACATCGCATACGCATACTTTCTTATTTTCTGCAATTACCTTTTAAAGTCGGCAAATTTGCCGATCGCATTAAAAAAATGTACTTAATGGGATGATGAGCGACGACAATCAAGAATTACACCGACGCCGGTACGCTGAGGTAAAGGCGAACATTACAAACACACGATAATCACTTTAAATGTCATAATGTAGTATTAATGTTGCCATTTCCTGTAATAATCTAGGCGAATTGCGAATTCAACATCGAATATGGGTACAAATATTTCAAATAGCTTTATTTAAAATTTTATTCATTAATGCTCTCTTATACCCACTTACGTCTGCTAACCAAAAACTGTGGAAGTTTCGTGTTACAGCGAAGCAGGTCACACCAAAATGGCATATTAATAGCGGCCATCAAAGAGACTACACTTGCAAAAAGTCCATAAAGTAGTATGTCGCTCAGTCGATTTCCACATGTGTGGATAGTTTTCGCGACAGATGGCCCGTGACTCACCAACCTGTTGCCGGTGATATACGTTTCCAATGTAATCAAGACGACAATATTTATAAATCATTTTACACCAATAACAGATACCAAATTCAAACTAAACACGTCAATTAAGACAAAATTAAAGACTTTATTACCTAATAAACGACCGCTCCTGTTTGTTAAACTTTAGGATATCAAATGTCTAGTCTATAAGGCATGACATCACCGCCGTGTTACTATGAACATGATTGGAAAAATTACATCATTAAGAAGGAAAGGGAATTGTCGAAACTGCGATGACATCACGCTGAGTGTAATGAGACGTGGATTCATTGTATATGTATCGTTTCGAGAGAGTTCTGTAGAGATGCGAGACGTGCCGTGAAACTGTCCGCAGTGAGCACAGCCGTGCGGAGGTACACGCGCGAAGGTGTCAGGCGATCACCTCACTTATCTCTTGTTTCATTATCATGTTTACGATAAAATTATCAGGCTGGGTACCGACGCGAGCCTTGCTCCCGTGACGACCACGCCTAATTAAACAGTCGCCGAGAACTGTGTCCGCATCATTAATATTGTTCAAGCCACCATCTGTATTGGCCGCAGACCTATTGCTATCACGATGCTCTTTCACGGCACCACAATAAGAACAACACGATTCAATATAACTCTACCTATCCGAATACAGGAATGTACTTTAAAAGGTCCGCAATGAATATTGAGCTGTTTATTTATTAGTGATCAATGAAATGTAGAGAGGGGTCGCAAATTACCAATGTTTCTTCTTTAATAAAATCATAAGCAAAATAATCTCTCTTTTTTTAACAAAATTGAAGTCAGAGTTAGGTTCAAACTGTTCTCAAAATATACGCTTTATATCAAGATTTATTTAATACAACATATATAAAAGCAAGAGATTTGTTTCTGCGTCATGAATTCATAAACATCACTTTCAGTACGTAATCAAAGCCTAATGCAGAGCAAACACTTTTATTAATGCGACCGTATGAGTTTACTACTTAATTGACTTTTATGAGGTTGTCATTCGCCGTTGAAAAAAGTTCTCTTATTTGAGGTCTAATTGAAAATTATGCAGTGTCATTTTAATGGGAAGTGTCTCAGTAGTCGCTACTAGACTATTAAAAACGGGCAAATGAGTTCAAGGGCAACTGAAGAGACTGTCGCATCTACAGTAAGATATTTAACGATTGTACTGTGAATACGAATTGCATGATGGTTCCAAAGACATACAGCAAAACATAAACGAGTAAAGTTTAAAGTCATGTTAACCTTTTCTTTGATGTTCTAAAATAGTGTCAGTAACTAACTAATGCACTGTTTAGTGCTTACTTAAAACTATTTTATTAAGGTATTATCTTGAAAGGCCTTTAACGCCAATTACGGCCTGTGCCCAGCAGTGGAATATTTACTGACTGGAATTGTTGATTTTATATAATTTTTAAAACATTTTTACTATGGCACCACATTTTGTTTTTCAGTTAGCCATTATTCGGCTTCATTCCAAGCTGATTAAAAATCTTTTCTACTAAAAGCGGTTAAATCCACCGATCACTACATAAGATCGTCGAGACAATACCATTACTATCTCCTTTAAATGTATTAATTCTTACATAGCTACAGCTGACGCACGAGCCTACAGCATGCACGCAATTGTTTGACTTTCGTGCGGAAGAATAAGATACAAGATGTAGAAGCTATGTCGTAAAGCCCTACGTCACAGCACACTGACGCATGGCCGACAAGACGCATTGGAATCGCGAGCCACTCAACTACTAAGTCCATTTAGATTTCTTATGTAGCAATTTCTAAAGTCTAAAGTCCATTCAATAACATTTTTCCTATAACATTTACGCGTTGGGTTTAATTAAGTCTTTAAATATCAACATAGGTTACCCGAGTTTTCTGAAAGGCTAATCAACGAAAAAATTAGATACCATCAAAAAGCTTGTTGTGTTTTATGAAGCCGTCATTTGTTTCGTTATATTTGATAAAATAGAAAATTTATCAGCCTTACAGAAAGCGGGGGTTAGTTTTCGATTATAAATATCACTTACAGTTAAGATCTCCTGGACACGTCTTACAACATCTTCCGGGTAGCAAAACAGGCGTATCACACGAAGGTTCCGGGCATTCATTTTTGATGTTCCGACAGTGGACCTTAGCCACAACTCGCCGTTTCTTTTGGACCTGAAAAGTACCAGTTATATGAGAAGAAGATTCTTTCTATAAACAATATGTTTGGGACTGCAATCTGTCAATACGTACCGCAACACACTCACATTTGATGCAGTACATAACACCGAAGGGCGGGCCGAGGTCCGCGAACCACTTTGAACCGAGCTCCATTGCTTGTTTGCCGAACAAACATTCTGTAACAAAATATTTTTATTAGTATTTTTCATCGCTGTTTGGATACTGTATCTTATGATTTTAAATATGTTAAGGTGTAGTGTGTGTACGTTTTACTGCCCGACTTTTAACACAATTCTGTCCTCTGTTATTCAAGAATGAAAACGATACAAAAATGACAAATGTTTGAAAAGAGTTTTTACCTAAGCCTACAGGCATACCTACATTTTTTCAACGTCATTTTGGTTCCACTGATAGGAAGATAGAGTGAAATTGAACATTGTACCAAATAGCGAATTTCTACCTACCCGCTACCAACAGACTGTCATTTTGATAGTGTTTTTGATTACGTCGATAAAGATCTATAGATGGAAAGATAACAATATGGTTGCATTGTCCAATGTCATCGTAAGTTGCAAGTTCATTTTTTGAGTCATATTCGAGATTAAACCATGTAATGATAGTCATAAAGATAATTTTTAGGAGTAGGTAAAGATTAAAATCCGTTAAAGTGTGGGTATGTAGGTTTTTCTGAATGTAAAAACAAACGCCTTGTTTATTCGGTGCATTTTGTATGAACACGTTTATATTATGAGGAATTTTTTAGGGAGAAAGTAATAGGTATCCACCAAAAGAGTTTTTTATCCCTAAATAATTACTGAAAATTGCAACACCGATAAAGATAACTGTAAGTAATACTGAACAAGCATTATTAGTTTATTTTCTATTATCTTTAAATAAATATTCATATTTGATTTTGCTACGTAACTATCACGTTATTTATCTCTCATGTATGCAAATAGTGATTTGCAACAGTACTCGTGTGATACACATATTTTACATACATATATTTCATTCATTCATTTATCACTTTTATCCATACCATCCTACTATCACGAATTTCCAAACAAGAGCGGGGCGACAGATTCTGAATTCTGCTTGTGTTTTGTTTTATTAAATGAAGAAAGCAGGGAACCAACACAATTAATATACTGTCCAAGTTATTTTAACTCAAGAACTATGTGACTCAATAAATGATACATATGGGAGAAAGAAGGCCTGTAATAGAAGAAATAATAAAAGAAGGAGTGCTACTAGGGAGATTTTTTGCGTCAATTCTTTTCCAGGACCAGAGCATTCAGAAAACTGTTTCTTACGCCTGCATTAAAAAAGCCTATAGAGTAGCCTAAATTGATTTTGAGAATCGAGAAAGCAACAAATAGTTCCAACGAATGGAAATTTTTGAATAAAAACAATAACATTGTTATAACAAGAATGCAAACAACTACAAAGTAAAAACTGCACGTGTTTCGAGTCAGTAACTTTATTTTAATAACCAATAAGTTCGTAGTACTCCATATTATTTGATTTGTAAGTTAGCGGCTTTGGACTCGCTCAAGTCAGGTTGCATTTACATACCGAACTCGTGAGTGAACATCTAAAAATAAAAGTTGCATCGTGTTAAAACGAATGTAAGGTACGCGTGCTTGCAAAATGATTCTTGTGTCTATGCGAAGGCCATGAAGGTCTTATACCGTGGTTTGATGATGACAATATAAATCATTGAAGCCTTTATGTAAATTATGATGAATGTTCACAGACAACAACTGAACAAAGAAAAAAAAACCTGTATTCGTTTTTAGATTTCTTGTTATTTTTTTCCCTGAAAGTTGATAGTTTATGTAAGGCTTTTAGCAGCATAAATTTATTTTTACAAATATCAGATGAAAACATAATTGCAAGCTACAGCGATTCCCATGACAAATACCGGAGGTCGGTTCGATTCCCACCCGGGACAAATGTTTGTGTGATGAGCACGATCATTTGTTCTGGTTGTCTGGGTGTAATTTATCTATAATATTATGTATGTATTTAGAAATATATAAGTATGTTTATCAGTTGTCTGGTTACCATAACACAAGCTCTGCTTAGCTTGGGATCAGATAACCGTGTGTGAGTTGTCCCAGAATATTATTATTATTATTATAAATTTTGATTTATTTTGATGATTCACTATATCCTGCCAAAGATAATTCATCCATGTGGGTAAATAAATAAACAATCTGGTCAGATTGTTTTTAAATCGGCCCCAGATGTGTCTAATATTCAGCCTACTAGAATACAGCCATCATCATTGACTATGAGAGAAAAAATACTACCTAAATATTCAGTTTATCCGCGCAACTAGGGTCATTAACGTTTCAAAAGTTCCTGGAAGGGCTTACTTGAAAAACATTTTGATTTTGATTACCTAAGTATGAAAAATTTAAGGCTGTATTAGTAGCTATGTATTTTTTTAAACCAAATATCCTATAGATTAGCTCATTTTATAAGGAGCATCTGATGAGAGCGGTTTAACCCGTGCCTTCAGCCACACTAACCCCGCCTTTTTTATGTCGCCTTTATAGCATGGAAGAGGTTTACATCGACAATTACGAACTAACTAGAACGTATCGATATGCTTCTCTCAAGTAAAGTCATACCTTCACCTATACTCTATCAAAAACAAAAGAAAGTTTAAAATCGGTGTTCTAAATTCAAAGAAGTATGTTGTAAGAAAACAATAGAACATTGTATCTGTCTTCTAAATTCAAAGTAGAAACAAAAAACGGTAGAAAATGTAAAATCAATATTCGAAAATCCGAATATAATTGTTATGTAATAGTATCCCGTAGTAAACAGACTGCAAACGATTAGGTGTCGCAGATAGATTCACTATCAGATGCGTCGGGTCGATAAGGTGGCCGGCCTCTATATATAGGCGTCACTCTTATCTTCTTCTCGTAACTATTTAATTAACCTCACTCGCGAGTGCACTGATAACGAGAGAGACATGTTGCGTGAGAACTTATTGCTCCTAAACCACCTTCGCACCCGCCATTGTTGGAAAATTCGCTCGCCATTTAAAATTCGAACAAAGCTTTTAAAATTGCTACACGGTTTGACATCCGCAGACAGGATGAAATGAACCACACGGTACCGGAAAAATACAGATACATGAGAGATTGTTTGGAAAGTTAATTCTACTTAAAGTGAAACCAGACTATTTCATATCGTCTAGTTCCATGATAGTTGCGAACGTCATGCGTAATGAGGAAGAAGGGTGACGCCAATGATGCGCCGACGACCCATATTCAGGATGCAACGATCAATATGTATTGCGTTACCGACGAGATACGGCCGACATTATCTCCGTATTTTATTACAGAATTTGCAAAGTGCGTATGTACATTTCATTAAAATCTGAAATTATGAATGCAGCTCAAGACGAAAGCAGTGTTTATTATTTTTTTCCTTTCATGTGCGTGGAGTGCCAAAAAAGCATTATTTACCGTCACACCTACTTGATCGTTAACCGTCGCGATGGGAGGCGCAGGCGCACCGACTTCGACACGCCGAGTTCACATTTTCAACCTATTTTATAAGCCGTGCGTGTTTCTGGACTTTTGAATGTATATAAAAATATTATCTCTGACATGATTTAGGCATATAAAGTGAGGCGAGACATCGCGTAACCTTCCTTTCGTTTTCTCGGAAACGTTGGCCAGTAGCCAAAAACGCTTCGCCAGGGAAATGAAGTATTGGCGACGCCCGTCTTATGCTTCTTTCACGATCTGTTTATGGAATGTACCCGATACGAACCGCTGTTTATTTTGAATTTATCGCTTGCGAATCAGAAAATGTTTCGATGTCATAACTCAATCTAATTATGACCCTACGTGTTATTAATCCGTACATTTCGAACTTTAATTCCCGAGTTTATCCGTGCGGTGTGAGCATCCTAAAATGCAAGCGCCACAACGGATTAATGAATACTCTTTAGAGTGGCACGCATGTGTGCGGCGCACAGTTGCCGGACCGTCACATACTCGTAGCTATCCATGGTACAATTTGTAATCTCCGAAGCGTGGCATGTTCGGCCTCAGGGTTACTGCATTGTGTCATAGCAACGCATAGATCACGATAAGTATGAGCAGCATGTCAAACCAGAAGTATATGGTCGGCTCATTGAAGTGTGCGCAAGTCGCTTCAATAAATCCTCTACATAAAAGGGTTGAAAGAGGCGTGCGCCGTATTTCAGCGGGCGTGGGCAGCGCATAAATTGTTCGTTCTGAATTAGCCTTAAGCAGGATATTTTGACATTCGGTCTGCCGACACGCTGACTAGTTTACACTCGCACTCCAAGTGTGGAAATACTTCACGATACGATACGACCGGAGAGATTACCATTTATCATCACAAATAAATGCAACAACATACAGTGTATCAGTTCGTTTAACGAGTCGTTATAAAATATTGACTTTCTTTTTATAGTATGTATCAAACGGCCGTAGTGTGCAGCAGTGAGTCAGTGTGGTCTCGGCGCAGCGCGGCGCGGCGTGATGCGGCGTGTAGGCCACGCCGCCGATCAGTCAGTTTGCTTTGATCACTGTATCATTAGATACACACACCCACACGCTGAATGATTGCTCATTGTGCCGCCCGCCGCCCGCCGCCCCTTGGCCTGCACTTTATATTACGTATACATTGTCTGTGACGCTATCATACCCAACCCACGACTGCTATCTATAGCTTCATACCTTTTCTTGACCTTCTTTATTTTGCGCCAAACTGATACATATTTGGTATGAAACAATAAAGTGAAACTGTTGGTTACCATAAACAGGTCGGCGTTTTATTTCAATGTTGTCTGTTTAGTCAAATTGCATGAGCGAGCTCATTGTTGCCAATTACCTCTATTCCTTCTTTAGAAGTCAATGAGACGTTTTATTTTACATCCATATCGAAATGTACAAAAATAGAGCGTCCCATTTTTAGCTCGGCATTGCTTGTGATTATTTTTGTGTGTCGTGTGACTTGGTGTGATACATAAGATGGCAAGCCCCTATGGGCTAGAGGTAGAGTCACGTCTATAAAAATAGTGTGACATGATTTGGTGCGGACTGGTCCTCAGGTGGTGCTGGGGTCGGCTCGCGGCGGGCAGCCGGCTGCGGCGAGCCTGCTCTAGGGCTGCCAACTATGTTTCCCCCGTCTGTTTTATTTTGTAGAGCAACGTTTATGAATAAATTACTAAACAAAATAATGAAATTGTGGAGCTTTTAATTCTGATCAAAAAACTATTCCGTGTTTATTAGTTACTATGAAATAATGAATTACTTTGTATTTTGTTCGATTTTGCTAAAAATTACAAGAAACACTGCTAATCATCAGCATTACGAAATACAGTTTCTACACTTTTAATTTTTAACGCTATCATTTTCTAACTTTAACACATAAACAGATATTAATTTCTAATAGTTTAATAATTGGCAGCCCTAGTAGCGCGTATTATGTAAAGCGCGGAGTATCGAGTGTCACCGACAGGTGTCTATCGCGCTAATAAGAATTACTGTGGCGCATTGATTTGATCACTCGCTCCAATGAATCAAGTGTTACACTGTCATTACGCGTTTAATAGACACATCAGCCTTATTATGACGTTTTAATGCCAGGATACATTTGATAGATAGGGATGAAGTTATATCGACAAATAGTACCTTCTCTTTTACTCAGTCTATCATGGCAATACGACTTAAAATAGAACCTCCACTCTTCTCTATGTAAAACTGGAAACTATAAATTAAGTTTGTACCTAAACCATTGCGCACTCATCCAACATAAGTATTTCACAAAAAGGAAATAGTGGTTAATGAACACAAATGTCAAAATCATTTACTAGAAGATGGCATTTCTAAATCGATAATTTTAATCTTCTAAACTCGAGAACGGCTGGACCGATTTGCGTAATTTTGATATTAAATTATTTGTGGAAGTCCAGAGAAGGTTTAAAAGGTGAATAAATATGAAAAAAAAACTCAGAATTGAAAAAAAATAACAAATACAAAAGTTTAGGCTTTTATTTATCGATTGAGGCAGTACGAAGTCTGCCAGGACAGCTAGTAAAATATAAGAATTATTTATCCACATGCACACCAATGCAAATCTGTAAGAATCGCATAATATTCATACATTTTACTTTACTAGGCCTTCTTAGCTAGGCCTCCTGTTTATTTTCAACTAATAGTTGTCTCCATGGTGCATCAAAACGTGTTATAAAAGTCTTCGTTATTTCCAACTATAAACGACGCCATATTTTTATATGCTCTAAATCAGCTCGGGGCAGTTTAGATTACGCTTTTGTCGGCAACTTATAAATCGAATTAAATGAGCCGTTGAAGAAGTTTTCATTTAGATGTTAATGTTTGCTAACCGAGCTAAATGTTACACATTAACTAAATTAGTTATATGGTGTGTGGAAATTCGTAAAATAAATGGTTCCCGTTCAGCCCTTATTTAAAAATAACTAGCAATTTCTGTTAATAGAGACTTCTGAAATTCATTTATCTTCAACCTGCATATGTACTCCCTCTTAAACAATTGAAAGGTGATTTTTAGTTTGCGATATAAAGATATTTAATTTATTTACTTATAGAAAACATGGATCATATTAAAATCTAATTCCGATATAGGAAGAGTCAAGTCTCCTCTGTTGGACATAGGACACTCGAAATTCCCTTCAAAAAGCCTTTATTTTCGTAGAAGAGACTTTGTTATACACTTTTGATATAAACTATACCAGTAACACTAAGGTTTACAGAGTCACGTGCCCCTCCTAACGGGGAGAGCTTAGTTGTAAATGTTCTCCGCTTTTGGTCCGAATCCTTCCTGGGCCACATTTGGTATGAATAATGAGCCCAGTACTATGAATGATGGGGGGTTCGAGTCGCTTTTGTCGCAAGTCACTCGGTAATCCCGGATAGAGAATTAACAAAAAAAAAGTAGCTTAAAGGGACACAAACGAAACTTTTATATAGATTTCACAATATTGCAATTGGTGAAAATTGGTTAATTTGGCAGTTTTATAGTGTTACTAGTTTAAAATTAGACTACCTCTTTCTAAGTTTGCTTAAAAGCAAGAAATATAGCTAGAGTAAAATCTTATAAAAATCCGAATACCGTAGCTACACTTAATGAATATTACCGTGGCATTAACAAGATGACATCATAAAATAATAATTAATATTAATTTTATTAATTATGAGTAAATTCGCCAGACAGGCCGGCTCTGTCCCACACCCCACCTGCACGCAACTTCTCAAGTTACACATAAATATTAATTGGCCACCACATGGCGACCTCTCCAACTGTTTCATAAGGAAATGATTTAATTTATTCTAATTTATAATTATTACTTCTATATTAATATTTACTTTTTATTAATAATGTACATGACAACAGCGGAGGAGGATTGAGTTTAAGTTCTGTAACTTTTTAAAGGTCTTTTCGTTAACAAAGTGAAACAAAACTAAATATTCTACAATTTAAATTTTGTATAAGTACCTATTTATATATAATTGTTATGAATAAAAGGTGAAGTTATTTCACTAAAGGCGTTGCTCTAATTACTACTATGTAACGAAGCGGTTTAACAAGTCGGAATTTCTAAGAAAACGGCAAAAATTAACGCTCATGAATTCCCGTGTTGTCCAAACAAATAAAACAGCGAAATAGTTTTTTTAAATTATTAAACGTGTGAACTGAATTAATTAGCGTCGTTTAAATGCGAGTGGAAATAATTGACGCAATAAAAAACTGTTAATGTCAACTGCTGCATAGTCATTGAAGATGTTGATGATAGTCTGAACATTGACACAGTATGGACAGCAAAACTATTTGTATCATCAAAGTAAATACACGAATGCCATCAAATTATAAAGTGCATAACTTTTAAAATTAAACGACGCACAAAAATGTACGATAAAAATATACTTAAGCAGGAAAATTTTAAAATAACAATATAATATAGGTACGTTTTTACAAATTTAGATTGGATTCGATAAATATTTGTTTTTTGAGGATTAAGAAAAATATTTCAATGTGTAATGAAATTATTACACACTTAATTTAACGAGGCAAAGTCCAGACAAAATCACATCGTCGCGTCGTTTGTTCCGTTTATAACCTTAAAATTGTCATAACTTGCGTTGAACGCGCGAATCTGACTGATGTTTTGGTTTTATTTTGGAACTAGCTCAAAATACATTTAGAATTAAGTCATTTGTTTTGCTAAAAAATTTATTGTATAATAACAACACAAAAGAATTCGACTACGTTTAGTTCTCGCAAAAAACTGTCTGTCACTAGTAAATGATAAACGCTTAATAAATTCATATAATAAAAAACGCCATAGATTCGCATAGTTATACGCTCTTTATATGTCATCGCCAATGCTCCTGGCGAATAATAAATTATTTATATAAAAACATTTGAACATGAGGCAAGAAAAATAGACAGGCTGTGCATAATTGATATTAATAGATGCTATAACTAGATGTTAATATACTAAAAGGGTTTAGAAGTGGAACAGCATATCTTATAGAGTAGATTAATCGATTGGTATCGATATTGGATAAACAGTTGCCAAAGGAATCTCGACTTCATTAATAAAATACTAATTGGCATATTTACTTAAGTAAATTTGTGGTGTTTGGCGTTCGTTATGACGGCGCGGCGACAGCGAGGCGTCAGGCTCGGTCCGGAGCGAGCTGTGCGGGAGATGTTATCATGGCAATAGGCCGATTTTATAGTTGTGCTCGAGTGTAATCGTCCTCGCTTACATTATGTACACGGAATATGCATCGCAAGGTTGACGACATCGGCGCGGGCGCCCGGCCGCCTTCCTGCTCCTACAGACATATCCATTCCCTTTACTGACAGGCCTCCTTAACTTCTCGCCGGTGGTCCTTAACGATTCATAACCGACTTTATCCTATTTAAATTAAAGGCCACATAAATATGCTCCACTCATATCGAGCCTTCTAGTTATTGATAGCACCACATACATATTTCTCGCCGACTCGGCTACATCGAATACCAAAAATAAATTACACTTTCCAACGTTTTTATTTAGTCGCGGTGTGTGAAATAAATGAATGTGTTTAAAGTAGATTATTAAGGTAAAGTTTTCAATTAAACAGATACTTAAAACATGATAATTCATTTAAAAGCAGAACACAACGGTGGCTCGCGTTCGTCAGTATCTCGGAGCATAAATTGTCTGTGTATTAATAGAGTCTCGTTTCCCTCAACTTTTATTTATTATTGTAGACTTCATTGACTGGGGCTGGCGCCTGCTTGTCGCAATTGTGACTGGTTCTTCTCGTTCTATATGTCCATAATTCAACTTATATATGTTTATTTCCAGTGTATCCTGATTAAAATGCAAGAAGGCGACGTAAAGGCCGTTTACATTGTCGAACCAATTAGTAGACACCATAAAAATCATACAAATCATTCTCCTTCCTTATTGAGCGCTTCAGTTGACCGGCGCGGCGCGCGGCGTTGTGATCTTTATTTTCTTATAATTTTCGGAAGACTATTATACTGAGACAGTTTTACGAGGTGAAGACAGTTTAAGTAGTACAAGGTGCTCTTAATGCGCCGGTGAACGCCATATCGGGAACGAGGCGCGAGCTTCGAGTTTCAGCGTTCAATTCCGTAGATAACTTTGTATGCGACGCGTAAAACCATTCGGATATTTAATGGCTTATTATTGAATTTGATAACAAGATGTCCAGGAGCGAGCAGTGGACGTGAGCCAATTTACTCAACAAAAATATCGTTTATAATTTATTGAGTATCATTCTACGGATGCTTTGGGAGTGAGCGTGTTACAGTTGCACCTCATAAAAACAAACTTAAAAAATATTTTGCGAACATGTGTCGCCATCGAACCACGGATTTAGCCGGCGATGCATATTATATTTCTCACGGAAAATAATATATCTGTCATTTTGGAATAGTTTTCACGGAGAAAACAAATGACGGAACATTACTTTCTGTCGAAATAACACGTCTGTAATAGTTGTCCTTTATATTTTGTAAGGTCACTAAGAAATTGTAACTATGATGAGTAATATGAACCAAAATAGCAGCAAGTCCACTTATTTTGATCGGCAAAATGAAAGAACTAGAAGAAGTTTCTTACTCATGACAAACTAGTTAATAAATAAGGGGAAAATTTAATGTTGCTTTCAATTTCTGATTCCATCTTCTGTACTTTCGCTCATCGATATTATTTTCTCGCGATTGTGCTCCATGATAGGTGTTACACTATTTGTTAGGCTGGTCCTGATTAATGCACTGCCATTTATCGAAAGGCGTAGCGTCGTGCACCACACAAGTGATAAGTACGAGCCATCAGATGCAGGCGCATAGCCGCGCCGCGTACCTACAACATTGAATGCATGGCAAACGCTTGTCTCTGCCTTCGGCTACGCCTACCCAAATCAAACACCGCCTCACTTACTCAACAGAGTTATCAATCAGACGCAAGAATGCAAATTTTAATTGTGGCCGGGGCTGGGTCGCTGTCGCGCGATATTATGATCGCAATTTATTTGCACGACGTTGCGCGCATGCGGCGCGGGGCGGGCCCGCACGCACCGCGCTGGGGAGGGACACAACCGCCAATTATGAATAAACTAGCTCTACTACTATGTTAATAAGACTTGAGATTTTTCCTCGGCGATTTCACCAGGCGAGTACACTCATTAATGGTTTTGTGGCACCGTTATCAGACCTAGTAGAAAGCCTCATAATAATCTCTAAGTAATTATACAGACCCCCAGATACACTTGCATACGCTACGATATCATGTAAGTAAACATATTATATGCAAATCTAACATAAACACGAATAACTGCCCAAATTTATACAGGGACTATAAAGGTTTTATAAATTAACTCACAAGCGGGTTTGGAGGAACCCAGAACGGTCATTAATATAATAATTTAAAGTAAAACGGTGGACAGAATTACATTGTTATGTTTAAAAATATGTTACTCTTATGATTATAATCAAATTAAATAATCTTGTAATAAATTACTATTATCATGTTACTACTAATAAGAAACCATAAACGTCACTTTAAATTGTAAGATTTAATCTGTATAATATTATAGGTACTAGTAGACACAACTGAGATAAAGTGTAAAAGCCGATGACAGTTTCTCTTGCTGAGAGCTTGATACATATTGTTTGTGTCAGTTCTCCTTTGGAGCGCGCGTCAACTAGTTGGCTGAGAGATAAGGCGCTGTTAGTACTGCAGTATTACTAGACGGAGCTTTGAACTCACACGAGACTCCCAGAGTGGTCGCAGGGCGAGACAGAGCGCCGCGCGGCGTGGGCTTGACCCTATTTCCTGGTCTAAATATAATTTTACTTGATCATTTAATTATATGGAGATTAATGGGCGGGCGGGGACGCCAGTATTAACGTTAATAAACACCACGACATGGCGAACTGTCAGCTATGGAGAGCGTCACCGGTCGCCACGCGACTCCTACTCGCGCGAAGTAAACAAAACACTAAATTGTCAAACTCAACGCGGTTTAATGTGTAATGAACCCGATTGAAGATACTTGCGCTTCTCAGAACTCATCGGCCATACACACTGATAATATTAGACTACGCTAGTGGACATTAATTCGCCTCAATAAATGTCACATAAATTAAACATAACCTAACTAGATAGGCTACTGAGTGGGAAAACCGATCAAAGTTTAATCTTCGGTTATTTATGACGATCTTGCCTCTTAAATTGGAACGTCATCAATTCTAGGAGTGCGTATAATTATCGACAAAAGTATGAGGGCCTATTAAAGTATTAAGTTGAAAATAAGGCTAAATGATTGCATGCAGGTTATAATGATGGCGTTGACTGTACATGGGCTTCGCGGGTGGCCTGCTGTACACATATCCGATGCATAGTTGCAAACCATGTCATTTACATCTCAAGTATTCTCAAGTAATCGCGTCGCCGAGCACTCACTTTAATTCGATTATCTTATCCATATTGTTTTCATATTTCCACTAAAATATCAAAGTAGAGCTGTTTAGTTAGGCGCGGCTGATGTGGGAGCTTCGCGAAAAGGAATAGAAATTACGTTTTAAACTGAATTTACATTTGAAGTGGAATTAAGTGCGTGCTGACTTTCCCTCGGGTCAGATAGCACTTCTATTTGAACTACATCTGCATCACAAATGCGTATAAATGCGATAAACAGTAAACTGGTCTGCTCGTTTGGTACCAAAATAAGGAGTTAACTACGTATTTCATCTGCTCATGATTCACGATATCGCTCTACATACGTCCCTACTATATTATAGCTAAGTGTGAAACTGTTCCAAATAAATGTATGGTGAGCGATATGTACTACATTCCATTACATTATAGCGTAGTCTTAAATGCGTAAAACGTATTTAGTAGAGTTATTAGGTCATTTCTCATGCAAATATAAACCATTAACATGTGATTTTCGATTAACTCTTACTCATTTTTTAGGGTTCCGTACCCAAAGGGTAAAACGGGACCCTATTACTAAGAGTCCGCTGTCTGTCTGTCCGTCTGTCTGTCTGCAGGCTGTATCTCATAAACCGTGATAGCTAGAAAGCTGAAATTTTCACAAATGATGTATTTCCGTTGCCGCTATAACAATGAATATTTAAGGGGGCTCTCATACGACGGTGGTACGGAACCCTTCGTGCGCGAGTCCGACTCGCACTTGGCCAATTTTTTTCATATTAGACTGCCATCAAATCTCTATATCGTTTAGGCGCGATTGGTCCAATATAAAGGTATTTTCAAAATTATTATCACTCTTTGCTTATATTATTACTTTGAACTGTCCACCTGACGTAATGTTTCCTTATTTTTTTCTAAATCCGATCATTATTCTATAATGTAAACAAAGATTAGAAATCCACTATAATTGTTATCGATGTAGATAATCTACAAACAATAGTGAGTATCAACTCTCTTCATAGGAAACATACTAATCAGTCAAGATTATCTCAATAACGATACGTACTATCAGCATGTGCACTTTTCACTAATTTTATCATATGATCATGATAAAGCACTTTTTCCTCTATATGTTAAACTAGCTGTGCCTGCGACTTCGTTCGCGTGGATGACGAAACTTATCAATGAGTTTTTAACCGCAAAATTAAGTTTGTTTTTTATTGTTTATTCTTTTCCGGGATAAAAACTACCCAGTGTGGTGCCCAGGATAATAAAGAATAATTATAAAAAGTTTCATCGTAATCGAACCGGTAGTTTTTGCGTTATACCTGAACAAACAGACAGACAGAAAGACAAAAAAAAATTTTTTCACACTTTTGGGTTCGGTTTCGGTCTAGTAACACCCCCCGCCATTTATTTTTTTGATATTTTCAATGTACAGAATTTTCACTTCTACAGATTTATTATAATCTATATGTTAAATTAGGAAAGGAAAAGCCTATCATTTAATCCCAAGAAACACTCATTATCTTTTCAATTATAAGATTACAATACGTTATTAAGTCTGTAGTAGGTAATAATCAGTTTTATTTTACTTTTATCATAATTATAATAAGTTTTATTAAGAAATATTGCGGCGAAAGATCCACGTGGTGTGAGCTAAAAGCGTTATTTATACGTGTTTGGTGACAGGGCGCCTCTCTGCGCCTGCGCCGCCCTAATTAAAATTTAAATTTGGATCCCGACTTTAGGATTAATTTAGGTACCTACCTTTACCCTATAAATACTGTCACTGAAGCAAAAAAGATTTAATTTTAATATAATATTTGACAATACAAGTAAAAGGGAATGCGAGAAGTGTTTTTCAAGAGTTTACTACTTACACCGAATATATACGAGTCGCGGAACATATGGAAGCCAACAACGGACGTAATAACTAAGGTCATCGGATGTTATGTGATCAAACGAATGTAGCGTAACAATCTTCCTCAATTACACGAAACAAACAATGACATATACAACTACAATGAGAAAATCTATTTTTAAATTATTTGTAGAAGTTTCTAAGTGGTTTTCTTTACAATTGATGTGACCGACGCATAGTGAAGACTATTGTTCGTATTCAGGTGTGGTCTCCGCAGCAGGCCTAGCGTTGTGTGGAGTATCTCGTGTCGGTTTCACGTTTCAATAGATGTCCTATTGAGTGATACGTCAGCGGGTGTTAGCACAGGCGAGCGCGCCGGGACCGACCGCTCGCGGGACGTGCTCGGTGCGTTACCTACGTACATGCAGTGACAGCACATACACGTAGTCGCTGCACATTCACGTCATAACCACCGACGCTAGTTTCCCTTTTCTGCTCGCAAGGCAACTTGCGAGAAAACGAGTTCAGTTACAAAAGTGTTTTCTATAATTAGCTTGTTGCTCAATTCAAAATAAAATGAAAAGGTGATAACAAATGGAGGGCGAAGGGCGTGCCGGCCGAGTTTGAGTAATGACCGACGCGGGCTCAGCGTCGTGCTCGCCCTGCGCCCGCGCTGGTGACGCGCCCGGATTTGAATACAATGCCGCGATACCTCAGGGCCGCCCGCGTGCACGCATGCATAATCCCTTGCAGTTTATTTAAAATCTGCCACATTCTCCGCAAGACTGATGGCTACATCTACGAATCTGTGAACAATACACCGACATACGCCCACCACATTAATGCTTTTTGTATCAATTGACCTCCATTTGTAGTCCATTTGCAATTAATACTAACGATCGAACGTTGAATGCAGCTCCGAGTTATTGACTCCATACCCTTCTCTATTAAAGCTTATGGATTACATTTACGGGCGTATTGCCACCGCGACGATACTTAGTTGTAACAGTTCGCACATGACAATAAAGTCTCCGTAACCGCAGTCACTCGTTAAGAGAAATGCCCGCATAAATATGTCTGAAATGAAGATAAACTTTGTGTTGAATAGTTTGAAATATTGACACGACTGGACTGTTGACTGTGGGTGTCGCTACGGACGCCAACAAAGCCGAGCCCACTCATCACACTGCGCGAAGTTTATGTGGCTAGAGGAGGCGCATCCCTTGTGATACATACACATTACACTCTATATTACTTATTAAGTAATATAAAGTTACATGCATCAAGTACATAATAGTACACATCACATCGACATCGGTGTTTATTTCGACTGTCAACGTCAAACAACAAAGGAACTGATGACCAATCGACCTTTAGCATGGACAATTATCTGCAGTGACGCAATGCTCGCGCGGCTAGACGAGCTGATCTTACGATTGTTCTGTAAACTGATGATGAGTCTATATTGGTTAAATAGCGAGCAAAAAGCTCTAGGACAATGAAAGAAGCTTGGGGCCGGCGCGCGGCGTCCTCGATAGCTGCGGCGGCGGCAGCGGCGTCGCCCGACCACTGCCTATTTGGGAGCTGAGGGCTCCCTATTTGGAAGGCTGCGTTTCGAGTTGAGATCAATATCGAGCGGCATCGAGCGGCGCGGGCGCAGCGATGCCGCCCGTCAACGTGCCGTCACTCTCGCGCAACCTCCTTTATCGATATTTCACGTTACTCTACATCAACTATAAATGTAACTCGCCTCAAATTGTTTGCATGTTTCGAATCGTTACTATTCTACTCAGAAATATTTATGTGTTCTTGAAACAATCGATAAAGGTAACCTGAATTCAAAGTGAGCGCTCAATTGTGGTAACAACTTTGTACAAGAAATATTCAACATCATTTTAATAAGTAACTAGTTACGTCATATACGTTAAAACAGCTTTACATACTAGGACGAGCGGTTCCAGTGTTGTAAATATATAATCACGAATATTATTTTGACCTATGCTAAGCGTGTGCTCAATGATTTAACACTGAATAATACGCACTAAGTACGAATACACGTTATGTAGTTATTGTAATACCTCTAACCCTAATTTGGCCATTTATACGGAAAGTTTTGTTCCGAAGGGTAAATACGTGATAAACTGTTATCAAATTATTAAGCTGGTCATCTTGATTCATGAAAACTATAGATTATTATATTGTGTGTTATTATTATCATATAATAATCTTATCAAATGGGACTCACGTTACGTGAGTCACGCAGGAAATTAGCAACTCCTCAAGGTTGTTCGTTATTTACTATCCAGTTGTAAGTTGTAAAAAGATAAATTCGGCAACGGCTCTCGTAAGGACAGTGAGTCTGCCCACTTGTGTGACATCATGCGCAAGCGCACAATAAAGTGCGTGTGTTTAGTGCGAGCAGTTCATTTACGAGGACTCATACCGGTATATCAACGCAGCACTATTTCGCTGTGACCGAATTACAACGTCCCCACAGTTTTCAACGCATTCTGTTCTATTATCAAATGCCTCGTAAAATGTCTGAGCATTCACGTAAAATGTGCTAATAAATTTATGGACCAACATACATTAAGTCGTTAAAAATCACACAAATTTCAAGACAATTTATTCGGTGCTGAGATAAAAGACAGTAAGCAAATTTCTCTCTTGTTTACTTCTTGTTTTTCTATCTACCTTGAACGTCTGCAGTCTAGTCGCGAAAATATGTGTCTCGAAGCTAGGTTTATGAAATAATAACTAAAATTAAACATGATGAAGTATTTTATAATTAAAATCTGCTGACAACTATCCAACTAATATAAAAATATTAAAAACATCTGTCTTGTTACTAATAACAGTCGTTAACTGCAGGCAGGTTCGTTCATAAACTCGCGGACATTTTATAGGTTGAGCTACTGGTGCATCGCGGTAAGGAGCGGCTCGCCAAGTAAACATGAATGGCTTCAGATATTCCCAGCAATTAAATCCGCAATGCGTGCCCGCAATTTCATGCGAAATGTACTTTAGGTCGGCAGTCGGCAAAGCGAATTTCGCTAATGCGAGTGGGTATTAAAAAGCATGGTCATATTTATAACGTGACGTGAAACATCGGCGCAGGCGCAGGCGTCGCGGGCGACGAGGGCGAGCGTGCGCGTGCCGTTAAGCTGAATGAGTGCTCGTTAAAAAGCAACCCGCCGTGTAATTAGCAGCCGGCACTACATAAGCCAATGAAAATAAAACAAAGTCGCCATGTCCCACGGCCCCGGGCGCCTCGTGACTGCTCTCACGGATCCATCACGAAATTTTACACTCGCACTGCATCTTATTAAGTGTTATGAAAGGCCTCTTGTAAAGTGACAGAGCCTTTTAAGGGAACCCAACGCCCTATGCGATACAGACTTACCATTTACGTCGTATGCGCCTCTTTATATATAACTAAATTTTATTCACTTTATTAATATAGCGTCTGTACCAGCTTATTATGACTTTTAAGATTTATGGTTTCACAATGATTTTCACGAAGACTCTGCCTAACTAAGTAGGTTCCCGAGCCTTATCTTAATTTTCGCAATTTCCAACTAGAGTTACAAACAAAACACACATCCTTAATTTTATTTATCACATTTGTCAGAATAATTGCCTTGCTAAAGAGCATTGTTTGGCTAACTTATATTAATTTAAGTGTAAACATTTATGTAAAAGTTATTTAAAACATAAATATTTACAGCACATAAAGAGATAAAAAGTGCAAGTCTTAAGTTACAATTCAATCAAAGGCTTGATCAGAATGTACGTTAAACGAGACGTAAATAGGAAAACGCAGGTCCGGGGGCGGCTATTATCGCGTCAGAAAGAGCGAGCTTTATCTCTCAATTTAGTGATAATTTCATAAAGACAAGAGGCGGCGCCGGCGCAGCGGTTCGCGCCGGCGCGGGAGGTCCGCACTTGCATCGCTTAAGGTAACACTAATTGCAAACCGCTTTAAGGACGCTGATCGATAACACGATAATGTCTTTAATGCCGGGCTTGTGTCGGCTCTGAACATTACATTTTGTCTTGTCGACTCTCTAAAATAATTATCGCTCCACACATGTAAGTTTCTCGCGAACGGTATGGGGCCCAATGAACAAGAATTAACTTGAAATAACGTCATACGTCGGTTGGCTCATTAGATTTGTTAGCTGCGTCGGCGCATAAATCCTAAGATCCCTCGGTTGGTATGCGACATAGCCGCTCGTTTAAGATGGAATTGATATGAGCAGGCGCAAGGTGCCGCGTGCCTTCACGCCCTTCGTACTTGGGCAACCACAAACATGGATTTTTATATGTATTCGTCAGCGCAAATCCGCTACATACTCGAACACCAATATATTCCAGAACATTAAAGCCGCGGCATAAGGAAAAGTACAGACATTTAAAAATACTACAATATGTGCCCATATATGTAAAAAACACAACCATTAATAAAAGCTTCTAGGAAAAAATACAGTATGTGAAGCAATTCACTCAGGGTCATTTGTGAGGAAATTACTAAACTCAAGGATAGTTGTTGATTGGTAATTAATCATTCACATTAAAAATGAGTTCCCATTATCATCTTGCGTTCACAACTTTCCTCCAATATAATATGTTTGTCAACATCAAACAATGCGACCGTACATATAAAACAATAATAACCTAAATAAAGTCGTTTTATATTCACGTAATGCTCGCATCCATAGTAAGTCGTATGTATCAGAGGCGTGAGACCGTGGAACAATTTAGCACGGCTGCAAGAGAGCACAAATTGCAACCAGTTGCATAACATGCATTATTTAAACGCGACAACCTTATAAGAAAGTATTAATGTGATAGAGACTCGTACGTCGCATGCGGTGACTCAGAGCGAGCTCAATGACCCTCGCTCACCCGCCGACGCATACTATTCCTGTGCTGCCATGCACTACATTGCTAGATTTCGAAACATTAGCTAACTTTCAAAAATCACAACTAGTGTCAATCATAATCACAACAATCGGAAACTTCCTCCGCAACTAAACCAGACGAGCGATGCAGTTCCACTGCGCGCTGAGAGTCTTACTACAATACTTGTAGTATCAATAATATTAGATGATCTCAGCAAAGGTCTACGTACTCTAGTAAACAAAATTAGTTCATGCGACCTTCGAAAAAAATGTTTGCCTATTTATTAGCTCCGACACTACGGATTGTAGTGAGTCACCGAGCTTGTTCCAAACGCCCGCCTATGATACAAATATCTGAGGGGCTTATCGCGCGGAGAGTGTTCGCGGCCCAGCAGACGGACGGGATCGTGTCAGTACATCATTCATCAGCTGCTGCAAACGTGTAAATTTGCATACGACCACGAGTGCAGTCGCGGGCGTCGACTGGAATTAAAGAGGGTCGAGAGAGCCGATCTCGTGTCGATACTGTCACATGACTAATGGAGCAGGCGCCGATCACAGATATCGACAAATAAAAATATGGCCACCGCCGCTTCGCCGCCGCACCGCCGCCGCACCGCCACCGCACCCGCTCTGCTGCGCGTGACTCACGGCGGCCACACTTGTCACTGGCCTCACACAACTTGATGACTCGGCCCTTGCTTGTAACGGATCACTAACGAAATGTATGTCAGCCATTATTTACATCGAAAAAATGAAAGAAAATAGAGACTAGGCTGAAGCAATTCAAGTCTAAACAACTTTTTAGTCGCCCTAAATATGCGACCACAAGAAATATAGAAAAATCACAACCTCGCGATTTAGCAACATTATTTTTATATTTTCTATTCAAACATAGAAATAAAAATGATAAATGGGTTTTTTATAACATTTCTTTACAACAGTTCATGCTATTTCTACATTTATATTATTTTGTTGCTTTAGAAAATATTTAATATTAATTGTAGAGTTCGTGCCGTTTGTAATGTCCGTAGGGCGTTTGTTGTTAGGCGGCGTGTGTTGGGCGGGGGCGGCCTTCCGCGGCGGCGCGATAACTAGAGGTCGATGACTGTTTACAATGTTATCATTGTTATGCCACGCGATCAGCTGTCAAATTGTGGAAACCTACTTATCTGTTTACTCCGAATCGTTATCGCGACGTGAAAATCTCTAACACTAATAGTTCAAAATAAAATGTTATCTTAATAAAAGAGTAAATGGAATGTAAATCTTTCGAACTTGTATAATACGCGTAAATTATGTGGTGTAAAACATGTTTTTCTATGAATCATTCTTAAAAATTTTCTTCTTAGAAATATCACCATTGATTTTGTTTCTACGACCACCAGTCTTAATAATAGGTTTTCTCCTGTATCTTGGTTGTTTATCTCCTCAACTCACCGATAAACCAATCAGAAACTTCTATATCATGACACTAAGAAGATAGTTAGAAAGTTTTTAGTTTGTTTACACAACTCTTAGAACCTACATAAAATCAGAACAATGCAGCAATGCCTAAACTCTATAACAGTGAAGTGACAAATTTATCAAAGGAGCAGTACCTATAACCGCAACAACAACGTTGTTTATCGCTAGGAAAAGTTTGACGTAAATCAAGGGGCAAGCGCGTCAAATAGATTACGTTGAACCGTTTACGAGTTGTACAGGAAACGTGTCCCGCGCTCATTAAGTATCGGGACCTTGCCAAATGAGTAGTGCAGGCGCTGGTCGGGGTTGCAGCGGCGCGGCGGCGCGGGCGGCGAGAGCGAGCGGCGCGGCGGTGGCGAGGACAGACGCATCCGCGGCGTCGCGTGACGCGCCATCACCACTATATATATCGCCGTGACAATGAGACACTTCGCCGCCGAACCGCCCGCCGCGTGATAATTGCCTAAAACTGAAAGTGCTAAACTTCTCTACGCGCCCGCCTTTGTCAGCCTTAATAAAAGGAGGTTCAACAACCTAGCTGAGAACGAGAATGACGCTTCGTCTAGATATATGCGGTATGCGGTTAATATCTACCGAGATCGAAATAAATCGCTAGGATTATTGCCAAGTGGAAAATCATTATAATATATTGGACGCGTGGAATTCACTTTGACAATATTTTGACAGTGTGCGGTCTGGGAGCTTTAGTTTAGAGCCGGCCACTACGAGCCGGCCCCGAAACTTTTATCATTATTTTTATTTTCTCTGCGTTTTGTAACAGTGATTCATCAGATTCTGCTTAAGGATCTATTTTGATGTGGCTATTAATGAGACTAAGTGTTGTTATTTTGGGCCTAGTAGAATGGGCGTAGGTTATAATAGAGATGAAAGTCTTTGTGCGTTTCGCCACATCGCATCGCGGCGTGCCGGCGTCGCGCGTTCAATGTATTTGTGTGTCGTCAGAGTAGGCGTGCCCTTTACCCGCGCGCGAGTGGCCGCGCTGCGCCGCGACTGTGTCCGCCGCGGCCAGCGCTGAGCCCGCACTAAGAGAAACGGGCGCCGCCGGTGCCCATCTAAGGAGCGCAACTGTACAACCGGACCGACTGCCCCCTATTTAGACTGATCAGCCAGTAATTTTGACTTGACATCTCAGCTCAGACTCTCGACTTAGCCACTTGAAGTAATAAGCAAATTGAAAATAATCGATATTGGTTGTAGAGAAGTAAACTCAAAACGAAAGTATGCTTAGCATGAAAACTATTTTGAGAAACTTTAGCCGTGATTTTATCGGGAACTTTCAAATACCAACCGTGTTCATAAAACTACAATATTACTTCGACGATCAGCTCAAACCTTGTAAGCGTGTAATTAGCATAAATACTCGCTTTAATTAATACTGTCTTTGACTACTACATATTTACTAATGTGTAAACCGTTATCTGCAGTGGCAGACATGTTGCACATGACCAACCAGGGAGTAGCAACTCAAAACACCTTTTTAGGTTACAACGTTTCATTATAGTATGGCAATACATTTAGTAAATACATGCGAGGTTAAGGAAAATGGTACACTTGGTTCCATCCTAGTGTAGCGAGATGAATGAAGGCTCAATTGTTCGTCAATTTAGCGGGCTCAGTAGCTTCGTCACATAGATACAGTGGCAGTCATGTCACAGTGCAACTCGATAGGCACTTAGGACTTTACGCTCGATGATTTGTTTCCAATACCCATTAAACATGTGTACATTGTATTTTTTCTGGAACATCGAACATGAACTCTGTAAAACAATGGTTTATAGCAGGAAAACATTCATCAAACGCGAGGCTGTGCTTAATGCGCCCCTGTTGCGAGGTCGTCGCTCTCACTGTCATTACAGTCGTGATATACGTGTCGCATACTGGAAGCGCACTACTACAGATGTTCCAGTTTTTTCGCTAGCTCTCCTGGGAGTTGCGACGCACGATTATCCCACAATATAGGATTAGTTAAGAATGCCCTCGAGGTCGCTACAGTCCGCAGACAGCGAGACGACCGGTGATACTCTACACCGCAATCAATCGCTCCTGTTTCTAACTACACGTGCACACATATTATTTATGTACTGTACACAATTATAAATAGTTGTGTGACAACTACATTAGCTGCGGTCGAAATTACAAAACAATCATGATTGTAAACAATCTTACATCTACATATTTCGAAACAATGGAGGATCTTATTTAAATGTCTGCGACAAATGTTTGGCGGGTTTCTCGTACATTTACATTTATTTAAATTTTGGGAAGGAATTAGTACGAAAATTACATAATTTAACCATCTCTCCTACATTTGGATGAATGTACGAGTAATAAATAAGTGCGTGAGATGAAAAATATTTAATTTACAGTGCGACTTGTTGACTCCATGAGAACATAACAACTCTAAGTAGAGTCATTTGACACATCGTGTTCGTCTCAAATGATACCAATGAAAAGTTTATTCATAACAATATGACAGCCAATTAGGAATGTCTGCTTACTTAGCAAAGATATAAGTTCAACAATACTTTACTTGATATGAAATTGAATGCACACTCTCAAGTGTCATTATAACGTAACTGCATACTTTGTGTAACAGCCCTAAGTCGTTTGACAACATAACTTAAAATACTCACGCATAAGGACATAGTTTACACACATAGGCACTTACAGGCTTAGCGCTCAAGAGCTTGGATATGAAAGTCACACTAGCATTTATCCAAACACGTTTCGCGACCGATTGAGAAGAGTGCTCGGATCCATTACGTGCTGCGTGAATAAACAAAATGTCGCCACGCGATTATCGCCGTTACTGCGATTGTAATACATCTGAAGTTCAGACGTGAGCATCGGTACAGTTGTGTTTGTTGTCGACGCTCGAACGGCTCCGGCAATGGCCAATCTCTAGGAAATTGACATTCGGCGCCAAAAGCAGCTCTGTGAGTGATTGTGAGTGCACCATTTGGCGCGAACTGAACGCGGGTAAATATTTATCGAGTCTGGATTCATAAATGGTTTTATGTTTGTACTTATTTCGTAATATACGTAGGCTTATACAAATGTATGCAGACAATACAAGCCTATTGTAACACACCTAGTTTCAGACAAGGAAGAAATTGTGTAAATACAGTTAACAATACAGTTTAATGAAAGCATATGGGCTATGGCCTACTAAGCAAAGGTAAAATTCTCAAGCTGATTACATTTCTTGTTCAGTATTATTTTTGTGTAGTAAAGCGAGTCAAATGTAAATTATAAAGTGTGTTCCTTTTCGTATACAAACATTAGAGATACTGAAACGTCAATACTGCACGATTAAGAAAACTCCAACTCATTAAACAAACGACTGTGTACATAACGTAGTCTTATAGAAAAAATAAACGCTCGGCTTTTGTTTTCTCAACTCTTCGCTAACCATTCTCATGCCAATAGGTACTGTAAAGAAAATTAACTTCTAAACAAATAATAAACACTCGAATAGCCACATCCTGTCGGTTATATTTGCAGTCTGTCGGTCTGTTTGTTTGCCACCAGTTAGTCAAGTGTGATATGAGTAAGAAACGAGGAAATTTTATTATAGGCACGTTTGACGGGTTCCAGTACTTTTTATTTCTCAAGGTGATAGGTGCGCAACGAGAACGGCATTGATGCATACAAAAAATATTCGCAGAATTTTTAATTCGCGACAATTTACATAATAGCTTTTTAAATAAGGTAATATTATTATATTAGTATGGTACTGAGTGCATAATAAATAACTTATCAAAAGCTTTTTCATCTATACTAAGTATTTTATTGCAATGCGGATTCTGATCGAATGAATTGAGTGTAGAAAAAAAAAGTTGTCAATTATTCAGTCGTATAAGTGACAACTGAAGGACTTTCGCACCTATTTCAATAAAGAGTTCCCATTATAAATCTGAGATCATATTTTTATTGTATTAGAATGAAGTTACGATTTTCATTTTGCAGAAAATTCTAGGAAAGTACTTTTTTATGCTCAGGGATTTAAATTATTTCAAATATATATAAACGTCATTAACTGCGCTTAAATTAGCTTCTAAATCAAATTACTTAGTTAGCTATTGTTTATTTCCATGTCATGGGTATTGTAAGCCGTAAATAAAAGTAAACTTACTTTCTATAAAATAATTAATTTATTTTACCTTCATCAATTAAACTTACATGCATACATACTTACCTATATACATATAACCACGCCTCTTTCCCGTAGGGGTAGGCAAATACCACCTCTCAATTAAACTTAGTCCTCTTTCATAACGATATGTACAAGTTTTAGTTTCTATTAGCCAAATCAACAAAACTTAATATCCAAGAACCAATTTTTTACACATTATGTGTAATGAAAGTCTTTTATTCATACCTTGCAAAAAAGTAGAGTTCAAATCTCTAGAATATGTGAATTAAATAATTAAAATTGAACGTGTTTAACATTTATAATGGGAGGACTTTATGAGTAACACCCGAGTTCTCAGCCTCATTTAAAAATATGTCACAGAAACGTAAAACCGTTTGCATATTAATCAAAACAGAACTACTTCATTGCATTCCATTGCGTTACATAAGCAGGCAGTAACTCGTCTAGTCTATACTCTATGATGAGAATACTTTTCAATTATAGTAATTAATTGCTAATATATGCGGGTGCATGTAGTAAACAAAAGATGACTGTGCGCCGTCACACCTGTGCTCATACAATTAACTTGTAGATATTTCTCAACAATTAGATCCAAGTGTCCGGCTAGAGCAAGAAGCGTCCTAAACGACCTAGCCACAGTACGCCACAGTACGCCGCGTCCGCGTCCTAATTAACCAGCAATCGCCTGCGTACATTTATATCGAACGTTAGTATTAACTCAAACACTAAGGGGCTCGTTATTCATTCCCCAGTATAAATAATTAAAATATTGCGCAGTGAACTCTGATGTTTACGAGACAATCGCATGCAAATTACTTACTCGTACACGAGTGTTATATGTAATTTGTATCAAGTTAATTATTACTACAACTGTTCTTATCTTCGAGCTGATGAAATTTTATACCCTTGTCGCGAGCGCGGAGGCGTAAAGCCACCGACATTATTAGTTTTGCTTGCAGCCACATTGCCAATGATGGAACTTCAAAGACGTTAGATTTTATGCATCGTAACTATCCTGTGTCACGATTGACAAACGCAGCGGTGTAGTGTAGCGCTAGAGTGGAGTGCTAGAAGCGAGCCGGCGCGCGGCGCTGGCGCGAGGCGCGGCGGATGCACGTGCGCCGCCGATGGGCTAGCGTGGTGAAGCGCGGCTTGCACTTCCGACTCACATTCATTCCCGCGCCATTCATACAACTGCGTCATTCATTTAATTCAAGTTCATAACAAGACCCGTACGTGGGAGGAGCTCCGTAACTCGGTCGACACACCCGCGCCCCGCGGACGGCGACACCGCGCTTTATCCAAAACTTTTATTATCGATAAAGATAAACAGAGCCGTTTTTGGGATTCGAACGTGTCTTGCCGAAAATGTCCATAAAATAAATCGGATCGCTCAAAGTTCCGAATTGCATTTATCGTTTCTGCGTATTCAATCTCGGGCGCTTTAAATTCTCCAACGTGCGCAATATTTCACGGGTTCTTAAGAGTAAACTTCTAATTAAATGCCAGCGGTGGCATCTCTGACACCGGACGTGCTCCTTAGGAACACGGACTGCTACAAAATGATCGAATTTAAGGATCGAGACAAGGTGTAGGTGGCACGCAGCGCGGCGCGGTGCGGTGCGGCGGCCGCGTGGCGCCGAGATGGTATCGCGGCGGCGCGGCGCGGCGCGGCGGCGTCCCACCACCGTGCGATACTTTTCTAACTTTTTGGTTTGGCGGGTCGCGCGGGGGCATATTGTGTGCAATTGTAGCACGCGAGGGCACCGCAGGCCGTCGACCCGCCCGTCGCTCGCTCCGTATAATCCGACAGCATTATGGTCGACCCGGCGCCTTTGTAGGCTACCGGCTTAATGAGGACCCGTGGGTGGCTTATGACACGTCAGGATCTGATCATAAAGGTGCCAAAAATTCTACCTGCGGGGACGACATTCCTATCTTGCGCCTTTGAAAATTAATGTCTATTGTCTGCGTATGCTGGCAGGAGGCGTCAGGGATTAGGAATGACATGGTGTTATTTATTTCCAGATACATGGGTACGTGAGTAACTCCGAGCGATTAAAATATATTGAATTATGTGAAGTTCGGATGTGGCGATGCCTCCTGGTGTAGTGTCGGGTTTAATTGAGATGTATGCACACAAATTCTTTGACCCCAATTAATTTCGTGGAAGTGAGTTCGTCGGGCGTTAATTAAGTGCGCTAATATTTGTGCGGAGAACACGCCAGCGGTCAAACACCATACTCATTGTAATTGTAGATGGTATTACATTTAAATTCAAGTTTGTTTTTTTTAGGCTGAGTTTGTTCAACATTCAGAGACTTACAATCATAACAAAGACTTAGGAAGATGCTTCTTGAATTGACAAATGTTTGTGCCCGAAAATGTTGGGTTCTGAAAACGCATGCCTGTTACAAGTGTATGACTATATCTTTTTCATATTTTCTGTCAATCACTATGTTCTTATCTTCTCATATTATGTAATAGGTAACCATAATTAAGACTCTTTAGTAACGCACGATTCAGTCAAACATGGCTCTCCTTTTTAACTACGGGTGTCAGTTTTGTTTTTGCGCGTAGATAAAGCGGAGTGCGTTGTAGAATGATGCGAGCACACATGTTGTGTACCCTCGGGTAATGCAATTTGAGTGCAATGGTAATGATGTGACGTCAGTCAGCGGGTCGTTTGTTACGCCCAGCTTCGCTGCGGGGCAATGAACCAGCGACTAAATTGGACATAAGTGTCCTGCGACGCAGCGCCACGGACATAACGCAACCCAACCACGATTTACGACATTACAAGTGACGCCATGCAATATGATTGTAACTTGCAAAATTAACTTTACTTCATCAATGAGCTGCAGAATAACTCTTCCGTTAATTTAAAAGGTTGATGATACTATAAATCCATCAAGTGGTTTGACTTACAGTCAGTTAAACGAGGCACATACATGAATGCAAACATATCTTCTTACAAAGTAAGTAGGTATGTCTCTACTTAAAACCTATCTAAATAGATCGGATAAAGTTCTCCGTTTATATTAACTGTTTATTCAAATGACATGCCGATAGAATTCCGAAACAGGAGAAGGCGATTGTAAAATAATACGAGTAGGTAAAGCGACAATTAGTGAACAATATAGGCAGGCTCGCGCGGCGGGCGGCGTCGGCGAGCGACGGTACCGCGGTGTTACAATGAGGTGCAATCAACGCGAGTACATTTTCATTCCACGCGCGATGCGACTGCATGCACGCAAACAATCTTATATAATATTTGCGTATAAATGCGCATTTAAAACATTCCACAAATAAGGGTTGTGTGTCCGCTAATAACTTGCGTACTTTACTACTTCACGTCCAACGTTTGAGCGTTCAGATTGTTATCTAGCGTAATGCTTGTGCGTAATGGCGTCTATAGCCATAAACGTCCAAAACATAGACATAAATTAGACATTACGTAATTTAATGTCTAATTATGAAGAATTACCGTGTATATCTGTCGTTTCTTGTACGTAAATAATAAGCGCAATTTGACTGAATTCCAATATTAATCGCTTGACTCTACATTCATTGTTTTAGTTAGGAGTCAATAAAATATTAGATACAAATAAACAAAAAAAAAATGATGTTTGTAGCCGGAGTAAATGCGTATAGTGACGTAGGATTTATATATATTTTTATATGTTGATTTTTACATTAATAAATACCTACATGCTTTAAGTAATTCTTCCATTACCTTGAGTGCAATAACGACTCTATGTCATCGCGTGAGGCCCTTTTTATAAAAACAATAAATATCGGTTTAACACTTAGGTTTATGTTACAAGAATAACTAGAATTTAGACACATATATAAAATAATCAGCAGACTAACGTTCTGTGTAAGGATGACTGTTAAATTTAACTGCTCTTACTATCGGCGTAACTAATTAGCAATAAGTGCTTCTTTAGTTTTACCTAAACATACTTTGTGATCATCATATCTAGATATCATGATAAACTTTTGCGACCACGACCCATGGTATAAAGTAGGTACCTTGGTTTTTTACCTTTTTACCTTAAGCTTTCCATAGGGTCACACGCAAATGAGTACGACATTTAGAAAAATGGGTAGTGTTTTGTTTCTGTTGACACACACAAGAACCGACTAACTTTCGTAAGATTCAATTTGTTCAACATGCATATAAAAATACAATGACATCACAGCCGAAAGCAATCAGCAAGTTGGACAAAAGCCGAAGTAATAACAAAATGTTATACCTACCCGCTATCGACATAAAAAGTATTTTTGATGCCGTGCCGCCAACGGGTTAAAAGATCAAATCGATAACTGATCATAGAGTTAAAAATAACAATGCGCAAAGTGTACTTTTGTTTTCATGTTTATTAACGATCGGTCCAAGACTTCCCGTAGCTTGTTTGTACAAAAAATCTTGAGAATTTAAGGTTAAAAACCGTTTCTCGTTGCATCGCTTTAGCGGTCGCATGTACCTACGTATATAAACGTATATTTTAAGTAAGTAGGGTAGGTCAAATAATTAAATTTTATATTGAAGTATGTTTTTTATTCTTCTTACTGTGATGCGTTATATTTACGTTTTTTGACTTGCTACAAAAAAAGTTTTCACTCTTATTTTGGAAAATAATTTTATGTACTTGAAATTAAAAAGGATTAGAAATAAATGTGTTCTTAGGTGTCGGTCCAATATTAATTATACAAGCATTGCATTGCATTGCACGTTATCAATTTTGCAATCTCAGTTGCATCATTGTTGCACGTTTATATAATTTTTGTCTCCGTATCGCTTATAGCATTTATTGCGTCTGTGAATTATAATATTTTTATAAGAGACACGAAGTGTTTTTTTATTACCGAGTAACATAAATAACCATTAGGCAAATTATACCTGCCTCATAAATTGGACCTAATGGTATTGTCCCTAACTCTACTCTTCCAAGAATTATCGTGGCTATAGGTAGCATACTGCCTTATTTGTTGTCCTGTATTTAGACTTTATGCATTCTGTTTATGTTTTGTGACGTGTTTAGGTACTGAAAAGATATAGCTTCATGACTCTACATATGCGTATCAATCGATAATATTATTATAACGATAAACCACGTCACAATCAATCACAATTGTGACAGCCGAACTTGTCAGGTGACGAGCATTGGTGTCGTTCCGCGTTGTTTTCGTTTGTACTACAGTTACGCAAGCCTCAAACCTGAAATTAGCACGCCCTTTCAGCCGACACCCACAGCCATCGCACGTCACGCGTTTACGACGAATAAAGATCACTAACCATACCTGTATACGTCGTGTATGCACTTCAATTCCTACCAAGTACTAGAGACGGTCTGTAGAGCCGACGCAGGACCCAAACCTACATAAAACTAGTCAAACGGATAGTCAACGTGTCCACAATGGTCTCAAAATTTCACGTCACGTCACGCGTTGTCTCGGCTGGCTGTCTAGACATCACACACGAAGACAACTTTTTTCTGTTCTCGGTAATACAATTTTTGGCAGACTTGTTAATACAATCTTGGCAAACATTTGTAACTTTTATCACGTCCGGAAAATGAATGAAAGCTGTCGGCCGTGAGTCACGTTAGCCATCGACCGGGACTTAAACAGTCCTTGCTGTCTATTCAAATAATAAAAAATATGACATCACTCATGACACAAGGTTAAAGCCGAACACTTAATTAGATGTGATAATTTTATTTTACATCCATTATGAAATTATATTGTTATACAACTCAACGATAAAATAAAATAAAGACATGTATGTAACACACACATGGAAAAAAATATGTTTAATTTTTGTTAATGTATTGTGCAATATCTGAATGATTTGCACATGCATATAACAATAAACAATAGCAATATAAGACGATTTATTAATGGGTAATAAAATAAAAGGCCTAAGCTAACATATTATAAAATCTTTAGTACGTTTGAGGCAATCGTCATAATACAATAAGATAAGATTGCGAAATCATACGACATTGATATTCATATACATGTGCTCCGTGTATCTTATGATATAACAACACAGACAATACAACTTAATAAAACTGTGTATTGTGATAACGTTCTCTACATTGGGTGGGCCAAATTAACCTTCTTCTATAAATACATTTGCATTATCATTTAAGATATTATTTAGGTAAAGTTATTATTATTTTGTACCTGTCTGTAGCGAGAGAACTAACAACACAGTTAGGTCATACATGAGCTTAATTAGCGGGATTTTCCACTTGGTTTAATTGCAATAGGTACTAGCTGCACGTTGGATACAGTCGTAATCGTGTGCCATTTCTCGCGCTAGGGGTCTTGCGAGTGGACATCGGTGCAAACTGACCTTCGCAATTCAATACCTAGGTGCGAAGCTCGCAAACAAGAGCTGTCAATCAAAACTGGTCTGCACAGCCTTTTTAATATTTTCATCAGGCGTGTTTATCGCACATAAATCAGTGTTGTTGTGCTGAATGTTTCTAGCGAATCATTTTAAAGAAATTTTATTTTTATTCTAGAAACTTGGCTATTTACGTCCTTGAGGTGTTTTATGGCACCCTGAAAGCTAACTTATTTTGAACTTAAAAGAATTTAAGTATACAGTTTCAATATAGCAATATTATTATGAAATGGCAGTTTTAAATAAATGAGACAATACAAGGATGTTTTAATGGTATTGTGGTTATTGTAGAGCCCAAAACTACTAAATTAAAACATTTACTCTAAATAGGTGTAAATTAAATTTTAGGTATTAAGAACTTTTCTGTATGAATTTTATAGGGATTGAATTAAAATTATGCTAGTTCCGCTGTTTCATGTTAATATTAAAGGTTGTAATTAGTTTTAAATTTCAGTTGAAAGCATAAAAGTTTACGTAATAGTTATAGATAAATTATTTTCTGTTTATTCCATTTGGATAAAATTAAATAAACAATACACAATAATAAACAAACAACAACTCTACTAAAATGAGAGAGATAGATTAATTCTTCCGCTGTCTTAAAAACCGTTCAGTGAGTTTCATGTATGTTCAGATTTTGATACTTTATAATAGTAACGAGATTACCTCCGACGCGACTCTGTCCGATAACAGATTAGTTATTGTATCATTCTCCTAAAATAGAACCTCTCGACATTTCTCTCCGTTTGTTGATATTGTTGAGACGAAAGTCAACCGCTCTCACGTGGTATTGTGTTTATTATCCGTGAGCACCCAAGCAGTATCGACTCTACTGATAACGATACGACGAGATATTGATAAATAGTTTTAAGCACCACCGGTTCGCTAGTCACCGCTGTGAGACTAATGCGTACGTGCGTTTTAATTGATCCAGTAGTTAGAGACCGGTGCGGAAACCTCGGAATGTAATTATTTACATAAACACACGTGCCTATAGCCGGCCACTATTTCCCTGTGCGCGCGCGCGTTCCGGCGAGCGGCGCGGACGCGCGCTGACGCTGGGCAGATGAGAAGATCGATGTGCATTTAATTACATCGGACAGTATCGTTGGCAGCGCGTGCTATGTGCTATGTGCGGTGTGCTATGTGCGTGCAGTGTGTGCGCTGTGGGCACTCACCGGCGGGGCGGGTGGTGCGGCGCGCGGGCTCGTCCTCGCGCAGGTCGGGCGCGTGGCGGCGTGCGGCGGCGGGCCCCGGCGCCGCCAGCGCCAGCAGCACCAGCGCCAGCAGCATGGCGCCGGTTACACTGTATCTCACCAGGTCCGAGTGCTCCCGGCCACGAGCTCACTATTTTGGCCGCGCGCGCAGTTCGTACGGTAGGTGCAGCGAGCGCAGGTTCGCGATCGTAGCGCGCGACTCGCAGGCGTCGTCGTAGCGCGACGGCTGAGCCGGACTGAGACGAGCGACGCGCGATTTCCCGGCTGATGCGGCGAGGGGGCCGGCGCGCCCCTCGTGGAAAACGCGGCAATAGCGCGGTGCGGGCGGGGAAAATGCAGCGCCGCCATCCGCCCGCCCCGCCCGACACTCCACTACACACCATTATCAAGTACCAATCATAACAACAACTTAATCCCTACTACTGCATTCATCATTTTTTTAAGTTAAGATATATAAAAGTGGAATATAACCTTACACTTATTTAAACCTACATTTAACGGCTTATGCAGGCCGGTAAATTTGCATTAGTTTACTACTAACATAGTTTCTCTTACGCGTTTATTAAAGTAACAAAGACAAGATTTAAGTGGTAGAGCCATTAGTTTAAAACGTAAAAATTTATAGTCAACAACGATCAAGAAATATTTATATTCGAATTTATAAAAAATGTGTCTATGCATTCAAGACATTTAAAAAATGTGATAGAGCAGTGTTAGCCTGAGTAGAAGCCAAAAGAATATTGATCGCTAGTTTAGTCGGTCTGTTTATGTAGTAATGATTAAATGTTAATGTGGATTATGTTTACTAGATACTATATTATAATGTTTACTAGATACAAACGCTTTATCTTTAGGCAACGTGAACCCAACAATCTTTACAAAAAGTGGGAAATGTCGGCATAAAGATTTTTTTACGACTATTATAAGCATTTCTCAACTGCGAGATAATTTTTGTCATCAACATCGGCCGTTATATTAAGACGACACATTTATTATTAGTTCTAATAATCGTCAGCTACAGCCATCTACAAAATAATATTCATTATTTTTTATCGACTTAAATAATAAAAGTTATCGATAATTTAATTTTAGGACAGACCTAATTCGTTTGTTATTTATTTTGTTTCTGTTTTAATTTACAAGGGAATTGAGTTATCCCTGATTTTACGAGTCCACAGAATTAAATGTCCGTCATAAAAAAAACAAAACACAAATTGTTATTGCTTTGCCTCGCCGCGACGATATGCGTCGAATTCAGACATGTTCAACAGATTCATAAGAATTTACAGAATTACTTACATTTACTTGGTGTAGATCTGAATTTGGCAGGAGGCCCAACTAGTCGTATAATAAATATTTCATATCTTAAGCGAATATAAACAGGAATATCAATAGCTAGCTAGCTAGCACAATGCTAGAGTATTGCTGTAAAAAGTGTTAACGTCATAACCAATGAAAGAATTTATAAATAACTAGCTGTGCCCCGCGGTTTCACCCGCGTGAATACCTAGGTCCCGTTCCCGGTGCCTTTGTATTATTAGGGGTGGAGTTGAATCCAACAAATCACTATCGTAACAAAAGTCAGGATTACTTAATTTGGTGGTTGAGTATTCTTCAATTTCCCAATTTTCAGCGCAATTTTGCAAGCTTTTTCTCTATTAAGAACCTTCTCCTGACAATAACAAACACAAAAAAAAAAGAATTAGCGAAATCGGTCCAGCCGTTCATGCGTGATGCCGTGAGTCGTGACCAAGGGAAATAGGGATTCATTTATATATATATCTTTATATATATATAGATTATTATGAGTATTACGACCTCATACCGACACGGTTGTAACGTGGAACTCGCCGTGAAATCACTCGACTACTATGTACCAACATAAATACAAACGAGAGTGTATTCAAAAAGTATTTAAATAATATAAATACCTAGTTAACTCGACGAATTTATTATAGTCCAAATACGCTATTTATTTCTTACGATTCTCGAAGCTATGGTAGTTTGCTTGGCACGTAAAAAAAAGTTATTGCACAATATGTATAAGTAGGAAGTTAGTATATTAAAGGATTAAAGGAAATTAGCATGGCGAGTTCACAAATTTCTTGTAACTATTTAATACCTACTATTGTATCACTTTGAATTATTATTTTATAATTCGTGTTTTATTAAAATTAATTGACTAGGTACTTAATTTTAAAACGAAACACTGAAATCATTCGGTTCTAGAATAATATCAAATTCTTATCATGTTCTTTCAGAATTGTAAATTATTTTCATTTATATTGATATAAATTGAGTAAAAGTGAATCGTATTTCAAAATGATGTTATATATTAAAAAAAGGTATCAATAATAATATGTAAATGAAAAATGTTCCTTAAGCTGCTCGATAGGTCCAATATTTTTAAATATAAACCTCAAAATCAAACTCCCTACATAATTGAGTAAGGACCTACGTACCTATGTAGGTGTTGTTATACTATAGGCAAAGGTAAATGGTGGCGGAAAAACTTGACTTTAGACTGACTTCTGATATATTTGACGACCTCCGTGGTCGAGTGGCGCACGCATCGGTTTCAAGGTGTCGCTAGCTCTGAGGTCCCGGGTTCGATCCCCGGACGGGTCAATGTAGAAACAAACTTTTCTACATTGTCCCGGGTCTGGGTGTTTGTGGTACCTTCGTTGTTTCTGAATTCCATAACACAAGTGCTTCAGCTACTTACTTTGGGTTCAGAGCAATGTATGTGATGTTGTCCGCATTTATTTATTTTATTTTATTTATTTAACAGCCTAAAAACAAAAGAGTAGGTACCTACTTAAGTTATAAGGCACCTATGTGTTTATAAGTTTGTATGTTTGTTTGGAGTGAGATCCACCGTAGCGCCTGAACTACTTACAGTGCTGATTTTTATGAATAAGGTGGCGCCACCCACAGTTTTTTATATAATAATTTAATTTCATGTTTAGTAATCAGTTCACAGGAAACTATGTACCAAATATTTACTTTTCCTTTAAATATATAACTCTGATAGTATGCAGTTTTAAGTGTATAAAGTTCTAGGCGCCAGTTTCCACTTTCCAACAAGTACACATAAAAACAAAACATTGCTGTAGATGTTTCATTTAAAAATGCCCAATTACGTTATTCTGTTTATGTACCCCGTTTTTAGGCTAGCTGTCCACTGTCCGCACATGGCTACGCTACGCTACACTACGCTGAGCTACGGAAGTACGCACTACGCAGCTACGAATCGTCTACCGTCCACTAAATTTTAAGTATCTATACCACCCACATAAAGCTTCCACAATATATCGTATTACTACTGACGTACACAAATGGAAATTTTATACTGAATAATATATTCAATAAGTAGGCAGTAGGTCAAGTAGGTACTCCTACTCACCTACGTTTTTCTTTATCTTACATTACACGATGTGGTAACTATCAATGTTTGTGACGTCATGATACGTAGGTATTATATTAAGGTAAGAATCAACGATGGACTGTGACGTAAATACCTTCGTAAAATCTTATATATAAAATTCTCGTGTCACAATGTTAGTTACCATACTCCTCCAAAACGGCTTGACCGATTTTTATGAAATTTTATATGCATATTCAGTATGTCTGAGAATCGGCTACTATTTTTCATACCCCTAAGAGGTAGTAGGTAGGTAGTAGGCAGGTAGGTAGGTTGTAGGCAGGTGCTAGGTAGAAAAAATTGCATTGCAACGCATGCCGGGTACAGCTAGTAAGACTATAATAAGAGTTTTCGATAGACTCTACTTTGTTCTGGCAAAAAGTTTGAAGTTGTCTGCACATATTCAGCAGTCCTTAATTTACTTAAAATGTTTTCGGCTGACTATACTAAAAGTTTAAATTATAAAAAAAATTGACATGTCTGTAAAGTCGTGGAAATGAAAGCGCCTTCCACTACGTTTATAGCAAAGTCACATATCAGTAACTTACTATGGTAAAAGCGACCCACTGCCTATAATTCGTTCGATCCGAATTTGTGTGAAAGTTTATAATGCAATTTTAGATATCCAGATTATAGCAGTATCACGGATGTCAGAACAATCGTATCGCAAACAACCATTACAGTAATTTTCGATCGTATTTTGCGAATTCGGAATTTCATAAGTATAACTATGTTTTTTTGCCCGTCAATCCATCCGCTTACGTATCGGTATTGCGGAAAAAAGTTATTTCTTTTTGGTATATGGTACAATAATACCAAATTTCATCAAAAACGGTTCAGCTGTTTAGCCGTGATAAATAGTTATTGAAGCCTTTATAAGTAATAAATAACTATAGATACTCGTTTTCATCTAAGCTTTGATGTTTAGCTTATTTATTTCAGCTGGTTATTCTTTGGCATTAATAGCTGTCGGTTATAGCAGCCACATCTATCGTTCCTCAGGGTTTTATCAAAATCGGTTAAGTATTAAAATGCCTTGAAAGCGTAACTGACGATAAGCATGTGTGGTCACAGGCAATCTTCAGGCGAATTCTGTTGTTGACTTAAATATAGTTGGCATCGTTATTACACTGTTGTGATACAAATGAACGGATAGTTCAGTTCTTTAAAGGGTTTACAATTGCGTTAACTTGATAAGTTAAAATCTCTGTAAATCCGCGGACCAGTCAATTTGGATAACCACTTTTCTACATTTTCTCGGGTCTGGGCGTTTGTTGTACCTTCGTTGTGTTGGATTCCATAACACAATTACTTCAGCTACTTACTTTGGGTCCAGGGTAGTGGATGTTAATATGTTGTTCATGTTGTTCAAGAATCTTTAGGTATTAATTAAAATCATGATGATATAAAATCGTTAAAAATGAATTGCTTGAGGTAAAATGCTTCTGAAGTCCGCCGGATGTTAAAATGGTGAATGTATTAAATCAAAAAATGAAACATTCGTGAGGATAATTTTTATTCCATAATACAGCATAAGATAAACCGGAATGTCACAATTCGCATTTTCATTACTTCTTGTTTCTCATAAAAATAAAAAAGAACCTCCTTCCATCCCACTTGCCACATAGTTACTGCGATTCAACATTTTTTTTTTCTAAATTATTATAAAAATGCTAAGTTACAATTAATTGTGTAGAGCATGTACCACTGAGAATTCTGAGCACTGTTCCCTGTAGGCGGAAACACTTCTCAAAATGACACCGTTTATCTAATACATATTTATACCTAAATTACAAATTAATCTCGGATCGTCATGAGAAGCTGTTGACTGTAAATGCAGGTCAATCACAACGAGCCGTTTGAATAAGCGAGAATTGTACGAAATGGGTTTGGATGTAAATACATAACAGCTTAAACTACCTAGTAGATAACTTCCATAAAAATAAACTACCGTCGTTATAATAGGTCAGGTGATAATTACGCTTAGATGCACAAAACCGGTGACAATCATACAGAAAAAACAATGGATATCGACAAGTCAAAGCCACAAAGCGATGTGAATAGGCCGCAGCCGCGTCGCCGCCCGCGCACGCTGCCTGCCCTGCTCGCATCCCGGTGACCGATAGAACCTACGCTCCCGAATACTGTTTGCTACATGTACCTACCTACATAATGTATATTGTAGGTCACTATATCATTAACTAAATAATTAAAGTCATCAATTGTGAATTAACTTTAAATACTTTATTGCGACAACTTATTCCACATAGTATACATATAAAACATGTTATGATGTGATTCACTTTATCACGAGTCAGCTACAAACCTATCCACATCACAATGCACGATCATTCAGCGAGTCTAGGTACCACCGTTTTGCTCCTTCGTATATTTATTATATTGAAAACAAATCTGCAATAATTTTGTATCGTCTTTACACACTATTTTTTGTTCAACGTCGTCAAGGATCGATCAAACAGCGCATTCAAATATCGTGGACCCTTACACCACATCGCTAAGTAGCATGGTTTATTTGTACACTTACCACCCAAATACCAAAATTAATTTAATACGTCATATGAACGCAGGTGGAACTGAGTGAATGCGATGCTCGATCGGTCACCAGGCGACGCATATCAGTAATGCATTCGCAGGTTAACTCACATAATACATTGTATTCAATATTCAATAGCAAATAAAGTTAACATATCTTAAACCATAGTCTCTTTCAGTAATCAGATTTGTCTGTGAGTTGGTAGCGCACATGCGGTTAGCGGTTGGCGTTCTTCAGTTGGTTGGAAAGCCAATCGAGGCCTTCGTAGAGGCCGTCGCCGGAAGTGGCACACGTCGCCTGAATGTACCAGTTGCGGTTGCGCAATGAATGCAGTCCCAACTTGTCCGTTATCTCAGCTGCATTCATTGCGTTTGGCAGATCCTAGCAACACAACAATTACATTAGTTTCAAATATAGTTTTTTTTTTATGCTCAAAATAATGAGATCAATATCACCACCAGTTTTTTGCTGCTATAAAAAAAGGAAACACGTTAGGCTTCTCATAAAAACAACGTAATTAATAAGAGCTATTTACCTGTTTGTTTGCAAAGATCAAAAGTACAGCATCCCGTAGTTCGTCTTCACTTAACATTCGCATGAGCTCCTCGCGCGCCTCACCAATACGCTCTCGATCATTACTGTCTACTACAAAGATGAGACCCTGAAACAATACACAATAGAATACAATTTTGTATGACATGTTTGTACCTCTTCACGTCATGCCGATTACCACTTTACGACATGAAAATACAAAACTAAACAGAGAAATACATAATGAACCTGCATAGAACTGATGATATTGTAAATACCTTAGAGGCATCTACATATTTTGTAAATATCTATGGACTTCTTTATTTTCTACTAGTTTCGCAAATTCTGAAACTTCATATTCACCACACACACAAATGCCAATTAATGGCTACAACAAGTTTAATACACTATTCATAAAAAATAAGGTTTTCTAATGAGAAGCCTTTCCCAGCAATGGAACAATTTAAGGCTGACATTATTATTATATCTAAATCAACAGAAAAGCTTTAAAACAAGTCAGTCACTCATACATTATCACATACATAGCTTGATACCTATATCCATTATCTGATAATAAAATTTCCTGTGAATTTAGCCAGTATGAAACACTGAACATAAAATAATTGGTAAGAATATAATAGTAAAGTTTTGTTACACATTAATGATAAATTTAAATACAATTTACCATATATTATTATTTCAAGATTTTTGGAAGTAGATGCGTAACTTTCTATTTCCGGATTTTGTCATATAGGACTGATGAATCATCCATATACATATTAAAAGTGGTGGTTTTATTTATCAGTCATATCTACCTCTTTATAAATAAAACGCCCAGTAGATTATCTCCTCTTTACTCAGCCATTGAAAATAAATCTTATCACTTATAACGAATTTATCATCATATTTCTAAGCTTAATTATTATCAAAACAATAAAAGCCAAGGCAAACGAGTCTACCAAAGACGATGCTAAGTAAATTTAAATTCGTTCTATCAACTCCAGTATGCTAATTAAAACACGTCGTAATTCGCATTCTGTAAACTACGCGCAAAATTAAATACATGAGTAAATCAATTACGTAATTACGAATTGACACCGACAACAAATAATTACAATGATTAAGTGTGTCAGTAGGGCATAATTTATGTATGGCAACTGTAACCTAAGACATTTTATTGATCTGGTCATCATTTCAAGACAATGTTAAGTTAAATTTAGAACTGTAATTCTTAACAGGTTAACTGTCCCGCCAGTAGACACAATAGTTAAACAATGGAAATGTTCATATGTGACTCACGGGACAGGGAAAGGGTTAAGTATGGTTAAGATTGTTGCAGTTCAACACAAAAAAGTCGACAGAGAAACCTTCATAGTATGTTTTGAGCAGTTAACTGGAGCAAAATGTAACAATCAGTTGCTACTTGAAATTCATTAACTAACCAAAGAATGACTCATGTGAGAAAACACTGTTCATGCATATTAACTGATAGCCAAACCTTTAACAATGAAAATTATTTAGGCATGCAATTATGTCAAACAGTATGTAAATGTCGAATAAAACAAATTACCAAGTCATATGAAATGTAAAAAAAACATAAACAAAACATTATATATGACTAATAAAAAACCAAATGTTACCAATACTAAACCATTAGAATGTAGCCAATAATTCTTTTAATCTGCTACATTCAAGTATAATATGACACAAACCTTATAAAACATTATCTCTAAGAGACAAATTTTATCGATCAGCAACAAAAAAGAGTTATAAGTTTTTAATATGTCTAGTTATATCAAAGCACAAAAAAGGCATTTGAAAGTAAAAATAAATTAATAAATTAAAAATCAACACAGCAAAATAAATGACCTTATAGTTCTTAAAATTTTTATGTCAATTAGAACATACTAAGGATTTGTTTTAATATCTTGAGAGATAGAAAGCTTTAGGCTTAAACAATACAGAAGTGAAATCATCTGTAAGTATTAAAGTTAGAAACAATGACCTACTTTCACAAATGTATGATTGTAAACAGCATGAGGCACTCTAGTGACATTCATTTTCTCAGATTATAGATAAAATTGATAATGAATGTAATGTAACCTTTATTTGAGAAAATTCTTGTTAATTGATGAAAATCAAGTCAGCATAAACTGTACTTTGGACCACACCCATTATTGCCAATTGTGTCAATATTACAACTTATTCCATTAGCTTACTGAATTTTATGAAGAAATACTGAGCTACTATAAATTAATAATTTAAAGAAACCTTCAGAGTTTATATTCAATATACAGCCACATGTTCATGTTAACTATGACTCATATTCAACAGTCTAGCTATCAAGTAAGCCTGCCATAGCTAATTTCATATGTAACATTACATAAAGCAAATACATACCAATTGGCAACATTATACAGAAATTAGATATGTATTTATAATCTGACATGATTAAAAATTTACATAATCGCATTTGTTGTACGTTCAGCCCCGACCCATTGCGTTGTAACATATGATGATTGTCTAAGTAATTTTGTTTATTTTAATAGATAAATGATGTTTTATATATTTTTAATGTAAAATATGTTGTGGATGCTTTTGATCTGTAAATGGTAATAAATAATAATTTCATAGTATTTAGCACTGACCTGTGTGTTCTGGAAGTAATGCCTCCACAATGGCCTGATTTTGTCTTGACCACCGACGTCCCACACGGTGAAACTGATGTTTTTGTATTCTACAGTCTCCACGTTGAATCCTGGAAACAAGTATTATAATTATGATAAATACTTAAAAATGGCTAAAATAGTTAGTTACTATTCATTTATTTATGTTTGTTTTAAGTATGTAAAAAGTACTTATTGTTGAAACTTCGTACATTATGCAACAATACTTTTTCATGGTAGTTTTTAATGATTCAATAAACTTTTTTATTGGTTGTCATGCAATTTCATATTTGAATTATGTTTAACAGTATATAACATTTATTTGATTCATTTTTTTAAATGATTTGAGGGACTTTATATTACACTTATTCATCAGATTTATAGAACACCAAGGAATTTAATTAAGAATGATAAAATGTATACTAATTAGATTATAATTTAACAGACATGTAAACATTTCACAACTAAGAAATACACCAATAAATATCTTTAGTTATCATAAAATGAAATCAATCCTAACTGAACAAGATAACAATTATTAATTGTAGCTTTTATAGTGCTAATACAATCATTTCTTTGAATAAGTTGTGTAAAAAAGAGATATAGGTAATCTATATTAAAACCATTAAGAGAAACCATATCTTTTGGAAATAGGGAGAATTATCAACATAAATACACTCTTAGCATATGGACACCAAAATATTTGAATAAATAATTAGTACATAATTAGATACTGAATGTGGTAAGAAAGTACATGCATAAGTTTATATATGTTATGTACCATGATGAAATATAGCTTAGTCTTGACTTTGTATTTTTAAAAGGCTCCAAAACCAAATATATTTAAAATAATTGAATGAGTACTTACCAATAGTTGGAATCGTCGTAACAATTTCGCCTAATTTAAGTTTGTATAGGATTGTAGTTTTACCAGCCGCATCCAAACCGACCATCAATATTCTCATTTCTTTTTTGCCAAATAGGCCTTTAAATAAATTCGCAAACATATTCCCCATATTGAAGTTTTGCGATTAGTCTGAAAGAACAAACAATTATTAGAAATTTAACATAATAATCGTACTGAGTCATCCGTCAAGTCTGCACGTTATTTCAATCAATGATAATGACATGGCAGGCCTTACTGAAATTTGACGTAGAATGTTTTCTTACGTAGTAACTTGCAGCTATGAAATACTTTGTTGAACCGAAATATTTAAACAAGCACAACTTAAGAATATGCACTAGCTACACTCGCATCATCCAACAAGGGGTAATTTACAACAAAGATTGCCCGACACCGCTGTGGGTCTTAACTGCGGTCACCACCCTCGGTTTGTAAAGTATACAAATCGTTACTTACGCAGTTTTTACAATATTCCAATATCGATAATGATTATTAGGTATCAACAAATAGAAAACTTACACTTTCTGATGCCAATTTTAACACAATCAAGAAAAAAAGCTTTAATTCAGTGGATTCTATACAATTCGCTCGATGTCAAAATGGCGGCGAACGTGGAAGTTGTTCGTGCCTATGCCACGTATTGGAAAAAAGTGGCCAGTGACAATAAAAAATATTTAAAAATACGATAACTTCACGTCTATTTAATTAGTTGTTACTGTGAAATAATTAGTTTCATTTAATACTTACAAATCGTATTAATTATGTTATATAACGAGACAGTTAAATTTTACCTAATTGATAATAAAAACAATAACAAAAGATGCAAGTGGAAGTTGGCTTGTACTTGGGTGGGTACTCTACTTTAGATCGCAACGACTCGAATAACGCGAAATGTTATTTATTCTATTGCACACCTCAGTTACAAGATGCTATAGCCGAATGGTGTTGATTCACCTTTTTATATCAACTTATAGTTAACAACCTCTGGTTGATGCTGACGTGGCGTAGCCACGGTGCTCCTTCCATCATGTCCATTCATGAGTCACTAAAAGCTATGTGGAGCGGAAAACATCCCATTGCGACTTATAATGCTCAGACTGAACGTCAAATACTGGCTAAACCTTTTGAAACATAGTTAGAAAGTCAGAAACTTCATTGTAATTCTTGTTAGGGAGAACAGGGAATACTTATTTTATTCAGTTTTATATCCATCAGTCTTATCAAGGGTTTGATCTCTAGCTTTTAAATTAAAAGCTAGAGATCAAACCCTTAAAAGTTTTAATACTCATAGTAATATTCTCTAACCACAAGTTTTTCTAATCTAAAATGCCTGCAAAGTGTATAAGCTTTATAGGCCTTTTATTTCAGAAGAAGTAGAAACTTCCAAAATCCTTATTTTTTTCGTATGTATAATGTATTATCATGTATGTATAGGTCTGATGTGGTAGCTAAGTGGTTTAATGACCGGATTTGTATACACAAAGTCGTAGGTTGAAACTCATTACAAGTAAAACACTAGACTTATAATAATAAGTACTTTGTTAACTAACCCAAGACAACATTAAAAATTCTTTAAGGAAAACATCGTGCAATAACGGAATCCAAAAATTTACATCAAGCCACTGAGCAAGCTTGATGATCAAAACTCGTTCCTTCTCTCGTGAGAAGCAGCCTCTCCCGTGCACTGGGAAGACCGGTATTTTTATTAACAATACATTTATTTATTTTATATATTATTATTTTAATATATTGTTAGATTGTGGACTTTAAGATCCTTTAGATTTGTCTCTGTTCTGAATAGCAGAATACGAGTTAGAACCTGATAAAAGTTTCGTGGCTTTCGTGAACGCTGTGGGTGAAACCATGGACATAGCTAGTTAACTTTAAAACCATGCTTGTACATTAAATTCAGTTTCAGTTAATCTAATAGTTTTAATAAAGCCACTTTGATTGTGTGTTCATGGTTTTACCTAACGTCAGTGTCATTTTCATCAATGTCATCCATGTCGATGTAAATATTGTAATGTAAACATCATTGACGAGTGTAAATAAATTATTTATCTGACTCAACACGTTGTAATTTTAAGTTTTGTCTGTTTTGAATGAGAGGAATAATTTCCTTGAATTACAAATATATTTATATAACGTAAAAGAATACGTTATTGAATCATACTTATAATTATTTCATAAATAAAAATAACCAAGTTGTAATAGTGTAATTACAATAAAGTGTTGTATTTTCTTGTTACTTAAAATGTTGTTTGTAAGGTGTTAATTTTACAGTTTTAATTAATTTTCTAAAGTCACAAACCATGGAAGTTGTGGAAAATAATGATTTAAAAGTTTGGTTATCACAGGCCCCAAAGTATACAACATTTAGGATAAATACATTAAAAAAGTTTGATGAAAGTGTTCTGAATGAGTTTCTTAAATCTGTAAGTATACAACCTACTAATAGTTAATGTTTTTAATGTCTCTGTTGTGACATACAATACACATGTTTTTGGATGATTTCTAAAAAAAACAATATAACCTTTAGTGTTTTTGTGGCATAAATATTCCTGCTTTATACTTGTCCTTATTTCACAGCAAGGTAAAGAGCTGAGTACAAGCCAGATCCCAAAATATTACTTCCTTAGACCTGATTGTCTTGTGATTGAGCAATGGCCGGATGAAGTATCATTAGAAAAGACTGGGAAAGAGGTGATTGTGGATGCTCCGTGTGCTGCAGCTGTGCTGAGGGGTTCTCATGTGTTTGCACCTGGAGTTCTAGGTCTTCCTGTTAGTAAGTTCTTTTGTAATAAGTGACTAAGTCAAAACTGTAGGTGAATAATAAGACAAATTTTCCTCTTGCACAATTTTGACTGTTTGTATTTAAGATGGTGCAATTTTTTGAGAAAGTTTTGGAAGTGTGTACCTATAACTATTATATGCCTTAAGTGACCAAACATACATAAAGGCCTATTACTTCAAAAATATGGCCTAACACACAATCAAAATAAAATGTACTACTTTTAAAGTTTTACTAAATGTTTGAATGTTTTTTTCATGTGTAATATATCATTACTATTACAAGACTATAGTTTTATTTTACTGCCAATTAGTTTTTCATAATTTCCTAGCTATAGTTCTGAAGTACCTAGTGGTTATGTTTTGTTAGATTAACAAACTTATTTGTTTTATATTTTTAGATTGCACATTAAGGGAAAGAGTAGATATTTATGGAGACCAGACAGGCCATTGCAAAAGGGGCCTTAAAGTTCAGTATGAAGGTACAAAACAGTATGTAGGAACAGGATATCTGACAATGTTGCGATCAAGCTTATATGATAAAGGTGTTCAACCCAGGTAAGTTTAAAAAGCACTGTTCTCTATAATACATTATTCAAATTAAGTTTCATAAACAAATTCATAAAATTTAACGTATACATTTTACAGCCAATGAATTATTTTCCCTACAGATTTACATACAGTATCATATATTCCATTGCTATATACAAAATTCAGAGGTCACATAACAAATGATTTTTATAAATTTTCAGTGGTGTAGCAATCCATACTCTTTTGCCAGCATCGAAATTGCCTGTAATCAATGAAACATTATTTTCAAAAGGAGAAGTGCTGCTCCAAAACCTGCCATCTATTGTCTGTGGTTGGGTAATGGATGCTATGCCCAATGAAATCATCCTGGACATGTGTGCTGCCCCTGGTAATAAAACTACACATTTAGCTGAAATGTCAAAAGACCAAGTTAGTAACCTTAGCATCAAATTAAATAAATAATAATTATCTTACTTATATTATAAATGCGAAAGTTTGTTTGGATGTTTGTTACTCTTTCACGCAAAAACTACTGAATGGATTTTAATGAAACTTTACAAAAATGTAGCTTATACATCGGAATAACACATAGGCTATAATTTATAAACATAGTGTATGAATTATCATTGACGCGGGTGAAACCGCGGGGCACAGCTAGTTGTTACATACTTTCGTAGTTAATGTTTGATTGTTTTTCAGGCAATCATCATAGCAGTGGACAAAACACCTGTGCGCACTGAAAAAATTAAGGCAAATTGTCTTTTACAAGGTATTTCTTGTGTTCAATCATTTGCATATGATTCAACCAAATGCTGTTCGGAAGAAAATAAAAGTGGTGTAGGCAGTGGACCTCCTTTCTCACCAAATAGTTTTGATAAAGTGCTCTTAGATGCACCTTGCAGTGGATTGGGCCAGAGGCCCCAACTTATGAACAAAATGACTGCAAAGATGATTGGCTCCTATAAGTGTATTCAAAGAAAATTACTGGCTGAAGTAAGTATGAAATAAAAATTTGAAAATATATTTATTAATCTATGTATGACCAAAAGCAGGGGCAGAATTTTTAATAAATTTTATGGCTAGTTTAGGACATTCTGCATACAAAAAACCTTTCTATATTGACTTTTGTTATGGATTATAATGTTTTGTTACAGGCAGTAAAAGTATTGAAAGTTGGAGGGAAACTAGTGTACAGTACATGTACTATTACAGAATGTGAAAATGAAGGAATAGTGGCTTGGGCACTTGAAAAGTTTCCATGTTTGAAGTTAATACCAGCAGAACCTCTTTTAGGTGGACCAGGGTTACCTAACAGGGGCCTCAATGATGAACAAAGGTACTATATAAACATCTTTATTTTAAAATATAAAATATACACTATTGGCAAGCATATTAATTAATTTCAAAATAGTACTGTCTAATATTAAAAAAATAATGTAAAATTGTGATTTTATTACATGTTTTTGTACTAATCTACGGCACTGATATATCACATTATTGTTAACAGATTTTAAAAATGAAACTTGGTTTGTTTTCAGATTACTAGTACAGCGATTTGGACCAGAGAATGACGAACTACGACCAGTGGATCCCATATACAAGGAGTCCATAGGGTTCTTCATAGCTGCATTTATAAAACTACCATAACCAAAAAATAAAAGCTTAACATTTAACCGTATTTCCATGTCGTGATATCACGACGAATTAAATAAAACCTTTTCGTTAATTTCATAAATATTTCCATGTTACCATCATAAAAATGGCAGAGTACCTAACAGTCTAGGATACAGTATCTCTTTTAATTTAAACCTTATATAATAATACTACAGCATGATTTGAATACATAAAAGTCATAAAATTATTTTCTTTACATTCCAAAAATTTTCCCAAATTGATAATTCTTAAAGTCAAAATAATACTGCAATATATGTTTTTAGAAAATATTATGCTCTGGTAGGTCTAATAGTAACTGACCTACCGCGAAAAGGTACATCTAATTACAATATTTTAACTTATCAAATGCACGCTATCAACATTAACTTATATTTTTTGAACTCTGAATTATATTTGAACATACTTTCATTAATGTTTTAATTTGTACTTTTATATTGGTAACTATCGAGCATCTCTAAGATTTTAAAAGACTATGCCGTGCATTCGAGCTTCATACCATTATGCATCGTAAAACTATTACAATACGATGTATTTTACTTTATAAGGATTCGATGTGAACCCATAAGCCACCCTGGGCTTTGAGCAACAGCGACCTTTTATCGAACTGTATAGGATCGACAGTTTTCTCGCAAGTCGAAAACTTAAAGTTCCGTAACAGTTCAACCATCGCGAGCTTTGCTGACAACATGGCGAATCTTAGACCTGAAATAGAAAAAAACTAATATCAGACATACATAACTTAAAATGTTTCTTATTTAGATATTTTAGTAAAGGAAGGTAGTAGAAAAGGTGGTGGGCGAATGCCATATTATCTCTTTCGAAACTTTGATAAAAACACCGTCTACAGGACGGTGCGATGAACCGTTTAGATACCTATAGGAGTTATGAGGCTGTAATTTATCGTTTCGAAAAATGTCGACACGAAATGTCAAAACGATCGACATCACATTAGCAGTATGTAATAAGCTTAGGAAATAAGCGGAGGTACTGCTTTTGTTTTAAAAAAGCAAGGGCCGTGAAGCGCCGGGACGCGCGAGAGTGATCGACAGCTTGCGCAGACCGTGTGTGTTGATCACTGACTAACTGCTCGAGCAGTTCGCATACGGGCGGTCTTACGGCTCTGAATTTTCTTACTGATATTAGGTATAGGTAGTCTTACATACAAGTAGCACATATTTACATACCAATACAATTTCTAGGTCCAGCACCGAAGGCTAAATACAAATGCGAGGCTCTGTCCTTCTTGTCTTCGTTCATGAATCTCTCTGGGCGGAACTCTTGTGGCTCCGGGTAGTACTCCGGGTCCATATGGATACCGTAAAGGGGTATGGCCACCACGTTGCCGGGGTTCAGCGTAATGTTGGTCCCTGGTAGTACGTAGGGCTTCGTACATACTCTATCAACTCGGGCTAGTGGTGGATATACACGTAATGTCTCTGAAAAACAAAATAGGGTTGGTTAACTATGCAGTCTTTTTAAGGCTGTTTGACGTCTTTTTACAAAAAGATCTGCTATGGATGGATGAAGAGTGGGCAACACGGACTCTACGAGAGACTAGTTATAGTAATCACAAACGCTAAGTATAATAAAACATTTTTTTTCTTGGTCGTCCCACTTAATAAGACTTCTTTTACTGTCTTACAACACATACAATTTAAGAGCCTACATTTTTCACATATAACATCAACGGCTTACATTTGTGCCTGCTTTGCTGTACCTAATTAAGAAAAAAAATTCTCTGAAGTGAGCTATCAATATCATGTCGATGTCAGCTACTTAAATCAAAATAGAGTAGGCAGGAAGATAACTTATAACTCTCTGCACTTAAGATATAAACAAGAACTAAAATTTGCTCGACAACAAACTGAAATCACGATAACGAATGTACCAAAACATAGGTATATTGTTATAATCGAGGTCGTTGTGATTATCGCTGCAACCAATTTATAATATTTTTATCACTTTAAATGTCAATTTTAAAGGTTAGCGTTTATTTATAGTAAGGCTATGTTTACACCAACTTTTTTAATAAAAATTTTCTATTTAGCTAACTTAAAACAGGGATGCACTTCAATATAGTGATTTGTATATTGTTGAGCTTATTATAAAATTGATTGCATTTAAGAGAAGAAAAATTTGACGTTTCTTTATGTACTTACGTACATACCTGTTTCGTAAAAGGAATGGAATCATTCATGAGAAACAAATGGAACAATAAATGACTCCATAATTTAGGATAATACCGTTAGAAGCCAAGAGCTTGTTCAGAGCTGTTGATCACACAAATATATACATAATAATATATAGATTGTATATTTACCTAACAAAAATCCATCGAGATAATGTAACTTAGCAAGGAGATCGTAATCCAAGTCTTTTCCTTCAGTCATTTCCGTCACATGGGCTCGCAACTTCGTCTGCAGTTCTGGTTTGGTAGCCAAGACGTGGATAGCGAAAGATAGAAGAGTACTTGAGGTCTCGTATCCGGCGATCAGGAAGAGTAGGCATTGAGCATCTATGGTGTCATCATCGAGATCTGTAACAAGTAACATGCAGTAGGTAAGGCCGCTAAGAGAATGCGTTCCTAATAAGTCACTCTATTGTCGCGAAGAATTTAATTAATTTATAAACAAATAATTTAATAAATTCAAAACTATATCATTATGCCAGCTTACAGTGTAAAATATAACACGGTTTTTGATTTCTCCTTACAAATGAAGACCAACTGACTGGTGTCAGGAAAGCTTTCTCTCAGCGGGCGTATTGTAGTTTTTAAATAGCATGCTTCGTGGTTTTGGCCCAACGGCTCATCAGGTGGTAAGTAAGCAACGCTGCTTTCGCAACCTTAGACTTCTTAAGCAAAGGTTTTGAAAAATACATATAATAAAAATCTGACCTTTTTGTAAACTGTATGCCACATTTAAGTATATTTTTTTTTACGTGTTCCTAATAAGACTATCTGCATACGACAAACGTGCTTAATCCGTTACTTGTTCATATATTACGAGATTAATGGCATACAAAGAGAAAAAGGACTTTAGTATAAGGCAACGTTATACCTACACACATTATGTAAAATTTGTTAAAAAATCTAATTAATATCCGAGACACGGAGATTTTCATAAGCATACAAAACGTACCTACTCAAGGAACGTTTAACTTGAAGTCTGAAGCTACTACCAAATATAAAAATGACTTTTTTTATGCGCATTTATGTCTACCAAAGACATAATCATAATTATGAACATTTTCACCTGGGAGGTACCCGTTTGTCTTGAAATCAGGTCATTGACAGCAAAAGATCTCACGAGTAATAATGTTCGCAATAAACATTATCATAATGACACACTTATCTAATTAAACACACATGCAGAGATAATTATACGTCCAAACAAGTTAGAATAATGCATTTTGCAGTCATAATAAGAGTTAAAATAGATAATTATATTTATTTGCCATGACTCTGTTCAACATTCATACATCATTTACTTTTGCCAGTTGATAAAGTTTATATAAACAACTAGCAGCCGATCTTATCATTATGCAATTAATACGATGCCATGTAGCTAAATAATATTACATTTTAATATTTATCAAAGGACTTACGAATATCAGCCTTAGCGCCACCAGACTCCGATTTTTCTTTATCCGAAAAATCTATCAGAATTTGTAGAAAGTCGTTTTGTCTGAAAATGGAAAAAAAAATCAGATATAAGTTCTTGTATTCGGCAAGTGACAATGGTAGATACTGCCTGTACCTAAATGCTAAAACACTCTTTCACTTGAGATTTGAAACTATGGTTTCAAAATCTCAAGCGAAGATATTTCGAAGCCAAATGCACCTACGAACTATTTAGAGTATGAAACTGTTTCGACGTGTTACAATATATTATAGTGTAATTAATTTGGTAAAGTTAACATAACTGCAATTAGGTATGAAGCTCAAAAACTTACTTAGATCCCGACTTCCTTCGTTCAGCTTTCGCCGCTTTTAAGATCCTTACCATCTCTTTTGCTGAATCCAAATTCAAAAAAGAGAAGTTCAAAAACTTTATCAGTTGCGGCACGAATATTAGGAAGAAGAATAACATCAACCTTTTGTGCAGTGGCATGTAGTCGTACTTCTCAGCCACCTAGAATTTAAGTTTAAATTTCCATCAATATTTTCATATAAGGTGATTCTAGGGATCTATAGGAAACTGCTATGAGAAATATGTCTTTTAAAAGCAGCCACAGCGAAGGAAATAGTTTACATATTTTTTGGGCTTCGTACAAGGAGCAACACAAGTCTCCGATATCCGACGACTTCTGTGTCTAACGACGCAGGCCTATGTACCAACTTCTGTGAGTTTGTTTGATCGATAGTCACTTGGATAATAAAGTCGCCGTGTATGAACTTGCGTTGCCTCTTGTACGAAGGACCTAAGATAAAGTCTAGATAAAAAGCACTGAAAATTAAGAAAAAAACAGTTTTTACTTAGGTATTATGTTGATTATGAAATCCAATTAAAATTACGAAATGCAGATATCAGTAGGTCTTTTGATTGAACTTTGAATGTATTTTTTGGTATTTTAAGATAAATTATAATCAACTAAAGTGTATCACATGCAAAACGAAAAATATTTTCGAAACATAAAATAAATACACGTGACAGAGGCAACAAATGCGACATGCGATGTTATTTTTGTAAATTTTCGGGCATTAGGCAAAAATGATTTTTCATTATGCTTTACGTTCGTGTATTTTCCTGTTTTGTATAAAGTAGCCACCCACTTACGTTAAAAAAGTGTGCGTTCTCATCAGTTAAGGCATCTGATTTTATTCCAAAGGCACATGTTCCGATTACTTCTAACGTGAAGTGTCCGATCGTTTTCTTCATCTCAACATCTTTTTTGTCTGAAAGAAATAAAAGGGTTTTTACTGTAGTACCTACCATAATGACGTCGTTATATTAGAATTTTATTTATTATGAATCAAACTTTGGTACATAGGTGTCAAATGCATACAGATTGCAGACATTATTTATGCTTCATTTAAAACTCTCGAATTAATATTGACCTTTAACCTATAGATCCATGTCGAATAAACAGTTAATTCGAATATGCGGGCGCTCGCTACGTAATCGTTGCATCACTCATCTGCGCCATATTGTGTAAGATACATACTTTCATTTAATGTATAGTAGTAGCTTTATACATCAAATAATAATCTCTCCTCTCACTTTAATCGAGAAACGCAGAGAAAAGCTACGATTACACAGTGATGAAGTATGCTACTGTATTCATATTATAATAATAATCTATTGATTTTAAAAGATAAATGAGGATTTTTCTATCCAATCCAGGACCCGAATCTTGTGTAGACTTCTATAATCATTTACGCGAATTTCGTAAACATAAATAAAGTTGCGCGTCCAGCTTATTGTCATGACTTATCTTTGTTGCATTTAGACAAATTTAGAACAATTGCAACAGCATTGCTTTGTCATGCACAATGTAATTATATCTCTACCAATTTAGCTAAAGTACACTATTCTAACATTGTATGAATGTGGCAGATAAAATCACTTGATGCAATATATTTTTATTGGCCAATTCACCTAATTTTGTTGCCTAATAAATAATTATGTTATTTATTAGTTTCTGATAAACAATGATAGGTCATTAAACCATGAACCCTTTTATTCTCATGATTAATTTATCAAGGTTAATATAGATTTCTAAATAAATAGCTTACCATATTGCTTTAGAAATTCAACCATTTGCTTTGAACAAAACTGAATGAGAGGAAGCATATTTCTTAGACGTGAAGAACTGAAAACTGGTGTCAATGTGCTTCTCACTCCTTTCCATTCTGAACCCTGAAAAAAATAGATTTTTAGAGCTATAACAATTTTGTAGATCAATTTTTGACATTTTGGTTTTATGAATAATGGTTCACAGCTTAATAATATTGTAGTATAGTATACCTTTAAGTTTAGTAGTGACCGGCTCCAAAACTTTGGTTCCTTGCTGTTCAATGATATTCTATCAGTGAAATGATCAAAGTCTCTTATCATTACAGCCTTAATTAAATCTGGATCAAGGAGGGTAAGAAGAGGTCTTCTGCCTTCAAATAGACCTGTGAAAAAAGGATAAATTGGAGATATTAAAGTATATTTGACATAATTGTTTATATATATTAAAAAAAAACATTCGCCTAACAATTTAGGAAACAACAACAGATGCGAAAATATTTAAATTTAAAAATTTTGTACTACAAAATATAAATTCAATATAAATGTCTAAAACTAAGCAAAAAGTTGTTTTCAATTCTTTGTATCATAAATTATAAATAAAGTACTTACCACCATATCTATTTCCTTTGAAGTTATTATATGCTTCCAATTGAAAATCGTGAAATGATTGGGTGCCTCTTAGTCTTGGACCCAAATTGCCTAAGAAAATCACGGGCTTTCTGTACGGAATTCCTTTCTTTTCGAAAAAGTCGAAGGTTTTCGTATAATAAAAATATAATGCGAACAAAGTTGTTAAGAATAACAGTAATTTCCAGTCCTCGAGGATAAATAATAACAACTTCTTTGATCCACTAAAGTATTCCATTTTAAGTAGAAGTATTTTATTAGCTTGTAACTTTATGAGCACTACTTCTTAGCTCTTACATCTACTTTTAAATGTTTTATATCGCACGTTACTATCGACTTTTCCGTACCGAACATGAAAGTCAAACAATAGTCAATACATTTCAAATAAATTAAACATAAATACAGCTTACGTATGAGAGTATGAGAATGAGACAACAGCTGTCAAGTGCCAACAAAATTTAGCTATCATCCTGTCAATGTCAAGTTGTAATTATAGGGTGCACAGGCTGCAAAATTGCAGGTTTTGATTCCACTTGCGAAATTAAGGGGTTAAAATTGAATATTCGCGCTTGTACAATGTGAAATATCCTCAAAAATATGTAATCCTAACAATTTAAAAGGCAATTAAAACATAGGACTTATAATTCTCTTTCTAACAAATTAAATAATTTTCCATTATATATTTACATGGATTATTTATCTAGCGAAATAAAACGTGATTTTATTTAGGTATTGTCGTTAACATCGATGTAACGCTTTTGCTTTTTGGTAATCACATCCCATATCCGAACCGAAATCCGAATGGGTAGAATAGACCGCAGTGGAACACATTCTTCACTGACAGCAAACAGGATCACATATACTGTCACTGGAGCTGAGTGGAGCTTGAGTGGAGCTACAAAAAAATCTGTGAGAGGGCTCTCTATACCCGATATATTACTTTCCTCTATGGTGGAGCTGGACACTGACTGTCATTGAGTTTTATTTACTCAATCTCAATGTCAATAATCACACCACACCGCACACGGGGCAAGTAAATAATCGGCCTAATCGACGACTAAAATTAAATAATCGTGTACGTTTCAAAACATTGAAATAAAATAATTAGACGAAACCCGCACAACAATGGGTAAGACGTCTAAAGATAAACGGGATATATATTATAGGTTAGCTAAAGAAGAGGGATGGCGAGCTAGAAGCGCATTTAAATTATTACAAATCAATGAAGAACACAATATATTCAAAGGAGTAACACGTGCAGTCGATCTATGTGCAGCCCCTGGTAGTTGGAGTCAAGTATTAACGAAGAATTTACGACAAAATGCACAAAATGTTGATGATGTTAAGATTGTTGCTGTTGACTTACAAGCCATGGCTGCGTTACCTGGAGTAATACAAATACAAGGCGACATAACCAAGCTTTCTACAGCGAATGCAATTATTCAGGAATTTGAAGGCCTTAAAGCAGATTTGGTAGTCTGTGATGGAGCGCCAGATGTTACTGGACTACATGACATTGACGAATATGTGCAATCACAACTGTTATTAGCAGCGCTCAATATAACCACTCATGTGTTAAAGTATGGTGGTGTATTTGTTGCCAAAATATTTAGAGGAAAGGATGTTTCATTGTTATATTCACAACTAAAGCAGTTCTTCGAACATGTCACAGTTTCCAAGCCAAGAAGTTCGAGAAATTCCAGTATAGAAGCATTTGTTGTGTGCAAAAACTATCAACCTCCTGAAGGATACATTCCAAATATGGTTAACCCTCTGCTAGATCACAAGTATTGTGACTTTAATCAATTTACTGGCCCCAACAGAATTATAGTACCGTTTAATGCTTGCGGAGATTTAAGTGCTTATGATTCTGACACATCATACCCTCTTCTACTCGAAGGACAGACATCTTATGAATATAAGGAGCCAGTGCAAAGCCCCATTAACCCACCTTATAAAGATATATTAGAAAAAACTAGAAATATACAAATAAAAGAGACCTAGCATGTGGAATACATTATTGCCCAACCATCTTTTTTGTTAAGAGGGAAAAATGCATTAATATTGATAAGTAGATAGGTAAACAAAAAATTAAGCTACAAATGTATTTTTTATTAAATCACAATAAGATAATATATTGTATCAATAAATTATTGAAAATCAGATTCTGGTCTTTTTCTATCCTTTCACATAAATATTGATTTACTTTACAGTAATTATATTAAAAGATATAGGTTATTAAAGACTTCATGAATGTATAAAAAATAATTAAAGTTATGAAACACAATGGGAAAAGTATTGGTCTTTGACTAGTATCTACTAACAAACCAATATCTTAACTCATTCAGAGTTCATGGCAGCGATCTGCCGGCGCTGACAACCCCGCGACTCCAGCCAAGGGCAGAGAAGCGACCGGGTGTTAAAGCTATGACAGCCCAACATATCCCATGATGCCATTAGTTAATCAACCTGAAAAAAATAAGTTAGGCGCGTGGCAGACACGCCCAGCTGTACCTTATATATAACACTTATGTAGGCCAATGCTCGTAAAGACATTCGCCATAGTTGCAGGGCGTACATAATTACCTATAAATACTAGCTTAATATAGCGCCCGCGAAGAGGTAAAATCATAATGATTCTTTTAATCTTCTCTAAATATTAATAACTAGCTGTGGCCCGCGGTTTCCCCTGCGTGAATGACAATTCATACACTATCTTTATAAATTATAGCCTATGTGTTATTCCGGTGTATAAGATACATTATTGTAAAGTTTCATTAAGATCCATTCAGTAGTTTTTGCGTGAAAGAGTAACAAACATCCATACATCCAAACAAACTTTCGCATTTATAATATTAGTAAGGATAGTATTATTATAAAACAGTTAAGACTCAGAACCAACACATCAAAACTCTTTGGTAATGCCCGACATCCTGAAATAAAATAATTTAAAACTTTTAACGTAATGATGGAACCAATTTGAAACAATTCTTGATGAGTAAAATTTGAAGAAGCGCGTAATTAATTTTGTCAAAATTGTTTAGTATATTTAACTAATACTTTAGGTTAGTAAACAACAAATTATTAGTTAGCAAAGATGGGGAAATTTAAAATGCCAACAGTTCAACAATACATCAAGAAAAAGGTAAGTGATTTTGACATCTAGGTACCGGTTTCCCAATCTTATAATTTTGGTAATAATTCATAAATCTAACTAGAGCCCTTGCATGCAAAATTGCGTGTCAACAAAGTATTTTGCTATTGTTAAAGAGGTAGGCACTTACCTATATGGACAATGAAAATACTTCCGGATCTATGTACCATGTAGAACTTATATTAGATGAAAAACGAGATACTAAAATCCAATTCTTTCCTTTTAGACAATTTATGGCAAGAAAAAAGAACCAATATGGACAGTCTTGGAAAAAGAAATGCTGGATAAAGTGGCTCAAAACAAGCCTTATAACGAACGTGTAGGCAGATGGCTACGATTTTTGAAGGATTTACGATACCATTATCACTGTGAACGTAAGATTGCTTCTAAACTTTTATTCATAAGTACTTTACCTTCAAGTGTAGGTACCATTAAGTAGGAAAGTTCACAGTTACAAATTATTATCAAAGTTGATGGTGTGAATAAGCCCTTACAGTCATTTTGCGTCGTAAGAACCTAAGCTTTATCGTGGTACTTAAGCGTTAGGCTGGCGTTACGGTGCGTCCACATCTGACGAACAAGCATTGCACGAGCAGCTCGCGCCATGCTCGCTAGCTGCTCGTGTAAGCAGTGCCGGTTTTAACACTACCAGCGCCCTGGGCGAGATTTCTACGGCGCCCCCAACTGCAATTCAACTCCATACAAAAAAATGGAAAGGATTTTATGTATAACAATACCCAATTATTAAATATATATATATATATTTATAATAAAAAACAACCCTTTATTAGAAAAATCTAAAAGAATTCAATTTTTTATGTTCACTTCTGTAAACGAAGGCGGCCACCGGTCTCGTCCTGAAATCGACAGAGTTACCGGTTCGGCCGACGGTGACCAAACTCTTGCCCGACAAGCCCGCGTCTCCCATCCCTCAAAAAATATTTCTTTGGGAGAGGAGAAAGGAGAGGTAACAACGCCCGTCGCCACGATTCGGAATATGTCCGAGGCGAGGTCTATTTTCTCAAGATGTGGTCAGTGCCATTTCTTCAGCCTTATTCCATATTGACCGCTGGTAGTGGAATAAACACCCGGTGACTTTTGCGTTGGGGTGGTTTACTTGCATCCAGTACCGCCGCTTATCTAATTCCTTGTATCTAGTCCGAGCAGATCTTTGATTATAATGAACTAGCTGTGCCCCGCGGTTTTACCCTCGCGAATAGCTAGTTCACGTTCCCGATGTCTTTAATTTTTAAATTAATATTTTTTGATCAGCTGAATTTTGTGCAAATTTTTAATTAATAATCTTGTCTGATTTCTTTTATGTTTTTGTACATTGTTTGTGAAATAGTTGTTGTTTTCGTAATCAGCGAGCCGATAAACCATAAAAACGATACTAATGTTGATTTTTAGAATTTTATTGCCACCCCTTTTCTACCTTTTAGGGGTTAATATCTGAAAGAGCTTGAAACAGTTGTTTACTCATTTATTGATAGGGGTACTACTGTGAAGAATCAAATAAAATAGTTTGACTACTCTTGTTTCCCCATACAAACTTTCAACCCCTTTTCCACCCACTTAGGGTGTGAATTTTGAAAAACCCTAGGATACGTAATTTTTTAATTCAAATTTTTGACCTAAAAACAAAGTTTCAGGCTTCTAGCTCTAAAAATGACGGACTTACATTCAAAATTTTAACCCCTTTTTCACCCCCTGGAGTGAATGTTCAAAAATAATTCTCGTCACTACTGGCTGTATGCTAATTTACAGCAAAATCCGTTGAGTAATAGATGAGTCAGTTAGGTTTGCCTTTTATATATTTAGATAATAATTGTTTTTAAGAGTAACTACGAGTAGACCTCGAACTTTGAGAGATGGGAAAAAAGGGGCGCTTGCGGCGCCCTTTTATTATAGATAACAATTGTGCACAGGGTTTTTAAGAGTAACTAGACCTGGAACTTTGAGAGATGGGCAAGAAAGGGGCGCTTGCGGCGCTCTTTTATTTTAGATAATAATTGTGCACAGGTTTTTTAAGAGTAACTAGACCTGGAACTTTGAGAGATGGGCAAGAAAGGGGCGCTTGCGGCGCTCTTTTATTTTAGATAATAATTGTGCACAGGTTTTTTAAGAGTAACTAGACCTGGAACTTTGAGAGATGGGCAAGAAAGGGGCGCTTGCGGCGCTCTTTTATTTTAGATAATAATTGTGCACAGGTTTTTTAAGAGTAACTAGACCTGGAACTTTGAGAGATGGGCAAGAAAGGGGCGCTTGCGGCGCCCTTTTATTATAGATAATAATTGTGCACAGGGTTTTTAAGAGTAACTAGACCTGGAACTTTGAGAGATGGGCAAGAAAGGGGCGCTTGCGGCGCTCTTTTATTTTAGATAATAATTGTGCACAGGTTTTTTAAGAGTAACTGGACCTGGAACTTTGAGAGATGGGCAAGAAAGGGGCGCTTGCGGCGCCCTTTTATTATAGATATTAATTATGCACAGGGTTTTTAAGAGTAACTAGACCTGGAACTTTGAGAGATGGGCAAGAAAGGGGCGCCTGCGGCGCCCCTTTCTTGCCGGCGCCCCGGGCGGTCGCCCAACCGCGCCCTGCCCTAACGCCGCTACTGCGTGTAAGTATAAGAGTACCTACCTACCTAGTTAGTGCCTAGGTTAGGTACAACTACCTACATAAGGCACCTACGGCCTCTAACTAACTACTGCTATTATTCCTAGTTAAAAGAAAAGAACAAAGGCTTCTAAGGGAAGCTGGTCCACCTTGGTATATCGAACTATCATCGTTTCAAAAAGAAGTTTTAATTCATCTGAAGGAAAATATTCATCAAGACTTGCTAGAAGACTTGCCACGTCGCATGCGTAAGTCACTATCGGATCTGGGAATAACACTTAAAATTCCAAGAAAAACATTAATGGATGCCATGAGGTTTTCCGAAGATCCTGGAGTATTTATTTGGACTTTATATAAATCTATTTATAAAAGGTCTCCGAGTGAACTCCTACCAAGTAAGTATACCGTAGACTCTAGATGTACCAACACATTTTTATATTTTTAGTCACTGTCAAACTTTTATTCAGGGCCGGGCTTTTAGGGCTGGCTTGAGCCCCTTAGCCTCATGGTGCCCGGATCTGCTACTAGAAAGCGGCCATTCTTCATAAGTAGGCTGGCTAGTAGGTTAAACCATCGGGATTTGATTGGGATTAGGTAATAAATAATTAGTCCCTGATGTTAAGTTCCAATATATCTAATCGATTAAATTTTTAATACATTCTTACAGAATACGAAATGAACGCCATGATTCTTATGTCATGTTTAGTATTTATTGATTTGGAAGAATGTACAGAAAAGCTGGAAAAATTAACACATTTTGAAAAGCCTAAACCATCAGCACCTAAAAAAAGTAAGTCTTCTGTCCTCACAAGAAGGTATGTAAATAATGCTTATTCTTTTAATAACATCAATGTATGTTTTTAGAAAAACGAAAAAACTCTCAACCTAACGTCAAATATGGGGAATACCTTCAAAAGAATTTCGTTCCTCTCTATATTACAAAAGTTAATTATGTTAATAAAAGTAAAAAGAGGAGTAAACCTTTACCTCTAGGATATAAATTTAGGCTGCGAAGTGACGAGGTAAGTAATGTATTTAACAGTATTTAATATCTAATTTACATACACCTCGAAACAAAAAAGACCTTTTTATTTGTTTGTCTTTGATGTAGAGAATAGTAGAGATGTGGATCCCGGATTCAACCTAAACCAATTATGTCTCTTTTTTCGGGTACCAAGGTTTGGGCTTTTGCTTATCTTATATATAAAATTCTCGTGTCACAATGTTAGTGACCATACTCCTCCGAAACGGCTTGACCGATTTTTATGAAATTTTATATGCATATTCAGTAGGTCTGAGAATCGGCTACTATCTATTTTTCATACCCCTAAGTGGTAGTAGGTTATAGGTACCTGGTAGGCAGGTGCTAGGTAGAAAAAATTGCATTGCAACGCATGCCGGGTACAGCTAGTATATTATAATATTATGTCTACCTACTTCTAAACTACTTATTATTTCTTTGATTACAGAGCTATGAAGAATTATGCAGAGATAACAACTTTGTGAGTATAAATAGCATGTTTCTTATTAATCTTATTTAACCTATGAGTCGACATTTTATTTAAGCCACGCTTAATTTTGTAGTTGGAAACCCGCAAGGAACGAAATAAAAGGGCAAAACAGAAAGAGAGGGCATGTAGTTACAAATTTTGGGAAGCCCCTAGCACACTGCGTAAGTACCTTATCTTATTTATAATTTTTATTGAGTGTCTAGTTTTCCTTATATCAATTATGACAGTAGCACGGTTGATCAAAGAAAAATTTGCCTACTTTTATTACCCCTTTATATAACTTACAAAATTAAATGCCTATATAAGGTGCTATAAAAATATCTGCCACGGCTTTAATGGGAGGTAGTATTGTGTTTATAGATTACAATAGTGAAGAACTTTCGTACCCCGGAACAGTTAATTAAATTTTAGAAAATAAAATTGTTAAATTAACATTGACTCTATTCTGCGTAACGTGGTTCACAAATTACGTGAATTCGGTGCGGAGCGGCAACAGCTTAGGACACGGGATGGTTTTATACTAATAAATCAATTCAAATTTATAAGTTATTTTTTTTGTATGAAAAAAAATATGATAAATAATCAATAATTTATCTATACTATTGTAATCTATAAACACAATACTACCTCCCATTAAAGCCGTGGCAGATGTTTTTATAGCACCTTATATATCAGCTTATTATGTATTTTAGGAAATACCGATCCAAAGATGGTTGCGTACGTGAATAAACTACGAATGCTGAAGAAGAGAGCCAGGGCGCGGTACAGAGCGCAATACAAGAATGTGCAGTACCTAATCAGCGGGGTTGCGTTTACGGGAGGAAGACCACTTTACCTACTTGCCAGTAATTTCCTATTATATTACCGACTAAATAAGTTGTAGCAATTTTCTCACTGTCTAAATAATGTTCCAGAAAATTTGGGGCGTTTTGTAATTGAATGTTGCAGAATCACATAAACAAGAAGGCCTAAACAGTTTTGGATCCACGAAATGGAACTAATTTTTTAAGAATGTTGCGATTTATACACTGTCGTTAATGTGTTGCTCTCTTTGTAGATGTTTCTTTATTACCAACTGGATATGTACCAATTAACGGTGGCATATCAGTCACTAACGGAGAGTCTGTCACTTGCATACTTGGCTTTTGGAAATATCCTAGAGATCAAGAAGACAGATGTGACGTAACATGCGACTGTTTAACTAAATGGTAGTTAACTATATCTACAGCTGTAAATTAACTTGAAAAAAACATTGTATAGATTAAGGATTTTACTACAGTTTTAAAAACCATTTTTAGGGAGGGTACAGTTATGGATTATTTAAAAGACTCGAAATGTCGTTGTGGCCATTTGTATGATTTCTACAATGAAAGTGCGAAGGTTACAGAGAAGTATTTCTATCCGCCAACAAGACACGGGCCATTTTGGATAGATAAAGCAAAAATTTATCAACAAGATCCAATGGAAGACTTTATTAGGGATACTTTTAGAGAAGCCCTAAAATCTGATGAAGCAACGGTAAGTAGGTTCCTCGTCCAAGAAATGAAAATTCAGGTATCCTCACGATGTTTAGCATATGACTTTTGAAATTGTGCCTGGGTTCGAACCTTTTTAATCTTGTGGATCGTTCATTTAACCGCTAAGCTACCAAGACATATTAAAAAGGTTTTATGCAAAAAGATAAACTTCCTACTGCATTTGCTATATTTACGCTACATATGCTCGAGCTCTTCTGATCGTGTCTTTTACTAGTTATTTAGTTTATGTTTAACGTATCATTATAATAGGTATATGTATGTGTACGTATCATTTTTCTCTGGTTTGCAACACATTTCTTGACTAAAAATTTCGTTCACAGCCTACGGTTTCGGCGCCTACTATTTCAGCATCGGGGTTGAAGGAAAGCGAGTTACTTTCGGTAAGACTTTCTTTTCATCAACGTCTACCTCTGTCCTAAAACCTTGTTGTACATTTAATATTACTATTTCTAGGCATTTATGGCTGATCTTACGGAATCCCCACTTCTTACACCTCATTTACCGGAAGCGAATCTGCTGAACAGTCTCCAAGAGTGGGCTAGAAAACGAGTGAAAGGAAGAATTACGCCGAAGCAACACAGTCCGTATCACTGTCACTAAGTATATTTACTTACTAGCTGTGCCTGCGACTTCGTTCGCGTGAATGACGAAACTTATCAATGAGTTTTTAACCGCAAAATTAAGTTTGTTTTTTTTTGTTTATACTTTTCCGGGATAAAAACTACCCAGTGTGGTGCCCAGGATAATAAAGAATAATTATACCATGTTTCATCGTAATCGAACAGGTAGTTTTTGCGTGATACCTGAACAAACAGACAGACAGACAGACGAAAATTTTTTTTTTCACACTTTTCGTTTCGGTGTCGGTCTAGTAACACCCCCCGCCATTTATTTTTTTGATATTTTCAATGTACAGAATTTTCACTTCTACAGATTTATTATAAGTAGGTATAGATATTATTTTACATATATATTATAAGTACATACATACTCTTCTTTTTTTTCTAGAACGAATGCTCCTTAAGTCTCAACGAAGATGGCTCGACTTAAAGCATATGGATCACAGAGCTCGCGCATTTAGGATACCGTTTTCTTTGCGGCAATTAGAAAACATGAAATGGTCACATCGAAAATTAGTACAGAAATTGGTAAGGCAGTTATTTTATAAAAATATGTTAGGGTCGATACATATACTTACATAGGGTTTTATATACTTTTTGGATTAAGAAGCTAAAAATGGTTTTGTTTGTCTTAAAAATTCGAACATTATTCATCTTTTATCTTGTTTTGTTGATTTTGAGTTTAGAAATTCTTTATAGACTTTTTCAAACCACATTGGGCTGCGTTTACACAGAACAAGTAATTTATTTTGTTAGTTATTTACAAGATCCTAAATTCTTTCGGTGTTCATTTTTACAGTTTGAAATATTGTTGGAAGATTTCGTGTACCGAAATAGGCTAAAGCAAGTTGAACAAACTCGGCTTTGGTGGGCCACGATGAAATATGACGCTTATCCAAGCAAAGCATTCCTGTAAGTGAAATAAATTACTTCCAGATGCATCACCTGGCCCTTTTTGAAATTTTCTAAATCTACTATTATTTTTCAGTGATATCTTTTTCACATACATGCCTGGCCGTATGAAGGATACACATTTGATCAATCCATATAGCTCTGATCTTACTCCGAAATGCGGAGCTAAGACGTGCCCATTGGATAGGTAATACTCGATATTTTTAGGTATAACCCCATCATTTTATGATAACTATGTTTTTTATGTTCATTTAGCGTAATTTTCTGTTTATTCTTGTTTATTTATGGATAAAACTTTAAATATTCAACTCTAAAATAACGTTTTACAATATTGTGTAATAAATTATTATAAATAAGTCATTACAGACATAATGTTTCGTCGTGAGGTTCTAGCAAATTTTTGTTATATGTAATGTTTGTAATTATTGTAACTAAACTTGTCTTAACTGTTAAGTTTTTAACTTATAATAAGATAGTAAATGTTGTGAATAAAAACTGAATAAAGGATTAATCTTAATACAAATGATTATTTGACTTATTTTTCTCTGACCCCATTAGTCAACCTGTTATTATATTAAAATTAATACCCTTCTGGGTTTATAATGTAAGTACCATTATTATAAATAAGTACAATTTTTGGTCGGTTTGGTGAACATTAAAAATAAGTTCAAAACCATAATTTTAGGTATAGCAATACTGTATTCAGTATTGTCAAAGTGACAACTGACTGACATTCTCATCACGTCAAATCAAAACATTCGAAAAATTGCGACTGAAGTAGACATTGGAATAAAATAATGTCTGCAAAGCAATCCATTCAAGTTGGTTCAAAAACCGTGAGAGCTGTGCTCTCGTTGAACCAAGGAGAGGCTAGGCGTAGAGTATTGAGTTTGTACAAGGCTTGGTATCGGCAAGTCCCTTACTTGGGTAAGTAACCTGTTATGTCATCAGTGGAGCTAGATCTCTGTTTACTGCTGCGATTCAAGAGTGAGGTTATCATGCTACTATGCTACACAACATATACATTGTTAAAATAAGCTTTATGAATTGTCTCAATTAATGGGTAAACTACAGTGTTTTCCTTTTCAAAAATGGTTTCACAAACATACCTTATAATTCTTTAATATAAACTTTGTAGTATTTAGAAATGTTATTTATTATCAGACCAAGTAAATAAATAATATGGTTACCTATTCAGTACCTACTCCATAATGAACAATTCCATGTTTTCAATAGCATTTTTTTGATTATTTCAAATAGAATTTATGTATAGACAGAACAGTGGCGTAACTATACCATCTGGGGCCCGTGGCAAATTCTTTTGATGGGGCCCTATTAGTACATTTTTTACGTTGTACTTAGTTAAATTTTAAAAAACTACTAAAGTATTTTTCCAACTCGAATAACTATTTTATTTTCAAGAGCATGGATTTATCCCTATATTACATTTCTTTTTTTAATCATATCAGATCTTATTTTTGGTCTAGAACACGGGAAGTATAGGTAAACTGAAAAAAAAAACTGATAGTAATAGAGAAAAATGTTTGGGCTATATCGAGGAAATGGTAAAACAGTCCAGATACCACTTTTTTGTCCTCATCTTTATTTTTTACTTTCCCAGGAATGAGTCGAGCAAATCGACTCTACCCATATACTGATTGTAGTTGCGTATAATTTGCGGGAAATATATTTCTTTTGTTTTATTATAAAACCTCCTTAGGGTGCGTCCACATCTGACGAACGAGCATTACACGAGCAGCTCGCGAGCCGCTCGCGAGCATGCCGCGAGCGGGGCGCTCACGTCTGTCAGATCGTGATGTTTTGAAATGCATAACCAAATTTGAAATTGTGTTATGGTCTTTAGTCAACTCACTTTACTTGATTTTAAGCAGAAAGTTTTCATGGAAAATAAAATCAGGGCCATTTTTACTGCCGTATCTGCCGTAACAATTATACGGGGCTGCGGACCACGGGCTCCCGACGTGCGTAAACCAAAATTTACAAAATGTAAATAAGAATAAAATAAAACTGATAAAAAATATATAATTTTGAACTTTAATGGGACATGGACACCTGACAGACCTGTGACTATTGTCCATTGAGGCAGAAACTTAAGAAAAACTTAAGTCCTCATCAGCTATAAATGATACAATATAAGTTTGCCGAAAAAAGGCAAGGATGTGTTACATACTTAATTTAAATTGCTTGTATTTTTTTTTAAAAGGGACAAATTGAAAATTATGATAAATAAGTATTTCTTTTAATATTATGCAATTTTTTCTTTCTTTTGTGAGAATTCTTTACCCTTCATAAGGGCCCCAAAACAAATTTGTATGCGGGGCCCCACCAAGTCACGCTACGCCACTGAATAAAACACTCAGGTATAAACTTAAAAAAAATAACTGAGCTCGCAGCCTCTTGGGCCGGGGCCCTCTTGGGTCGGGGGCCCGTGGCATTTTGCCAGTCCTGCCACCCTGTAGTTACGCCACTGAGACAGAAGCTATTTAATGTTTCATTTAATTTCAGTGACTAACTAAAACTGTGTTGTTTCATTTAATTTCAGTTAAGGACTATGACATGCCAAAATCAGAAGACCAATGCCGTGCAAAGCTAAAAGATATGTTCTTAAAAAACAAAGATGTTTCCGATATCAGGGTCATTGACTTGCTTGTGATTAAGGTAAATAATATAGCAATGTTTAATACTTTTATTGTATTGTAAAATGTATGTTGTATTATTTTTAATATTTAAAATTTATTTTAATATAACTTAAGTAAATAATCTTTCATTGAAAAAGAGTTTAGATACTGGCAATGCTGAGAAATTTAATTAAATAATAAAATTTTTTTTTTTACTTTTTAGGGTCAAATGGAACTCAAGGAAACAGTGAACATGTGGAAGCAAAAGGGACATGTTATGGCCTACTTCAAGCCCACGGAAGAGCCCAAACCAAAAGATTTCCTTTCAAAGTTCTTCAATTCTAACGAATGAACATTTTTATAGAAATCTGTAAATAGCCTCATCAAAGTCTAAGTTATAACGAAATGTAAAAAATAGAGAATTCAGTTCAAAGTGAATGCAGTTTTAATCAATATTAGATTAGAAAATTAAATATTATTTATGTCTTTCCAATACAAATAAAGAATTTTGTTCTTTAAAAAATCTGTTTGGTTACCAATTAATTTAAATAAGACTAGTAGTACCTTAAGCCCTTTATACACAAGCTTGTAATAGCAATAAGCCTTCTTATTTATGTCATGTCTTCATAAATCACATTTAATTCACGCACTAAATCTAATCACACTCCTAATTACAATTTAAGGTATATTTAGGTGAAATCAATGCATAGACTACTACTATTAATCCAATGTACACTTTTAATTAAAACAGTCAAACAATTTAAAAATAAAATTCTAGAGCTGTCATTTTGAAATCAATCGAGTTTGACAGTAGGAAAATCTCAAAAATTTTATAATAATTACAAAATGTGTTCAAAGCAAGCAGCAACTAAAGTCGTGAAGCCTTTGATGTCCACGGATTTCTGTGAGGCCCGAAGACGAGCTCTTGGTCTTTACAGAGCGTTTTATCGATATATTCCCTACATCAGTGAGTACCGGCCTAACGGACTAATGAGACCTTTTATCGAAAAATATCCAAAGAACATGGCATAAAGTATTTTAAGTAAATTGTGGCTCAATAAGCTTTGTTTCTGTCAAGGTTAATCTATTTGGCATTGCCCCATTTTCAAATCTTAAACCATGCGGTTTGTGCTGACTGCCGGGTATCCGTCGGCTATGCTAGTGTAGTGCATATAAGAGTGCTTTTAGCCTTCAAGTTTTCAAAGGAGTAGGCAACCGAAATAAAGCTTATTTTTCTTTTTAAACATATAGTTAAGTATTTCGACATCCAGAAGAATGAAGAGGACTGTCGTTGGAAGTTGAGGGAGTATTTCTATAGAAATGCCTGCATCACCGATGTTCGAATCATAGATTTGCTTGTCATCAAGGTAAATGTATATTTACCCACTATTAACAACTTTTCGTGCAGGATATCTAATAAAAGAAGACCCTGACCCGAAAACTTTTTGATCTGTCTTATACGTTTCCATTTTCTTGGTATGTTTGAGAATACCTAACTAGTTCAAAGAAAAAATATAACATCTTTGTTACGGTTACAGGGTTACATCGAATTAAAAGAAGTCACACATCAGTGGCAGCAAAAAGGTCATTTAATAAGGCATTGGAATCCAAGCATTGAGCCTAAGCCTTGCGACTTTCTTGGGAAATTCTTAGCAGGAATGGATTAAATAAAGTAGATTATTTATTGATAATTTAATGCGCTATAATTTGGTTTATTATTGTTTAAAATAAATAACAGAGTAAAGACTTGCCGTTTTTTTTATTTAACATAAATAATGGAGTATGACAAAAAATTCCTACGTGATAAGTATACTTACTTTCATCATACTGAACTTTCAAATTCACACCATATGGCAACCTGACTGGCGCAGTGGTTAGGTGTTAGGCTTTCTGCGCTAAACCCGTTTTTAAAGTTACGTGTTCTTAGCGAGTCCCTACTAACTAATGCATTGTGAGGACCTTGATTTCAAACAATAGGAACCTAGGTTAAAAAAAAAAAAAAAACGTTGGTACTCATTCCACTGTAATTCATAAGTAAATATAACATTTCCGATGTAGCTTATCATTCACAACCATAAAATTACAATATTATTTTATTATTATTGTAAGTATGTATATGCATATTTTAACAAAACTTGGTAAAGAAAAAAAAAAATTGTATTATCCAATTGATGGGTTGGTATTTTTTCGAAACGAATAAAATTGGTAACAAGAGATCTTTCGATTTTTCAAATAATAATTATGTAACGGTCTTAGGTTTAAAGAAGGTAGATAATATAAAAATAGTTTGACTAGTTTATTACCTTATTAGCAATTTAATAAAAGAACAATAATAATTTTACGTAGGTATATAAACTTAGAAAGTCTATTGTTTAAACTGTTGTATTATGTAGTTATATTTAGCATTTATCTTGACATGTCTTTTAGGCACGAAATCGCTGATTGAGTCTAAGAAGGCCGTGTGTATATAAACAATTAACAAATATATGCAAAATATAGAGTCATTTAATTATACATCACTTCGATACTCTAAATTAGTTTCTACATTACATGTTAGATTTATTAATTACAAAATTACTTCTATTTACAACAATTTTCAACAGTTGTCATTATCATACGTCGCTCATTATCAATGCCTAGCCTCGGTCTACAATAAAAAAGTTAGGTGCCCACTTCACGTTATTGACGGAAAAGTTTGGAAGATTTCATTAGTAACCATTAAGTGTGGCCTGGCCTTTATTATGAAGATATTAAGCCATATTTTGCTGTTAAAAAAAATCTGCTTCCTACTGGAACAATTGTAGTTCCTAACTGCCTTATATAGCCTTTGGCCAGGTATCGCTGCATTATATCCGACGCTCAGGATCAGATCAGGAACACTCTGCGACGACCGTTTGTCTTTAACACTACCATTAAAACTAGTGAGGTCTTGTTCAGCGAGGTACACTTTACAACAGCATCTTCACAAACTCTGGAACAAGAAATAAACGAAGTTATTTAATTATCTACTTTTATGGAATTCCTAAAGGAGGCATCGTTCTTTCCTGTGAGTAGATTTGCAAATGTTTCACTCAAAAACATAGGTAAATCATCAGAAAATTGCGGTTTACTCAAATGAGAATCGAAAAAGGAGCTGAGAAGGAATATAATTAAATATATGTTACGTTAAAATCCTGAAATTCAGCAGTGGGTTTTGAAAAAATGCAGGGTTTAGTAGGTGCCTACAATAATAAGCCAATAGTTTAACAGGACAGTACGTACATAGGCATATTACATAGTACAAGTAGATACTAACCTTCATAATCGATCCTGCCGTCGTGATCAATGTCACCGAGTGCTAGTACCTGGTTGAGCTGCGCATCTGTCACCGGCTCGCCGATCATCTCGAGTGCTGATCGAAGCTCGTCCCGCGTTATGTACCCGTTGTCGTCGCGATCGAAAACCCTGTAATAGATAAACATTTTAGATCACAGTTATTATTATCATTACTTATATTCCGCCAGTTTTTTTTAATAAGAATATTGTTTTGAAAGCAGTTGCAGTGCTTTCGCTGACACTCGTAGGTATCCTGAGCTTAATAGGGTGACAGCGTTGTCATACCTCGGAAATATAACAGCTTGGAAGATAAAGATCTAACTTTAATACGGTTTTGATACACTTGCTAAGTTGACTTTGAAAAGCTTATGGATTCTACCACGGCATGAGCTTTTGCTAAGTATACCCAAGCACGTATCGCAAATATTTAGATCACGTTGGAAGGAGGAAAATTTACGCTTTTGTCAAAATATAGTTTGTCAATAAACATGCATAGTATGAGACTATGGAAAATGTGTTTGTGCTCCTCTTATAATATGAATTGTCACTAGAAGTGCATTTGTTGGCAACGACTCAATACATACAAAATTAGTAGGTGGCGATAATTTATTGACTCTATTTGTTTACGTACTGTGCTCGATTTGTTGTGAAAATTGACAAATCACAAATGTTTAATGTTAAGCCCTTTTTAATCACCTAAATCATCGATTCAGTTTCTTATCACGTACGAGTTTCTTTTTATAGATTTTATAAATATAATCATCACAATATAAGTTATCAATCCGCCTACCTTATGAGGTTATTACTCTTTCTATAAAGAGTAATGTTTTATACCTATTTCCCACTTATTCTGATGCCTATTTAAGCGGTTATAAAGTAGGCAGTGAAAAATGGTAGGATCTCACTTAAATGCTACACCTACTTACTATTTATTTTTGTGCCTATTTTATCGTGTCTTAAGTAAGCAGTGGTAATTAGTAGGAACTCACTTAAATGCTAAACCTATTTTCTGCTTATTCTTGTGCCTATTTTATTGTGTCTAAATTAGGCAGTGAAAAATGGTAGGAACTCATTTGAATGCTGCACCTATTTCCTATTTATCCTAGTGCCTATGCTATCTAAAGTAGGCATTGGAAAAATTGTAGGAACTCACTTAAATGCTGCGAGTAGATCTCGAGTGATCTCCTCCTCGGAGTCGCCGCCGCTTGTCGTGACGTCCATCCCTTGTATTGCTTGTATCTTCGTCACCCATTGCATGAAGTCGTTCTCATCTATAAGACCGTTGCCTGTAATCAAGAATATTATCTAGTCTGAAAATCTTGTATTAATTTCCAAGTATTCACTTGTGGTTCGAGACCTCAGTGTACCTTATTATTTCTACTGTATTAAATAATGGTCAAAGGAAATGAGTTACTCTCCTCATCTATAAATGTAAAGAGGCAATGTAAAAAGTTAGTCTTGTTACCTCATGACATCTTGAAATTTTATAAAAACCTATTCACCATTCATCACGTAAGTGTTTTAGTAACCTATTTGTATATGTCAATTTTAATTGAATATCTATCTACCGCAGGTACATGTTATGTAGGCATACCTATCGTATCTTCAATTGAAACCGCAATCTTTTTGTTACCCCAACCTATTAGGCGAAAGCCAGATTCCAATACATTTCAGTCATAAAAGGCTTGGTTTTATGGTGTTTGCCCCCCTTTTGCTACTTCGCTGTAATAGTGTTACCACCCACCGCCCTATATAAATCCCCGCAATGGCTATAGAAACTATTTTAACAGTGACTAATTTAAGCCAAGAAACTGAACAACTGCGTGTCCCAAAGCCGTTATAGGCAAATTAACTGAGTAGGTAATACTAATCCCATCAAAAACATAAATGTGAAACGCTGCCAAGTTCGATACTATGGGAATGCTTTGCCTATAAAAGAAGTGAGATCTGAATAAGTACCAAGTTCCATAAAAATACCTCAAATCATAAATAGTTATAGGAATGCACACTTGATTCCAGCAGTTTTTAAGGTACATTTTGAATAAGTATCACGTTACATAGAAATACCTAAAATTATAATAGTCAGAGAAACGCACACCGGTTTTTTTAGCAGTTTCCTGATAACATTTATTATTTTCAGCACTTTTTAATGATGTTACTTAGCAAGTTTTCACACACCACACACCTTTTCAATGCAATGAATCGACACCTTTGGACTGCAATGTGTCAAGTATATAATTTTCTATTAAAACTTGCCAAGTTACATCATTAAAAAGTACTGAAAATAATAAATGTTATCAGGAAACTGCTAAAAAAACGGGTGTGCGTTTCTCTGACTATTATAATTTTAGGTATTTCTATGTAACGTGATACTTATTCAAAATGTACCTTAAAAACTGCTGGAATCAAGTGTGCATTCCTATAACTATTTATGATTTGAGGTATTTTTATGGAACTTGGTACTTATTCAGATCTCACTTCTTTTATAGGCAAAGCATTCCCATAGTATCGAACTTGGCAGCGTTTCACATTTATGTTTTTGATGGGATTTCATTTATTTTTGTTAGGTGTAGGTTCTTTATTATTTTTTTATCACTTTTGCTTTAGGAAATGTCTCATTCCACTTAGTTGTAAAATTAGAAATTATTTAGACTATGCGAGAAAAAATAGTCTTTTCATTTTTGTTTGACTGATTTAGCGCACCTAGTGTACCTAGTGACCTGCTTTGCACTTCGTAAATCGTGGGTTCGGTTCCCGCAACAGACACACACAGAGTGATGAACAATTTTATTGTTCTTGTCTTTAAGACAAACATGTATTGTCTTAAATTGGTATGTATCTAAATTTAAATAAGTCTTATCTCATTTCCACTCCATACCTACTTATAGTAGAACAAAATTACACATTCGTTGTTTTCGAAACTGACTCACACTTGGCCGTTTTCAGATTTTTACTTTATTTCGACCTAAAGACAAACCTTCGAGCCAAATTTCAGGTCGGTACGACCATTGGAAGATAGACCCATTTAGTTCATTATGACTTCATAGTAGAACAAAGTTACACCTTCGCTATTTTTAAAACTGACTCACACTTGGCCGTTTTCAGATTTTTCCCTTTACTTTGACCTTAAGACCTATCTCCATGCCAAATTTCAAGTCAGTACGACCATTGGAAGTGGTCTAGGTTTTTGATGAGTCAGTGAGTCAGTGAGTCAGTGAGTGTATAGTAAAAATAGCCATTTTCTGACGTCAATATCACAAGAACTGCTATAGTTAGAATAATGAAATTTTGTATTCTAGACAATTAAGGGGATGTCAACAGACACTCGAAATTTCATATGCGTAGATAAAATACGTTTTGAGTTATAGGGTGGTCGAAATTGGCCCGAAATGGTTCGTGTAATATAACCCACGGCCGGTGTGTCGCTTTTTTTTGCTCGAACTTGGCGGACACACTGCCGTGTGTCTAGAACCCAAATATTACCGAAATATTTCTACTGATTAGACGGCTCAATGTGATGGATGCCTACTACTTAATATTAAAATGGGAATTCCATCAAGAAAAATGATACACCCACGCAAGTTGAGGTGGTGCCTATTCACATAAAACCACCCAAGACTTATAACACCTATAAAGTCGTGGAATTTGAACTATAATAAGCATAATTGTGTTTATATTAAACATTAAAAACTCTGGTATAAAAAAATATGACGATAGCAATTATTTTAGTAACCATTATGTTCCCTATGTGTAAAACTCTACAAATACGAACAGTAGGTAACATGTTTTAACAACTTTCCTTCGTAATGTGTTTCGACATACCCAAATAACACACAAAAGCCTTTTTAGGCTCGCAGATTAAGATTTACGAGTAATTAAATGTATACTCCGCAACCGTATTATTAAAATAACATTAGAAGTGCCCAAATAATATGTAACAAAATGTTATGTGACAATTAACAAAAGGTCTTAAACTCGTTTAATCTTAATTAACGCGGTGGCTGGCAAAGTCGTTAAAGTCATGACGTCAGCAGTACCTACACCCTTACAACATTACCTCCAGTTAATTATAACTGTAATTATCAATGTTTAGCCATAAACTGAGACCTCGTCATTCATAAACTTTTATTATAACTATTATAAGGTACGGAGTCTTATGTTCATAATATATTTTTATGTTGCTTACTAAGATTACCGTTCATTCCGGTTCATAAACTAAAATAATTTTACCTTTGCTTAATTCAGGGTTCATTTGGAATTTATATTTACCGTGGGCGATGTATTTAAATTTATACAATGAGCGCCAGATGTGCAAGCTTCTAGTATTCTTAATGACAGTAGGGCTTACGAAGACGGTTTTTAGCCACCTGTGGCTTCGCTACTGCAACTAAGTGCCTACCTAGCTGCCTAAATTAATTTTTGCTGACAATAGAAAAACAAAGCACAAAACGTGGATTTTCTAATTAGCATTACCTAAGAGTTTACATAAACTGCGATGTATGTAAAACAAACCCTTTCATCCACCCTTCATAAAATTGGATTTACGTTAACGATATGATAGTTTGTGCAACGTATGCTGTTGTGGCTAGTTTTTCTATCGCATTCTGAACGCTAACCTCGTCGAAGCTTGCGCAGATTCTGATTGGATCAAGAGATTAGGGGTGCTAGATAGGGATGGTAGATAGAGCGTGCAGCTAACGCAGCCGGGGTTTTGCCTCGCTCGCGATAACTGCCCTAACTTGCATGCATTTTTATAACGTGTTGTGTGTAGATTGCATAACTAGTGTGGTCTTTTCACGATCGAAGCGTATGCATGTTTTCATACCACTTCTGACTAAAAGGCTGTTACATAATCTATTGCTTACATGGTTTAATGTGTTAGCTTTGTTAATTACTGTCAAAAGTTGACTTGACAAATTATCTACTTGTAAAAAAATAGCTCCATTACTTGCGAGTTTCAAGCATCTCTACCTCTGAACACTGCCTGAATCAAGAATAGAGGAATGATGTGTCTAAAATTCCTTCGAAACTTGTTTTACAAATGACCTAAACATGTTATTCCCTTAGATACTCCAGTATTTCAATGTAATATTTGCAATGTAGCTTGCACGCATTTGGCACAGTTTTCGTAGTCGTTGCGCTAAACGACGGCGACATTTGTATATTGTCATGTTACTTAGTTTGTTGACTGTCCTAATGTACCTAATTTTGATTATTATTTCAAATATGTGGTTATTTTCCAGACAAAATAAGTCCATTATAGACAGTGTTGCCTAAAATAGTAACACAGTCAAAAGTTATGATATAGACGGTAATGTTTAGGACACGCAAAGTAATATACCAAGTTATAGCCAATTAGGTACTCAATGGTGTTATCAAGTGGAACTTTATCAATTACTTGGTCTTAGTGACGCAGGTACCAACCCTGCACGGCCCGGGTAGCGCCGGAAACCGCCCTGCCTACGCGCGCACGCAATTTTACAATAACCCTTAAAATTAACCTGCCTCATCGATTTAATCAGTTTTAGTTTATTCATGTGGTAACATAAACTTATGGAGTCACGAAATTTTGTATTATAATAAGGCAGTAATCCCGATAAGCATTTTTTTTTATTTCTTTCCGAAAACTTAATCTTTTTTGTAAGTATTCCACCATTCTTGACTTTTTAGTGGGTATAAAACTTTGGTTAATTGAATATTTATGTAGGATATTATACAATAGAATTATAGAAGATATTATCTATCTGCTTTCTGCAGTAACGGTTTGTAACTAGCAATGTCAATTGTCAAGTCACAGAACATTTGCGTTCATTAAACTGTGCAATCAGTTACCCGCTTTGTTTATGAAAAACACGTGCTGTGTTGGCAATTATTCAAAGTAATTATTTGAACTACCTAATCATTTAGTCGTGTTAAATTTATACATACCTACGCCTACTCTCTGAGGTTCCAATACGCATTTATTGTTTATCTTCACTGGCAAACGTACTATGAACCATGCTATTCTGATGGTCAATGATAATTCTAGGAACAAGTTTTTTTTCTAACAGAATTTGGCGTTTTTGTATGAGTTAAATGACGCATGACATTAAGTAATTTAAAAAAGTTATATACTATTGGGCTCTACAAAAATCAGGTTGTACTTGTGTCGAGATCATTAATTCTTTCCTTACATTTGATAACAGTATCTAAGTAGTTATTGTACATCCATTATAAACGAACATCGATAGCAGTAGATTATCTACTTCCTCGTATATATCATACAAGAAGACATAGTAACGCATTTAGTAGAGTAGTAGAGCTTGATCAAATAAACATTATATGTACGGTAACAATAAATCATATTCGTACAGTAAACATATAAAGTGAATATATAACGCTAGAGTAAACATGAAGGTATTATCTAAATCCTTCGCGTTCGGCCATGACTTGCACCATGGTTCAAAGTCGCCAGTTAAATCAGTTACTGGCCATTAGTAACTGAACGGATTCGAAAAACACGCTTTTTTTTGTAAAAACAGTGAAGGATTACCTCTATACGAACCTTGAAGTACGATGAATTTGGATGTGGATGGCTGGAGAGGACGAGGAAGGCGGAAAAAAGGTGGATTGACTAGGTGAGAGATAATATGAGAATGAAAAGTCTGTGGTGAGATTAATAAGATAATAGAGATATATAATAATATAATACAGATAATAGATTGAAATGGAAAAAAAAACCTGGTGCGCTGACCTAATTAAATTGGAAAAAAGAAGGAAGCAGAAGAAAGTAGTTACAAAGGTGTTTTCTAATCAATGTAAATAGGCCCTTATCGTACGTATCGAGTTTTAAATTCGAACTTTGAAATGCATTTACTTAACGTAACGTAATTTTCTACAATTTTAATCTTTAAAGCCCAATAAAGAATAAATTATAAGAGAGGTGGAAGCGATAAACTGGATAAGCGATATAATAGCACCTTTAAATATTAGCATAGCCAATGTTTTTCATATAGGTAGGCAGTTTATTATACACAATAACTTCTTTATCTTTATCGCTTTAACAACATACACTTTTTATTATAATTGTAACCTGAATAATATAATGTCATATTTACGTTTTTATGAGTGTTTAGCATACTAGTTAAAAGCAAAAACATAATTACAATATTTGCAGTCAGATAATTATTAATTAGACTTTTCTGAGAACGAAAGAAACCGACAGATTATTTTTCTCGGAATCCTGAATTTGCAAAAGAAGATAATTTTACATATTTTTTTCTGATATTCAGTTATGAACTGAGTTTTATTTTGTAAATACATATATATTATTTCAGAGAATTGTAAAGATATTTAATAAAAGGAACTTAGCTTTTAAATGAGCTTATCAAAAGAAATTAATTCTGAAAATATTTTGAGGCGATACAGCCATGTAAAAATATACTGAATATGTACCTAATCGTAGATCGTTTCCAGGTGAGTTTTCAGGATAAATATCATGATTATTGTTTGAAAAATTTACTAAACGTCCAGTTTAGCTAAGTTTGGTTTTTAAGGTAGGTACCCAAAAAACAAGGCTAGCGGTTCATAGCTCTATCGTTATCGAGTTGCAATACCGTCCCTTAAAATGGGTTTCAGTTTTCTACTTAAATACACAAATCACTCCTATAAGTGGTAATCGAGCCTTTGTTATGGTTATACAAATCATATTGTGGAAAATAGACGTGACTCTACCCACTGTTCAGGTCGCCCATACTATGTCGTGTCGTGGGCGAGCCTGAAGCAACGATTTACGCCCATCGCCCATTACCGAGGTTGATGGTATTCTTGCATGCGAACAATGTAGGTTGTTAATTTATTTTGTTGAGTTATATTCACGTTGACCGACTGAGGATTGTTAAGGTATTTGGGAAATAATTTCCGACGATTTGGGTGTTTGTTCCGGATGATTTTAAGTTCTTGGTACCTAATTAACACTCAAGAAGGTTACCTCTACAAACTCTAGCTTTTATGTCATTCTTATCATGTATTTTATTACATAATGATTTACCTTAATTCTATATATTATTATTTTTGTGCTAATTCTATTTATTTAGCAACCTACTAAAATTGCGGAAGCTCATGTATCACGTTTAAAAACTAGTTATACCATTTCTTTAAATAAACCAAATAAAAAGATAGAACTGATGCAGAGGCATTAGTAGGTACTAGATAAAGCAACGGATAGATAATTTAATTATTATGAAATCGTATAAATTGTTTAATGAACGATGAAACGTCTAATGCCATATTTCATCTATTCTATGAAGAGGATAATTTTACGACATTGATTGTTCTGACTTTTTGTAATCCACCATTCATAAGAACCATTTCCCTCTATTTTGTCTAGGTTTATATCATGGCAGATACAAAAAAAAACTAATCTATTTTGCAAGAATGTACAGTCTAATCTACATTAAAGCCACAGTTCACCGAGAGAGTCTCTCCTAAAGAATTTTACATCTTTACAGTATTTCTTATCTGTCTTTTATCCTAGATTAAAATTCCAGCTTAATGTGTGAAAGACGGGCTGATTATATACACTGAACTGCACATTGTATCTTTAAACATTGCCTAGTAAAGTACGTAGGTATATCAAGCAAACTATATGTTTCGTTTGTTTACTTACCTACCTAAGTTATACACGACAAAAAGTCCCAAAACTACAACGAAAAGAAATCACAACACACACCACGTAAGTAAACCTGGGTTCCGAAATGAGGTCTAAAATCGAGTATTGATTAATCGTTCCTCGTTCCTACTTCACATGGAACCTCTTTGCTCATCACTAGGACACACACATTTACCGGCCAATATTACAAGTCACAAGTTGCACTCACCAGTTTTACTGGCATCCTTGATGAGTTCAGCGATGAGGTCATCATTGACGGTGATGCCGAGGTTCCGCAGCATGAACTGCAGCTCCGCCGGCGTCACGTGGCCATCGCTGTCGCGGTCCAGAAGACCGAACGCTGTGCGCAAATCTGGAACAAGACAATGAATGAGTGAATTAATGGATGTTTTTTGTAACTTGGCCCATCCATACTTTTTGGTCACAAAGAGTTTGAAAGTTGGATCATTGGCACGAATAGAAAAACTTGGTGATTTTTGCGTTAATATTATTTTCTGCTTTAAATGCTTTTGAGACAAGACATGATCATTTTAGACCGTTTTTCACAATAACTTAACTCGCGTGAGAAATACCATTATTTATAAAAAAGATTAAAGTATTAGCAGTGTACGAATATTCGGCATGCTAATTTATTTATAAGTACATTAAATTATTGTAATTTATAATTTGCTTACAATCAAAAGATTTATTATAAGTACTGTAACTTAAAATCGGGTTCATTTTACCGGCGGCGATATGACTTATTTCTTCTTTCGATAGTTCACGACTACCTTTAACGAAACTGTAACCTATGTATAAACCGTTGAAAATATGATGCTCAGTTTGGGTAATATGTTTTGATAACAATTGAAATAGTCAATTTGCCAACATTCTCAGGTGAACGGAAAAGAAAACTTCAATATTATCATAGGTAACTGATCCCAAACAAAATCAGGAAATTGTCTTTTCGTCATACTTTTTCGTCGTAATAATTACTGTAGGTATAGCAAGAGACATATGATAGCTTAATATGCTATATAGTAGCTATATACTAGCTTACAAGGGTAGTGTGTGGTTTGATGTTCGCAAGTTACAAAATATTTTCAAAAAAATATATTTTTTTTATGTTTGGATGTTTGTGATAATATTTTTCTAAGATAATTTTTCAATTATTTTATTCTCCTTAAGCTATTTTGTTCTATTCGTGATTTCAAGTATATCTACGTGAACCTAATAATATCTAACCACCAAAAATAATTATAAATTATTGAGAAATGCCTTTGTTTACCTTTCCTTACTAATAATATAAACAACGACACGGAAGAAACCTTGACATTTCTTTAATATTGAATACAGGACACACTGTTTGTTTCTTTAAGCATAGTGGGTGTCAACTATCAACACTTACCTCATTAATAAGCTTAAAAATATGTACCTAAAGTAGAAAGTTATTGTGTTAAAATAAATTTAACTATTGGTTCATGAATATCTATTATATTTTTTTTATTACTGAACATCTATGAGATAGGTATCTTGCAATTTAGTTTTATCTAGATATTTAACAATTATTAACATTATTTTTCTAGCAGGTGGGTTTAATAATTCCGTGGATAAAATGCTATATAAGTCTATACAATAATTAATTTATATATTAAGAAAAATCGGAAGACGCCACCATCATTTTCAAGTTTCAATCATAACTTTGAAATGACGTCAAAAGAATCATAACTACAATAATTTCAAGAAGCAATTAAGTTTATAACACCACAAACAATGTTTAATGCCACCTGAACTCTTACAGTAAAATAGCGAAAACAACCAAAAGAAACTATATTCCCGCCGTTATGAGTCTTGCAGACACCGGCGGAGATTAATTCAGAATTTTAAGAAAGATTGCGAAAGTACCATTCTTATATTTTACTGGCAGAAAATGTGATTCGTTATAAATATATTCGCGTTTATACGGCACGTGTACAGTATACAAATAAAAAAATATAACATAAATAAAATAATTACTCTCTATCGTATGTAAAACGTAAATCTATGTAAAATATAGCATAGTTATAACTAGAAAACTGTCAATCAAAACCCTGTAACCACGCAATTTATTTTTCATGTAAAAAAAATACTTACAGAAATCATTTCCCTTGCTACAAGACATCTTAATTTCAACACAATACCGTAATTACAACTCGATCACATCTAACGTATCACTCCATCTGTATCTTACCGCTATCTTAGTTTCCACTAAAATTGTCGTCTCGTCACATCATATACATACCCTGTTATATTGACAAAAGATTATGTTTGTTATACTTCACTTGTTTATCTCAGTACTAAATAATTTTGAGCCTTTGCTATCTAGATAACGGCGATTCATGAAAGAAAACAAAAGATGCGCGAGTACAGCGACTGTGAAGGACTAAATGTGAAAACTTTTTAAACGGATGTAGAAACATGATAATGTAAATTGCAGTCGAATGTATTGACAAAAGGAAATTAGAAGACACTTTAGGATTGCAATCCTAAAGTGTTTTTTTGTTTGTGTCAATAGTGCACTGACATTAGCTGGGGCCCGAGTCTGCTATTTACACTCCGTGTCAGTGTGCTCATAGTTGGCTCATAGTGGGACGATTTTACGATAATCGTCCCACTATGAGCCAACTATGAGCACACTGACACGGAGTGTAAATAGCAGACTCGGGCCCCTGATCTAATTCCAGTGGATTTTCAAAAAGTACTTATATCCTCTTTTGAATTCAATGCGCTCTTGATGACATGCTTACAATCATTTAATTTAAAACCACATTTTATGGTTGGTCATTAATCGAGCTTATTTCTCGTGCAAGCAGTGAAAAATATCGAATATAGAACTGCATTATCAAAATTAATTAGTCACATTAGTTTTGTCTGAACGTGAACCAGCAACTTTTTGCAAATTACTTATTTTAAGAACACTCAACCATCACATTTTATTACAATATAAGAAATGCACTGCTGAAAATATACGTAAATTTTGTTATTTTAATATTTACATGCTCAGTAAATAGCACTCGGTTTTCTGAATTACTTTTTTATTTTTAGGAATAAAAATGCAATAAAATTTACATTGAGTGTGAATCCCCGGTGGTCGTGAATAAATTTTTTGTAAATGATTTATTTTTACATTGACTATTCATTATTGCTAATTCAGGCTAAACTCTTTACTCTAAATTACATTTGTTAGGATAATTCGTTAGGCCGTCCCAATGTGGATGCAAACATGACATTGCCCTTCACCTCCATAAACTTACGTAGAAAACAAATTGAAAAACAAAATACAATCGTGTACAAGCATTTACAATCCACACGCGACGAATTATGTTTTTATATCATTTGTTTAATGGAATATGGCATGCAAAACTTTCAAATTATATTATAAAGGCCAATAAGCATTTAATGGCGTTACAACTTCAGATTTAAATACAAATGATAGTGGATTTTTTGGTGATAATGACCAGTCTGAACGTATTATTCCCAGCGTATCGCCGGCGTTCTTAAAATATCACCCACCTATATAACATTCTACGAAACGAATTTTTACGTGACTCAACTCATTTTCTTTGATTTACTTGATTATTTTAGATGTTCCTAGTAATGCAGATGGTATTTTTCAAAATAACGTGGAACAATACAGATGAACATGTTACATTTGCATGCATACAATAATAAACTGTTTCAATGAACATAGATAGCCGTCATACGCACTTATCTATATAAATGTTTACTCGTACAGATAACGTTTTGATTGATAATGTTCTCGGGGAAAAGAAGAGATTTTGTGTCTGCATTGTAGCTCTTTTGCTTGCGTTGACACATGGAACAATTGTTTTACTGACTTTATTTAATTACGAAATTAATATGGACCAGAAGGAAAGACGATTTGATGGTTTGATAATAGTTAGTTTGAAAATGGTTTGATAAGCAATTTGGCAGATGGCTTAAGATCACGCCTAGCAAACATTAAAAATAGTGATTTCTAACGATAATTACGTAAAATAATTTTATCTATCTTATAGCTTCACCATAGTGAAATCGTATGAAAATATATGAACAGAAACCTCTAGGTAAGTATTATGACATACCACGCTATATTTATAGAAATAATAATTTATATTTTTTGTAAGAAACTTCCGTGACGGAAGCTACAAAACATTTTGACGAATATTTTGTTTGGCCCATAATAATTATTCAATACGTCAACAGACCAAACGCAAAGGATACAATAATATATTAAACTGTCAGGAAAAGTAAACAAATTATTATAGAAATACTAAAATGTAATATTAATGCGAATTTTAGTATTTATGGGAACATTTATACCGTAGAGTTAAAATAAACATCGCACTTAGGATTTCCAGGATGTTATTTACATGAACACTTGTGTCTATGTTATAAACTCTCTTAGTTCAGAAATACGCAAGACGCAACGTACAATATCAATTTCAGGTATCATATTTACATAGGTATAATAGGACAGCATATTTTTTAAAATCAATATCAGGACATATTACAATAGAAAATAACGAGTTTCATGTTTGTTTACCACTCAAACTCGAGTGGACACATAAAAAAGTTATGAAAATAAAAAAATAAACTCATAATTCCACTCATCTCAAAAAGTTAAATGTACAAAAAACAACTTTTTAACAAAGTATCTTATTATTAATGTGGAGTTACATAAGTATGCTAATAATTTAAAATAATATACTCTATAATATACTCTATTCAGGTATACATCACACGGCCCTATTTAAAAAAAAGTGACCTTAATGTAATAGAAAAAAGTAGAAGAACAACAGCTACTAATTTAAAATAGATACGAAATGATTAAATTCAATTTATACGCAACATGAATTCGCAAAAATTATGTGTAGTCATACATTTCTAATCGCATCATTAATTTATTTAATCTATCCATATGTCACAGTTTCCAATCGTCCCAATATTAATCAATCAGTTTCTTTATAAAGTACCATCTATATTTACAAACGATGTGTAATGTCTAGTAACGATCAGTTCGGTTTAATTTGCATTTAAATGATAGGTACAGTAATCAAACAATGTCAAGACTGGCTTATCTTTTACTATTGTTAATGAGATCACGCTATTAAGTCATTACACACACTAGATTATGATGACAATGTAATTAATTGCGCGCCAAAATCTTCCTCTAAGATTAACGTCAATCAAATTTGATGCTGGCCGAAATATTTGAAATAGGAATATTCTTTTGCCAAAATATAATTTGCTAGCCTAAAATTATTTCAAAAAAAGAACTGTCAATGTATAGAAATAGACAGTATTTTCACATAAAAAAAGAAATCAAAGGTAGATAAACCTTAGTAAAAGGTGTTTATAGAAATGACGACAATAGAGTAGTATCAAACAAAAGACAAGATAAACAAAAGCTGAGTTCTATACACACTGGCACCGATAGCGGGTAGCCAGAAGTCAACGTGTGGGAGTAGGAATCGATCATGCAATTAGCCCAAACCCACAATTTACACGTCACCCTACGAGGCAACTAAATGTAAACATCAATTAAAGTATCAAGTTATGAAAAACTTTTTAAATAACCACTAAAAATGTAAATAATAAATAAAAAGTATGTCGGAATATTACTTAAAAAATTTAAATTTTGGCTAAAAATTTAGGAATTATCTAATTAATGTTACGAAGTCATAGCGTAACAAAAATCAGTGGTGCAAAAACTATTATACATTTTTACTGAGAAAACCACTTCTGTTATACTTCGTCCAGATGATTAACTGTCGTTATTTAGCGCTGACATGACCGTGTCATAGTTTTAAAACAACGGAAGCTGACGAAATGATACCGACATTCGAATTAGAAAATACTCTAAATAACTCCGCCTACACGATGGAGTACGGCGATTTAATAAAGTGCAGGATCCGTTATGTATTTATATATTTATGATTAAATCTTTACGATATTTTCTCTATTTAAAAGGGTATATATACACGTATATAACATAAATAAATATTGTTAAATCACTTACTGTTGAGCATAGCTTCACTGGGCGCCGGCACTACGGGCCTGTCGTCGACTGGCGACTGTTTCTTCTTATTCTTTTTCTCATCTTCTTGCTGCGAATCAAACAACGCACTGTTATCAGACATACACACAATTATCAACACTATTCTACAATAAATCTCTCTCTAATACTGCACCGTTAACCAACAGTGTTTATCAACAAGTAAGAAAATAATGCCAACTGATACTGGATTTTTTTATCAATTTACTGGTGTTATCAATCTTGTCATTCGGTTTATCGGACTATTGTCTGATCAATAAAGCGTGCTTATCAACTTAAAATAATAATGTTGTTTTAAAATAGCATGTACTAGATGAGATGGCTAATATAGAATTATTCATCGACACTTGTAATGCATTACTAGAAAACGTTGCCTAAACGTCAAGTGTTGGGAGACTAGGCAACGTTTTTTAGTAACACATGATTGGTCTACAAAACGTACATGACTCATGGCTGCGTGAGCTTAAAACAACGCTGCTTACTGTCCCGCCCAGCATGCAGAAGACAACGTAGAGAAATGGACTGTTCTGGCGTTGTTACTCGCCGCACTATTTATAGGTACATGTCATTACCATTGTGATCTTTAAATGCATGGTACTACATTTGGCTCAGAACCCATATAGTATACCTACGTACAAGTAGTAGAGTACACGCAAAATGGATATAATTAATATAAGTAGGCGTAATTAATTCAAAGTCATCCTGTCTAATATTGTTTGCTTTACCTCCAAAAATAGAGTTAAAATAATAAACATTTTACTTTTGGACTGAAAATGTGTGAGTGCCAAGTTTGGTAGCTACTTTGTACGAAGAGGAATATAACGGTATTATTTATTGTTTCATTGATGTCATGATGGTCAACTGGAATGATCGTTGGAGCATTAAAACCGCAACTGTTAGCCTTTGGGTTTATAAACCGCTGAGGACAGCGATCGTATTGTTTACAGCGGTATATCCAATAAGGTTTGTATTTCCCGATGCACCCGAGTATCGGATCACACTGGTTTAATCATCCACTGTCCACAAACGGCCAGCGTTTATCGATTGCGGGACAATTTGTAAAACAGCTTTTGATTACTTGTCACAAAGTTTTAGCTCATTGAAATCAAAAGTAGTGACGCTAATAATACTTGAAGATTCGCTGAAGTCTAACGAATGTAATTTTTATAGGTTCTATTGTATAAGAATGAAGTTAAATTTTATTGATTTTTAGTTTCAAGTTTCACTGCGTATACAGATATCTTATCTCGACGAATTCAAAAGTATTCAGAGAATTACTGCTAAGTAATTTAATTTTTACATTCTGGGCCTTGGCAATATACTCAGATCCAAAAGTTTATTAAGATCAAAGAACTTTGTCGTTACATGTAATTTAATTTGTAAAGCCAAAGCTCAGTCCGTGACTAGTAAAATTTAAATAAAAAATAAAGCCCTTACTCTGCATTCTCTACATTATATCCATTTCGTGGTCCCGGAAGCCCGTATGACCTTAACTCGGGCAATTTATGTAAAACTCTCAGAAGGTTACAACTTAGACAGTTACGCCTTTGTGTCAAGGTTTTCTTGAATATTTCAGGGATAGTTTTGGAATTGTTCGTGAAAAACAAAAGTTGTATGCACGAAGGTGCTACTCTTTGACGTAAGAAGGTAATGGCGACGGAGACCTCAACTTTCGTGGCTTCATAACCAAGTTTTGTAACTATATTAGATATTTTTGTTGTTTAAAGCGATTTTGATCTTATTTGGATGTCAAAGTTTTTATTTTTTAAATATGTTCTTCATATTCAATTATATTCGAGCAACCAGCAAGCTGCTATCTAAGGGCTACTACACACCGATGCCTATGGACACAACATTGAACGACATTTTGTAATAAAAATGTTTAACGTTTATCGCAGTACAATGCACCTACATAAACCAACCTATAAATAAAGAGGAACACCAATAAAAGAAAACGTTAGAAAAATCTACGTTATTTATAAGAATAAGGTGTTCCATGTAGCCTTGACATAGCTTGCGCGTGATCACGGCGGCTGATGCCAATTCGTTTATATTGGCCGATAACCATGCCAAATCGTACTAAGTGAATTCTGACGACCTAATTAAACAAACGCTCTCATACCGTATTAGAAAACATTATAATTTCACATAAACATACGAATGAAAAACTACTCTCATCAGTCAATTATATATTTTGTTTATATAATAAGGCAATAAAATTATTTATTACTAGATAATATTCGTCGTAAATCATCGAAATGTTTACTTTGCTCAGATTTATACGCGAAGCTTACTAACATTGACCTGAATCGTTACCTCCAATGCGAGAAATGTGATTTTTAATACACGTAGTCTAAATAAAAGTATAGACGGTATGATTGATAGAGAGATTAGTGGGTAGCAGTGTGGGGTGTGAGTGTGCGAGAGCGGTCGAGCGAGTTCGCATTGAAATAGCTCGTGTCGCGCTTGGCACGCCGTCAATTCTACGTGGCCAGTAAACACATCGGGCTTTGAAAAAAAATGTGACATGCTCAGCCATGCCCAACTCTCTGTCGGTAAATAAACCGCGAGTGATGTATCGGGCATAAACTAGAGTAGACAACACACGCCTTCAAAGAACGACCTAAATCAAACAGTTTAATTGTCTAGCAAACAAACATAAATACTAGATTTTAAAAAGCTTTTTGAATACTTTGATCCAATTGTATACAATTAGACGTGATGATTTATAACATTGTCATTGATTCGCATTGACTGACATTCAATGATTTATTTGTAGGTAAAAATACTGTGATAAAAATAGGTAGCGCGGGTGTTGACATAGAAAATAACAATAACTGTATATTCTTTTTATTAAATTTTGCTAGGAACCGAAGTCCTCACAATGCGGTTCACTTCTATAAATCATTCATTACAAAATCGAATAGGCCATTGCTGGGTAATAAATTACCTATAAATAGGCACCTGAGTGAAAAAACATCTCATCACCGGCCTGTAAATAGCTTGATGGTCATCCGACGGCCATCAGAGTAAACATTAACTTTTATAAAAGTGTCATCAATAGGCGTTCATTGAGGTTTCAACAGAGAGGTAGCAGTTACCTAGTTAATGGAAGGTTTTTACCCCTTTGTAACAAGGCACGAACAGAGTTAACCTTCAAAAGCGTCAAATAAATGAGCTAAAGCCGAAGCGGAATGTTTCAAATTACATAGTTGTGAAATTTTGAGGAACATACGCTGCATATTCAACCCTTGTTGTGCCGCCTGTGGACAACGCTTTGAAAGATTCCCGGCATTTCTAGCGAACAGACAAATGTCATAGGTATGTCCTCCAGGCATTCTTGGCGAAACCGCTCTACCTAACGTAAAATACGACCGACGCGGCATTGCCAGTATATTTGTTCTTATTTACATTGCGTTGTGACGTTTTAAACAAATTCTGGCTAGTGTTCACTGTTTCCTTATAACATAAATACTCAAAGACAAAGATATCCGCGGTAGTATTTTGTATGAAGATAAACACTGTCACTTAAAGGGAGTATTTAGAAATTCTACGGTATTATTTTATTGTAAAAAAGTACTCACTTTTCTCCTGCTTCTCGACGTAGTTGCCATACCCTGAAAAGATTAAATATCTATTAGAACACAGAACTAAATGATATATATATAACTGTGAGATCCTGCAACGTCAACTTTCACAAAAATATTTTGTGAATAACACTCCTCATTCACTGACTGATTTTTAATAAACTAAAACAGTCACCACGTGCTTACGCTGTCGTATTGTGAGGACAATACTTACCCCTAATTACTGTACCACTTAAATTTCACATACCAACTTACAATTAGTAAAATTATATTCGTCCTTATCATGGAAAATAAGTGGACGAGTCTATCTTAATAGGATGTGACTAAGTTACTCACGTATACAAAACGTGAGCTAGATAATTAACTCTCCAAACATACATTAAAAGACAAGTGATTTGTTTACAAGTATAATTATTTAGTCTTACAACCATATAATTATATAAACTACAAATCAAGTGCTGCTTATTCTTGAAAACAATTATCTATTTCCTATATAAACAATAAAAGAGACTTGTAAAAACTGATTTCATAAATCTAAAAGAAACTTTTATAATTCAACTGTTTGTAAACAAACTGAGTTTTTACAACATTTTTCTTACGAAACAAGTTACGATCATTGTTCTTCATTACGACACGACATTTTTTGGAATTCCTGATATCTTTTTAAATGAACATATTAAAAGCTTGATGATAATCCACATCACTTTATAATGTAAATACATAAATTTAAATTGACTTCATAAACTACCTTTCGTAAAGAATAATCAATTGTTTTGAAGACTTTAATTGTAATTAAGGTGACAGAAAATATTTCAATAAAGAGCGTAAGTAATTAGTAATTAGTAATATTGGTTGGTCTGAAAGTTATTGGCATTAAACGTCGCTGAACTATTACAATATATTGTAAGAAAGCTTTTATAATTTCAGTAGACTGAGTCATAAGAAATGTTTTGTTAAAACTAAATTATGTAGACTAATGATGATAGGTAAAGTTAGACGAATTAGGTATTAGTTACAATTTTTTAGCTTTTTTATCGCTTGATACCTACAAGTTACAGAATTGATCGTGAAATTAATATCCATAGTTAAACCGTGAGGTTGGCAATTATACAATAATTTATGTTCAACAATCAATCAAAAGAAAACACAATCTAAAGTCACGAATACATAATTATATCAAAAATATCGTAATATATTATTCTTTGAACGATGTCATGAGATAGTAAGATGAATGTTATGTATGAATACATTTTTTTATGAATATGAATTATTAGATACTTATATTCATCAGTTTTACCCACGGGTTTTACCCAATAATTTTATGGTTTAGAGTTTAAACTTCTTTAAGCTTTGTGCTGTAAAATGGGAGTATGGGAGTTAGAATTCAAATACGATTGGTTATTCTAAAGGTTAGTGAATTAAAACAATTAATCTCTTTATCTCTATTATATTAATTTATCTGAACTATTGTAAACATTAAACATTTTTCTTCATAAAAATTACATCTACAAAATAATATAATTTCAAAAGTCCTCGTCGGTTACATAAAACGAACTTCACCTAATGCGTAATGGAGCACTGTTGTTTGTGAGACATTTGATTTATCGCTTCTAAAAGTTTAAATTCTTTGTTGTGTTTGTTATTGCTACTATATACTTCCACATTGGTTACATAAAACCTGTTCCAATATGCTTTTAATTTATTATTTACAAGATTTATTGTTTTAAAAGTTATTTTTAAGTTTAACCTCAGTTACGTCAGATATATTTTTGATCATTAACGTACGTGATTTTGTACATGCCTCTCGATGTCAATGACCTTCTGAATATAGGTCAAGGTTATCCAATATGGAGCCAACTCATTGTTATTCAGTTAAGTTGTGACCTCCTAATTACTCCAAGTTATAAAGCATTGATATTCCGAAGTTTTTTCATCTTTTACACGCTCCTAGATTATTTGTCAGTTCAAGTTATGAATTTAAAGTACGTTTTTTATTAGAAGTATTTTTTTGAGAGTTTATACAGAAGCAATTTGCATGTAAAATAAGGTTCGTAAAAATTTAGCAGTATAGTAGGTATGTTAGAGAATGTTAGTAAGACTTACGCAATTCGCGAACCGTTGTAACCCGATACGTATGTAGTGGAACATGTGACCCCAATGACAGCGCAGATTCATGGTTCCCGGCAAGCTGGTCGCGTTGGCCGTGCTACGCTGGCCGTGTTGGTCGCGTTGGCCGTGTTCTTGATTTCGGTACAAGTTCCGTTCAGAAATAGCAGGAGCAGTGGCCGAGTTCCCCGATTGTGTTCTCTATTTTCTATTTATAAAGCCGCAGTACCGACTGATAGGAAACGCGAACAATTGCTATCGCTACACTGCCCAACCGTTAACGACTTACTGATAGGCGTTATTCATCTTTAGTTTTACACGCGTTTCTTTCTCCAACGACCAATTTGGATTCGGTTCAACATAACAAAACCTACGCAATTTTTAAAAAGCTCCATCCACTGCGTATGTACTCAGACGAAATGAAAAAACACTTCGCACTATCTCAAATCATAATTTAAATACTAAACAGATGCCGCGATGTTTTTAATATTGCTATAGTAAAAGACGGTCAAGCGTGAGTTAAATATATTCACCGTGAGTTTCGTACATATTTTATTTCTAAAGTAGTCACCAAGTACTTTAATACAAGTTTAGTCGATGAAAACATGTAAATTACTTAAAATAAAACATCTAAGGAAGTTCATTGACTCAATAAAATAAATTAACAGTAACCGTTAAAGTTAACTGCAGCGATATCTCCGAACATACCGAATTCGCATCGTAAATAAGGGTTCTGTTAAATCATTACGTTGCAGAACCCTAAATTCGTTGAATACATAACACAAATCACTTTAATTTTAAAATATTTTTCATGAATACTTTAAGACATTAGATGAGAATGTGGGACATTATCAATTTTAAAACAAAACGATTTTAAGACGTCGTAACTCGTAGCACGCAATTTTTTGTCTACGAAACATTGCTTTACTATTGGATATTCACTATTCTAAAGAACTATAACCAATCGACTTAATGTATTTCGAAGCAAAACTGTAATCATTTCTATAGACGTAGCGAAATTTTCAGTATTCGGCACGGCATTCTACGATTCCATTAACAGCTACAACATTAAATGTAGCGGTTTGCTACGACGCTTCTACGGTCCCTCTACGACCTCTACGACTTTTTATAATACGCTCAATGTGATTGGTCCATTACTTGTTATTTAGTTAAGTGAAGAAAAAGCTTTTTGTTCATGTAATTGATGGGCTATTCATTTCAAATTCTACAGACTAAAGGTGAAATATGATTTTAAGTAATTAGCAGCATGACCTTTCAAATTTGTTTTAAATTCTCGTAGCCGTTTTGCATTATCATTAGATGATCCACAAAAGTTGAATGTGAGATCTTAGGTTGGATTCCTAGGTTGAACCTAAACTGTCGGAATTTTTAGTAACAAAGGTTTTAAAATATCATGTTAGTATTTTTTTTATCTATTGGCAATTATAATAATAATAATACATATAGATAATATTTTACGTTACTATTTTACATGTTGCTTTATTATTTTGTGATTCTACTGTTCCGTTATAAGAGAAAACATATACATATTACTTTACTTCTTCAACATTTCGCATGCAAAACTTTGAGAGGATTGCTATACTACTTGAATTGAACTTTATACTTGATACGTGACTTGTAAGTTACGCGGTCTGAATTACCCTGTTATCTAAACCTAGCCGCAGTGTCGCGTAATCTTAAGCTTTGCCTTTGTAAATATTTAACGTCTATTCTTTTGTATCTATGGAACTTGTGCGTTTAAATTAGGAATGGATTTCTTTTTCTTTTTGGTTTACTGTTTACAAATGGCTAGTAGTTGAAGTAGATATACATCATTATTCTTTCTCAAAGATTTAAAACCTTTTTGTACAAGCGTTTATTTAAATTAGGAAGGTTTACTTAATTTTGTTTATTCCAAGCTGCTAACATTTCAGAACAATGTTAATTAAATTGTCTAGTTTTATATTGTTTAACTTTGAAGGTTATTCTTTAAAGCTTTGACTATTAATGAAAGAGTTAAGAAATTAGCGCAATTAAAAACGTTTGTGTAATTTCCTGAAGTAACGATAAAGAAAATTATAATGTATTTTTTGTTTAGATAGCTTTTATAATTTTAAACTTATAACCTAAAGCTAATTTAAAATTATGTTTTATATAAGATATGTGTCAAAGTGTTTATGTTATTGAAGTAAGTGTACCAGAGTGCAACGATCGATGCGGCCAAACTGTTGTACCCAACCTTGCACTACGCTCCAATACCTACTTATTTCGATAAAATATTTGTACATAATACATAACCTCACTTACACGTGCTTATCAACGTTTAGAAATGATCCCTCATTGTTAGGGCTGAATAGAAGTAATGATACAGGTAATTGTGTTATTATTCCACTTAATCATCATTACGTTATGTTTATTTATCTGTGGAACTAATGATAATACAATTAAGTGTAATTTGATTACAGGATAAAACAAATTAACTCTCTGTTAGTTTGTATTTGTTTACTAACTTAAAGTACATAAGTAGGCCTCTGAACAGAGGTTTTAAAGTTTTATTCCAAATATGTATTATTGATTATTTGATTATACAAAAATAAAGTACGAAAACAAAAGCACACCTCTACTATTTCTCATAGCTTCGGTCATCCGGCAGACACCAACTTGCCGCATCCATAAGATAAACAAACCGCACTCGTTATAACAAACAACAATACAACACAATGTCTAATAAATCATTTCTTATGCTTTAATTCGTCCGACATCTGTAAATGTCACAGTATCACAACACAGGATTTACAAAAAAACACCAACACTTTCAAATATATCAACGAAACCATTTGTTATTTGTGCTTCTTAGTTGTAAATAGGGAAATGCCCTCGGTTAGAATTGAAGGTATGTGAGTAATTAGTGGAGTACCTATGAGTTGCGGAGACGGTGTCGAGGTAGCGGGCGGCGGCGGCGGGCGCGGGACAAGCGGTGCCGGTGGTGGCTGCAAGGTTGCTGAGGTGGCGGAGTGTCGCGCCCGGCCTTAGTGCGGCGCACCAGCGGCGGACGTTTAATGCGCGGGTATTTCTGTAGATCACAGCCATCGGACAAATCGCGACCGTGCGACCCGGCCTCAACGAGCACTCTAATAATAAACTTGTTTATATTTTTTATTCCCTCCATGACTTTTATTCTGATTCCTCAGTGTTGTCCAGCGGCGGAGGCCGAGGCTTCGCTCGTCGACCTCGAAGACCACGTGCGCCTTGAAATAGCCCGCAACGCGACACTCATCATCGATTCTCATTATTTATCGGGAACGTATAAAGCGGATCTGCGCCAAAATGCGATTTGGACGGTGCCGGTGTCGTAAAGAATAAACGAGGAAAGGTGTGTAGGTGTAGAGTAGCGCTTCGGTGCGCGCGGTGCTCGCCGCGGGTGGTGGGTACGTACCGAAAGCGTGTCGGAGAGCGCGCTGCAGAAGGCGCTGAAGCCGGAGTGCGCGGGTGGGCTCGTCGGCGGGCTGGTCGGCGGGCTGGGCGGCGGGCTGCCGCTCGCCCGGTCCATGGCGCGGTGTGCCCCGGCGGTCGGCGGAGCACTGCCGCCGGCGCCGTACTCGCGCCCTCGCGTTACATAAACCTCGCGGCTTGCCCGCTGCCCGCTCCCACCTGTCTGTTGTCGCTACGTTTTGGCATCACATGCAGCCCACAACAATAACACTAAATAATTATAGAAATACTATTTTAAGCTCACTCAACGCCGAGTCAGACTAATTTGTAGCACTTTATCTTAACATAGCATATGATTTTAAGCAGACGCACACGAACTGTGTGCGTACGCGATAGTATATTATATGGTTTTGTTTTTATGTTGTAATCCGATTTCCTTCATTCGTGCTGGCGCTTTGAGTTAAAAAATGTCGGGCAGTAAGCGATCGGTGAATGCGGTCCGTTACGTGTTCAAAGTTCGTAGACTCATAATGAGTAATGACTTGTCAAGGGTGACCTACGTTCGACCGACAACTTAACGGCCTCAAACCGATTTCTTTACATCGAAAGTGTAATTCACCTTTTATCAAGGCTTTAAATTCTTTACCAAAATGTTTTTGTGTATCACGATTTAGGAGAATTATTGGTACTTATTTACGTTTACAATTTTAGTTACGATTACAATTTTATTATTTACTTGAACTAAACTTCTATATCGCAAAACTTTTGATAACAGTGGAAATTTTAACGAATATATACTTCACTATACAGTATGACTGTACATTGTATGTTCAGCAGAAAACAAAATTGGTACGAAATTCAACTGGGATTCTGCGAAAAATTGGTACCGTGTAGTCCGTGGGGACCGTGATAAGGAACATAACAATAACATTACTGCGGCCTTCGACGACCGCTACCCTCAGTATTAAACACTACTTTACTACCTTTTATTGTTACATTTCAATGTCTTTTTTAAAGATATTTTACATTATGGTTTTTCTTTTTAAAAATTTTAGTATTGTAGATTTGGGAGAATTGTTGATTTTTTTAAGAAGGTGGAATATCCTCCCTAAAACCATTATAATAAAGATTAGTAAGGACGTGCCTACGGATCTCATTGTTATATACATTTTGACGATAATAGGTATGTATACATATAGGTATATGTAGGTACAATCAAGCGTAATTTGGAGGTTCAGAATTTTCTTTTAAATCTGTTAACTCGATTGTCATAACTATCTATATTATAGTTATATAAAAATGAATTGCTGTTCGTTAGTCTCGCTAAAACTCGAGAACGGCGGATAATTATAAAAATGCTAGGAATTTAATAAAAAAAAAAAACAATTTTATTTTTTCTGCTATTTAGGCAGTACGAAGTCTGCCAGGTCAGCTAGTTAGTTATATATTTTAAACCCCCGTCGCAAAAACGACGGTGTGCTATAAGTTTGACTTGTCTGTTTATGTGCGTATGTGTCTGTTTGTCTGTCTGTGGCAAAAAAAACTCCTAAACGAATGGACCAATTTTGATGCGACTTTTTTGTTTGAAAGTTAAAATGATCGAGATGGTTCTTAGCTAAAATATGATTAATAATTTCAAAGTTATAATATATTTTCTAAGACTTGTCGGGAGTTTCTGAAATTTGTTATTATAGTTATCTGTCATGCAGTAAACCACACCTACTAAGTATAATCGTACATCAGTGGTCTTTTCTATAATCTTAATGGCGATACGTATGACGTCATAAATATTAATTGATAATAGTCTAATCTTGATCCTTGTCAGGTCTTGCGTAATTGTTATAATACTTATAATGATAACTCCTTAATGAACTTTCACTATAGGTATTAATTATACCTATCTATTTGGTATTGCCGCATTGGTATCTGTGGTCTGTTTTTTATAATCAAAATGGAGATTAAGATCAACGGTATGACGTCATCATGGTTTAGATTAACTGATTATAGTATTATCTTGATCTTCGCGTAATAGCGATAACTTTTAAATGAACTTGATAATTATTACTCGTACGTTAAAATATGATAATAACACTAATGGATAGATTATCAGTTTATTACTTTTTAATTATACTCAAGTAACTAAAATTAGAAAACTTTTAAGTTAAGTACTCAACGGAAAGTCTAGATATTATTTTGTGTATATGCGGGCGGAGTCGCGGGTGAAAGCTAGTATGCAATTAAATTTTCTCATTTGGAATTATTACCTACTAGTATTTTTATGACAGTAATATTCTATCAAATAAAGAAAGAAAAACGAACTTACGGGTCAGTTCAACAAATCTGTAACATTATTCAGTGACTCGCTTACTCACCTCACAGTGAACTGCAAAAACGAGCAATGCCAAGTATGTGACAACTAAATTAATGTTTCCTTAATGTGCAGGAAGTTTCCGATTAACTTTATTCAGACTTCCGACTCATATTTAACCGTATAAGAACAATTTGGATGACCAAACACGCTTTTTTACCAACAACGGAGTTTTTACTAAAAACTTTTGGTTGTGTATTATACCTAGCTACTATTAATTTCTTCAATAATAACTAAACTGCTGTCGATGAGGTTTATTGCGATACGAGGCTAAGATGACTTAAACGTCTGAAAAAATGCGCTTGAAAAGCAATAAATGACAATACAAGAAATGTAAAAAATACGGTGGTTTTTGATACCTAAATATATTATCTGAGTATCTAAGAAAATATTTATCACATACAATAAGGTCGTCTTCACGCAGTTAACAAATTGATCGATAGGCATACTAAAAGGAAACCGCTGCGTTTCCTTGCCGATTAACTATTTATTTTGTTTAATTAGCGATTTATAAACACCTTTAACCATCGAAAACATACCAACTTAGGTCATAAAATAGACCATTACCTAGTATAATAGAAAGTAAAGACGCACTCACAATAGAATTCTTTCCTTCAATTAATCTTTCTCCTCGATAAATTTTACTATGTCAATTTATCTTTAAAAGATGAATCAACTCTCTCAGATGTAAAATTATTCAGTGATTTGATCTATTTAGAAAGAGATCAAGGCATAGTGCTCGTAAATTTGATTGTAGCAAAAGAAAATCGAGTTAAGTGTAAAATAAAAAGCAATATCAGTCACATTATGTACGTTATTTAATGTCTAACCACTGACTAATTATAAAAAAAACTTCGCAGCAAAATCTAGACTTTAAAAATGAAAACTGAATCACTGATCCGAAAATGAGCACGCGTGGTGATCGTTATTTTTAAAGATAAATGTGGACATCGTCACATACATTGTTCTGAACTCAAATAAAGCACTTGTGTTATAAAGTCAGCAACGTAGAAGATGTCATAAACACTCAGACCCGAGAATTACGGGGTTCGAACCCGGGACCTCAGAGCTAGCGACACTTTGCTGACCCTGCGAACCTAGTACCGCTTAACAGTCGAGTCTTTTTTTTTTTAATTTCTCCCCTTAAGAACCATCCTCGTACTTCAAGGAATATTATAAAAAAAGAACTAGCGAAATCGGTTTAACTGCTCTGCTCTCGAGATTTGCGCTTAGCAACACATACAGCAATACATTTTTATATTACAGATAGCCTGTCAGTAAAAGAGTAATTATTTCATTTCAGAGCAAATACTCTTCTCAGCGAATCTCTTACACTAGCATACGGTATAGCACGATTTCAGAATATTAATAGATATTAACACAAAGGTTTCCTTCACCGATAATCAACCTTTTCTTAGTATTATAGATCTTCTAACAGCAATAGCATCTACGACTTGTGTAAAAAAATATATTAGTGTTAAATTAACTAAGGCAAAACCATTTATTAGAGTGCAGTGATCAGTTTAATGTAGGTACATGTGGATTTGATTGTAGTACTAAATTAAACGAGATGAGGCTTAACCAAGGTCTGTTCACTGTTCTGGTCTGGTAATTATTAATATTTAGATTCTGTGTTACCTCTGAGATATTAATGGTTACTTTGGGGATTTATTAGTATCCATATAGGTAAACTAGCATTTAAAAATTTTCGAATTGCTTTATTGAAATTGATAAAAAGAAATTTCTTAAATAGGCAGGTAGTTAGTAATCGGAGGATATACAAACATAATTATAATTGATCATCATTGAAGAAACAATATTTTCTTACTTTAAAACGGCTGTTTAAACACCTGTTTACATACTTATGTCATTATATATTTCGTCACGACTTTCCACAATAGTTTTATGTTTTATTGTCAACATTAACTGTTCTATATAAATACTTAGTACACTTAATTTGTGAATCGTTTCAAGAAATGTAGAGTGTTTAGTTTTAACTGATAGTGTCTAATAACTTGCAAAGTTTAGTATGGATTGGAAAAATAATGCTTTAGCTATTGTTATACTTGAAATAGTTGTAAATTGTTTATTCGTAGAATGTGGAAGAATAAAACGAGTGATTGGAGGGGAGCGGATTGATTGCGGTAGTATAGCGCTCTTTATATTTTTGTTTAATAAATCTACTAAGTAATGATCGGAGACTGTCAAGATCTTCATTTAAATCATGTTTCAAGACAAAATAGGCTTTTACTTATGTATTTTAACCGATATGACATAGCTATTTATTCCCGAAAAACAAGTGCGAGTTACACAAACTTTAATGCGAACATGAATCGAACACTGGCTATAAAATGAGCGTGTATTTCAATTTACCTGAGTACAAACGAAACTTAAACTCCTTGTTTTAATTGGTATTATTGGTTTTTCTTCTCTTCGGGTTAATGATAGGTCGATATATTACATGGGAATTTGCCACATTAATAGCGGTATCATCATGTAAATAAGCGGGACATGGTCTGATTGGCAGCACCACACTCGAATTTGATATAAAGAGGATCGTATCCCTATTTTAATGAGTTGTGTTAGTATAAACATAAGAAAAAAAACTACGCTATCTTGCTATCTTATAGCCAAAAATGAACATTTCGTGGTTTCGAAAAGTATAAAAGAGTTACGTATGTAAGTAGGCACATTCTATTCGTCTATGGCCTGCAGATCAGACAGGTCAATGTACCACGTTTCAGCTATATGTTCTTACATTTTAGTTTTATAGTTATGAATTACGTGGTAGGATTGTAGTTATCGCACGCATTCCTAATATTAATGCCTTAAAAGAGTGTTAGTTTTGCATATCTATGAAGGCATTGCGAGTTTAATAACCCGCCATAAAAACAGGCGTTAAAGTATGTTAAGCCTTCGTGAAGAATTTCATTTATTTTTGAATAGGGTTGACATTATGTAAATAGCCACGTATATGATCCTATGGATTACGAGAAAACCGAGGAACCTTCGTTTATTGTTGCAAATAATATCTGTAATGTATAAGAAGTGTAATAGGCATTGAGGTAAGCTTGCAAATATTAATAAAAAAAATGTCTTTTATCTAAACCATGTCCATTCTAACTTCCTTTACATTACACTTCGGGATCTAAATTTCATATTTTAAAATATATTCTCATTACATATTTAAATTTTATTCCGTTCGTACTTCCAGTTGAAATCTTTCTAAACCACTGGCTAATGGCTTCCTGATTTAAGCCGCGATAAACTGATATCATTGCTATACACCAACTTATAACACTTTTAGGGTTTCCCTATAGGAGTGAGTTTCCACCTACACACCCATTAGACAAGTAGATATTAATATGATATGTGTTTAAATGTATTTTAAATGTATTGCTTGCACTATTCTTGTAGTCAGGTATAAATAATAATCTAATTTCGGAGGGCCGCTGGACGGTTGAACTTCTAATATTAGATATGAATGAGATATTGGAAACTTGTTGCACCCCATTCATCTATTTGACTGGGACGCCGTATTGTTTAATATTTAACCTTTATTTTTTCTATACATAAATTAGTTGTTTCATAGTTTAAATGTACCTTCATAGATCCTATCTAACAAGGTTTGATTTCGCATACCAACAAACTTTTTTTTCCTTAACGTAGCATTTAATTTAGAAAATTACTGACTTCCAAGACCTATTTGAAGAGACAATTATTTCAATCAATCAACATTTAAGTCTATGTATTATGCTTACTACACCTAAATCATATAAGTTGCTTGAGGCTTTTAGCCGAACTTTAACTATATGTACTTACAACGTTGACATCAAATACTGATTAAATCTGTAAAATTACCCTTTCCTATGTTTATGACAGCAGACACATTATCAAAACGACAGTAGCTCCATCGATCACCGTTTAACCTTCATTTTTCTCCAATAATTTAGCGAGGGCACCTTCCCCTTACATTATTTACATTGCCGTAGACTGATAACACCATACTGCGGAAATCTGATTTCCCTCAGGACTGTAAAGGTCAGACGGAACATCTATTGCGCAACACAACTTGTACGTTAAACCAAACAAAAACTTTTTTTTATTTATTTTATGTTTTATTGAAACAACAATACTTAATTAAATAATACTAATCTAAAAGCTTAAATTGCTAACTGTATCTTAGTTTATTTTTCGAAAGTAGGTACTGCCGCACGTCATGGGAAACAATGTTTCCAAGAATTTATCTTCATTGGTTTAACATAAAACACTATTCTTAAGCTCTTACTGCCGCATTTAGAGACGTAACATATATGATTATTGTTCGTTGTTTAACTAGAAAGGACAGTACATTTAACCACAAATTACATACAACAACAACAGTACTTATATTATATATTATACGTGCTTAAAACAATAAAATTTCAAATAAATATTATTTAACAGGTTTACAGCCTCGAGTAGCGTCTCTACGAAATTCAACAACAGGACAACACTTATGTGGGGCCACCATAATCTCTCCATATTTCGCGCTGACATCTGCCCACTGTGCCACTTCGAAAGAAGATGATTACATCTTACAGCTGAACAACTACTGCATTCCTGATGGCGGGAAGATACCGACTGCCACCGTGAAGAAAATTTTCAAACATGAGTCGTTTGACCCGTAAGTACCCTGTAGACGCTCCAGTAGACGTAAGTCCGAATATTTCGGTGATAACTGTCTTCATCTTCATAGATATACCACCTTTTTGCGCGTTTGAATTTCAAACAGCTGACTTCTTGGCCACGAGATCAAAAGAAGCTTTGGCAACATTCACATTCTAGGACAACATGGAAGCTTATTTTACTGGTCTACTGGCTGAAATAGAACAAAAAAAAGTTTGTCAGTTAAAAAAAGGTTTTGTCTATATCGTGCTTGGTTAGACAAAGTAAAACTACATGCAGTATAAAGGTAATAATAGTATGGTTTCAGGGTAACGAAAGCGCATGACTTGGCTCTCTTACGGATCACCCTTCACCTTTGTGATAAGAGTTGGCTTAAGGAGTCAATACTACCAAAATCATCGTTCGGGCTATCAGGTAAATTGCCTGTCAAGTCTTAATATGAACCTACGTATAGGTATCTGCGTAAACATAAAGCTTAATAAATATCCCTGCCAAGCCACTATTTCAGTGCTGTCTTTCAAATAGGTAATTTATCGTATTTATGTGCCTTATTGTGTGCTAATATTATATGTGAATAGGAAAATGATTTTTTTTTTAATATTACTTGGTGGTACGACTTTACAGTAAAGGTATCACTGAGGATATAACACTAAGTGAAAAAACTTTATTGTCTAAGTTCGTTACTTAATCATGACGCCTTTGAGGGGTACCTACTGGCAAGAAATTGCTAAGAACAGAAAAGGTCTTGGCGTCGCTAATCTATACTTAGGGATATCATTTCAATTATCACTGAATTTCAGGTGTATGCACAATATACGGCTATGGCTATAAAGACCTGGTCACAAAAGAAACATCAACCGTGTTACTGGCTGGCCGTTTGAGAATGGTGTCATTGGACGAGTGCAGGCGGGCGCTCGGCGAATTTGCATCACCTGACGCTGACAGCGGGATGATATGCGCTGTTGGCGACGGCGTCGACGCCTGCCAGGTAACGTTTAGCGATGCTCATTTGTTATTCCTCGGGAATTGTTTCATTTATAATCTACACTAATATTATAAAGAGGAAAGATTTGATTGTTTGTTTGTTTGTTTGTTTGTTTGTTTGTTTGAAATGAATAGGCTCCGAAACTACTAGACCGATTTGAAAAATTCTTTCACTGTTGGGAAGCTACACTATCTCCGGTGAACATAGGCTATATAAAATTTTCAAAAAAGTTAGGGATCCATACTAAAACCTCAATAATGTAAACCAAGGTGTGAAAAAATTACCAAAAAACTTTCTTGCATCGCGTGCGCTGCGAAAACTATTGATTATAGAACAAAATAATGTACTACGTCTTTGAAGAACATATAATTATCTACAAAAAGTGTCGCGACAGCATACGTCTAACTATTACAGTTAGGTCACAATAAGAGATATTTTATTAAAAAAAATATTATTGAAAGGACGCCGCTAGAAAAGGCTCTTTATTTGTTACTTGGTATTGATCCTTATCAAAATAAATAACTTTATAGTCAAGACTGCTTCAATACCTTTATGTAACTTTTTGAATTATTCACTTTGGACATTCCCTTCGAAAGATATCACGAGTTTAAAATACAAGAATTAGAAAAAAGTCGCGTGATGGTCGCTCACTCTGCTCGGCTAACTATGCGATTTAAGCATCACTGAGGTACGGGAGTACCTGTATCCTGGAGGATACTAATATTATAAAGAGAGTAATAACACAGAAACCTTCAATCCTAACTTTTTAATAATGTGTTAAATACCCGTGCGAAGCCGGGACGGGCCGCTAGTCAAATTATATAGAAATACATTTTAGAGTCGTGAATTTTAGTTAGTAGGTGGGTATTTCTCGTGTTCGTTGCCTGTTAATAGAAGTCAGTTCTTGTTGGTCTATTGACTAGCTTAACTGTTACGAATCGGTCTCTGTTTGAAACCTGGGTTGACAAAGTCATAACCATATTTATGTCGAAGAGTTTTGGACTCGATAATTTAAGTCACATTTTTAATGCGATCAAATAGTTAACTTTACTCTAATACTGTAAATTGGTACTGATTTTACGTTTTTGTGTGACCCAAATACATGGACCGAAAAGGTCGGTTAAAAAGTGGCCAGGCCAAGCCTCAAGGTCGGTCACCATTACAAACCAGTCTTTATGGGGGTTTGTTTTCGTTTGTTTACAAACTTGTATGTACGTTACGCTCTATGGACACAACTTTGGGGTGCACAAAAACAACACCTGCTTAGCTACATGACTTTCGTACCTAAAGGTCACTAACCTCGAAAGTTCTCAAGGATCAATTAACAGATTTGTTTTACTACAAATATATAGGAAAACCAGGTGACAAAATAATTATTCAAAACACAGAATGAACATCCACAGAAAAAAAAATTGTCTTTATGTAAAAGTTAGACTCGCTCTTGGCCATTTTTATTTCTTTTGTTAATATATTTGATATTCTGTTTCAGGGAGACTCAGGAAGTCCTTTAATATGTTCCCAAGGGAAACTGGAAGGTATCAGCAGTTACGGCATGAGTTGTGGCGTGCCTGGCCTACCTGGAGTTTATACAAGTGTCGCGGCGCATCTGACCTGGATTCGGGAAACTATGAAGTGTCATGGGCCATAATAAATATATTAGTATTTTATACGATACCTCTTTATTGTTATTTACCTACCGAGCTATTTTTACCGTCGTCTATTTATTTCGGTTTTTGGCGATTAACGTAGTTATAAGTGAACCATATTTTTTTAAGTATGAATTGATCCTTTAAAAATAAATAGGTGCGAAAACTAGTCAAATTTTCAATTTTTTAATTAGTTACAGTTACTTACATATTATTATTTGGTAGGGAATTAAGGATTCGGATGTTAATTGGTAGTTAAATAAAATAATTTTGATAAACAATCATTATATTTGATAGACAACACATTGTTATCGTACTGTTTTTATTAAACATTAAGCGATACGTTTTATTAAAAAAAAAAACAAATAGAAAAAATCTATACATGGAGTATTTTGTAGTAGGAAGGTAGGTAGTGTTCCGTATTTGTGACCTAATTTATTCGAATTATATACAATATTAACGACAACATTTTAAAATAATTTCGAGGACGTCTATTCGACTTTTTGTCATGTAATAAGCTATAGAAGCTAAACAATTGATTCCCGAGCCAACATCTGGGCCACAGCCGTATTATGACAAAGAACTACGTACAATTGTTTTAGTGTTATAAAGGGATGGACCACTTTATAATACGGCCAATAATTGGTACCTAACTGTGTCCAAACATTGGTCAACCAACATTATATCATACTTCATAAATACTTTGTTATATTTATGTCATCTTTTACTCAACCAGCTAAATGGTATAACATCACTTTATTTGTACTTAATTTCTCAGTAAATTACAAACATTGAAGACACTGGGTACCTACGGACAGCAAGGAACTACCACAGTCAATATTTGTTCATAAGTCAAGTAAATTGATTCCTTGTAGTAAAAATAATTACTTATCTATAAGTCAGAATTTCAGAAAGTCCATTCTATGGAAACCATGGCATTATCAAACTTTGGTCATTAGTACCTATACATATATTTTGAAAACAAAATTCTTCTATATTGCACAGTTAACACGCACATGTAATCTACAGCTTACATTTATGTATTTTTATTCAACATAATATCCTTAGCTAACTGTTCATAAACCCAGCTTATTCGACATACCCGTTTTTCTTACACCTAACACAATTTTACTGCCACACTAAAAGACGCTAATAGTTAATTAAGCCCTTAAGTAACAATTTTTCTTATTAAAGAGTTCTGAAAGAAGCCAACACTCAGCACAGTTCTGAGATAAGCCTAAACTCTAAGCATAGATTAAAAGCCAACTCTTAAAACTCAGTTGAAAGTTGTCTTTTCTCGTTACAATGGTAAATCATAAATCTCTTAAATAACGATGCACGTCTCTGAGTATGGCAGTTAGACATCTAAAATACAACAATTTTCTAAGTAAAGGCCTTATTGAAAGGGCTGGTTAACACACAATAAATACAACATACCAATAACATCTACAACATCTAACTTAATGCTTTCTAAAACATACATCAACATACATATAATTGAATAAAGAATGTTATATAGGAATATATAGTTTTTAACAATCCAATAGTACTTTGAGGCCATACACTCCACTCCACATACATATAAAATTGACCAAATAAATAATAAATAAATTGTATAACATATTACATAACATAAATATAAAGTAAAACAGCTTACTTTTGGAATACACTTTACGCCATAATATTAACTTGAAACGATTTAATATTTATTGATCTAGCGAAATTCAAATTGAACCTTAAAAGGTTCCAATATATAGTTTTCATAAGGGCTAGTTTAGTTTATTTCTCAGTAAGAATTAGTGCGTTAAGTAAATAGTTATTAAAAAGCTAAATATATATACAAAACATGTAAATGTATAAATTATACTTTATAATATGTAAGTTTTGATAAATAATTATAGTAACAATAATCAACATACCATCACTCCTGTATCCCCGAAGGGTTAGGCAGAGATGTACCAATGTACACCCACAGTTCGCCGGTATGTTTAGGTCCCATGTAATAGGGGGCGAGCCTATTGCCACTAAACAGGCACAAATCCAAACTCCAACCTGCTACTGAGAATTTCATAGAAAAACCCAATAACAACTTGGTCGACTTGGGAATCGAACCCAAGACCTCTAGCGTAGCAGTCCGCAGTAACAATAATATTGGGTACATATAATATAATATTGCATATTTTAAAATCATCGGAATGAATATTAAATATACAAAATCTATAAACATAAGAAATGTAATTTTTTCTTTTGCATTTTATATAATATCAACATAAAACATAAATATTGTATAAGTACATATTATAAAAGAAATGCACTTATAATGTCTTATAAGATAAAGAGTGGAAAATTTAAGAGTTCGTCTTTTCATTTGTATTTATAAACAACTTCCATTAAACCTAATTAAGTAAACTGTCAAATGTGCATTAAAAGAAAATTATATTTTTAAAGGCCATTTTCGATTAAAAAAAAACAAAGTTTTAAGCACCTCTGATTAAACATTTCAATTATTTTGAAGATACTAAATAAATATTATACCTAACATAAGAACTGGGTTTAACTTAAATAAACTAAATGTAAAATTTGTCTCTATATCTCGCATTCCTTAGGCTTTTCTAAACATATAACTAACACCATTTAAACATGAATAAATTTCATGTAAATCAGCTAGGAACAAAATTGTATCTAATTAATTTAAACCATAATTTAAAGGACTATAGTGGAAGAGAACCTCCGAAGGCAATAGGTGAACACATCAAGTCGAAATCAAACCCTGTCCCAGCGAGAAGAGATCAAAACTATTCCGAAGGGCTTGAAACCAGTCTTATAGATTAAAAAAGCGATACAATTGCAAGCAATAGGTTATCGCGATTCAAAAATCCGATAGGTTCGCTAGTCTCGCAACAGATAATTATCTGTCAATATCCACCAATCACAGGCTAGTAGTCTTGTCTCTGATTGGTTGAGCATGATAGACACACCTGAGGCGACACTAGCGACCCTAGCGGAGATTCGACTCGCGTTCAATTCCATTTTTCAAAAATAGTGTACTCCGTTGTATGGCCTTTAAGGTCATCTAAACTATGTCAAAATCCAGCCTTATTCTATGTCAATTGGTGTACAATCTAAACAAATGCAATCACAACATTACGAATATCTCTCTGCAGAAACTGTTAAGCCGTTTTAGTGTCTTAGCTTAAATCTACAAGTCTAAACATAAATACATCGTACTAATTCTAACCTATGCAAATCATACACGACAGGGATCGACTACAGCCATTATTTATAACCTATCCATAGAAGACTTACTCCCATTAGCGATAGAGATTTGACGTAATAATGATATCTTCATGTAATTTAAAGCCTCGAGGACACATTATTGCGATATGCCGCATGACGTCACCATGACGTCAACCCCTACATTAGAGCAGTTTGTGAGGCAGCGAGTTTTTTCTTATTTCGAGCAAAACATACATTTAAATGTTTTTTTATCATCTAATTTACGGACCATATATATTTTTACTCTCGATACCCCCATCAACATCCCTATTAATTGGTATGACCGTCATACCGTCCCCTTGCAGTCAATATTTGGTATTAAATATGGTAGACTGTCTATGGATAGGTTATATTACTCAAAAGACTAGTGTTCACTGTTCAAGCCCTTCTTGCTACTAACTTAAGACCAGTTGAACCAAGTTCGACCTTCACCTGAGGGGGTGCTGCTCGTACTCTTTGGTGATTTAGGAGTCTTTGGTGTTTGAGGTTTGGAGTCTGAGTTCTTATCCTCGCTGGAACTCTCGGCCGCGGTTTCGGCAGCTGTCTTTAACTGGAAAAGATTTTTTGATATTTTAGAGGACATCAGAATGACTTAGGTACTGAATTTTGGTAAATAAAAGACATGCCTATTGGATAAAGTATAAACTTTATGATCGATCTCAGCCGCTAGACTGAGCAATAAATAAATTCCACTTTGTTAACTGTTAACTTTATCCATTTAAGTTTAAGTTGCAATAAGAATTTTCTGCTACCAATAAAAGAGATTTATAAAATCTGCACATAATTTTATGTTATAAAATGTCAAATGTCTTGTATATAGTGGCGGATTAAGACATTTGCCGCCAGTAGGCTGTTCAAATTTTGCCGCCCCTTCTGACCTATGCATTTCGATACCCTACACGGAAAAAGACGGTGGAAGAAAATATTTTAGAATTAAGACTAAAAAATGATTCTTTGTATAAAAAATATTTATATATCTTATGAAAAATTAAGAACTGATTACAGTCATTCTAAACCTGTCCAGGGGCCCGATGCCGCTATTTTAAGTCAGTGAGTGGCGGATTAAAAAACGTTCCAGTGTACTTGTTATAGTGCCTAATTTTCGTATTCAGATAATTTTAGTTTAATGACAAATGTACACCTGCTTGCTATATTTATCTAGGGGATATCTTTACAACCCACGTCTTAGTGTAGGTTACATAAGAAGTAATTTGATTTCTGAGCTAAGAAAAGCTCAATCATGTATTGCTTATGAATGAACACAGATTACAAAATAATTTACATTCGGTAAATGTTGTTACATATTAGATTGCACCACTTAACTTAACCTGTCAATGACAGGTTAAGTGGTGCAATCTAATAACATTTAGGTTTTTATTTATTTTTTATTTCTGTAAGACAAACAATTTTTTTTTGGGACAAATATGCCGCCCCCTAAAATCCGCCGCCCTAGGCTCAAGCCTACTTAGCCTGTTGGTAAATCCGCCACTGCTTGTATAACAGAACTTAACATAATTCTAATAATTTGAAAAAACATTACATAACAGAAACATACCTTGATATTAGTTTTAGCTTGCATCTCCCGTTCGTACTCTCGCACGTCTTCAATGGTCATGTTGTACCAATCATCCATCCAGGCGAACGCCTGGCGGTGACCTAGCAACAGTATCTCACGGATAGCCTGAAACAAAACAATACATACACATAAAACAATGTAATTGTCTTATAAAGACCGATTAATATCAAACGAACGAATTTACATTCTATCCTCTACCCCACCAAACTCGTTTAGAATATAAAAGAGTTTGATCGGGCGGAGAGTCGATCGTTTGATGTATCGTTCGTATCGTATATGATCGGCCTTTAGGGCAATAATGTGAAAAGTCTAAATGGTATATAGCTTGTTAACCGACGAAGAAACGGAGGAGGTTCTCAAGTCGACGCGTATATTTTTATTATGAATTTTCAGTCTTGTATTCGAGGTACAAATTGAAAACAAAATCTTAGTGGTTAATTCTATACTTGCGGCACAGTAATCGTATTCTACAACTGCTTACAGCCAGTAACCACGAAATGGTCCGAATTTGTATCCTACATCATAAACTTCCTATACATAGACTATTTTACATAAAGGATCTCAAGGTAAACGATACCTATGATGTAACAATAGATTCCTACAGCCATATCATACTACATATCTATACAATGGTCTATAAACATTACGGGCTATAATTAAATCACACGCCGAGTATCGCAGTACATCCAGGTAGGCCATAAATAAGATTAGCGAGGTGAACCACACACATATCCTGTATGGTTAGATTCTTATTATGGGTACATCTTTTTCCGCTATTCATATATGTAATGTTACTAGCTATGCTCCGCTGTTACACTCGACTTGGTTTTCTTCCGGGACGGCAAATAACATGAAGTTAAATAGCCTTTATCGGATAACCTAGCTCGAGAATTAGGCTATAGGCAAAAACATATTGTAATAAGATTTGTGCATCTACATATAAAACTATAGATAGTCTACATAAGCGTTAGCTTCTATATTTTTTTGGTCGTTAATTTACGAAACTTCTCTATTTAATAAAGTAAATAAAGTATCTTGCAGCGATTTTTATAAATGAGATCGTGCTGAAATGATTAATTATTTCACTACAACGAGACACTGCAGGCCTCCTTTTACAGAGTGAAGCTTATGGTCATGTTCAGTTTTCTATTATTTTTCTCAGACTTGTTACAGCAAAACCTTTTTACGCATACATGCATTAAATAGTTAAAACAAACTTACTCCTTGCACATACTCCTCAACCCTTGTCTGCAGGCCCCACACCTCAAACTTCACACTGACAGACTTGTAACAGCACATAATAGGCTGATGTGAGTCCCTCCAGCCTTCTACCAGTGGTCCACGGCCGGTCTTCTCCGACTTGAAGAACTTAGGATCCTCTGCTTCCTTGTAGTGATGTGGCTTGATCTCATCATAAGCTATGTCTAGGAAATCTACCTCCCTTTGTTCTAATTCTTCAGGGGTCATACCTAAGCACTGTTAGGTAAAGTAGAAATAAAAAATAAGTTTTTTATGTCACAAAAAAAATATTTTAACAGCTAGGTTAACTAACTAAAGGTAGACAGGTAGCTAAGCTTGTGTGTTAAGTGTCAGAGTTCAATAGAATAATTAAAAAAAATTGACAATTTTGTTTGATATTCATACAGATAACTTACATTTTCAGTAGTCCCATTGTTGTCTTCATATCTTGTTTGAATAGATATCGAAAACTTTGGAATAAAGGAGCACTGAAAAAATATTATAAGTTAGCCATATGTTTAGCAGTAAATAAAATAAAAATAAAATGTTAAAAATTTTATAGTATTTTTAGAATATTCAATATTTAAATACTTACTGTGTATTCTATAGTTCAGCAACATGAAAAGAAATAAAAATTAATTAATTTATGTGTTTAATTTTAAATATCAATATTATGCAAAAAAAAATGATTTTATAGCATGCATTTTTTTAAGTAAAAATTTTTTACCTGTAATAGTATAAGGGTAATAATTCCATGCCTTTTCAGTGACATAAAATATTTTTGGTATCAAAGACTGGACCCAATAAGGTAGATGACTGAAACAGGAAAACAGTACGTGATTACATAATAATTGATATAAAAAAAAACAATAAATCTATCCTTATCACTTTGTGACATATTTCCTGTAATAAAAATGTGAAGTTTTACAAATCAAGAGTTAAAATTTTAAACTTGAATCTATTAATGTGTCATATTGCTTACGAAAAATGTTCATAAATATGAAATTAAACATAAATTAATTGTAAGTACAGACAAAGTTCAATAAAACATAAATTATATATACACTACCACTATATGATGGCTATTTATAGTCATATCTATAAAGCCATAACTGCAATAAAGTGGTCATAAAAATTGTGAAAGCAGCACATATAAAATGTAGCATTCTGATAGCCCTGTTACCACCCAAATAAGTATTTTCTATTGCTTGGTTTTTTATAGTGACAATATTAGTAAATGGCAGGAACCTGGACAAATGGATTCTTTTCTCAGTGAACTGTCCAACCCCATTGGTTTCATCGGTGACCTGTTCATTGGCCACCACCTCTACTCCCTCACCATTGCTGGACTGCTCGAAGCTATGCCGAGCAATCATATACAGCTGCCCAATACGATACTAGAACAAAGAGAACATACATGATTCTCTAAAAGCAATTCAAATGTTGAACTTTCAACTTGAAATCTACGATTAGTTACGATAATATATTATGATCAATTAAAATGATAAAAGGTTAACCTGATATAAACACTATCTAAGACTCGTGTTCAAGCATATATATTATAATCTTAATGCACTGCACAGCATAAATCTGCAGTGTTCTATACGTAATATTGCGGATATGCCATATACAAAGATCTACATTTTCCAAGGCTGTTATTAGTCCTTTAGCTGCCAATGTAAACATTACGCTATAAATTCATCCAATGTCAAGTAAATAGCGTGAAATACTTTGTTTAATACAAATATTACACATGCATTCTGTTATAAATTTAGTTCAATAATAAAATTATATAGTGCATGCACAATAAAACAAAAGTATTACCTCTTCCACTGTCATCGGCATACATATTCTAAATTCTTTTGTTAATACCATTTTATATGTTTACTTTTATTTATTAGGAAACTGATATATTCATAAAAATAACTTATTACAAACAGTAAATAATTATAATTCAAGCACAAGCAAATCGACAACAATGTGAACAAGAACCGCAGTTAATTTGACAACTTGACAAGACGTCTTCGTTAAACTTCGTTTATGTCACTTTTTCGTAATTGCGAACCGAACTACGAACGAACGAATCAACGAAGTGGAAATGTTGAATGATTGATTTGATTGATTGAAAATTCCCGTAGAGTTTGTTTGAGGCTTGACGTGAGTATGAACTAGGGTTACCTATGCTAAAATATCTGCATAAAAATCGATTATTAAGTAATTATCTAATTCCCAACTTTAGTTTCTATTTTCAAGATTTTCAGCCTCGTTATTGTGTTATACACCTAACTATATCAATATTTATTTCGTATCTTCAACATAGAGCTTCTATGTTGAAGATCGCAATTCGCAGCTACCCAGCTACCATTGTACAAAACATATTATCCCATCCCTTACTGTAATGTCAATTGTCAATTTTCTGATTTTCATTGTCAACATGTTGACATTGACAATTTGACCTAATGTCATTATTTATTTTCACTGTCATTTTATAGTGGACAAGTATTTATTTTATCATCAATAAATACTGTGAACAATTGTGATGTTATCAAAGAAAGGCATATATTAAAAACAGTTGGTTATAAGCATATTCAAAGCCAATTCAAGACGCAATATACTGACAGTGGAGAGAAAAATATATCGTTAAACAATGGATCCTAAAGAAGTGGTTGAGCATTTAGTTGCGTTGAAAGTAATGAGATTAACTAAGCCTGCTTTAGTAAGTCCTAAAATTGTTACTTGCGATTCGAAAGACTTGCCTGGTAATATTTTAAATAATTATCTAAAAGATGATGCTACTTCTGTTAATCAAATGGAAACCTTATCTGCTGGCCAGTTTTTATTACTTCCTCAGAGTTTTGGAAATATATATTTAGGTGAAACGTTTTCCTGTTATGTATGTGTACACAATGAGACCAACAATCCTGTTCAAAGTGTGTCTATTAAAGCTGATTTACAGACAAACTCTCAAAGAATACTACTAACAACTCAACAAAACCTTGCTCCCACAATGCTGGATGTGGACGAAACTTTGAGTGATGTCATACATCATGAAGTCAAAGATCTTGGAACACACATTCTTGTCTGTGAAGTAACATACATGTCTAACTATAACACACTTGCATCATTCCGAAAATTCTTTAAGTTTGAAGTTATGAAACCATTAGACGTAAAAACCAAGTTCTACAATGCAGAGTCAGACGATGTATATCTTGAAGCTCAAGTACAGAATATAACTTCAGGGCCAATCATATTAGAACAGGTCTCATTGGAGAGCTCTCAACAGTTTGATGTTAAATCCCTAAATGAAGTTGATGATGGAATTTCTGTTTTTGGAGATGTTACCTTACTTCAGCCTCAGGAAAGCTGCCAGTATCTGTACTGCTTGACACCAAGAGAAAACATTTCTAAAGAAATTAAATTATTGGCAGCAGCTAAGAATATTGGAAAATTAGATATAGTATGGAGATCTAACTTGGGTGAAAAGGGGCGGTTGCAAACTAGTCAATTGCAGAGAATGACTCCTGACTATGGAGATATAAGGCTCACATTTGAAAACTTACCTAGCAAGATATCCTCAGATGAGCCTTTTGATTTCCAATGTAAAATAGTAAATGCTAGTGAGAGAACCTTGGACTTGATACTAAAACTTCGTTCACTTCAAGATTCTAGTCTGCTTTGGTGTGGCATTTCTAATAAGAAGTTAGGTCCATTAGAACCAGGACAAGCTTTTCATATAACTTTAACAGCTCTTCCTATAAATACTGGATTATGTAATATATCTGGTGTATCACTTTTAGATTTATTTTTGAAGAGAACCTATGATTATGATGATTTAGCGTCTGTTTATGTATACTAAAATAATTTTAATCTTGTAGTCAAAGCTATAATAATATATTCTGAATCATTAAAAACATTTGTTTTATTCCAATTTTAGTATTCACCCCACATCCCAGTTTGATTAACATAGTCGAAGTAGGTATAATATTGCACATTTTAAATTAAAGTAGAACATTTTAGTTTACTGCCAAAAAATGTAATTAAATATTTAAACATTTGCTTTTGTAATTTAAGAAATGGAATATTTTATGAACATCTGGCAAAAATGTGGAATCCATTCCTTGGTGTTAGTTGGAATGTGTGCACGATTTCATTAAAAGATTCAAGAAGTCGCAAGAAGTCCGTGTATGGACGGCCTTAGATCATCAAGTGTTGTCATTTGTCAAGTATAAACTAGCCAATGTATAAATTTTCATTTCAATAATAATAAATACATTGATTGTGTGACTAATAATACATATAAGGAATAGTGCTACAAGTGAAAGCACGCCAAATTGCGCAACAATGTCCAATTTAGGCCAACTACGGAATTCGGATTTAGCTAAATCTTGCCAGTACATAAAATGATATCGATTGACTGCCTTTTTTATCTGTGTAATTCTCTGTCTGTCATCTGTTTGCATTTTGCAAGTTTGTGTTGTATTTGGTATTTTATTCCAAGTTTTTAGGTATTCAATCAACAACAAATTATTTAATATCATTACTGAGGCCTTCTCTGTGTTTATCTGTTTACTTTGTTAACGATATGAAGTCTACGTCGCTATTCATTTTACTGTAATTATCAAGACGAAATGTTACTATTGTGAACAATTTTATTCTGATGTGGCCCAATCATGACAAGTCTAGTTGTGGCTTCGTTATCTTAGTTAATTTCCTTTTAGTATTGAATTGAATAGATCTTTTGTATATTGTTGAGCTATAAAATGGCATATCAGACGATTCTCCAGGAGTATATGCTCATACCTCCAGTGACAAGAGCATACACCACTGCTTGTGTGGTCACTACATTAGCTGTCGTAAGTATTTTTATTTATACGAAAAAAAAAACGTGTCTACATCGCTTTTTATTCGCTTAGTCATTATTAGTTTCACTGTTCAATCGACTATATTCCACCACAATTGAATTTACCTACAGTGCTCAATAATAAATAATTGAATGTTTCAGCAACTGGACCTAGTCTCACCATTTCAGCTGTATTTTAATCCAAACCTTATATTAAGGAAATACCAACTATGGAGGTTAATAAGCACATTCCTTTTCTTTGGAAACTTGGGATTCAATTTCTTCTTCAACATGATATTTACCTACAGATACTGTAGAATGCTGGAAGAAGGGTCTTTTAGAGGGAGAACGGCTGACTTTGTTGTTATGTTTGTGTTTGGAGGTGTTTTAATGATTGTATCCTTTTCAATAACAAATTTATATCAATTTGTATTAAAAAAAAAAACATGAGGGTAGATTATCCTAATTCTAGTGTCCGACCGAAAGTTCGGTTTCGGTATCGGCCGAGTTTCGGCCAAAAATCAAGTTTCGGCGGCAGTTTCGGTTTCGGCCAAAATTGGCCGAAACTTTTGCAGAAACCGAAACTGATTTCGGTAGTTTTCGTGCACGCTCGCCTAACTTCGTTTCGGGAATTGTCGTGCGCGTAGTATACGAAGTAGTACAGAGTACTATAGCAACACAACTTAGTCAGTGCGTTATCGCACCACGCAAACATTCTTTAGAGGTTACGTTTTGATGTAAGTTTTTGTTTCGTTTCTGTACTTCAATCTATACTTAATATTATAAAGCTGAAGAGTTTGTTTGTTTGAACGCGCTAATTTCAGGAACTACTGGTTCGAATTGAAAAAATATTTTAGTGTTGGATAGTCCATATATCGAGGAAGGCTTTAGGGTATATAACATCACGCTGCGACCAATAGAAGCGAAGCAGCAGTAAAAAATGTTGCAAAAACGGGGAAAATTGTTCATATTTGAAAGCTTCCGTTGCGTCCGCTGCAACGCAACATAATATTAACTAAAATTATCATTTATGCAGAAATACTGTTTTTTTTTATTTAATCGCGATCTTAATAACAGAAATTGACGCGGACGAAGTCGCGCGGAACAGCTAGTGATTTATATAATTAAATATTGAATCAGTAACTCTGTTCTGTTGTTATTAACAAATCAAGTCACATCTAAAAAAAGAGATTGTAAATGAAAAATGTGAAGTGTTTAATTTGGTAAATTACGTTGTATAGGTAAATTTATTTTTAAATTTGTTTTTCATTCCGATGACCTATTGATTATCTATAATTGACCACATGAGTTTCGGTTTCGGCCGAAACTGAAGCCACGGCCGAATATTCGGTTTAGGTTTCGGCCGGGAAACCAGTTTCGGTCGGACTCTACCTAATTCATAAACATGAAGCCAAAAAACATAGTTGTGATAAAACAAAATAATATCAAATGACTATAATAATATTCACTATGTGTTACGTAAATAAGCAATTAAATAACTTACAGTAGAGCTGTATTATATCATTTCAATTAGATAATGTTGGCTTGTCACTCTATCATCTTTGCCAATTTTAAAGAAAGGAGGTCTCTTTGCCAAGTATATTAAAATTTTCTTAACAATTTATAACAGCTGTGTGCTTTCTTTGTTAACTTATTATTTTTAGGACAAGCATTTACCATTATGATTGTTTATGTATGGTCGAGAAGAAATGTGTTTGTAAGGATGAACTTCTTTGGATTAATGAATTTCCAGGTAATTTATTCTACATGTGAACATAAGTAAACCAAAAGTTTTAAGAACTTGTACCTATCAGTACCTTATCTGGTAAAAGAAATAGGGGATATTCTATTGAAATCCTTGTAAATGAAATAGGGAATCCAATCCACTTTGACCCATAATCAAATCAAAGCACTTAGTACAATTAAATAGTAGCAGTACTATTAAATAGACTTGATCACTGACCTGATATGACTGATATTTACTTCATAAAACAATATGATAGTAAGCATCCTAGCTGAAATAAGAGCTTATTCACACATATCCTTTTCTTGTATATTGAAACAGTTGGTTATGTTAGAAGTCAATTTGTATTAGGTATATTAAATGATTATCTATGTTAAATTATGCTTCAAGTCCAATCCAAATCTAAGAAGTTGAACTGAGTATACAATTACAATCACACACAACAATATATCTATTTACTGTTTTAATTTGATGATTTACTTTCTGTTTATTAGTTTCACCTTAGTTTCTCAAGCTCACTATACCCATTAAGAAATGTAAATTACTTAATTTACATTTTGTAATGAAAGAAGGTAGTTACATCTATCATTTAGTTCCCTGAGTTATGAGTTCAGTTTCTGGACCACAGCTAGAGTACAAATGTCTGTTAGAAATAGTATTACTTATACATATTTCTAAGACAACATTGTATAAAAATGAAATAAATTTATTCTTATTCTACTTTCCAGGCTCCATACCTTCCTTGGGTGTTACTAGGGTTCTCAGTTCTGCTTGGTAATGCCATATCAGTAGACTTAGTGGGTATGGCCATTGGCCACATATATTTCTTTATGGAGGATGTGCTGCCTAGACAAAATGGAGGTCAAAGATTGCTGAAGACACCAAGGTTCTTGTAAGTATTAATATTCTTATAAGAAATCTAAATGGTGGAAACTTTTATAGCAAGTTATCAAATCATACTATAAAATTATAAATGTGGAAGTAACAATGGATGGCTTTTTGTAACTCTCTATATATAGTTAGGTACGCTAAATTCAGAATCATGTAGATTATTCCCTAGATTGTCACTGAGCGATTTTTTGCCCAATAAGGAATAGAAATTCGCGTTGGAACATCGAGCCTCAGCTCTATTCCTATCTTGAAGCAAAGGCCTCCCTCTCTTTCCATTTATTAACCTTTTTATGTTATGAATTATAGGAGGAAGTTATTTGACCCTGCACCGGAACCAGATTACGTACCACTCCCTGAGCTGCAGAACATGCGACCAGGAGGCTACGACTGGCGTCGCCGCCCCGAAGAAGAGGATGACGCAAGATAAACCAACCACTCCCTGACGTTACTCATAATATAATGCAATTTTAAAGCCAAAATATTTATTTAAGAATATTATATTTCTACCCTTTTAACTTACAGATGAAATATTATTTTTAACAATTATTAAAATCTACACTGTTCAAAGTTACTCAAATGGTGTAGTTGAGAGCTTATAATTACAAAGTTACTGTAGATATTTTGTTTCTGGGGATTTGTGGTTTAGATGTTATTTTTTAAATGCCAAGCAAAGAATTTGTACAAAACAATGCAAACGTGTTTACGTATTTTGCAGTGAATTGATATAAGTATTTTGTGTAAAAAGATTATTATTAAGGGTCTGTTAATTGTGAATACAAATGATTGATGAATATAAATAGTTTTACTGCAAATTCAATGATCTTATTGTTCCTTTATTTAGCTGAAAATTGTTACAAAAACAAGTCCCACCTAGACTCGAGATAGTGTATAGAAGTGATTTTATACATTTCCCCATCGGGGGATCGAACCCGGGATCAGACTACATAGGTAATCAACAAGTTCATCTATCTAATAACTGAAGTTTTTAATTTTTGTTATGATATGGATGCGAAAATAAGTGTTAGTGTTATATTTATGAAACAATGAGGTTTTTTTTCTCTTTGACAACGTTACAGAACTACTTTGATAATTCATATTGTACTAAAAAAAGAATAATCTCTTAATAAATCTTAATATATATAAATCTCGTGTCACAATGTTTGTCCTCAATGGACTCCTAAACCACTTAACCGATTATAATAAGATTCGCACACCATGTGCAGTTCGATCCAACTTGAGAGATAGGATAGTTTAAATCTCAAATTATAGTCGCAATTTTAAGAAATTGACGCGGACGAAGTCGCGGGAATCAGCTAGTTTACTATAAATTCAAGGATTTCTAACTACTTTATGATATGCGTTTCAAATATTATCATTACGTAGATTATAATTATCAGGGTACAATCAAACAGGAGATCGTAATCAGAATTGTTTATTCTAATTCCACGCAATTTTCACAGACATAATTGAAAGATGATAGGATCAGGTCAATGATAATGTTTATTTAGTAACTACTTACATACAGCAAATAAATATTAACATTTAATAAAAGCTGCATGATAGTGAATTTTTGTTATGTTTGCGATTTTTATTTACAAATAATTAGCCACAGCCTGTGAATAAGCAAGTATCTGTCTCAAAGACCTGTCACTAATTTGGTTAACACTAACAATAAAATTGAGGTCACGGCTAAAACGACACTGACAACACAAGTAATTGGTGTTAAAACAAACAGTTTAACTCTTTTCACGTATTTTTTTTGTATCTGCAACACACATCACTTTTTATTAGAAAATACAGTAAGTGAACGCCTTTTTTACCATTTTTATAACAAGTCTTGCAAGTACCGTTTCAGCCGCAAATTAATATATAATATTATCGTCAAGTGCTCTTTACAAACGATTGCAGCTAATAAGTTACCTACTTTGGTTACATTTTATTGAAGTGTCAATTTTTTTCTAAAATCTACGTCTAAAATGTGTTTAGGTACTATATCGAAAAATAATTAACAGCTGCGACAAAGGTCTGAATGTTTTATAAAAATAATGAGACGTACAATCATTACACATATAATTTACATAAAAATTTATAAAAAGAACAATTAAGTGTCTTACATAGAACCGTTAGTTGTGATCGTTTCAAACATAGTTTCGTAACATCATTAAAACTACTAGTAACAACAAGAACATTATATCTAGTTGTATTCAGTCTTCATTCAAACTTTCACACTCAATTCCAAGACACAGGGCTGATTAAAAAATCAATAATGAAGTAACATCATCTTTCAAATCACACAATTGGTAATTAAATTATATACTACTATTTTGTACAATTGGGCCAACAAAATAAAGAAATGAAGGCTGAATTTCTATCGTTTGAAATACAGTTTGTTCTAATATTCTTATCATAAAGAAAAACACGTAGCACTCGTGTTTTTCCAGCATGTATTTTAAATTCGCACAGATGTTTGTAGTATCTTAACAGATAGCATAAGTAGAGCTGTGTAAAGTATTGTTTATCTAGGTCACGGTAACTTTCGCTGACCCAATTACGTTCAGAATTCTCTAATCTTACACAAAATAAACTGCTTTAGTTTACACCATTTCAACAACACAAAGCAGTTACATTCAAATCACAATTATAGAAACACGACAGTCAGATCATGGCGTCACAGCGTGATGACTCTGAATAAACAATTCTATTGTATAACTAATAGTTGACAGAATCAAGTTTAGGAGGTGTCCTATTGATGACGCGCCCTGTACAATTACAAAACCATACAAACAACTTTGAGATCATACAGAAATATTTATTATTACAAAACCGAAGTCATATAGTACAAAAGGTATTTATTTACACATCAATATGCACAATGTAATAATTAAACGACAAATATACACACAAAACAGATTTCAGAAAATATCTGTCTTAATAAATCGCAATGAACATTGCTTGAAGTGGGCACCTCCTTCACTTTGTAACCAAAGATATTCGAAAAAAATAATTACAGATCAATTACAAAAAAAGGTCCAAACTTAATTTTTTGGCTTCGTTGTTATCACTATTAATTAACTAAATTTTGTAGTAATCTTGAACAAAAATGTACCTAGAAACTAGCTACATAAATCACATGGGGACATTTTCATAGCGCTACGATGGCAAGTAGCACCGTTATGTCGTCCGGTTTTCCCCCTGTAACAAAAATACATTTATTATTTACCTGATATTTTTAGGCATTGATGCAAATTGCAAATATTTAAAAGGCATATTTTATCCTTATTTAGCAAAAAGCTAAAGATTTAATACTGCAGCTATTTACTAATCATCTAGGGTGTGGTTGATTACATTACGTTCGGAGCCCATTACCACATAAGTCTTTGAAATAAATGCTGATTTATACATTTAACTAAAGTAGGTGGATGTCCATCCGAGGATTACATTATATAGATTGTTGATACTGTAATTATATAAGAAGCTACATCTTACCGATAGCATCAATGCCATTCTGCCTCGCGCTTTTCGCGAAGGGCGACATGTAGCAGCCATCAAAGGACAGGTTGCGGGCCATCCACGCGATGGAGTTGGCGACGGCCTGCAGCCGCTGCGTGTCGCCGGCGAGGCCCTGCGCGCGCCTCATCTCCGCCACCAGCACCGGTTCGGGCACGTTGTCGAACACGCCGTCGGTCGCTACTAGGATCACGTCGCCGCACTCTACTGAGAACTCTGACGTCTCCGCTGATTCTGGCCTAGTTAATAAGATATAGAATTTAGTTTATATACAACAACATTTATACGACACTCAATAGCTTTTACAGAGACATTCTCTAGAAAGGCTAAAGTAGGCTTTTTGATGAAACTTAACAGGGATGGAAACATAACAAGAAATAAGGAGAATGGAGATTAAAATTACTATTTTAGTTTTCGTTGGGTATATCGAGATACCGCCTTACTTTTATTTAAACGCATAACTTGTTGCTGTAATGATCCTATCTCAATGAATCATAAAAGATTTACGAGAATTCCATTAGACCACTTCATTGTATTTGTTTCGTAGAAAGTTCCATATGTTATCTTTACCACATAAGTTTGTATGTGCGAGTTTACAAATGATTTGATTTTGAAATTTCAAATGCAGAAATAAACCTAGAATTGACTCAAAATTATACTTATTTGGGTCAAACAAATATTTGCTTCGGTTTAGGATGGCTTGCTATAATGGCGCAGCAGAGTTAGCAAATAGAGGCGAATATTTGCGGATTTAAATTCTAAGGAAAGGATAAAACCTATTCTGAATACCTCGAGACCGACCTGAGACCTAGATGATAAACATCTTACATGAGTATATGTACTTCTAAAGTGTTACAGTCAGGGGACAAACGAATGTTTTGTTAGATATTTAAATATGAAAGAACTGCATGGAGAACGCATGACATGAAAGTGACTTGGCGCTGACTGACACCATTAGTTATCTTTAAATCGCTAGGAATAAAAGCAAAAGTGGTACGCTTAGACTATAGATAACTATAGACCGATAGTATCGCTAGTTTTCCTTCCTTCGTGCCAAGCGAGAGCACTTTTTGTCTGTATCTAGTACATTCGTATACTGATTTAAAGTTATTTTTCGCGCAACGACAGACTTATATGCGAAAAAATCGATGATTTCGACATTGTTAGGATAATATTAGGGTTTTAGATAGTTTTATTAAAACGGCGCGCTCCGTCTTGATACAAAATTTACGATAAAACTACTAGTGCTCACGGTTCATACACTGATAGGCTCACTCTTTAGTTTCTTATCTATACTCTAAGGTGGTACGATTTATAGTGACACGCAGTAATATATCAGTGATCACTATGTAAACAGCTCAGAATGAATGTTATGCGTATGATATTATATTTTTATACTAGCTACGTAAAACGTATGCATTGATTAACTTGGTACCTAAAGAAAGTGCTCTTCTCTCGTTTTATATCAGAAGTCTTACTTTTCTGTTGGCTGTTTTTCCTAAATTATTTGGACTTAATAAGTAACTTACTTAATAAGTAACTTACTTAATAAGTAACTTGGATTAAATAAGGTTATGTTAATTTTTGTCCGATTACGATCACACAGTAATAAATGTTACGAAATAAACAAACAGAAAAACTAGATCAAATAAACAGTCAGGCCTTCAATAAATTTATGTCCAAAGGTGTTTTTGTGAAAACAGTTGTACGAATTTACAACAGAATTGATAAATCTTGAAAATTGGAAAATGAAAATACGCAATAAATTCCTCACGAAATCGTTAAAAATATTGTTGGACTTTACACTTATTTACTTATCAACTAAGTAACTAGATATTACGTATTGGGAGGCTAAGACGTAACAGCGCATTCAAGGATCTAATATCTATAAATACATAAGTGTACATCTACACAGTGACGACAGACAGTGCCGTTTATTTGATGTCAATGATGTAATTCAATTATCGTGTCAATAACCTCACGACTATTTCATTCTTACTTTCTGTCGGCACTGAGCCTACCGTGATTAATACAATACATTTGTTAATTAGAAAAACTCATCCCGTGCCAATAACAAACAAGTAAACACAAATCCATAAATTTAAGAGAACGCGCGAGTTTAAAGACCTGGCAAATATCCAATGAGCTAAAAATTCTAATATTAGTGCATACAGAAATACAGTAGCTGTATGTGGAATGAGCACATGACTACCCTCGTGGTTGTAGCATAATGGGTCTTATGACTGGGGCGACCAAATCTGGATGAGAGTAGACGTAATATATTCCCAAGATTTGTGATAAGGAAGATCTACCTATTTAAATCCGTTAATTAAATATATTGTCGTTCGATATGTTGATGATCTCTGACCCTTATCGCGGTTATACAAGGTCATAATAAGTTCATGAATGTAGGTACCTACTGCTATTTATGAGTCTGAAATAAAACTATTACGTATCGGCAATGTTTGTAAATAATGTTTAATTGTAAATCCTATATTACATAACGCATAGGCTAAAGGCAAAGGCTTTATTAATTTCGTGATTCTGAGCTAAAAATAGAATACTTATTAAAATACACTATCACTGATCAAGTTCTGTTTAAAATAGCGTAAATTAATAATAGATCGTTAGTTTGTTATTTGTGTCGCGCTCAGTGCATCTCATGTTTCTTTCCTGTTACCGGCTGTCTACCGTCCCAAATCTTATTTTAATGAAGCGGTTCCATTCGAACGACCTAACAATGTAGCTAAATTGCGACAAATGGAACCGAACGGTACCAGCTAGTGGTCGCTACGCTAGTTACTACTGCTTTATAGCGGTAAAGCAGACAACTCATGCAAATTATGGGTTAGTCGTGCAAATAATAACTGTAAGTATACTACAAAAACAAGAGCATGAAAATAACGTCACATAAAAAAAGGATTTGGCGCAATACCAAAACAAAACTGTCAACAATAGGCACACGTTTTCGCAAGATTGCGAACTGTGGAATGTCCAACAGTCAACACTAATAGGAAATATATACATGAGAGCATTTTTTTTAAAACGATGTAGTTTAAAACATAAACGTGTTAAGCCGTAACATACATTAAACCATGAGTATTATTTACACATTTATCTCTGCTGAAGTAACCTTTCGCTCTAATTCAGATTTTATCATCAATAAATAATGACGCACTACACTTCTTTAATCAAATAAGTGAAGACGCGAGATAAACAAACATAAATAAGTTCTCAGTCGTTCTTTAGGTGACAGTCACTACAATGTCATTTTAAAAATACCCTAAATGAATGTCACTGGCAGTTAAACAAAATGTTACATCTTGATAAATGATTTTATTTAAAGAACTTATATTTTTTGAATAACAATGCTATTTTGTTTGTATTAGCATATACGTATTTTGTATCAGTGACCTTAAAAACCCAAGGTTTCCTTGTGTGAACGCATCACAGTTGACGACACATGTTAGCAAGTTTCTCTACTTAAATTGAGCTATTGAAACAGGATTAGTATGTATTAGTATATTTTGTAGTACCTGCAATTCACTTATATCTGTATTTAAGTTTCTGTTAGAAGGTGAAACTTTTTAACATAGTTGCGGTGGACAATATGTATTAAAATTGAACCAAGAATCAAATTTGCTTCAACTTAATTATAAATACTAGGACGATTTCGATCTAAGTTGTAATGGGCAGTAAAGACCGAAAAAGAACTTCGAAATAAAAATATTTACATGATTAATATCTGCATGAACATCAACACTTATGGCTATCACGTGAATGCGTCCTCGCAAAAAGTACGTAACGTATTTCGACGACATGGCACATAAATAGTTTGTAATCTGGATAAACATATTATAAGATGAGGATTTTTTTCCCGGTAAGTGCACTGTAAAACCGCAGTTCGCTGCTAGTTCAACATAATTAACGTAAGAAGACATGAACTACCTCTCAACTAAGCTAAGGTTTCGGGTTATATGTTTGTTAGATAAAATATCCGGATATAATATAAATGCCGGATAAAAATCATAACGTTCTACGTTATGATAGCGTGAATGCAGTCTTGTTTTATTAAAAATAAAGGAATGTTTCCTTTGAGTAGAATTTGCAATGTCCAGTATCTAGAGTAGCATCATGAAATTTCACCTTGTATATTATATTGATTTTGTGTGTTGTTCTCCTAAACAATCCTTTCTAGACGCACGTTTCTATTTGTGTCCTAAATATGAGGGTTACGACTCTTACCTATCACTTAGCACATTCCGGTCGTGTCCGGGAGGCGGCAGACTGAGCTGGTACGGCGTGTTGAAGTAGTGCTGCTGTTCATGCGAGCGGTGCACCACGCGGGTCCCGCGGACGACCATGTAGCCGCTGTCGCCAATGTTGGCCGCGCGCATCACGCTTTCAGGCCGATCTAGGATCATTACACAAGCTGTGCTGCTGCCTGTAACAAAAAAATAAATCGTTTAGTTACGCACCTACAAAGAAAAAAAAAGTTTGTGTAGAATTTAAATAAATGGTCAGGTAAATAGGGTTATGTGTATAAACATGGACAATGAACATAAGTATTTAATAGATCCGATTCAGGAAAAATCTTTATAATGATGAGCAAGATATTTTTTTTTATTATCTATAATATGTGTGTATTTAGAATGATATAACTATGTTTATTAGTCTGTCTGGGTACGATAGTACTGGCCTTGCCTACTTTAGGAAAACATGGCCGTGTGTGAGATATTCCAGGATATTATTTTTAAACTTTAATCTTCGTGTGTGCATTGGAAATACATGCAGAAATTACACCGACAATAAGTAAATAATCTTATACTCCGTATTTAGACAAAAGGCGAGGAAATCTGTCTGATTATACGTTACTAAGTACTAATTAAAGTAATTACGTTTAAGACAAATATGTTTCGTGTGGTCATAATTAAAGAGATTATATGCTACAAATAGAAGTAGTCTACATATTTTATGTCTAGAATAGAATAGAATAGTTCTTTATTTGCACAGAAATATTTATTTCAAGAGTAATTTACTCACATATGTGTCTGTACAGATCATAGGGTTTTTTCTAATTTGAACGTCGCGTCGTAATAAAAACCTTGTGCCACATAAGTATCTTTTATCATCACATTGGAAACCATGTTATTTAAACCAAGCAAGCTATGCAGATTATACCAGTTACTATTAGCAGCCGAATCATTGCTGGCTGTATCCAGATTAACTCGAGTATAATACACAGACAATACACAGGCCTTAAATGTTAGTTTTAGGTACATTGTATTCGGCGTCACATTAAGTCTCGTGTAATTTGTAAAGCCGTTAGTAAAAGTAAATAATGTAACTTCTAAAGAAATTACAAACAATATTCATTGATAAAATTTCTTATCAAATAACATTAAATTATTTGTTTGAATAATAACCTTGACATATTAAAAGCTAGTGTACATAACTAATTGAAACCTTTGAGATATGAGTGTTTAGGTACTAATAAACACTAACAGGAAGTAGTCAGAAAAAATATGATCATTATAATAGTCTACAACTTCATCATCAGTATTTAATTTATTTCATTGAACTCTGCAACAGATCAATATATTGCTCTAGACATGCCATTTAACTAAGGGATAATTAAAAGTGGACTTTGCATTGTTCAATTGAAACAGTCGTCAATTACTTGATTGTATGGTGTTTATAATAATTATGTAGGTAGGTTTATTTACATAGTGATATGTGTTATGTAAAATAGTCGTAAAATCACAGTAGGCCTTGAAGATGGTGAGATAAGTTGGAATCCTTTCATATGGATTGGTTTACCTCAACTAAGGGCTGAGAGAAATGGAAGGAGGTTAGTAAAGCCTAAGCAGTGAGACAGAAATGGCTAGTAAAAAAATATAACAAACCCAGTATTGGTTTCTTGTGTTCCAATAATTCATAGTAGGACTTGGCCAGCAAGTCTCCAGGTTCTGACATCTTGAAGTGTCCCATCTGGACTAGCCTCTCGCAGGTCCTCATGAGGTACGAGGAGAACTCGCCCGGGTCGATGCCGTAAGCACGCCATCCTCCTACACCATCTGCCACACCTATTGAAGAAAGTAATCAGCATTAATAATATTTTACAATCAGAACAAAACTGTGTAGAACAACTGTTTTTTTTTACAGCCATAAAAATAAAAAAGGAAAATTGGCATAATTTAATTATTCATGCATAATATAAAATTTTTATTTTTATTTCGAAGTGGTGGTGAAGTGGAAATGAATAACTGGTTATCTGGCTATTTGGATTAATCTTTGAATCCATATTGATATGAACAAGGTATAATTAATTGCACTGGCTATGGGTACAAGCAGTCTGTCTTTAATATAAGTATCTATATAATAATGTCATTGTGTTATTCCACATCTGAATATTTAGGAGATGTATTAGGAGGAACATAATATAGGTTTCTTTTTTTGTTTTTTGTTTATAACAATTAGGTATGTTTGGTCAAGTCAGCAGAAGGAAGTCCTAAGTACAATACAACACAGTCAAATACATTGGACCCTTTATATCAAATACAGCAATAAAATAAATAGTTCCTGGTCAGTGGTTAATCCAATAATGATGCCTTTTACCATCAGCATAATGAAACATAGTATTTTTAATTTACCTTATGCAAACTGGAATACAGGTACAATACAAAATAGAAGATTTTTATTGGAGAAAAATTTATACACTGACTAAAAACAATAAATTTTTCTCACTTCACATAATAGTTTCTTATTGGTATAGTTTTAAAGACATATAAGACCTGTTTATTTATTACAGAACTAGAGCTAGGTAAGTAGGTTTGTAACTAAAGTTTTAATTTTTAAGAAACAATTATTGCTATTATATCTCACAGTTAATTATTATAATAGCATATCTGTGCTGTGTGATATGATTTCAAAAAATAAGCATTCTTAATGTCTTAATATATTATTTATTTAAGAGGTATGTTATTTTTATTTAAATAAAATGAATACACATTTTATACATTTCTATATGGTCATAACTTTTATTTATATTTTAGCATGAAGTAATTAGTTATAGATTGCAATACATTAGGTATACTTCATTGCTTTAATGTTACACTTACTTGTGTTACATAATTTTATAACTGCTTGATGTAAAACATAACAATGAGCTAGCCAGAGTTATTATTAGAAGTTTGTTATGATGTGGAAGAATACAAGTATAAACATATTATGTTCTCAGGGATTCAGAAGTGTTATAGTACCCTATACTTACATTTGTTATGGTTTGTCGAGACTGTACTCAATACTCATTCATTGCTATGGTACAATATATACATGTACATATTTGTATATACATAAGTTTTGTGCATTCTCTTTTAAATTATGGACAAACTGTTAAACACCATTGTACTAACAGAAATAGCATAAATTATCAGTAATAACTGTAATTATAAAAACAAGTAGCACTCTCAAATTTAAAGTACCTACATAATCCAAAGTGGCACCAAAGACCGTGATTGATAAAAAAATACAGTTTTAAGTATCAGAAATCCAAGAAGATGTCCGCAGAGATTTTCAAATAGTTGTCTACCTAGGTGAATGATAAGTTTAGTTTTTACAACACATATTATGTGAAATCTATATATATATTGCCATTCTACAATGTTCAGACAAGATCTATATTTAAAAATAATACAAGATTAATAATATTTATTTTAAAATATATACAAGTGCAATAGTCATTAGATAGATGTTAAATAAGTAAGGTATATGTATCTATCTTTTAAATAGTAGACAAACAATGTGTCATTATAAACTATCACTATAAGCATGAAAATAAAAAGTTGTAAGTTTAAAAGCCATAAATGGGTATTTGGTTTATTCATAATATTGTAGAAAGTTATTTTTAAAATACACTGAATAAATATATCAACTTGAACCAATTATTTTATAGTGATCCTACTATTCATACAAGTTACCTATTGTGAAAATATATAGGAACCTAACATATAAAGATGTAACAATGCAAACAACACATACAATTTTAAATACTAGCTGTTTTTTATTAGAAAATTATAGGTTATTTAATTTATTTAATATTTTTTACAAGTTTCGAAAAAAGATTATAAAAACCTGACTTGTTCAGACTCTACTAAAATAAGAGATCAAAACATTTCGTCTTTGTAATCAATAATAATATCAATAACACGCATTTTACTGACATGAGAATGTATGTTATGTGCTTTGTTTGTATAACAACTTTAAAGATGCATCAGCTCCTCAATTGTGTATTATAATAAGATTTACATTTATTTTATGGTTTTAAATAAGATTTATTTTAAATTTTATTTGCAAAATAGTAAATGTGTACGAAAATCATAGGGTGTTTAATGTTACTCAAAAATTTTATAGAAAAGTTGAAAAGATAGATGACAACAGTATTCATGAATGATTTGACAATAACAAATAAATGTTGTTTACCAATGACATCCGCGTTGCTGGAATTGGTGGAGAACCATGCGTCGTCACCGAACTGTCCTTTGCGTGTTCTTCCATTAGCAATGTCTTTAGGAAAACCACAAACCACTGAAACTAAATAAGGGTGTTTCCTTGTCGAAACGTTTAATTCAGCAGCACTTGAGAAACTCGAAAGTCCATTTCGTAAAGCACGTGATAGCAGTCTCCCTGTCCAGAAAATAGACTGCATCATTCATTAGTTGAATCGTACTTTGACACCAGCTTTTCACAAGAGATCAAATGAAACTAACGTTAGCATTTTTGTAGAACTTCTACACATACAAGTCACATTTAGCCACAACACGAATTTAAAATAAAATTTTGTTTCACTTTAAGACGTATTTTCGATTTTTATTACATTTGTCTCGTGACTGATGGAACGAACATTGGACAGCCATAGAGAATCGGACAGAATCAGTGAGTCAGTGAGTGAATTCATCGACGAAAGAGTTTTGATTTTGACATAAGTTTTTTTTGCAATGGTAACATATTTAAACCTACTCTACACTATTTTGCGATGTTTATCGAGTCGCGCGAATACAAGGAGTGTGTAGGCACATTTGATCGCTTCGTACAACCTCGCCTCGCTTTGGGTGACTTCAGGTAGTTGATTTTGCACATGAATCAAAGGACCGAAGCCTACCAAATTTCTAACACGAAGTGAACACGAATTTAGCTTTCTTCATTACTTCATCGAAGCGACTTCAAGTCACGTTGAGAGTACGGTGGTAGAAGTATCAGGTTTTAGCAAATAGTTTTCTTAAAATTTGCGATATATGGACCATAACGGTTTCTACAATCCTTACAAGTATTATGTTTACAAAGTTGGCACTAATATTATATTTATATACGTAGGTAATTAGTAAATGGGTATTTGATTTATTCATAATATTGTTGAAAGTTATTTTCAAAATACACTGAATGAATATATCAACTTGAACCAATTATTTTATAGTGATCCTACTATTCAAACAAGTTACCTATTGTGAAAATATATAGGAACCTAACATATAAAGATGTAACAATGCAAACAACACATACAATTTTAAATACTAGCTGTTATTAGAAAAATATAGGTTATTTATATTTAAATAAATATTTTTTACAAGTTTCGAAAAAAGATTATAAAAATCTGATTTGTTCAGACTCCACTAAAATAAGAGATTAAAACATTTCGTCTTTGTAATCAATAATAATATCAATAACACGCATTTTACTGACATGAGAATGTATGTTATGTGCTTTGTTTGTATAAGAACTTTAAAGATGCATCAGCTAGGCAAGATGTAGACCTAGGCGGACGTTTCGAGACCAAATCGGAGACGTCTTGAAAAAAGGCCAGGTCAAGAGTACCTTAAACCGAAGAGCATGTATGAAGGGAATAATGAAAGTGGACGAAGCGAAACAAGTATGTAAGGATCGTAGCAAGTGGAAAGAAGTGGTCTCTGCCTACCCCTACGGGAAACAGGTGTGATTATATGTATGTATGTAATTAGTCACGCTGCTTGACCACCGGCGTTTTCCCGCTAAACGTTAGGAGCTAAAAAAAAAAGCGGTTTTTTTTTGTGGCATGGGGCAGATTCTTTGGCTAAGAGCAGCCAGCGGATTATTTTACATCGTCCAATGGCCATTGTTAGGCACGAGTGTACACAGCAACATTACTTTCTTACAAGATGGAGACAATATATACATACCCTTATATTAGCTGTCAGAAACAAGTTTAAAGAAAATAAGACTTTATGACAACTGCATAAATGCGATAAACGCGTGGATAGCAACTGATTAGCGAACAATATTGATCCATAAACAATAAGCTCTGACTGACGTTTCAAGCGGATCTATGGAAAAGGAAGGCGTTGTAGAACTAGTAGAAGAAATCTCATCTTTTCCGAATAATTGTAATGACGGCCGCTAATTGATTAGTTGTAATTCAACGCCGATCTACATTTTTGTCGACATAATCGTTAGGGTTAATATTTCGGAGTCATTATTTCGCTAAAAAGTGTAAAGAAAAGGCATAAAACTGGTGTTCGATAAGTCACTTGGCAATATGCCTGCCGTCAGGGGAGATGGAATGCGAGGGCTCGCAGTCTTCATATCAGACATAAGAAACTGCAAAAGCAAAGAAGCGGAAATAAAGAGGATCAATAAAGAACTGGCGAATATAAGAAGTAAGTTCAAAGGTGATAAAACTCTCGATGGGTATCAGAAAAAGAAATATGTATGTAAACTCCTATTTATCTTTTTGCTGGGTCATGATATTGACTTCGGTCATATGGAAGCCGTTAACTTACTTTCATCCAATAAGTATTCTGAAAAGCAAATCGGTTATCTGTTCATATCTGTGCTGGTCAACACCAACAGTGACCTGATAAAGCTTATCATCCAGAGTATTAAAAATGACCTGCAATCACGTAACCCTATCCATGTCAACTTGGCTCTGCAATGTATTGCCAATATTGGCAGCAAAGATATGGCTGAAGCCTTTGGCACAGAGATACCCAAGCTACTAGTGTCTGGTGATACCATGGATGTGGTAAAACAATCAGCTGCTCTTTGCTTATTGAGACTTTTTAGAAAGTCACCAGAAATAATTCCTGGAGGTGAGTGGACTTCCCGAATTATACACCTATTAAATGATCCACACATGGGTGTGGTAACTGCTGCTACATCTTTAATTGATGCTCTTGTCAAAAAGAATCCTGAAGAGTACAAGGGTTGCGTAACCCTAGCGGTTGCAAGACTCAGTAGGATTGTGACTGCTAGCTACACTGACCTGCAAGATTATACATATTACTTTGTGCCAGCTCCTTGGCTGTCTGTGAAACTACTCCGCTTGCTGCAGAACTACACCCCACCCTCAGAAGAGCCTGGAGTAAGGGGTCGTCTTTCTGAATGCCTGGAAACTATTTTCAATAAAGCCCAGGAACCTCCAAAATCTAAGAAAGTACAACACTCGAATGCCAAGAATGCTGTCCTATTTGAGGCCATAAGCTTGATCATACACAATGATAGTGAACCCAACCTACTTGTGCGGGCATGTAATCAACTTGGCCAGTTCCTTAGTAACCGTGAGACTAATCTACGATACCTGGCCCTTGAGTCTATGTGTCATCTTGCTACTTCTGAATTTTCTCATGAGGCTGTCAAAAAACACCAAGAAGTTGTTATACTATCAATGAAAATGGAAAAAGATGTATCTGTCCGACAGCAGGCTGTGGACCTGCTTTATGCAATGTGTGACAAAACAAATGCTGAAGAAATTGTCCAAGAGATGTTAGCTTACTTAGAAACAGCTGACTATTCTATAAGAGAAGAAATGGTATTGAAAGTAGCCATATTGGCAGAAAAGTATGCTACAGACTTTACTTGGTATGTTGATGTAATTCTTAATCTAATTAGAATTGCTGGAGATTATGTCTCAGAAGAAGTTTGGTATAGAGTAATACAGATTGTTATTAATAGAGAAGAAGTTCAAGGATATGCTGCTAAGACTGTCTTTGAAGCTCTACAAGCTCCTACTTGTCATGAAAACATGGTGAAGGTTGGAGGTTACATACTTGGAGAATTTGGTAATCTGATTGCTGGGGACACAAGATCTTCCCCTCAAGTTCAGTTTGAGTTGCTCCATTCGAAATATCATCTCTGCTCAGCTGCTACCAGGGCTCTGCTATTATCCACATACATTAAACTTGTTAACCTGTTTCCAGAAATTAAAAATAGAGTACAAGAAGTTTTTCGTGCTGATTCCAACTTACGCTCCTCTGATGTTGAATTACAACAAAGAGCTTCTGAGTATCTACAGTTAAGTATTGTTGCTAGTGCTGATGTTTTGGCGACAGTACTGGAAGAAATGCCAGCCTTCCCCGAAAGGGAATCTTCCATTTTGGCTGTATTGAAAAAGAAAAAGCCTGGGCGTATACCAGATGATGTCAGAGAGTCAAAGAGTCCACAACCTTCATCAGTTCCGGCTCCTATCATAAACACAATATCTAATAATACAAACAGCTCAAGTGCAGATTTGCTGGGACTGTCCACACCTCCTGGCACTACTGCTCCCCCAACTGGAAATGGATTGTTTGATGTACTTGGTGATCTATACACAGCTCCCAAAATCAGTCCTAGCACAGTACAACAAAATAACATCAAAAAGTTCTTATTTAAAAATAATGGAGTCTTATTTGAAAATGATCTGATCCAGATTGGAGTAAAAAGTGAATTTAGACAGAACTTGGGAAGAATTGGCCTATTCTATGGCAACAAGACACAGTTTCCTATCCAAACTGTCCAACCAGAATTGCACTGGACAGATTTGCATAAGCTCAATGTGCAAATGAAACCCATGGAACCAGTACTTGAGGCAGGTGCCCAGATCCAACAGATGTTGACTGCTGAATGTATTGAGGATTTCATTGATGCTCCAAGTATGTCTGTTTCTTTTGTGTACAACAATGTCCCTCAGAAAATCACCATGAAACTTCCACTCACACTTAACAAGTTCTTTGAACCAACTGAAATGAATGGTGAGTCATTCTTTGCTAGATGGAAAAATCTAGGTGGGGAACAACAAAGAGCGCAAAAAATATTTAAAGCTCAAGGTTCTATCGACATCCCAGCAACACGCACCAAATTAGCTGGTTTTGGTATGCAGTTGTTGGATGGAATCGACCCTAATCCCGATAATTTCGTGTGTGCTGGTATTGTGCACACCAGAATGCAGCAAGTAGGATGTCTTATGAGATTGGAACCAAACAAACAAGCTCAAATGTTTAGACTGACTGTGAGATCTAGCAAAGAAACAGTCTCACATGAAATTTGCAATCTTCTAGCAGATCAATTTTAAGTTTAGTTTATTACCATGAAAAATGAACAACATTGTTAGACAATGAAGTTGGTGTAATAGTCGCCTAGAAGTTCACAGTCACTTTACATGTAGAGTAATTAAAATAATGCGTACAATTTGGGAAATATATGATGCAAAACACTTGTGAACTTTGCACTGAACTTAGAAAGAAATGAAATCTCTCGTGTACAATTTTGGATTTATTTTATTGCTAATATAGAGTTAGGTGTTTTGTAAACCGAGATTTATTTTAATTAACATTTAAAGGCGATTTATAAGATTTGATAAGATGTTCAAAAGACAAGGAATATTTTCATTTGTATTGTTGCAATAATGTATTTGGTACCTATGCTAAGAATGTACCTAATTCATCGCGATTTGTATATCAATACACTTCCATCTCCATATGTAAAACCTAATTTGATATTAGTAGTAGTAATAATAAAGGATAATATATTATTCGTCATCTCTAAACATGATAATGAATTACAGATGATTGATCATTACATTATGTTTACGTACTATTTAAGTGGGTATAACATCTATACCAAATATTGCTTAATTTGTGTATATAGTGGATAAATGAGACTCTCATCCATAACTTCATGGCTGATAGTTGTTCTTGTTTGAGCGATGAATAGGTAGCTATTTAGTGTCACAGATATACTGTTGTCTCATATTCCTAGGTATATTCAAATGTATTTATGATAAAATATAAAGTAGAAAATTATTATCCATACCAAAGTAAGTGTTTGGCTGTTAATGGCATCATAATATATCGAAATTTGTATTGGTTAATTTTATATTATACTCAGCAGTTGCTTTGCAAGAAATGTTGGACCATTATATAATAAATATAAAAAGAAGCCATATTATAAAATTAAACTTAATACTGAAAATATTAATTTTTATACTGTTGAGTATATCTATCTTATCTAATGTTACTCCTATAAAATATTATGAAATATAATATCAATTTCCAGTTGAGCCTGTTATTAACTTTCACTGGTATAGTACCATGATTATATTCATCGCAATTGTAATACAGACCTCTTTATTTTATGTAATGTTCCTGTTATATCTTAGTAAATTATGTGGCAATAATAATACTTCATCTTCAAACAGAAGCTGATATACAGTATTAAGTTTGGAAAATTATGATATGAAATTGTATCATGCCTATAGTGAATTGAAAGTTTATGTTCAATGCTTTAGTCCTGGCAAAAAAAAAAACAATTGCTTATATTATGAAAAATCATAAGTTACCATGCATAGCCATGATCTTATTTTTAGTTTGGTGCAAAAATGCAAAGTTCTATAAATTCTTGTTTTTATCAGTGGTACTTCACATAAAATTATGTATTATTGACATATCTCTTCAGAAGTAATTTGTGTAAAAGACATCAAACATGGTCACAGTGACTGGTGCTTCTCATTGTTTTAAATTAATAATTTGTTAACTTCCCAAACATTCCTATATAATAGGCCTATTTTTAATGTGTTAAAAGTAATTGTGGGACTTTACTCCCTGTATGATTTATATTTTATGACAAACATTTTTTATCTACTTAATTTATTATTGAAGGGGTTTGTGATCAGTGCTTATAATAGAAAAGTTTTTTAAATTAACGCTAGATTATCTTTTTCCTGTAGATGCACTTGCTAAAAATTTAAAATACAGATTCTATCATAATAAGCAAACTAATTTTCCAAAATTTCTTTTTGATCAAATTATGAAAAATTATTATAAAATCGTATTTTAGTTCACTTTTTCCTGGTTGGACATTTTCAAGACGAGCGTGTGACCAGGATACTTTAAGTTTAAAAAGATCTGTTTGTAATAATGCCACGGATAAGCAATAGGTACCTATGTATCAAAATTTAGCTAATATCTTTGCAAACATCTGTATTGCGCATTCTTCACGCCCATTTTTTACCAATACGTGGTAATGAATATTGTTACGTAGTGAATACACGGCGGGCTGTAAATCATTGCTTCGTTGCACTAATATTTACTCAAATGACTGTATGATACCAGTTTCTTTTTTAATAAAAGTCATTGTTGCTAATAAAACCTATGTGTATCAGCTTCGTACTCATGACATCTTAAATGTAGGTACTTGTTTGTTAGAGATTAATTAAAATGTGTTGGTGTGTGTCTTGAGTCGAAAGTAGAATCTCACAACATAGAAGATTTATTTTCATATGTACCACAAAATAGAGATTAGATATAGGGACTTTAGTATTATGGACATAAAATGTTGTTATAAATTTATTGGTAGTGAGCATGCTAAGTTTTCTTTGCATGGTAGGTTTGTTAAGAGAACATTAATAATAAATTAATATATCAAATATCATATTAACGTTTTATTAATCTTGTTAAGAATGTGGTACCTATAACATTGTATGTATATTATGAAATTTAAAAGAAAGTTATGCTTATTTGATATATGTACACTTCGTATATATGTGTGTTTATCAAATGTAAAATATCACAAAGTGGGTGTGATTCTGTACCAGATAGATGTTTGTTCTTGCGCTTCGAACCCATTATTGTAACTCTTAAATAAAATATTTATCCAATACGTACTTTATGCATTTTTATTTTAGAAAATATTACAAACACATGTTATACCTTGAATTATCTACGAATACACTTAAAATAATATAAACTTTGTACTAATCAAACCATTCTTCTACATTTGGCGAATTTTCGAGCACATCATTTGATTCACTGAAACAATAAATAAGTTTAAAAAAAAGTCCTGAGAGAAGTGTAGCTGCATAAATAGATCATAGATTTTATATACTTTGCTGACGTAATACATGATACATTAATAAATAAATAATCTCCGAGATTCGTGATTGTAACTGCTGTTTCATTCTTCTCAATTTACCTGTCAAGTGATGGATCATTGCTGAACATTTCAGTAGGCACAGTGGGGGGCGCACGCTCAGGCAGCAGCTCCATGTAGGATTGCCGAGATTGTAGATGGCGCTCAACTTCCTCAGGTGTCATGTGTCCGTCGCCAGCAGAGAGGCCAAAGCCTAACGCCGGTGATACCTTTGACAGCATGGACCCACTAGATTGGTGCTGGACAAATGGTTTATAATGATGAATAAAACAAATTACAAGCACATAGTAAACTGTTTGTCCTAGGGCTTTTGTCAAAGATTTAAATCACACAATGAACATCCAGTTTTAGGAACAACATGAGTAGACAACCACATTAAATGTTGGCCCAATAATCTGCAGAAAATTTTTCATTTGCATTTGCTTTTATATGGCGTGTTATAGTCCTTACTTATGTATTACAATTTAAATATTTACATTGATTTAAATACTAGTTACTTACAACATGGCTAGTATTGGGAGGTTTCTTTGGCACAACAGCCCTTTTCCTCTTTACTGCACTTGAACCCTTCATTGTGGGACCTGTTGACATGTTCTGATTGGCAGCACCAGATTCTATTTTCTTTCTAAAAAAAATAACAATGGATTTACACTTATTATTATGTATCATCAGTTATGAGAGCATGAGGCTAAAACGTCTTGGCTAATTACTAAATAACACTAATTTTATTCAATTTAGCTGTGTAACATAATTATTTTTTTGGTTATCCTTTAAACATTTAGGAATTCAATTATTACCCTTAGTTCCTTATAGGTTGCATAACTAGACTTGTGTGCATAAAGTTGAAGGTAATTTGACCCTGAACTATGTGACTTTTTCTATTTTACAAAAATAGATTTTACTGAATATTTCAAGACAACAATAACAAAAGCAATTGTGAAGACCAGTACACAGAATATGCTCCTTCTTTCTTTCTGAGAGCAGAGGAGAATGTTTTTAGAAAGTTGTATGCTGAAATTACATTATGTAACTATTACACTGATATTTGTTCAACCTTTTAACATCCATCCGATAGTATTCAGGGTCATCAGAAGATTCAGTGTCCTCACTTTCTGATGTAGTACTTTCTGGCTTCTCATACTGCAACAGCCTGTCGAGAAGAAAGCTTCGGTCCCTTGATACTTTTAGGAGCCTTTTTTGACTGCATCTTAGAGCATCTTGGAAACATTCATTCTCCTGAAATATTTGAAGTTGTTTATTAATCATTTAAAAAAATCACTCGTAATTTGACCCAAAATAAATCAATGACACTTTCCATTTTCTTATATATTTATTTACTTTCACTCTTACTATACTATACCTCCATATATTTTCTTTTTATATAAAAGATTTCAAGCTACTGAGCAAGTAAAATAATACTTACATAGATCAGGTATTTAAGTTTTTTCTTCAATGTCATGTACTGAGCCCTGTAATTGGGTTCTGGTTCAGGATCGCTGCTGCTATCACTAGAATATTCCTTATGGGAGTCGTGCGCCTGTGGGGGCTCCACGGGCGCATTATTACTTACACTTGCCTCGCTTGCTTGCATATTTGCTATAGAGCGGCAGTACCATCCGTCTAGCATTTTCTGTAACAATTATGTAAAAAATACTTTATATTAAACTATCTGACAGTAACAATAACTGGTTCAAACAAAAATTAACTGTAAAATATGCAGAAACAATAAATTTATTCGTAACAGGCTAGTTTTTTGCTGTTTCTATCAACAAAATATATAGAATACAATAACAAGAATATAGAACAGAAGCTAAGTTAAGTGAGGCCTATTTATACAACCTTAGAATAACTTTCGGACGCCAGTATAAAAACTGTAAAGTACACTTAGGAAATTAATTTATTATTCTTACAAAATTTGAATTTTTCTTTAATATTTTGGAGAAGTTTTGTCACACAGTTTGCTTCATATGACATATTGCACCAATGTTACCAGTCTTCAAAATCTAATTTGACATAACACTATAATAATGTCCAAGAAATCGGACTTGAAACCCTGAAACACTGTTTCAATGGAAGTTGTTTAAATTAATATGTAATCTTCGAATTACAAAAGTGATTTCAAGTCAGCTGTTTAAGACAAAACCAAGGGCCTAGATCATAGTACGTACCGATACCACGTTAAACTGAAACTTTTTCGATCAAATACTGACAAGGACAGCATATTTATTGACTAAATCAACACAGACTAGAAATAAAAAACAAAATCAAATATACAAGGTCACATTTAAGAATTATAATATATATTTATTTTATTTATGTCATTTGATCTCTCTCTCTCTTATAAAACCTAATCCCTGTAATATGGCATTTAGTAAACCAAGGTGCAGTTTTTCATCAATGATTATTGAACTTAAATTATAATAATAAACGTGCACGATAATAAATTCACTCAAATATCAAAAAATCACTAGTCGGTCCAATACTTTATTTTAGAATTTTTATAACTTTTTCTTATAAATTTTAGTGTTCAGAATGTCTCGCCTAAACGTCATTGATTTAAAAAATGTTTTGTTCGCGGCGATAGATGTCTCTTTACTATTGGGAAGGAAAAGTATGTACAATTCGATTTTACTTTTTTTTACTCTACCTTACTGAGTACACCAGGCTATGTTCAACAAATATCTAACGTAGTCAGCAATGAAAAGTGTTTTTAAGTTATTTTACTCTTGTTGGAAATGACGTTTTTTTTCTGGTACTATCATTGAAACCTATATCATTGTGTAGGCACAATAGTCATAAGATTTGTTAAGAAATATTGAGTTTTTAAATTTGAAGGGTTATACAGAATTCTGAAATCTTGTTAGTCCAAATTGAACCTTAAGTCTACCGCATGTGTTCTTTCAGCTGAGCGGAGCCGTGTTCGTTGCGGTCAATCTGAACCGGATTGATTCCTCGTGTTGTGATGGCTCTCGGTAGTGAAGTGAATGATAACTCCTCTAAAAATGCATCCCAAAAAGTGAAAAAATGTCCAGCGAACAATACTGTGAACGACAAGAGTAGCTGTGGCAATGTTAACAATGGTAAGTATTAAATGGTCATGCCCTCAGTTATGTAACATTGAGAACGGTTTTAGGCTACTATCAGTTTTCCATGTTTAAATAATACCTTGCTTATATTAAGTGTAATTTAGTCATGTGACTACAGTAGTAAAATCATGTGATCCATTGATTTTTCTGAAAATGTTATATGCACTGTTCATGTATTTTTCTAATAAGTTTCTAATAGTTAAAATAAAAAGAATATTTTATATTCGGATACTATGTATAGGCTTATTAAGTACAAGACCTTGATGCACACAATTAAAAATGGAAATTATTACACAACTTCTAAATTATGTTACATATTCATGCAAACATAATAATATGCTTAATTACATGGGGTACTATTATCTAACTAGTCTGGCAAAGTGTATGGACTATTATCAAACTGGTGGCAAGAAGTATTTTTCTCAATTTCCCTAATATTTTTTTTATAGGTGACAGACTAGTCTTTTGCAGCTAGTTATAAATTACTTCACTCAACAATTTTATTCTTTCTTATTGACCTATAATGACCTCCACTACAAATGTCTATTGAAGTGCTAATTTTCTTTTTTATGTGCAGTAAAATTAATGATTATATATTGTTTAGGAATACATTATTCTTGTAGTAATGTTAATTCAGTTAAAGTATTTTCTCTTATAAATTACACATTGTATTGCAATAATACATAAAAATTCATTAAATTAATATTCTATATTTAGGTACTAAATATTTATATTTGGTGATGACATCTCAAGTAACATTACAGTCTGAACTTATGTATATTCCACCATCTTTTATAAAATTATGAAGGAAATTAAATAAATATACAATAATAAAATAAACTTGGGTGTTCTATAGGAATATCTCCAAAATATAATTATATATTATAATGTAGATTATGCCTATTTATAACAGTCTTCAAGATGTATTGTGGCTATCTGATAGGCTAGCAGATCACTGTGGAGACTGTATTAGTAGCTTCAGTTACTGACCTCACCTAGTTTGCTAAATAGCTTGGGTTATCATATTATTTGTTATGTTTACTACTTTAGGGACAAGTTTATCATACATCTGTTTATTTACTAAACTTACATTTCATTTTAATTAAAATATTTTAGGAGTGCAGTACATACCATTAATATCTACAATAAATACTCTTAGAAAAAAAAAACTTAAATGATGAATGAAAAATATTAATCTTATAGGTACATAGTAACGATCTTCACATATATATAATTTAACTTGCATTTATAATATAATATTAACAAATTATTATATAAAATCGTATAAGAATATCAATTTGTGTTATTCCTTAACACTGTTAGTTATATTTGTAACTAGCGACCCGCCCCGGCTTTGCACGGGTGCAATGCTGATACTAAATATACTATCTATTATTTATTATTATATATCTATCTATTTATTATATATGCGACGCACTATTTAAAGGCACGCGCCCCCCGGCCCCCCGGCCGGTACCGGCGCCGCTATGTCCCTGCATTTTAAATCTAAAATATTCATTTAAATTACATGTTGTAAAGGGCCATATTGATCTATATTATATGCACAATGTATTTAAGGTACTTAATTGGATAAGGATTAATGCTGTATTGCTTAAAATAGCTTTTTCGTAAATAAGTAATAAGTAAAGGATAAAAAATGGTTATTGTGGGTTATCCCCAAGAGATAGACATATACCATCGCGGACTTTTTTGTAGACCTTTTTAAGGTGTACAATACTATAGAACATTATTTTGATCTATCTCGTAGGGTTCAGCCAGCGTTTGCAATGTAAGTGCAAAAAATGTGCTTATTTACAACCTTACATTACAAACCTCTAGATTATATACATATAAACCTTCCTCTTGAATCACTCTATCTATTAAAAAAAACCGCATCAAAATACGTTGCGTAGTTTTAAAGATCTAAGCATACATAGGGACAGACAGCGGGAAGCGACTTTGCTTTATACTATGTAGTGATATAGATAGCGTTTTGTGAACAATCTTCATCTAAATTGACCTAGTTTCTTGCAATGTTCAAGTCTGATGGTTAGTGTAAACAGAATCATGTAGCTCAAGAATATTTTTAAAACAAATATTCAGGTTGCTATCTAAATGTTCTTAAATGCATTTATCTTGTTGCAGATAAATGTGAAAGCATTCCTGTCTACTAAATATTTTTTTGCTATTTTAATCAAACTATATATCTCTAATTTTTTTCAAAAAAGTATAACTTTATGATGCCTATTCTAAATCCATGTCATATATTTTGAAGCTATTCCTAGCTGCCATAGTAACATAACAAAATCAATACACTACTACTTAGACATTAAAATTTTATTTTGATCAAAGTCCAAAGATTTGTCTTAACTATAGTTATAAATGTATTTTTGATAAGACTATCTATTTCATCATTGTCATGCTGAATTAATGTAATCTTACATCATAGGGTATCTATAGATATATTTTTTAATAAATACCTATTTGAAACAAAATAGAGTGCATAGGGTAGATGACTAGCTATGAAATAACAATATATTATTATATTTAGGGCAGTTAGTTAGATAATAAGAAAGTATTGAAAAGATAATTTTCGATTTTTTAAATAAGGAAAAAACTAAGTTGGTAAGGCTAAAAGCAAATCTAAGTTTAGGAGTGGGCTGCCATGCCAGGGGGGCTAATGACGTCATGCTTTCGCACAAAATGAGAAAAATTGTGATGTCATGCATTTATAATTTTAAATGTTTTGAAAAGTAAAAAGGAAAAAATACGCGTCTTAGATTTTATGTATCAATAAGAAGTATGTTAAAAAAATCTTTCCCTTTAGTCATCAACATACTCTGCATATAATAAATAATACATATATTGGCTGTGTATGTCAATCAAGTTTCAATTGGTCTTGGGGAAGCCCTATGCTACTGTGTAGTCAATTGCTATAATTGATGCAAGGAAAAATACGTAAAAAGCATTAGGGTGTGGTAGATATGCGGTATCATTATGACGGAAGTTTGATTTAGGCATACATCGACCTGTTTTTTTATCCGAAGCGTAGATAATTTTTATCGCGACTAGTGACAGAAAACATTGTAAAGATATATAAAAAAACACGGACTAATACCCGCGGCACCTTTCGCCTTCGTACGAATTGTCATGTAAATCTTTACCTTGCTTGTTACGTTATTTCGAATAGATATAAGGCTAGATAAATTCGTTGAATGATTTCAAACGGATATGCAGTTACGACACGCATGTTGTTACCGCGTGAGCTTAATCATCTTTAATCTTTTCTCAAATGTTTGCACTGCAGCTATGAAGATACTGATAAGCCGTTAAAAGAAACATAAAAACTGGGTTCATGTATTACTTATTTTTATTGACAGTAACAGTAGTCAAGAGGGTCTGTGTCCAGTCATATCTCAACTCATATTTCCCCATTGCTGGGCTGATGCCCCTTCGGTTCATATTTCTATAAGTGTAAGCCTTCTTAGAAGCCCATATCAGTTTGCGACACTGGTTTTGTCGATTCTATTGGGAACATGACATGAAATAATATTTTCTAGAGTATCTAAATATATTACAAACCTTTTATTTACACGCGTCATTCATTAGTTAATAGGATTCTGAGTAATTTTGAACTTCGGTATATAAAACCTCGAACTTTGGTTCGTCAGAACTGAACGTCACTGATGCTCAATTTGTACAAGAACGTCACAAAGGTATTATCATCAAAAGATTTAAGTACCTGCTTCGTTTTGTCTTCAACAATTAGTGTTGATTTCTAGATCTGCAATTGCTGCTCAATTTACAATTTAGGTCGTATAAAAGTCAAAGTCATAGCCATTTGGCAACTTGCAAGTGTTTACTTATTTACGCGAAAATGTTTCGTTCTCTTCATCTCCACATTCCTCTAGAGTGGTAATCTAATTCGGCCGGTGCAGTTAGGTTGAAAGTAATGATTTTTCTTCTCGTTTATTCTGGCATTACATTTTATTGACGAAGTCGTCGTACTGAGATAGAATAGAAACAACTTTCCCAGTCAACGAGTCAATGATACGATAAGAAATAATTATGACGCGACATGGCAAGATAGAAAGACGGTTAGAAGTTGTTTCTGTCAATTAACTAGTTAGAAGAAATTTATGATCCGAATGAAAGCAAAAGATTAAAGTGAAAATGATCTTAAATAATGCGAAATGCTATAGTTTATAAATGAGTTTATGCTGTCATTAGGAGCGCAAGCACATGGATGTATTCGAACGGTTAGTATAACAAAATACTAACGTTGCAAAAAAACAATACGACCAAGGTCAGCCAGTTAATTGTGATAGACTAGTACCGAAACCGATATCGATATCTTTGGTTCATACCCTAGATCAGAATTATGCAATAATGATGTCAACGTGCTGCTCACTCACTTTATTTATAATCCATGTACGAAGCCGGAAAACGAATCGATTCTTCACAGATGGATTGTTGCTACCTGCAATTCTCAATGAAAAACGTCTTGCTTCAAGATAATCCTTATAAAAAACCTTCTGGATGGTAGTAGAAATTGAACGTCAACAGGTCACATTATAGGTGTTTAGTATTTAAAAAGATTTTCCTTCATAAATCTGATTGTTATTTTCTCATGTTGAGTTCTCAGAATTAATTCACATTTCTAGTGTTTCCTCTAATCTCGTTAATTTTAAATTAAGTATTTAGTTTTTTTTTTACTCAAATTTCGTTGGCAGTTATTCATTAGTCATTAAAGTCATTTAAGGGCTTCTTTGTAAGGTTCGATTTTCTGTTCATACTTCCTTAGCATAACGCCTTTTAAATTTTTTTGGGTCACTGTAAATGCAACACGATAGGTATTCAAAATTTTATTTATAACGGGTTACTAAGCAGTTTTGGTTCTTGCATTGATAGGTCAAGTCGTTCAAGCATGACCTTTGTTTTATCGCAGACCGCATAAATCAGATACACAAAAATATCTGTTGCGTTAAGTTGAAAAATATTTAAACATAAAGTTATTTCCAATTTTTTGGTAATATAATTAGAAAATACATAAATAAGAATTTCTTAAAGACTGGAGTGTAGAAGGGAGAGTATTTTTACACGTAATTTGAGTAAGATCAATGTTTAACTGACCCCCACGGAGCCGTCTATCTCGCATGTCACTTTTTGTGTCCTTTGAAAATGGAATAACAGTAATAGTAACAGTAATGGTAGTTCTAAAGTATGGAACATGTGTATAACATGTGCTGTTAGTCGACATGACAGGTTAACTGATGGGTAATTAATTATAAACTATATCTATCATGCGACATTACTGCGTGCCCTTAAGTATCCATTCTCAAAGTTCTCCGAGAAAAGTTCAATTTGAATAAAAATATGTCAATGTTTTAGAACTCAGTTGAGGCTCATTTACTAGAACTGGCCGAGATATTGTAATATGTACATATCTGATGAATGACGTATCGATCAGAGAATTTATGAACAGCTTGCTCGCTAACGATTTGTCTTGCGTTGTCTTTTATAAGGTTAAGAGGTTAAAAAGCATCTATGTCATAATGTAACGTTATCGTTGCATGAACTACTTTATTTTGAAAAGTTCCAATAAAAAAAATTGTGTGTGTCACATGTCTATGATTGATTCGTTATAATTATGTAGTAAGTACATATACGGAGTCGATAACGTTTTATGTGGTGTGATTTCTGTACGAAAGATAAGAATGTCTATTGGGTATCGGTTCAGTTTAACATACATGTTACAGAGCTAGGTTTGTTACGTAATATGTTTGTGAGTTGTTTGTGTTACCCGTAATATACATTGCAAAATGCATTATGCACATAGGTAAACGTACAAGCATCAACAATTTATTTACTCAAAACAATAAGCTGATTTCACAAAAACGCATCTGCAACCTTAACTAAATACAAATAAGAGTTAGATTTAAACTCAGGTAGCAGTTTAGTGATAATTTGTGTCCTGTTAAAGAATTTGTCTGTTGTCGTAAACGTCGTCGTGAGCGACTAATTTCAAGGCACAAATTGCTTAACAATACAACCTCCTTTCAAGTAACGTTGAATTTTGTGCCACTGGTAGTTATGTACCTCATGGCTTAAAATTAGAAAACGTGTCATGCCTTACCTACAGATTTGAGGGCCTGATTTCCGTAGGCGAAAAGGGTTGGTTTGGGTTTCAATTCCCGCAAGGAGCATGTACGACGCGGACGCAAGAAAATATACAACCGTAGAGGATACCTTTTATTAGAAAGGTTTTGGTGAAAACATGTGTCTAACAGCAATTTTACTCTCAAACTCTTTTCTGCGGTCTTAACTGCGTTCTGTAATTTGTCTGGCTTAAGATTTGACACACCCATAATTCAGAGTTTAGATACTTAACGAGCATGCGATGCACACAGCGAAAAATTGTTAGAAGCGGTTAACTGTTATATGTAATGAAACAGTTCCGTTGATTTAATTTGGAATTCCCGGAAACACTTTAGAGCTCACGAAATTTGACTAAACTGTGTCACTTTTAAAGTAAGGAAGTTTTGTGAATTACCATAATAGAAAATAATATATCGACAAAACAAATATCATTTATATTCATGAGAGCATTGTACCCTTACAATTTTATTGATTTCTTACTGAAGCATAATGTCACCTGGTCCTATCGAGGGTTGGGTAGCAAAATGAGAACCCTTATTACTTTAACACATAAATTAGTTTCTTCACGCACAAGTGTGGCTAGCTAAAATACTAATCGCTGATATCCTATTATTAAGACTAGAAAGCCCGTATCAAGCGTTGCTAGGCCACTTATCTAATTAGCAACGTGCTAATCGGTATATTGTACGGTTTTTTCTATAATGTTCTTTTTATAATCTTCTTAAACTTTAATATTTTGTGCACTGTCCTTTTACGAAATAAAACGAAGCGACTCTCATTTGAAACATCTACCGGTCCCGGTAATTCACGTAATATGTGAATGAATGTAGAATGCATACATTACAACTTCTAAAGAAAACTTTTCTGTTCCAAACAAAGTCATTGTAGTTTGTGACTAATTTGTAGAATAATAGACCTCATTAAAGTGAATGGTTTTGTGACTCATTTCCATTAGGCAGATTTTGTTCTTATTATTTTCCTATTCACATGGTAACTAAGTTTATCCACCTTTGGCTTCCAAAAGGCAAATTCCTTCGTGATTGTAGATTCGTTAATATTTGTATAGATAACATGATACCTACTTTGTAGAAAAAAATCAAACTGGGACGTTATTCAAAGCTGCTAAAATGTCATGTATATTTACACTCAAATATGTCAAAATTATTTAAAGTAGTTCGTTTAGAAAAAACATATTCAGTTTTAGTATTGAAGAAATTCTTGCAAAATTCGTACCTGCGTCGAAGCTTTATGTAGTTGTGCGTTTATGGTAAGAGATTGTCGGATAATAATGTGTAGTATAAAGGATACAAACAAAGGTAAGGTCAAGGAAAGAGAGCACAAAATAATCGATGATCTAAGGTTAAATATTCAGTGATCGTCGCCGGCGCTGACGAGCTTGTTTCTGTTTGCATAATTCATTGATCGATTCAGTTGCTGCTCGAGCCGTAAGCAACAAACGCGATGTTTATCTGAATTTGAAATCAACATTTCCGACTATGCGGTTTGACGTCAAAATTCCAATAAAATGTTCTCGTATTTAAACCACTTTTCACGTATAATACCTAAAAGCCACTTAGTTTATATATTAAAATAAGCTAAATCACTTTCCTCGTCTCTTGCCAGATTGTGCGATGATGCGATGCTTACCTTATGCAATTAATTATTTTGTTTCTCGGGCATCTATGCCCATTCAAAGGAGTTCAATCATGCTTGAAAAGGCATATCAATACCCTGAGAACAAAGACAATTACAAACATGCATAACATAATTAAAGCAATAGGTACAATGTTAGTGTTTTTGTTTAATATTTTTTTGTCAAGTAGACGTTGTGCTTTGATGCTGTGCGTTAGGACAACGGTTTTCGGGAAACATTTTCATATTTTCTACTACAAACATTTAAATTCATCAATTAGTAATTAGTCACATTGTAATTTCAAAGAAGCTAATCTATTAGCACTTATTTTATTTGCGTGCCTCAATCTATTTATTATTGTTCACCATTTAAGAAGCATATACAACTATAGATGGATGCATCTATAGTTTGCTTTTACGAGAACATTGTGCAATATCAATATGCGCGTACTAAGTCGAGTTGGACATAGCAACTGTACGAACGACAATATATCATGGCACGGCATACTATTTATATTTATGTATGGGGAAACGTACAGCACGCACATAGTAGTTGTATTGCTTGCATTAGACTTGTACTGTTTCTACTCATGTTCCAAATAATTTCATTCAAATTAATATGAGACTCGCACATCACTTGTTCGTTTTATAACAAGGTTTGTGAGTCTCAAGTGAATGTATGATAGCAAAAGAGAGAAACGGTGTCAACGGCAGTTATCAAAAATTCTGATTTAATGGTTATCTTGAGTCCCAGGCGCTATGTTTTTATCTTGTTTGGTTAAGAGCGTTAACGACAAATCCGCGGCACCAAGATTAGGTATTTGCAGCGCTCTTTGCACTCACACAGATGCGCGTGTGTCTGTGTGCGTAGAGTTGCTGCGTTCTGTCCTTATAACCCATGTTGATCCGTTGAGTTATGTTTACTGATACTTATTTAATCGTCAGTTAATTTTTATTTACTATTAATATTTTTATTACTACCTTGTGAAATAAAGAGGCAATTTTGGATACTTTATAAGATATAGTACTAATCAGGGGAGAAAAGTTAGAATTGTAATACAAATGTAAAATCGTTATGTAAAAAAGATTATTATAAATACGAAAGTTTGGATGTTTTTAACTCTTTCCCTTAAGGACTACTGAATGGATTTTGACGAAACTATAAATTAATTAATATAGAGTATACATCAAAATAGCATAGAGACCACATTTTCAAGTAATAATTATTTAATAAACGTGAAAGATTGAGAGTTTATACGGATAAGTATTTGAATGGATATCTGTTTCACAAAAACTACTGAACGAATCTTGGTAAATATTTAGCCATTTGATAAAAAGTAAATTAAAAAATCATAATGATTTGTATCATTGTTTTTTTATTGGCTATAATTTAAAAAGACATTTTGAAGTTGTACAAAGTCGCGATCATCATCTAGCAAATTATAAAGTACTATCTTTTGCCCGCGGCTTCACCCGCGCGGAGGTTGGAAATTATCGCACGGGAACGTACTTCCGGGATAAAAAGAATCCTATGTCCTGATTTACATCATGGTCTACCCACGTATCAAATTTCATCCAAATCCGTTCAGCCATATTAGCGTAAAAGCGTAAAATACAAGCAAACTTACTTTCGCATTTATAATATTAGTTTATTAGTGAGGATTCTTGTTTAAAAATAAAATATTTCAATATCAAAGTATTTTTTAGTACACTTGTATGTAGATTCAAAAAAATGTGTCCCTTTACTGACTTTGAAAGATAACCGACATAATGTGTGTGCCACACATCGATAACCCTCAAAAAAGTTGATTTATAATAGAAAAAGAAATTAATAATAGGAAAATCCCTAATTCTAAACATGAAATCAATTCACGTTTAAATGCAAAAACAACAAATAAAAACGCTATTTATAATAACAAGAATCTTTAATAATATGACTAGAAGGTAGTGCTCCGTAGTGATCAAGATCGTTAGGTTGCACGATAAACTCGCTCGACGCCGACTCGACGCCAAGGGTCAGGAGAGGTCACGCGTAGACAACGAGCGATACGTCCACTCGCTAAAAGGCCTCGCGGCGGACTAATTTGAAACGAATGATGCGCGCAGTTTTATAGTAGTTTTAAAAAAATTGTAGTAAATTAAATTAATTTAAATAAGCTGAATGCTGTTTCGTATTTTGTAGAGAAGATATTGTTCTTTTACGATACACCTTTATTTTGTAAAATTAAGTAAGATTTATAGGGGAAAATAATGAATTTAGCAACCGCTTTTTTTTGTTAATTTCACTTTGTTTATTGTTTAATTTATCATAGTTAGGAGCTGAAAATCAAAAAAATCTCTGGTAAAGTTTTGCTCAAGGATATGAATAATTAAATAAGTTTGTTTGTTTGTAAATTTTATGACAGGTTTTGGATATTTCAAGCTTCGAAATGACCACTGTAAAGGAAATTTAGAAAACACTGTTTGTTTATCTGGTTACAATTCACGCATACTTTATTAATGTTAAAATGTTCTCACCTAACTTTTTAGAACAAAATATTTCCTACAATAATTAGTAATTCACACTTTCGTTAAATACGTTTTATGAGGAGATTAAATGGTTTGAAAAGTACGCTTTTTGGGTCAAACAGCCAAAATCGGCGTTAACGCTCTTAAGGTGAGGGAGATAACATCAAACATTTTGGTGATAAGTTTTATCTTCCCGTTCACGTATGAATAACATCTTGCACTAAGTTTTTTTGATAAAGTCCGTGTAGATTAAAGTGATCACCTGTGTATACTAAATCATCCTACATAACACTTGCTGATTTAGTTTTTTATTTTACGGCATTGTTATCTGTATAATTACAAAATGTGCCTAGTGTTATAACTTATCACTTTGCATAACTGTCACAAAATTATATTAATATAGGCCAAGCGAGTCTTAATGCGATTGTGTGAGAATACTGTAGGTAGATCGTATATAAGGATGTTGTTAAATTATACACAAATCATGTACGTCGCGTAAACCTACACCATAAAATAACAATTTATTTAGCATAACTCATGTTTCTTAGCACCTCGTAAAACAACCTATGCTCTAAGTGTCGTATTCAAGATAGTGCAGTAATACGCAAATAGGCATTATTTGTGATTTACAGATTCTGTATCTATGATTTATTCTTAAAAAGCCGGTCAAACATTGAGTTTGCGCGTAAGTCGGTGTTGCGTATGGACAACATCGAAGGCGTCTATTGTTGGCGGCATCCCGTTGCCATCTATTATTACTCGACGCTGGAGATAGTTGGCGGTGCGCCAGCGCAGACCACGTGTTTGCCCGTCACGGGACGAGACATGCGCGTTTGAGTCCATCCACCGCGCCCCCTGTACACACGCCTCGTTCCTGTGCGCGATAACAGCCGCTGTTAGCCTAAAAACCTGTTTCAGTGCCTGATTTAAGACATCTTCCATGATTTGAGGTTAAACTAATATCAAGTAGACACTGAAACTGTCTTTTTTCGACTCTGTCTATTAATATACATAGCACTGAATAAGTGCTCTACTTGTTCATAGTTGTTTTGTCGCTACTGAAACTGAACTGCTTAAATAATAATGTAAACTAAAATACTGGTTTGGATTATCATCCTCACTTGTCAGTTCAACATAGCTCGATTTGACTGGTTCTATCGGGAAGGTACTATGATCATTGCTCATGAAGCGTGCAACGTAATGTAGTGAAATAATGCGTACTTTTAGTTAACAATAAAGGCAAATTATCAAGGTTAAAATATTTCCTTGTTATAGCTGAAAAACAAGATAAACAATCGGCAAAAATGAAGAACGATAAGAAGGAAGTATGCGTAAAGCCGGTGGTTTGTAGTAACGGTCATGCGAGTACGCCTAACGGTCGAGCGGACGACGAGGGCGGTGGCGGAAGCGCGCCGGCACCACGTGTGTCGTATGCGGCTGCAGCGCGCAAACCACCTTCGCCACAAATCAACAATACTCCCGCGCCCTTCCCCCTTAGTACAGGTTAATATTTACACTTGACCATTTCATCCCCGTTCGATTTGTCAATTTATATCTGAGGGCATTGCATGACTCTTAAGAATTAATACCATACTTATGGTTCATATTGTTGTTCTATTTAATTTGGTGAACTATTACAGATACACAAAAAGCAAAGGCTAATGGTGAGAAGGCGTCACAACCGAAATCCGGAGTATGTACAATGAAAGTCAACGGAGAAGGATCAATACCCAGCGAAAAAGATAGTAAGGATGATAAAATAGGTACCAAAGAACCAATAGTAAACGGCACAGATAAAACAGAGACCATAGTTAATGGTGATCCAAAAAAAGAATTAGATTGTGATATTAGTAGTAGTGATAATGCTAAAGTAGTTTCTAATGGAATTAACAGTGACTCCGATGACCCTAAAATAAATAAGTCTGAAGAAAAACCGGAAGTTACAAAACTGGTTTGTCCCAATAAGCCTGAAGGTAAACAGGTTTCTGAGAAAAAGAAAGACAAGAAGTCTAAAATGGCAGACAAATCTAATGATTCGGAAAAGAAAAAGGAATCCGCTAAAGATAAAAGTACTGAAGGGAAGAAAGATGAAGGAACTGTAAATAATGTTGAGTCTGCTGATAAAGTTAACGGAGATAGCGGTAAGGCCGTAAATGGGGATGGCGACCGGGAGTCTTCTCCGAGTGAAGATGGCGATGAGAAAAAGAGAGACGCGGAAGTTGTGTTTATTCAGGATATGGGCTTCACAGTCAAAATTGTGAGTCCTGGTGCCGAGCCATTAGACATCCAGGTAATATACTTTATTATTTATTTATCTTTTTGATCAAATAGAAGAAGGAAATGGAGGTCTTTGCCCTGCAGTGGGACGATCGCGGCTAATAGCAATATAGCTCGTATAGTCCCATATCTTTCTATCCCACTTCCTTCCCTTAGCCTACTTCCATTTCTTTAGTTATTTTGCAATCGACCAATTACAATTTACCCTTGAATTTTAAACCTTTGACGAAGTAGTTAGATATTTAATAATGTTAACAGGTTTCAAGTATGGAGCTTGTACAAGAGATCCATCAAGTGTTGATGGACCGCGAGGACACGTGCCACAGAACTTGCTTCTCTCTGCAATTGGACGGCGTGACCCTTGATAACTTTGCTGAGCTCAAAAACATTGAAGGATTGAAAGAAGGATCTGTTATAAAAGTGAGTATAATTTTGATCACCCTAGGTTTTCAACATGATAAAATATGTTATAGAGCGGTATAGCAATATTCTTTCGTAAATTAGACGGAATTAGACGGAACTCCTTGGAGTTTATACATTTTTCTCAACAAGCCTTGTTTGTTACCTATGAACCCATGTTTCAGTAAAGCTATGACCGGTATTATTGTCACGGCCTACGAGATTAAGCTTACTTATGTCATGTTTTGTCGTAGGTGGTAGAAGAGCCTTACACAATGCGCGAAGCTCGCATCCACGTCCGTCACGTCCGCGATCTCCTCAAGTCTATCGATTACACGGACGCTTACGCCGGCCAGGAGTGCAGCTCCCTCGCCTTCCTCAACGTCATCACACAGGGAGACATTTTAGGTAAACGCTCTGACTAAATACTGTTACATCAAAAGTTATCAGGTCCATTTCAAGTTTTCGTGTATGCTAATGTTTCATAAGTGCACTGAGATTACAACTTAGTCATAAAGCGAATACGTTCGCATGATATAATAATGGTTTTGTCATGTCACCTAAACAAACCTTGCGTTTGATGTATAATGCATTGTCTATTCATATCTAGCAGATATTACGTCATAACGGGCTAAACGTCGACAATTTTATTGATTTATAGAAAAGAAAAAGTCCCGTCCAGAAAGCGTTGACTGCACGCCTCCTGACTACATTATGCCTGGCAGCACTGAGCGACCATTGTTGCCACTTCATCCTGGACTCACTAAGGAAAATAAGGCTCCGCAATGCTTGAAGGTAAACAACAGAAATGCAAAACCTTATTTCAGAAAACTAAACTAACAATATTCTAATTCATGAACAGACTTGCAATTAGTTTTTTGTGTTATCTACTAAAGAAGGTAATGAGTGGATCGACCAGAACGAACTTTACATAATGTTTTCAAGGTTTAACATAATAATGATTGCGTGGATATGTAAGTGGTAGATTACCACATCAATTAGTATTGTGCGCGACGTGCTGTGGGTTCAATTCCCGCTTGCAACAAACATTTGTGTAATATACAAATCGCTATGTCGCGTTGAGTTTCAAACAAATTTTTGAGTTGAGTTTCATAACCACATATCAAAGCATCCAAATTTAGAACAACCATTTGTATGATCTACAAATGTATTCCCCAGTCAAACGTGGATGAAAAACCTCAAATATTTAAAGAAGTTTAAAGTCTAAAAAGCAGATTAAACTGTGAACCTTGGAACGGTATAGTGACTGTTGACGTTTGTCGTCAGGTGTTAACCACCTCGGGATGGAACCCACCGCCCGGACCTCGCAAGATGTGCGGGGACCTTCTCTACTTGCATGTCGTTACTCTCGAAGACCGCCACTTCCATATCACGGCGTGTCCCCGCGGATTCTACCTTAACCAGTAACGTATCAACCTTTGTTATATTTTTGAAGTGTGTTTGACGGTTTTATGTGTAATGTTTTTCGACGAATTATTATCTTTGTTGATTCGATATTGTTTACTGTTTGATACGTAGCGTTTGGTTTCGATCACTACTATAGTTTTTTATCCTTAAAACTGCTTGTTCCTTATTTATCGTAGTTTATAAACTTTTAAAAATCTAATAACGACAAAATATCTTAAACACCAATGCGCAAATAAACATTTATGAAATTTCCAATTTCTTATAATAATTTGGATTATAATTAAATGATTCATTGAGTTTTAGATTACTTTTCAAAATACGCTTAGCTAACTATGTCTTAATATAATATAAACAGTATTGTTAATTATAGCATGTCAATAAATACTTTCTGAACATGGTAATGCTCAATTGGCTAATCGACTTGAAAGTCAAAGGAAGCCAGAATCGTAACACTTAGAATACAGAAGGATGTTATAAGAATGTCTGCAACAGCACCATTATCAACTAATTATGTAATTTAAAGAACACTGCTGCTTAGTATATTCCTTTGTTACATACGGTAGCTGCACTATTATTTCTCTTACCGACCGATATTTAGAATTACAGTCGTCGCAAAATACATTTTGAGTTGCACACAACAATATTATGTCGTAAATGTAAACAATAATGGGACATTTTATTATGTTTTGCGCTGAACGTATTTAGCTTGTCGTTGTGTGGCCACATAATAGTAACGCGAATATTTCTGTCTCACTGATAACACACACTTTTATAATACAAAGGGTGCCTTTGGCTACTGTGCTGGCATTATATATTATTGTATAAATATACCATCAAGAGCTTCTCCGATAGCCGTTTTAATCCCGAATACCTAATCATATGCTCTGTCGCTATATACTTTAAAATGACAGAACCAGCATTATACTTAACAGGAAGCTGATGTCCATATTTGCTTTCCATATTTTCCTTCACATCCAAAACAATTGATAGTCAAATCGAGCTGTTCTCTAACCGATGTTCATTAAACAGGTCTACCGAAGAAATGTTTAACCCTCGTCCGGCGACTCCCTCCTTACTCTGCCACTCACTCATCGAGCTCCTAAGCATCGTGTCCCCGGCGTTCAAGCGCAACTTCGCGCTGGTGCAGAAGCGACGCATGCAGAAGCACCCGTTCGAGAGGGTCGCGACCCCCTACCAGGTGTACCAGTGGGCCTCGCCGATGCTGGACCACACTGTTGATGCTATTCGCGCTGAAGATAGTAAGTTCTTTTCTTTCTTTTTTCTCTACCATCCCTTTTGGAGTAGGAGTATTTTGGCTCGCTTGTTTCATCTACCATTGTCATATCTATACTTATAATAAATCTGTAGAGAGGTCAATTCTGTACATGAAATATATTTTCAAAATAACTATCAGGGGGTGATTAGTGATCGATACTGATGCCAAAAATGCAATCAGTAAATTTTTTGTCTGTCTGTCTGTATGTTCCTTATAGAAACAAAAACTACTCGACGGATTTTAACGAAACTTGGTACAATTATTCTTCATACTCCTGGGCAGATTATAGTATACTTTTCATCACGCTACAATCAATAGTAATAAGTTCGTCATTAATTGATAAGTTTCGTCATCCACGCGAACGAAGTCGCTGGCACAGCTAGTCATATCATATTTCAGTAAAGTTAAGGAAAGGTTGTTAGAGGATAAGATAAAAAGAAGAGAGAGGAGTAAGAGAAGAGAAGTAAGTGATTGCGTTATTTGGATGTAGGTTTTTTTCAAGGTCGTAATAGTATTCTGATTGGAGAAAAGACCTCACTAAAGAAATATGCTGTACTAATTTGTTGTTTGTTAAATTAAATACTATACTATGCCTACTATAGTAAAAGATTATAAGAAATAAAGTATGCAACTAATTTAGATTTGCATTATCAGAATTCTTTGTTTCTCGATTATAGACAGTTAGAAACCATGACAACGTTTTTTTCCTTAAAAAAAAACATTTGAATAAGTAACTGTAAATTGCATATGTCGAAAAAAGCATTCAAGGCGAACAATGCAACATATATTTAACTATTAGCTATAGGAATATAATTTACAACCCAAATAAGGCATCGTGCTGAACGGACGTAGTTAATTTCCGTAATGAAAATGACATTGTAATGCATAGGAATAGCGCAATATATTTACATGAACTTTGTTCTGTCGGGCGCCCATGCATTATTGTGTGAAATAGGCTCATTAACAATCGTTAACATGGAATTACACGCTACGTTTTAAGGCCATGTTCCTAAACCGGCTTAGATTTACGGTCTGACAATTCTATTCAGGCATTTTTTGTGGGTTCACACTCTTTTTATTAAGTGTACCTACTACGTGATTTGGATTATATTGCGTTCCGCTCCGAGTATAATGTTACTTTCTGAAAATGTTTTAATTAGGTTTCTAGGCGCAACTTAGTACTTTATAATAAAAATTTAACGTGTCTAAAAACCATTGCCGTTTTATTGCAATAGAAAGTTTTATGCATTTATTGCTGAAGAAATCGCTGTCTTAGATGATACAGGTCCCAAAAAAAATAATTTAACCTATTGTCAAGACTAGCAGCTAGCCATAGAAAGGAACCAATATAAAATCTCTAATTTTTTCTATTAACTATCCTACAAATAATTCTTAAAATTTTAAAATTTAATTTAAAATTCTCATAATCATAAAAAGGCATCACAACTAATGTCCCGATTTGTATTTGTGTGTACATTATGTAAAATAAATAAATAACCCATATAATTTCTCCAGCGTTCTCATCAAAGCTGGGTTACGAAGAGCACATCCCGGGTCAAACCCGCGACTGGAACGAGGAGTTGCAGACGACCCGCGAGCTGCCGCGCTCCACCCTACCGGAACGATTGCTGCGCGAGCGAGCCATCTTCAAGGTAACTAGCCCATATGTACTTAATACATTATATAGTGCGCTGTGTATGCACTGTTAAGTAACTTTCATTGACAGATTAATTATTAATGACACGTGCGTGGTCTGGTTAGTGGTCATTGTGTTAGAATTAGGTAAATGCATGCAATGCTTAGAAAAACGTTAAGTAGTATATATATTCGTTTCGATACATTTTCAGATTCAGGATTTAAATGGCCTTACTAACTGGATGATATAAAAAAACCCCACTTTAGCTGATACATAAATAATCTTCAACTTTTGACTTAATAAGTAGTTTATTAAGTCTAAAGTTGAAGAGTATGTCATTATTTAATTGGATTTACTGTCATAACTTAATTTTCTCTCTTTTCCTCATACAAATGAAAGAAAAGCAGTATATGCAGTAAATAAATAAATAAATCACACATCAGTCGATGAAAAACAATTTGTTATAAAACTTATGTCATTTTAACCCCGAAAAACTATTAATAATCCAATTGTTCACATCACAGGTTCACAGCGACTTTGTAGCCGCAGCAACCCGCGGTGCGATGGCGGTGGTTGACGGCAACGTGATGGCTATCAACCCCGGCGAGGAGCCCAAGATGCAGATGTTCATCTGGAACAACATATTCTTCTCGCTCGGCTTCGATGTACGCGACCACTACAAGGACCTGGGCGGCGATGCTGCGGCTTTTGTTGCGCCGGTAGGTTGAGAAATGAGCAGAGCATATGGTATAAAACACATAGTTTACACTTTTCATTTAAAAAAAGAGCGAATAAAATTAACATCACTATCTTTTCAGTTACATCCTAACTGAACATTGTTTGTTCAGCTTAGATTTGGTATTTGCGATTTATACTGTTTAATATTTGTATGTGAATTTCCATTTTACATAAGTGCTCTGAAAAACACTGCTCTACATTAATCCTCTCGTTTACTAAACGTATAACTTTCCGCTTCTCTTTTTCACTTAAGAGCCTCTTCGGACCATAGTCCAAATTGTCCCACCTCATGTAATAAAAATTATAAAAAATAAAGGTTTTAAAGTCCTCGTATGTCTTTTTACTTATTACCTTATTACAATGGCCCAATTCGTCCTATGTCATGTCTATCTCCAAAAAGGTTTTATTGTCCTAGTACATACGTCTTTCTTCCAAGTTTTATAGTTTTTTACAATTTAATTTCTTCCCCAGCGCAACGACCTGCAGGGCGTGCGAGTATACAGCGCCGTCGACACCGCGGGCCTGCACACACTAGGCACGGTCGTGGTCGACTACCGCGGCTACCGCGTCACAGCCCAGTCCATCATCCCGGGTATCCTCGAGAAGGAACAGGAACAGAGCGTCGTGTACGGCAGCATTGACTTCGGGACCACTGTGCTCTCGCACCCGAAGTATATGGAGCTGGTAAGTGAATTATGCATAGTGTTTGTATGATAATGAGTCCACAAGATAGAGGATTTTGACTGTTGAATAAAGCTGTACAGTGTCCATACATAGAACGGCTGAAAGTATTACTATTTAATGTGAACTAAAATTTTTGGGAAATCCGATACCGAAATAATTAGAAGTATGCGCAAACATGGGCGACTAAAATTTTACATTGTGTTGACCCACCATAAAGGTTTTAATTCCATGACCAATGTTAAGTAAATTGTATAATCTAATCAAACAAGTTCTCCAATACAATAATCGGTAAACACATAGAAATGCGTATTAACTTTGCGTTTCCAAATGACGAAATTTATTTCGATGTGCTGTAATAGGCTATTTCCAGAAGTTTTTTTGCGATGTTACTAACAGCATTTACATGATGATAAAGTTTTGAGTTGGCCTTCAAAATCTTGTAGTAAACATATTAGTCAGTATTCTAGACTTAACTAGTATGTATATCCACCATATTTGAAGTAACCAGTTTTCTGTCGTCAATATCATATTTTTCCATACATATCTGTAAATAGATTTCTGATGAGCGGTTTTCAGCAAATTAACTGAGTTTTTTTGTAATTTCCTTATAATCAGTGGTAACAGCTGAGTCCTTTTGCTATTCAAATCAAATCCGTTTATTTGCTAGAATATGGTACAATAGGCCTTAAAATGCTGGCGGAACCTGCATATGCTGCCATAATGTGGCGTACGAAATATGTTTCTATGGCGCATATCTATAAATCAAGACTTATGACATTAGTAACACACATACATTGTATTAGCAATTGTTTCGTTATGCTATTTTCTTTTTTAGCTGTGTCTGACTTGCCTAACATTTGGAGGTGTGTACTAAAAAATATCGACACAGATGTTAGCTGATTTATTTGCCTATATTTTCGTCAGTTAAGTTTATCCTATGTACACCAGTGACCGACCTTTTTTTGACGTTTTGAAATTGTTCTAGTTGAGCAAAGCCGGCCAGCAACTCAAGATAATGCCGCACTCGGTGATCAGCGCCAACGGTGACACCGTCGAGCTGTGCTCCAGCGTGGAATGCAAGGGCATCATCGGGAACGATGGCCGCCACTACATACTCGACCTGCTCCGAACCTTCCCGCCTGATGTCAACTTCCTGCAATGTAAGTTATGATTATACCTAGTAGAGAATAAAATGAGGATTCTCAAGGCAATGGGCACGGTAGTTCAAGGTTAAGAGAAATGTTCCAATGAATTAACCTTTAAGTTATCATACAATTTTTATTTGCCCACGAGCACTTTGTTTTGTAGTTTTTGTTTAGTAATTGATGACTTTCTTCTGCCTGAATTCCTTTAATTCGAGCATACCTTTGAGCTATGTGGCAAGCAATAAAAAGTGTACATAAATCGTAATTGCATGTATTACACGGAACCCAGCTATAATCTTAACTTGCTTTTTGTTATAGTGGAAGATGACGAGCTTAGGGAAGACATCAAATCAATGGGTTTCCCAATTATTCACAAGCACAAACTCTGCTGCCTTAGACAGGAACTAGTTGATAGTTTTGTTGAGTAAGTATATAAACATTACCAAAAACCTAAAATAGATTAAAAAAAAACATATTCTGACTATATATTTTTTACAGGGCTCGTTATTTCATGTTTATCCGTTACGCCGCCTTCCACTTGCAACAGTTAAGTGCGAAGCGTCAGCGTGACACTGCTGAACAGAAATCTATTGAAGCCAACAAGGAGACTGACTCGAAGGAGGCTAATGAGACTGAAACTAAGGAAGTGAAACGTGAAACCAAGAGTCAGGAGAAAGAGAAAGAAAAGGAAATGGTAAAAGAAAAGAAGCAAAAGAAAGAAGATAAGAAAGATAAAAGTGCCAAAAAGGAGGAAATTAAAGAAGTAAAAGAAGTTAAGGAAGTAGAGGGCGATAAGGTGGAGAACGCAGAAGTGAAAGTTGAGAAGAAGGACGATGATTTGCTTCTCAATGAGAATTATTCTGAAATTGATACTGATGTCGCCAAGAAGATTGTTGAAAGCATCACTGATTCTATTTGCAGTGGAGGGGATAAACAAGAGAGTGATTGTGAGTATAACTTTTCTATAATATCCTACATTAATTTGGCTGTTAATCTCCAACTTGAGGATCTAATTTTAAACATTATGAATGAACATACATAATATTTTATCTTGATATATGGTATACATAGACACCTAGAAAGTTCTTTCTATATATCAGTCACATTCAAGAAATAATGACCGTGCTTTGGGATTATGAACCTTAATTCAATGACTAACAGTTCAGTTTCCATCACATTCAAATAACTTTTAGGCCGTTTTCGGTAATATTTGTCATTCTAAAATGAACTTAAACACATGTTGTCAAAGTTGATAATTGCGTAATTAGTAATAACGTTTCATTCTCTTTCCAGATTGGCTTTAGTATAGGTGTCTATGTATACCATATAAAGATCTAAAGGTCCTATATATCTTTTACAGTGTAGTTCATTATAAAATAAGGCAAATATTTAAGGAAGGAAATATTTTCAAAGGAGATAAATATTGCTTATTATTAATATGGTTTTCGTTACCAATTATGGAATTTTTAAGGCGATTAAATTCTATTTATAGGAAAACCACAACATTTTATTAATAAGTAACCTATTAATAAAATAGGTTACATATTAATAAAATTTGCTTAATTCGGGAGTTGGGTATTTCCATATATTCGTTAATTTTGTAGCAGGATGATGATGTAACTTGTGACAAGTGTATCTTATTTATTTTATATGAAAAGCAGTGTTTGTATTTGTAAACACACTTTCCACTTCCTTGATACATTCAATTAACTAAAAATCCCCATCCCCAGCCGGCGAACGCTCCCGCGCAGTAGTAGCAGCCGCAGCCCGTGCCGTCGCTTCCCTCAAGGAGTCGGAGTTCGACGTCCGCTTCAACCCCGACGTGTACTCTGCCGGCATCAAGCACGCGGCCTCGCCTGAACAGCTCGCCAAGCAGCGCCATCTAGTGAAGGAGGCGGCAGCTTTCTTACTTACTACGCAGATACCCGCTTTTGTGAGTTTTGTTTGGATAATTTACATGTTTTATTGGAATAAAAATAAAATTATTTGTATAGTGATTGATTGATAACCTATTATTAGGTTATTTGTTCGCTAACTAAAATAAATATAATATTTTGCAAAAAAAAAATAGGTACAAGAGTATACGGGCAATTTTCAGTTATGGAAACTGCCTAACTAATAAAAATATAACGAAATCAATTTTTAAATTAAGCTAGATAAAAAATATAATTATTTCGTTATGGGGTTACATTTATTATAATTTTTTTTAGCGATTTTTGGTATTTGCAATATACTAGCATCGATTTTCGATACAATTATGTATTACAACTTTATCGATTTCAATTTTTTACATGCCCCATATTTTGTGTACCAGGTCCGTGAATGCCTCGAGCACACCGCAGCTCCGATGGACGGAGCAGGGCTGACCGAAGCCCTGCACGCCCGCGGCATCAACGTCCGCTACTTGGGCCGCGTGGCCGCAGCGCTACGCCCGCACGCCCCGCTCTCATACCTGCATGCTATAGCACTGGCTGAGTTACTGCTGAGGGCTGCTAAGCATATCTATACTGGATATCTTCAGGTAAGAAGCAAAAAAAAAGGTTAACTCAGGTTAAGTGACGTTGGATGTAGGCCTGCCATTGGATGGGTGACCAGATCTTATTCATCCTGCCCAATTTATGGGGTCGGCGCACAATGTTTTTGCCTTCAATTCCACTCTATTAGCCTTCAAAATATGTTGTTCCCGAAAAGTAAGTGAAGTGGAGATATCAAGTGTCTGAGACTGGTCACTGCACGTGACCAGTCTCTCACGTGATATCAAACATTGAATTCAGTCAGAAATATTTTTTCACTCGATAACCTTAATTTTTAGATTTTTTTATTCATGATTTTGATTTGGTATTCAGGGTTGCGAGCCAATGTGCATTGGAGCAGCAGTCGCCCACTTCCTGAGCTGCTTGATTGGCGCCTGCCCCAATCCTGCGGCAGGAGTATCTGAAGGTCCTGGCTCTGTCCGCGGAGCCCGGGGGGCGGGGCCTCCACGCGGTGGGCGTGGCCGCAGAGCTCGCCGATTGGCTCACAACACACCGGCGCCGCCGTCTCCTCATCCTGATTGGCAGAATCTTACGCCGAAAGCGCTCTTCACGCAAATTAAACAGGAGCTCAAGGTAAGTCAAAGCAATCTAGATGTACATCTCTTACTCTCGTACCTCTCTTTTGAGTCTATGTATTATTTTAAAGAAGCCAATTTTATTGCCAATATGGTGTCATTACAATGTGGGGATCGTAGGGAAATTGAACTTTATTTATTTTATTTTTTCAGGCTTACTGGGGATATGAGCTTAACGCTGAGAGCATGGATTCTGTTATAGAGAAACATGGCTTACAAAAAATATCTCTGCTCAGGTACTTTTCTATTATTTTTCTCTTTATATAGGTACAGCCATCTTTTAATAAATAACTAATGTAACTTTTAATTTACAGATCCTTTGCGCTGAAAGTTGGTCTTCAGTTAATGCTACGTGAATATGATTTTGAAAACAAGAACAAGGCTCCATTCGCAGCGTCAGATATTATGAATATCTTCCCAGTTGTCAAACATATCAATCCAAGAGTAAGTAGATACTCTTAAGTATAAACGGTAGTTAGAAGCACTTATTCAGTAAATATCAGCATCCGAGTGTGATATGTAATTGCACCATAACATTATTATTTAACCATTTCCCTGTCCCGTGAGTCACATATGAACATTTCCATTGTTTAACTATTGTGTCTACTGGCGGGACAGTTAAGTTGTTAATATTTATTTTTGCTTATTACTTGCACGCAAGTACCTTTCGGAAATAATCAACGAATGTCGTCGGACTTTGTCGCAGGTGAGTTTGTAGGCAGGCTGACTTTAAAACAAAAATAGTTTCTTCTTAGTATAGTTATGCATTATGTTTACATGAAAATGTCTCATCTCTGCACTTTACATCGTCAGTCTACAAAGACGATGGCTAACGGCTCAGAAAGCAGTGTACTTAAATAATAAATATCTACACTCAGGAAAGAGAAATATTAATTTGATAGGATTTTCGACCATATTTCGCTTGTTAAGGAATTTAATCGGGTTCCGGGGGTTTTTTAAACATATGCACAAAAAACAGCTAGGTTTGGAACAAGCATTTGTGGATTACTCAAATGCTTGTTCCGTGCAGGGATTGAACCTGCAAGACGTCGCTCACGTTAGTAATTGGCATGATGATCTATACCACTCGGCTATCCAATCCATGCAGTCGAAAAAAACTTAACCGAATTTCTTAATTCCAGGCATCCGACGCATACAACTTCTACACGACCGGGCAGAACAAGATCCAAGCCGGCGCCGTGTCGGAAGGCCACGAGCTGATCGCGGAGGCTCTCAACCTGCTCAACAACGTGTACGGCGCCATGCACGGCGAGATCGCGCAGTGTCTCCGCATGGTGGCGCGACTGTGCTACGTTACTGGAGAGCATAGAGACGCTATGGCCTACCAGCAGAAGGCTGTGCTTATGTCCGAGAGGGTTAATGGGATTGATCATCCGTATACTATTACTGAATATGTGAGTTTTGTATGCATCTAGTATTGTAACCATCATGTTAACCCTTTTCCATCCAGTTTTGTAAATAGCACTTGAACAAGCTATTTTAGGCCCTAAATTCATGGTTCATACCATATCTATTTATTGATAATTGATTTGTTAGTTCCTAAAAGTTATAAGGCATATCGTTCTTTTCCTATAAAAAAATACAATTTACATATTTAAATGTATCGTAATATATACAAAAATGTATAAAAACGTTGTATGTTCCAAAAAAAAAAAAAAAACTCCGTTATTCCGTCTCCGTGTATTTTTTCAATTTTAGGTGCTAGTTTCATACCTCTAACCACTATATTTGTCTGTAGTCTCACCTGGCCCTGTACTGCTTCGCCAACGGGCAAGTGAGCACGGCGCTGAAGCTGCTGTACCGCGCACGCTACCTCGCGCTGCTCGTCTGCGGAGAGAACCATCCCGAGATGGCTTTGCTTGATGTAAGTTACATTTTATTAATTTTACTGTTAGCTAAGGTAGATTATAGTAGATATACTCAATGAATTGTCCTTTGTTTGCTATATATTATTATTAAGTAGATTACTTTTAGCCAGATTGTGCTTAAATTCGAGAGTATTTTTTTTAAATGAAAAAGCCGGTACACACTTGCAATGAAAAAATTATAATATTGATATAAGGCGTGAAGAGACAAGACCGAGGTTTGAACTTTGCATTGCGTTACGGAAGGGCAATTATCGATGAAAAAGGATGCCAGATTTGTGTTTGTATGTGATTTGGGGGGACACTTCACTTGTTATAAAAGGTTAGCAGTAGATGCAAATATATACATAAATGCAGCCGAATAGCTCATCCTATTTTGGTCTTTGAAGACATAAAATAGATGAGTTGTATGAAATAAGTATAAAGCTGAATAGGTACGCATTGCGCCGACATCATCCCAAACCATTTTTGACATATAACAATGCATTTAATAAAAACTATATAAAATGTGTTACGTGCAGAGCAACATCGCCCTGATCCTGCACGCGGTGGGCGAGTACGAGCTGTCGCTGCGGTTCGCGGAGCGCGCGCTGGCGGTGACGTCACGCTCGCACGGCGCGCGCTCGCTGAAGGCGGCCGTGGCGCGGCACCTGCTGGCGCGCACGCTCTCCTGCCTCGGGGACTTCCGCGCCGCGCTCACGCACGAGAAGGAGACCTACTCCATCTATAAGCAGCTGGTGACCACTCAATAACATTCCTCTTATTTATTATTATTTTCAGTCACGGTTGTCCCACTCTAGGGCAACGGCATTGACTTCAAAACTTTCCTCTTGAAAAATAAATTCAACATAAGATAGACAGACTACTAGCTATTCTATTAGGTAACTTCTAAGTTCTTAGTAATTCGGGTCATAATTGCCTTGTTCTCACATACACATTTACTTGAAAATAATTTCAAATTTATTATATACCTAATTTCACTTTTTCACGATAGTATGTAGCAAATAAGCATATTTACACGATATATGAGAAATTTGTTTTGAAAACATTACAGTACATTTGAATTCGTCATTAACTGTTACGATACAATTTTTTGTGCATCAAATATCCAAACTTAATTAAATTTTTCACTTAATATAAATTTATTCCATCATTGTTTACTTTCAATAACATCCTACCTCCTTCTAGTTGGGCGAAAAGCACGAGAAGACCCGCGAGTCCTCCGAATGCCTGCGACACCTGACCCAGCAGGCCGTCGTGCTGCAGAAGCGTCTGGCCGAGGCGTACGCCCGCAGCCCGCATGCGGCGCCCGCACCGCCGCCGCTGCACATCCAGCCGCCCGGCATGGCTTCCGTCATCGATATGCTCAACCTCATTAATGGCATACTCTTCGTGCAGATCAGGTAAACTACACAACTTTAATCAAAAGTCCCGTATTATCAAACAAAGATGATAAATAGACGACGAATAAAGATAATATGTGTGACATTTGAGTGTAATATAAAACTTAATTTTAAGAACCTTCTATCTTAAAGAGAATAATAAACCGCATTGCCCTCCCCGCAGCCAGTCTTATACATATACCCCGTAATTTTACATTGTCAGCCTTTGGACCTTGAAGTGTGTTTTAAGTTAATGATTATTATGTGATTATCTATAAATAATCTATCTAAAGTCTTATTTATAGTATTCAATACATAAGCAGGCATTTAGCTAATAATGTTTATTTTAATGCCGTTCTTGAAACTTGCAGCCCGCAAGACATCGAGCAGTTCAAGGCAGAAATAGAGAAAAGACAGTTGAAGGACTTGCCGATCCCCGGCGTGGTGGCGGACCTGGCCAAGGACAAGCCGGACGCGGACGAGCTCAAGCCGCTCGGCGACAGTTGAAGCCGGCCAGCCACACCACGCATGTTCCACTCATATTGGACATTTAACTATATACATTGTTACTTTAATATAATTATTGATTGATGATATTGTTCCTTATCTATGAATGTATGCGGTAGTGAATAGTGTGCTAAGGTTTGATGTAGATTTTTTTGTTAGTAAAATTTTGAGGATATTATTTTGATCAAATAATTAAGTGTTATTTTGAATGAATTCTCGCGGAGTGCGATAGTTGATGCATGTGCGTACATTTCGCTCAAATCACGCAGATCTAGTTTTAATTTTACGCTTCCGTTTGGAATTCACAATTTATGTACACCCAAAGTAGTGCAATTTCAAGTAGTGATAATAGCAATAAGTTTTGGTTGTGAACCTGAGACCGTGTGCGTCGCTATGTTATGGTAACTGGTGCTACTGCCAATTTGTCCTTCGTATATATTATAATGGTTTTATGAATTGTTATTGTCGAGTATTATTTTTTTTAACTAGTACTGGAGTATAGTGTTGAAACACCTGTAGCAGTAGAAATTCAGTTATATTGTGATTGAAATGTAACAGGATGTGAAGGCTCCGGCCGCCGTCCGACCGGCTGGCCGGCTCCCCGCGGGTACCAACCGATGTCCTCGAATGATCTGCATGCTAAATTGTAGTAGTTATATATAATGAACAACTTAACGAGTTCCGCTCGATATTTACAAACACTGCCTTTAATGTTACATTTTAGTTTCAGGTTTTAGTTGTTAGTGCCATATATGAATGTAGTGGATGTAAGTTTGTGTAATATTTTCGTTAGTCTGTGATATAGCATGTTTAACATCACGCAATAAAATGTATCTGACATTGTCTCGGCTTCCATAACTGTTTGGTACGTATAATTAAGAACTATAAAAGCAACAAAGCGTTAATTAGAGAATGTAATATAATTAATGGTATACTTGTCGTCGATATAATGTAATATACGATACGAGCCTTGTGAAAAAAACATAGCTACGATGTATTCATGTTATACTTCTAAATATAAATCAACTATTCTTATAATGGTATTGATATCTTGTCAGTGACGCCAAATGAACAAATGTTAATGAATGTTCGTTTTGGAAAAAAATGTATTTTAAGAGTACTTTGCCTTTCGAAATCTATAGTTTCTAATGTCATGTTGTTAATCGTCGTCAACAGTCGCTACATATCCGAATTAGCTTTGTTGTGTGGTTTTATAGTTGTCAAGTTCACTGTTCATCGAATTGTTGGCCTTCATTTGTGTCGAACGGGAGGATATCATAAGTTAATCACAATGTCATGTCAATAACTTGGCAGTAACCAATAACCCATGCTATGTTCATGTTATCATTAGTAGCTGTTCGTAATGTTATGATAACCTTATGTAGTAGTGTATTATTGGTTAAACTAAATGCGCTTTCGAGTCAATTCTCTCATGTAGTTTACATCTGTTTTTGAAGACATACATTTTGTATGCAAAGTTATACGAATCACTCAATTTATTTATAGTTGTATCGGTTGACGACGACGCGTATAGCTGAGCTAGTCATAACATAACTGGCTAGTTTGAGCAGAAATAGTTGTTACAGTTATAAACGTACATTGCCTTTTTAATAAGCATTTTAAAAGAAGCATATATTCTGTTTTTATTTCACAATTTTTACAGCTAGGAAAAAAAAAACATTTTTCGCACTTTTTGCCACTCTAAATAACGAGCAATCTTTACTATGCGAGACTTGTTTTACCAGCGATTTGAGTGTTACTGGAACTGTTTGCAATATACACGCACATAACCAAATCATTGACAATATTTATTACGAACAGTTTTAAGGTGGTCTCGTCAACCGATAGAACTAAATGCACGTAATGCGTATCGAAATTTCGTCACGTTGTAGGTAATTCGTCAGATTGATACCTGTAACATCACCTGCCTGTCACATTTGTCGAAATATTGTTCATTGTCTGGCGAATATGTGTAGTTATGTAAACATCGTTCGATATTTAAGATACGCACACCGCTATGTGCTGGTTAGCTAAATATATAAGAATGTTGTTCGATGAAGTACGTGCCTAAGCAAACAATAATCAATCGTTGTTGTTACATTTCTTTAACAATATGATGACCATGTAAATACGGCGCTGTTCGTAGTATAATAAAAAAATCGTTTTTAAAACCTTGTTTTATTTGTTAATTCTTACAACTAATAAGATTAAATAAACCTGTTGTTTTGAATAGAATACACGAGAATATTAATAAAATTAATAACGAAATGGTAAGCTGTAAATGGATACCATGTTTGAGAATAATATAATACTTTAACAAGTACTTAATTAGCTTTTAAAGAGGCAAGTAAAAAGGGAGCTACGTCTTTCTTCGTCCAGCGAATCAAACTGTATTTTTCTTTAAATGGTCATCGTCATATACAACTGCCGATTTAATAAACAGACATGATTTTCAGTGCATATAGTGCACTACTAATGCAATAGGTTGACAAATTTAGTTCAGCCAAACTGCACACCAACGTCTTTGTTGACTGATCAATCTCTACATCATAATTTAATATGATTTCTTAGCTGACATGATTTTCCGGAGCAAATACATGAAATGCTACTTGATCCACAATATAGGTGGAGTAAGCCTTAGCTACTTCCTGGCCCGCGGTCGTGGCCTGGGCCTCGCCCGGGGTCTGGGTCGTGGCCGGCGTCTGCGAGCTCGCGAGGACCGTCCCCGCTCGAGCTGCGCGGCCACCAGCTCGCCTAACGCGCCGCGCTCCGCCAGCATCGAGAGGAACGTGCAGATGAACTCGTCGTAGTTGTGAGTGCGGCGGCAGTCGTCCACCTACGAAAAAATTGAATAAGTAACAACAGACTAGGATACAAGATATGTTTTTGACCTTCTGATTTTGTAAGAACTGTCTATAAAGATCCTGTTTGGGTAATGGGGATCTATATCCAACCTTCAGTCTAAAACCAAGTCTGTTTTATAAATCTTTGATTTATAATTTTAGGTAGGGGTAATTTCATAGTAAAACTGTGCACAATACCTGTTTTGTAACTTCCTATTTGCAACACAACTTGCCTATGCAATTATAAACTAACATCCTTTTTTTTACGTTAATATTTTAGATATCAAACATTGTAGGTAACATAATACTCTTACCTTATACATATCCCTTTTATCATTCTCATCATTGAGAGCCTGCTGACACTGCTGCACCTCATTCACTATGCTGCTCATCAAGGCATTCAGTTCTGAGTGTGATAGCAACAACTTTCTCAACTTGATTGGCTGATCCGGTTCTGATTCACAACAGACCAGGATTGGGGAATCATTGCTCTTTACTAGAGCTGTGATAGATGTGGGGTATAACTGAAACAATTGTATATTTAAAAATAATTTAGCTACAAGAGTTTGAATAAAAAGTATATTATCATCATGCGCATACTTACATCCCCAACAATTTGATTGTCTCTATTGATTGTAACAAATTTTACAATGGAACCCTGCTCTACTGGATCAACTGTAAACCAAAAACCAATTCTTAGTCTAATTCAGATCAAATACTATTTATACTTAAATATCTTTCAAATCATCTCTAGGGAAATCAAGTTCTATTTAAATCTGTTATCTTCTGAACTATCAATAAATTGTATATGTTTCAACCTCCCAAACAGGAATTTTATTGAGGTACCAAGTAATTACTTTTAATAATCTATACGTCTTATAATAAATCTGTAGAAGTGAAAATTCTGTACATTGAAAATATCGGAAAAATAAATGGCGGGGGTGTTACTAGACCGACACCGAACCGAAAAGTGTGGAAAAAAATTTTTTGTCTGTCTGTCTGTTTGTTCAGGTATCACGCAAAAACTACCGGTTCGATTACGATGAAACTGTATAATTATTCTTTATTATCCTGGGCACCACACTGGGTAGTTTTTATCCCGGAAAAGTATAAAAAATAAAAAACAAACTTAATTTTGCGGTTAAAAACTCATTGATAAGTTTCGTCATCCACGCGAACAAAGTCGCAGGCACAGCTAGTGTTAATTATAATTACAAAAACAATAAATACCTAATATAATACTATTGTCTTGCTGCGGCCGATCATTGGCTCCAATTTCTATAGTAATAGGCCTTGTATAGTCTACATCAAAGATCTGCAGCTGTGAGGATTCTAAAGCTGTTAGTATTGTCTCCTCACTGATTTGGCCAAGGTTTTCGTTCATGGAATTCTCATTACTGCTTTCTGATATTAACTCTCCTTGATCTGTAAATTGATATTAACTCTCAATATTTATAAACACAATTTATAAAAAATATCTATTTCCCGTGTTAAAAGTATTCAATAATATTCAGGCATACTTTGTAATTCTTACCATTGATTTCGCGGCGTTTCGATAATAAATGGCGTAAATGTTTCCCAATCTTTGAAATAGCTTCCTTCACTCTTTTCTGATTAAGCTCGAGTGCATTAAGTTTCTGAGTCAAAGCTAAACGTCTGTCAGGTACAAAGGCCATTAAATTGAATCTAAAACAAAAAATATTATTTTTAGTATTAAGTTCTTAGTACATAACGCAGAGTAGTTCAGTCCCAACATACAAAGAAGTAATAAACAAATGATGAGAGACAAATGACAACTTCATACAATAATTCTTATAAGGCTGCTAAATATAACATGTAACTTTATATTGTTTTGTTTTCGTTGACTTAGTTATATTCAGAAGTACGAAATTGAGATTTTTTGTTTCACCAAATACACAATAAAAGTACGCTCTATAAGGCATGATAACCAACATATTCAATGACTGCCAATATTCATGATTTCTCTTTTTTTACTGGTCTGCTGGCAGAGATTTCTTGAGAAATAAAGGGCACCTTTGTACATCATTTATAAATATGTATGTAACATTTTTTCAAACTTTTGTGGGTACATAAATTATTAAATGAAATAAATAAATATTCTCACCTTATATCATGCACTTGCTCCCCCGCATCTCTGCCGAGTCGCTCAGCCATCACTCTCCTGAACTTATCCGTCCAGTCCTCATCAGCGGCCCAGGGTCCATGGTCAGTGGGATACGGCTTAAGACCATCCAGCTCAAACAAATGACCGTTGATTGGCACAAAACTTACAAAGTGGTACGCTTCACCTGAAAAAAGGAATTAAATACTCTTACTACAATTACTTCTCATTGCTAAGTATAAATCTGACATCAATGCTTCTAAGAAGATAACTAATATGTAGACGTAATTAAAGAATATACATAAAAATCACTTGTGGAAGCTAAGGTTTTATTCAATACAAATACGAAACAGTCACAATTTCTGCTAATCTTTATGACTGTCATAAAAATCCTTTGCGTAGTATTGTTTTATATTTGAAGACATACCTGTAAAGCGTCCAGTAGATACTCCAGCATTCTTATCAGCTTTTTTTCTAGCTTGAGGGATGGCATGAGAGTTGTGAGCACAGGCCAACTCTGGTGTGTTGCCTATAGCCCAGCCTTTGTTCTCTGGGTTCATACCCAAAGTGTGATGCTAAGGATTTACAAAGGATTATAAGTACCTATTATAAACAACGAACATACAATAGAGCAATAAAACAGCATTGTTTACAAAACAAAAGAGGTTTACCTTTAATCTGCTTAGTGTTTCCCCTAAATGAAGATTAGGATAGTTAAGTAATATGGACAACAAAGCATGAGTGGCGCAACTGTTTGGCACCATTTGATGAGCAAAAAATATATTGTTTATAGTCTCTTCATCTCGAACAAAACTCTCAATTTGTTCTACAAACTTCCTGCGCGACCGACGCTCTTCAATCCATCGGAACAAGAATATAAACCCATACACGGGACTTTCCAGAGGTTTATGGAGGTCGTAAATTTCTTCTACCTGAACTCCTTTAACTCCGAAGTCCTCTAACAATAGTGTAAATAGTCCTGGGTCGCTTTCTAATTCGAGCCACCCCTCGGTAAGGCTGTTCAACTCAACCGGCATATTTTTCATAGATGAAGCTTGTTGGTACAAAGTATCTGAATTAGCCAGCTAATAATTTACGTTTGTATATTTAAGGAAACACTTTCGGCGGTAAATATTTGTTTTCCTAGTTTGTTAAATGCATTATAATTTAATTAAACGCAAGCAATAGAAATGTACATACCGAAACTAGGTATTTAGATAAGCTGTCAGTGTCAATGTCATCCTTGATATGTCAAAGAGGTGCGTTTTGAAAACGCAAAATATATTAGACAAAGTAAACGTTTTTTATACAAATATTTTTGTTCATAATATTAAAAGACTTCGTTTTTATTATGCTTTTATGCATCATAGAAGTTCGAATGATGACTTCCATATAGTCTCACCAGATAATCACACCACTATGTGGCCCTTTTTTATCTACAGTCAAAGCAACAAAATTTCTCCACTTTATATTAAAAACTAATAGGGGTGTGAAACACTGGTGTGACTAGCTGGTGGGACTATATGGAATTCATCGTTCGAATGGACTTCCTCCACCTTGGACAAAGCATATTCTTACTGGCTAAAACTTCTCTTTATTTTAATTTCGATACCGATACGGGGGATCACAGGGACAACATTGAGAACTAGTCTTATCTACTGTTTATTTAGGTATACCAAAAGCATTGCATACCTACTAAATTATAGTAGTATAAATAACGACACTTCTCCTATACATGGACGTTGTATATACTAATATGTATAGTATTCACAATATTGGTGTACTATTTTCTTTTAATCCAAGCATTTCTGCCCTATTGCGTAGCGTGTTAGTAGTAATACTACTAGTGACTAGTATTTCTTGTATGTGCTTAGTGACTTATTATATAATAATAATCCAGCCGGCAGCCAGTAATTTACCCTCTTCTTATACAAAGACCAGGCTCACAAACCCACTTGTTGCAAAAATAATCAGTCTGGGAAATTGGTAAAGTCTGTAATTATGTAGCAAATAGCAGCAGAGTGTTACCCCTTGTCTTTCCCTTCGTGGATAATAAAGTAGGTTTCCTATTGCAAAGTACCTTGTTCGACTCTTCCGAATTCGTGGTTTTAATAAAAGTAGGTACGAATTCCGAAGTAGGATTAAGCTACGTGTAAATAACGATACAAACGTCGAACACTTTACTTGTTTGGTACACTATAGGACTGGATTGTGTTTGTGTGTCAGAAGGGTCAGAAGAAAATATGTCCCTAACTCCGAAACTCGTGTTCACACATAGACTCGGTGTGGTATAGTGTCTTATTATTATACGTAGCATAACATATCCCATGTTACTTAGGCATGAACATAAATGTGTTTAGGGTAGTAAGCACTATTATTGTAAAAACCATGGGGGTAGGTACAATTGCGAATTACTTCTTGCTACACAGGGCAAAGTGAAGTAAGTGAATACCAGCCATTTACTTTTTAGACACTAAAGCGTGAGTCATAAGACAGGCTGGTTTCTCCGTGTTAACATTCATAATATTTATTTTTTGGGTTATACACAAATGAAACAAAAATATCTTTCAACAACATTTATTTTTTGTTTTATTTACACTCTTAACTTCTGAACTTTGTACAATGTACAAATAATAAATGCACAACTTCAGCATTGTAAAATCCTCATAGACTTGCAGGCACGCGCTATTTGAATCAATTAGTTAAGCACACGATTTAAGTATTACTTATAAACAGTATTGGTCCCATTTTTTTTATCATTCGAAAGCACAAAGCTATTTACGATGTCATTGATGATATAAATATGCCTATCATGCAATTCTATACTTCTAAAGCTGTTAGGCCACGAGATCTATAGAACAAGAAGGTTCTGAGTCTTATCATACTCCTTAACGACTATCAACTCGTTAGTATTCACATATCATAATGACAGTTTAATTTAGTTTTCTACTTTAATAGAATGAACTGCGTTAGAGTTTTATATTGGCTGCATGATCAACTTTAAACCAACTGCAGGTAACATGCCCAGTTGTCGATCTAAATCAGAATATATATTGTAGGCTGTTTGAGTTTTGAGAATTCTAGCGTTGGTCAGATTGACTAGCACTCGCCACAAATTGTACAGTTGATTGAGCATGTTTAACTTATTTCAATTAGTTAAACATTTTATAATGAGCACTTTGTTCGAAATCTTCAAGTTGTGCAATCAGAATATGTACAAGTTACAAATTATTATGCATGACTGAATGATCTAACAGAATATTTAAGTAAATATGCTTTAATTTCAAGACTAGAATAGACAAATCGGAACAGAAAACTATATTACCCCTACTAAGATAATAAACGTGATATTTTACTAAAACGGTGAAACCTACTAACGGTCTTTATCACAACGACATGCTAACAATGAGTTTGAAATATTATTCACATTATTGAGAACACAAAATTGTTCAGACAATTTTTTTCAGTTCACCTTTTTCAGTTTAAAGTCTTTTCGTTTTTGACGAATTGTACTATACAACTGCGTGCAACAAAACGATTGTAGTGTGCCTTGTCTAAAAGTTCATGAGCAAAATTGTAAAGGGATCAGCAGTTACTGACAACATTCACGTGAGTACACACCAGTGAGAACATTCAGAGGACTCAGTACGAATGGCACGTGACGTAGGACACTACTGCGTGTTTACTTATAATTGATACCAACAGATATGTGTGGACGACTGTCGTCGCCGGCCTGCGCCCGGGCGGCGCCGGCGCCGGACCGATCACTTATCCTACTTTACAATTATTTGGAACCACAGAGGTGCTCTGCTCGGAACACAATATACAAAATAATTATTGGAAGAGTTCACTTATCTGCCTAACTACAGGTACATTTAACAAAAAACTATTTTACAAAATTTTATAATTATGTACAGAGGAGGAAATAAGTAACTAATAATAACTTCCCTATTATCACATAAGTACGCAACGCTCCATATACTCGACAACCTACGTTAAATAAAAACAATAGTTTCATGTTAGGATATGTACCTACGTACAATATAAATATAATACCATGACACTGTTGCGATACCAACAGTGTGGACTACTTGCTATATACGAGTCACATCACATGAAACAGCAGTCGATTTAAAGTAACAAGAAGGTGGTGCGGGCCTTCATCTGATGGTGTGCGTGGGGTTGTAGGGCGGCGGCGGGGTCTTGGGCACGGGCGCGCGGTGCACGGGCACGGTGTCTGGCTGGCCGGGGATGACGGCGGCGTCGGCCAGCAGGTCGTGGCGTGCGCTGCTCGTGGCCGGCAGCAGCCGCGCGGGGTTCAGCTTGATGGCGTCGTCGTACGTCGGCGGCGCTCCCGCCACCGTGTCGTAGTCGGGCGGCTTCTGCTGCATTGTCTCCTCATCCGGCATCGAGATTACATGGATGGGATCGTCAATCTGGAATTGAGAAAATAAAAGGGTTAATATATTTCCTCCATTATCCATTTACAGTCAATCATTGGGATTCTATGTTTGCAAGTTATAATTACTTAGGATAATATTGTTGTCAAAACGTTGGACAGTAAAAAACACTACGTTAGAGTCTAAACATTTGAGCTCATCCATGATAGCAGGTTTATAAAACTCACTTGATGTGTGTCAGGCGATGCGCGGTCTGTCTGCGGCTGTCTGGCGGGCGACTGCAGCCAGCAGCACATGGCGGCACAGATGAGCAGCGCTCCTGCGACGATGCAGGCCACGCCCACGTAGCGCACGGGCTCCGCGTAGTCCTCCGCCAGGCCCAGCCAGTTGATCAGCGCGCCGGCGCACAGCAGCACCATGCCATACCTGTACGGCCTCTGTGACTGTCTGCCTTCGTCTAGGGACATGCCTGCAATCAAAAGAGAACATAATTTAGTACGTTGTCACCATGCTTTGTTTTCACTACTTTCGCTTTTGGTTCCTTTAGCGACATTTTGTTGTTGACCACAAAAAAATATACTGTTAATGGTGGAAGCTAAAAGCTGCTAATTCATCATAACGTGGAAAGTATATCCCATGTAGTTTACTGGGGCAATGACACGGTAATAACGGGACTCTATATTCACAAACCGGTGATCAAAACGAAAGTTGGGAAAGTTTACAATTAGATGACACGAACGGTGGATTGTTCTATAGAATAAATGTGGGTTGTTCAAAGATGCGTAATTATGGAAAGGTCATAAAAACAATCGTTTTCCCGAGGCGGCAGGAATAGTTTACGAGAGATAATTTCGAGGTGGCGTCGCTGATCGAGGTTAGCCGCGAAGACAATGGTCTCTCGGGACAAGTGGGTCAAGTTCGCGACGTGCGGTGGAGTGGCGCCGGCTGGTCACGCGTTCCCCGCACCACGATGACCGTACAGAAAAGACCGCGATATCACTCATTAACACATTGTTGGAGAAATGTGTTTAGGAATGGAAAAGTCATAGTACTTAACGAAGTTTCCAACAGAAAAGATCTAAGGAAATTTGCGCTTCCTGGATGAGTAGGTAGTGCACTTTGTGCAACGAGTAAGTAAATGGTGTTTTTTTTACGTAGCTTGCATTACCTGCCTACAGTATTTTATGGTTTTTGACTACAAGATAATGCATACTGTAGTTACATTATCGGTAATCGTTTGCTAATCGTGTATGCTATTGTAGTTGGGAATGTATTGCAGTCGTGCAAACTGCACACGATAACGCTGATTGCTATATGTTATTGCGTTCTCAATTATCAAAACCGTACCGATACTTTAACACGGTGTGACATTTGGTTGAAAATGGTCAATTGAATCATGTCTTAAACATGCATTTATTCGCATTATCCGTGATTAAATCTAAATATATTGTCATTTAATTGTCAGGGTAACAGGATCCAGTGGACTCTAAATATAATGGATAATTGGAGAGGCTATCGTTTAACAGGGTCAAATCTGGTGAACACTTTATTTTCATGATTGAAATAATTGAAGCAAGTAGGCCACGATCTATTTCTTAATCGACGAGGCACAAGTTCATGGAATAACTCACAAACAACTCGTTGTCCACCCATGGTGTCATGAGGCCTGTACGGATAAATGGCTTCTGTAGTCCACGCAAACATGTTTATTTACTAATAATACACCAATCTACTAAAATACACAAGGTTCAAAACAACGTTACGTAAGAAGCTCTACCAAATTCACTAAACAATAAAAATAAACTTTTTATCACAATTTTCCAAAGGTATGCTTCATCTCGATTGTAAAATTTAACTAAATCATTCAATAGCTACATTTATCTTATCGGTCGTCAGATCATGCCAATAACATCTTGAGATAAGAGGTCAAGATTGTTCCAAGGAAAATTCTTGACAATGAAATATTTTGGACGAAGATAATTATAGACACGACAATCCTGTTACGATTACGAAACAGTGACGTTTCTTCGATTGCCTTCAGACAATGTTGAGGATAACCCTGTTAGCCTGTTACTGCAAGGTTTTACCTTTAAATGGGTTACGATAATGAATCGCCGATTTAAGTGGCGGGCCAGTGCAGTTCGGTCACACTTGTAAGCGGTCTTTTCGCCCACTCGTCTCACCTAAGGCTTCGACGCGACGTGGCGGTCGCCGGATTCGCTAAACCGATAATATTAGTTAAACGGATTAAACCTACACAATAGCGAAGTCTGAACACCTATGTCTCGGTATTTTTTAAATGCCATTTGCCTTAATATTGTAAATATTTTTGCATTTGTTTTTCAAGTATTATCATGTTGGTATTTGTGAAATTCTTGTTTTGTAAACGGACATTAATAAATCATCGGCAATCCTTGGTTATCTTATCTACACTAATATTATAAAGAGGAAAACTTTGTTTGTTTGTAATGAATAGGCTCAAAAACTACTGGACCGATTTTAAAAATTCTTTCACCATTCGAAAGCTACATTATCCACGAGTAACATAGGCTAAATTTTATTTTGGAAAAATCCAAAATAAATCCAATGGTCCACGCGGGCGGAGCTGCGGGCGACCGCTAGTCAATAATATTACCAGTACTTATGTTTAAGTTATGTCCCTTTAATGCAGCGATATTACATTTATATTGAAGGAAATGAATAGACAAAAACAATGATAGGACTCTTCACCAAGATATATGTTGATTTAACGTTCTTGTTCTTAATAGATTGTTAAATTATGTACATTAGGCGAGACCACAATCTACAGTCTATGAAGTGTTCATTAATGATCCAACAAACAGTAACCCATTTTTTTGTTTTGGTTCGATGTTCGTAAGAGTGTTATAACTCTACATTCTACTACGACAGAAAAACTCCACAGGGCTCTATCTACATGCCATTTTAATAATGGGTATGTTATATTATTAATTACAATTAGTGTATTGGTTTAGTTGTAGCATGCAGACAGACAGAGTTAGTTTCTTTCGCAGATAAAATACTAGTGGGATAATATTTATTTCCATTCGACCAATCCATCTATGTCATGATAAACTGACAATCGTCATCAAATTAATTTTAAAGCCTTTGTGTATTTATTGCGTCATAATACACATTAAAAACAGTTTTTTTTATTTAAAGAATTTTGTAGCCCTTAGAGTATTATCTATAGTATTTATTGTAAAACGTGTTTAAACACAAGCCTTGCATTTTAAATGTCTGGCATTTTCAAAACATTTTAGAAAGCAGAAACATGTACGACCTTAAGAACTGTTTTTATTATTAAAAAAACCTGTAAAATTTAAATATATATGTTTTAATTAAATGATTACCTATGATTTGCATTCTCGTTACACGGGTACCGTATGCTATGTTTTTGTTACATTTAAGCTGACGTGTCATTGTGCAACTTATCTTAGTAAGTATTATGTAATACTTATACTTGTGACCCTAAGTTCTGCTGACAAGACTTGTCATAGTACAATGTGCGTATAAAAACATTGTCAGCAAAAACTTGTGAGTTGTGATAGGATTTTTTAATTCCCACGACAGCCTACTCAATGACATAGTTATCGATCGCTAGATTGCTTTGGAAAACGCTTGGTCATCTATTATATTATAGTTAGAAGCAAATTGCTTACGTTAAATGTATAGGTTCGATTCTAGTTCTAAGAATGTGTTATGTGAGTGTAGATGTTTTATAATCGACAAGTTCAGCGAGTTAATTTGAGATATTTATTTTTTTCATTCACGATTTGCCGGATGTGAATAGGCGTAATACAATACTTAGGTACTGAGGTAACCACCACCTATTTATGAAAATAATTTAATGTAAAAATTGGCCGTGATTTTATCAAAACTTTCTTATGAAATAACTTAGTTTCTGGCTCTATCTACGCATGTAGTTATTCGAGTTTTTAAGTTTCACAGTTTCTTTATTGGAATTTAAGATTTTCTAATAGTTAACCTTCAAATAATTGATACACTGGCGTTGACGGTCCGCTGTCGAGGAACCAGTCAAGCCGAACAAAATGGAATGTCATTTAAAATTGTTGTTTGACATTTTTAGAGTGAACACGCTTCACGCCTCTAGCTAATCTTGTTTAATTTAGTGTTGGTTAAAAGTCAAAATTTTCCGTGTAAAAATAATAAATATTGGACACACTGACCTCTATTGGACCGTGGACACCACGAAGTTATCTATCTGTCTACCTATTGCCGCAAAAATATCGATTTTAATATAGTTTTTTTATAACAGGATGATGCGAACCCTCGTAAACGATAACATCGATAAGATATGACCTAATGCAACGTTCTAATTGTCCGATTCCGGTTTTATAAATAATGCTTGTATCAGCTCTTGTACAAGATAATTACCACCTCATGGCCACGGTGTTAAGATAGCATTTTCAATGCCAATGTTACATAGAATAGATTTGTTAAATCTGAAGTATTGTTCACTAACAATTACTAGGATTTAAAAAAAAGTTTCGTATTTTTGTGAATTGTGTCAATAAGTACTGACAATATGAACCATGTCCGTGCTCGGCAGTGACCGAAAAGTTTACTGAACCAACACGAAAAAAAGACGATTCTACTGTTTTAAAATAAATAACAGATAGATAGGTATTTATTTCGCTTTTGGCTCGCCTTTAAAAACAAATCTTGGAATGTCTGTATCATCTGTTTTGATAACAACCGATTTCAGGGGTTCCAGAACATAAATATCTATGAAAAATAAATAAATACGGAAGCATTGTTTACAGAGGTATATTTACTGGTCATGGAGGAGAATATGGTAGAGTTCGTCATTACAGTTATAAACAGTTAATTGTTAAATTATTTACACTCTATTTAACTAGAATTCTGTATGACATTTCTATTGTTTCAAAGTAGGACATCACTGATGTGTATGGTAAAAAGGCTAAAAATGTAGACTAAAATAAAAAACAAACTGTATTTTCTGTCTGACATTTGCATCTAGACTTTTTTTTTGTTGTTTTGGTCGATTTGCTACAATCTTTATAGTGACAATAATATTGTCGTCTTATCTAAGCGATTACTTGATGACAGACAAATCGCGGTGGACAATAAAATTGTGTTGCAAGCTATCTTCCTCATATTGTTTGAGATTAAACGTCATACAAAAACAGACTATATACCTTAATACTTCATAATAAATACGTCAATAATAAAAATGCACCTTAATACTTCAAATAAAGTTGTTTATGTTAATTTTGTACTACTGTGCAGGCTAGACAGTAGCCATACAATAAGTAATGCAGGGATAGAGCTAAACTATTAGTTGACAAGGTTTCCGCAACCCCTAGTGCACCATATCGCATTACTGGCGACGTGTGGCCGGCAGTTAATTATGTACATCGAATACCGCGGTTAAACCTAACCACGGCAACGTAGTTGACTACGTAGGAAGGTAGGTGCTACCTACCCGCAACAAACAGTAAATGTGCGTGAATACACGTTGACACCGGGTAATGCGGTAGCGTATCCATTGTAGTATTTTTAATTGTTTTTTTTTTATTTGTTTTCGTTCTTTTGTTTCTGATGGTGTATTCAAAGTGTTAGAAAAACGTGTGTTTTATTGTTGCCTTTCGAAGAGTGGGGAATCTAGCTGAGGACATTGTTTACATTTACGACGTGTTTTGGACAGGGCTCGGAACCGTTATTTAAAATAACGTTTTTAAAACGGTTTCAACGGTTCTTTGAACAACATTTTGTTCGGAACGAAAACGAAATGAGAACAAAAAGAGAGTTTTAAAAAACCGGTTTATTCCGCAGGACACAGCCGCATGTAGTGTGCAGCGAAAAGCATGAACTTGTTGGGTTCTGTAGGGTATGTTTAAATTTCGATAAATTATTCATTCCGATGCGGTCGCGCATTGATTAAGGTTGTGTGTGTTGCGACTTGCGAGTAATTAGGTAGTTTGCAATATGGTGTTCTAGCATATGCATCACGACAAAATTTTGTCGACACTTTTCTCTCGTCAGCGTGATGTCTTTCCCACTCACACGGCACTGACATCGCGAGACGAGCGTCGACGAATAGCCGTGGTGCGCATGCTAGGCTGGCTGGTGCTCTGCCGTGGTAATTGAGACTATTTGAGACAACCGACAGAAATTCCCGCCTAAAGTTTTACACAATTAACAATTTTTGGCGTCACCGTCACAAAATCTATAGGAGATTTTATTATACTAGCTATTTACGGTCTTCTTCTTCTTCGGATCTTTTCATACACTGTGCAGTCGCGATAGAAACGAGGAGTAACTACACATCTGGGACAGCCCAAGAGGCTGGACGATCACACAAACGATGTTCTTAAGTAAATGCAGCAGTAACAAACTAAAACACGTGCACGTAACTTGGTCTGCTATTTCTGCTGCCAATGATCCGCCTGCGCTATGATTGATTTCTGATGATGACCACAGTTGATTGCTGAAGGTCACGAGCTGCTCGGAATAGGGATTTCCAGCAGAATATCGGTCGAGTTGACGCGTTTAAAGGGTTTTTTCTTGAGAGAGATCGCGAAGTGCGCGCGCGTGCAAGATGGTAAGAAAAGATTGTCGATAGGGGGGGGGCGGTTTGTCCGTTAACGGTAGTGACGTCATGACAGATGCAGCAGTAGCACCAATCGGATAACGAGTACGGCACGTATTACAACTGTCAAAACAGTTGTGATTGCCACTGCTGAAAATCGATAAGAACATCGTGTGTTGCCCGTGGTGAAATTTAAACGTTCTTATTTTAGTAATTTGTATGATGACGAAACATTCCGCCCACCAAAATACCTATGGTATTTTCGAAAATACGAAATATAAATAGAAAAGTTAGGAAGAAAACGTTAAACCTTAATAGTTACTGAACTACGAATCCAGTCAACCTAACCTACGATGCTTAATAATATTAAGTTAAATAATACGTTAATCCTCTATAGGTAGAGGACAGAGTTTCGAGTCGCTTAACAGAATTGCTAGTAGCGGTCTTAAGAATTGCAACCCTAACTTCTCCGTCAGCGCCAGGAAGAAGATCAGTAACCCTACCAAGTGACCATGCAAGAGGAGGTCGATTGTCATCCTTGATGATCACAAGCGAGCCCACCCCTAATGGTCTTGAGTTCTTGGTCCATTTGGCGCGTTGAGTGAGTGAATTTAAGTACTCGTGTTTCCATCTTGACCATAAACTTTGTTGGAAAGCTTGCAACAACTGCCACCGATGAAGACGATGAATATTGACGTTGGAATAATCATCATCGGGGACAGCGGTCAAAGGCTCCAATGTAAGGAAATGACCCGGTGTTAACGCTGACAAGTCATTAGGGTCCGAACTAACAGGGCACATGGGCCGTAAATTTAAAACCGCCTCGATTTGTACGAATAATGTAGTAAGTTCTTCAACTGTTAGAACCCGATCACCGACTATGCGATACAAATGTTGCTTTGCGGCTTTGATTTTTTCTAACGATGAAAAACGATTTAATAAGTTATCGATAATTGAAAAATCTTTTTCCCGAGGATGCACAGTTGATACTAACACAGGAGATTTACGAGTCTCGGCCTCAACAACTTTCTGCTCGTCATTATCAACGCTGTCAATACAAGATGGCCATGACTCATGCGGCTCGGGTAACCATCGTGGCCCCGCCCACCATAACGAGTTGTGAAGAAGTTCACTTGGAAATTGGCCTCGCGAACAAACATCTGCAGGATTGTCTGCAGAGGACACGTGATGCCAATATTCAATAGCTGTTATTTCTTGAATGTGACTCACGCGATTGGCAACGAAAGTAGACCAACGACATGAGGGTGAACGCAACCCAGAGAGTGTAACACTGGAATCGGACCACAAAAAGACAGCTGAAATAGGATTACGAGACCGATAAGTTTCTGTAAAGAATTTGTACAGATCTGAAAGCAAAACTGCGGCGCAGAGTTCTAGACGTGGCAATGAGGTACGTTTTAATGGTACCACGCGAGCTTTCGAACAAACGAAATGAACGTAAGAATTGTTATCTACGTCTGTTACTCGTAAATAAATGACCGCGCCATATGCAGTTTCCGAACTGTCGCAGAATCCGTGTAGCTCGTAGGATTGTGAATCAGTACGAGTGACTCTACGCGAAATTTTTAGATGTTGAAACTGAGAAAGTTGATCCTGATATTGTTTCCATGTACTGACGACCTCGTCAGGGGGAACGTCATCCCACCCGGCACCGATAATCCAAAGCTTTTGGATTAAGCTTTTAACATGAATTGTCAGGGGGGATAAGAATCCTAACGGGTCGAAGATTCTAGCGAGTTCACTAAGAATAGACCGTTTGGTACATGGCCGATGTGAAGATACAACTTCAAAAAGAAACGAATCAGTTGAGGGATCCCATTTGAGTCCCAACACTTTGAATGAAGCCGGTTCAGCTTTATCTAACGATACAGAATCAGTTAGGCAATCTTCAGGTTGAAGATCCGATAAAAGACCGATTATTGTAGAGCTTCTCTATAAACAACATTTGACGTTAAATTATTTTCAGGTAACAAAATATACTTATGGTCGGGAGCCCCGACCCGTGATAGGGCAACGTAAAGTTGCCCATGCGTAAAACATTATTTTCGTAAATCAATTCCTACTAATTTTTCGCCATAACTTCAAAACCAAACGTCCAATTTTAATCATTCAAAGATAAAATACATATTATCTACTTAAACTTTACTTAGTGATTAAATAATTTATTTTGATAAGGATTATAATAATTATAATAATAATAATTAAGCCATTTATTCCATATTTCTGAGTTACATTTAAAATGTTAGTAAGTTTGTTAAAATTATGTTAGTAAAATTTTTATCTTTAATTATAATTATTTTTGATTAAAATATGGATCCCTGTTAGGGTAAAGGCCTCCTCCATCTTTTTCCATAATTCCCTATCCTTGCCAGAATTCATCCATTCCTTTCCTGCTACTTGAATGATATCATCAGCCCACCGTGTCATTGGCCTGCCAACATTTCTTTTTCCTATTGGGCCTTTCCATCGTGTTGTTTCAATAGTCCATCTTTTGTCTGTATATCGGGAGATGTGCCCGGCCCACTTCCATTTAAGAGTGAGTGCATGGATAATTTTAAGTTAATCGTCGTCGGTAATTTTAGTTTTTTGCCTGATGGTTACATTCTTGATCTTTTGAATTTTTCTTATCTTTAGCATGCTCCTTTCCATTGCTGTTTGAGTCCATTTAATGTGTTGTTTTACTTTGTTTGTGAATATCCAGGTTTGGCAGCCGTAGAGTAAGCATGGTAAAAGACATGTATCGAAAACAACTTTTTTTAAATGCTGACTGTAGTTTCCTTTTAGGACTTCTTTCAGTGACCAAAATTTTTTCCATGTTATGTTGATTCTTCTTGTTATTTCCTCTTCATTGTTGTACTTGTTAAATGATACTTGTTTTCCCAAATATATATAATTGTTGACGTATTCTATGTTGTTTCCTTTTATTTCAATGTACCTTTTATGACTGTTAGTCATTATCTTTGTTTTGTTTACATTCATTTCTAAGCCAATGCTAGAGCTTTCATCATCAAGGGATCTCATCATTTCTTCTAGATCTTTAAAGGTTTCAGAAATTATGACTATGTCGTCCGCAAACGTTAGATGGTTTATATAACATCCGTTAATTAGCACTCCTTTGTTTGACCAGTCTAATTTCCGAAATATATTTTTGAGCACAGCGATGAAAAGTTTCGGTGACAGAGGGTCTCCCTGTCTGACTCCTCTTTCTATGCTTATAACTTCTCCTCTGTTTTCTAGTTTTACTTTACTCGTACTGTTTGCATATATAAATTTTAAGATGTTAATATATTTTTGTTTAATGTTTGAACATCGTAGTGCATTCCATATTGAGCCGTGGCTGATGCTGTCAAAGGCTTTGCTATAATCAATGAAGGCCAGATACAGAGGTCTGTTAAACTCTCGGTATTTTTCCATAATTTGTTCTAGTGTATGTATATGGTCCATTGTGCTAAATCCCGACCGGAAACCTGCTTGCTCTCTTGGCTGCTGCTGATCAATATCCTGTGATAATCTTTCTAGACGTAGAGATGAAAACAATTTGTATATGCTTGCTAGTAGGCTAATGGGTCTATAGTTCCCTATGTCCAAGGGGTTACCTTTTTTGTAAAGCAAAATTATATCTGATGTGCACCATTGTTCAGGTACAGTTTCTGTTTCCAACACCATATTATATAAATGTAACAGATAGTGAATCAGAATAGGTGCTCCTATTTTGAGAACTTCATTACATAGCCCATCTGAGCCAGGGCTCTTCTCAGATTTTAACCGTTTTATGTGTTTGTAGATTTCTACGTCTTCAAATGGCTTAACATGGTCCTGATCAGTTTCATCTCCGATTCTTGATTGTATTTCAATGTCACGGTTATTTCTCTTCTGATATAAATTCTTGTAGAAATTAGTTGCAAGGTGTATTATGTCTTTTCTTGATTTTGTTTCGGTTGACTTTTGTTCCAGTTTTTGTATCCAAGTTTTATGTGTTATTAATTCTTTGTATGCTCTTTTGGCACTTCTAAAGTTTTTTATGTTTTTTGTAATGATTTCTTGTCTGTGGTTTCTGTAATCCCTCTTGATTGATTTATTGGTTTCTTTAGATATTCTGCTAAGTTCATTTTTCATGTCTTTTGTTTTATTATTTTGCGTATTAGTTCAGTGCGTCTTTTTATTAGTTGGTCTGTGTCTTTACTAAATATTTTTTGCCGTTCTTTTAGGGTTCTATTTTTTGACATCAGACTGTCCGTTAAGACCTTTTCCAAGAAGTTATAATTGTTTGGTTTGGATGTCGCTTGAGACTGCTTCTTTGCCCTTCATATGTATGTTTAGATTTTCGATGTATGTTTTGATTTCGACTTCTGTTTTCGGAATATTAAGTGGTGTTACGAAGTTTTTTCTACACTTTATTGGGCGACTTAGTAGTAGTGTTGCTCGCAGTGGTCTATGATCAGAAGGAAATTGTATGTTGTTAAGTATTTCAACATTAAGGATTATAGCATGAGTAAAATAAATGCGTTTAAATGTAGTCCAAAAAAAATTCAACCTAAAAAAAATGGTTGTTGTGCCTCACTCGACATAGATAGGTATATTGTGTCGCGGACTTTTTTGTAGATATTTATAAGATCTACAATTAATTAGAACATTTTATGGTTCTATCTTGTATAGTTTAGGCAGCGTACGCAAAATAAGTAACTTTTCTGGTTGATTTTTTACACCTTGTGTCCGAAAAACCCAAATATCTTGCGGAACCCTATTTTTTTCCAAAATAAAATTTAGCCTATGTTACTCGTGGATAATGTAGCTTTCGAATGGTGAAAGAATTTTTAAAATCGGTCCAGTAGTTTTTGAGCCTATTCATTACAAACAAACAAAGTTTTCCTCTTTATAATATTAGTGTGGATAGTGTGGATTAGTGTGGATATAGGGTCTACTTGCGTTAACGAAACGACGAAACTTAGCCGAGCGGCCGTCAAATACCAACTGAATTAAAATCGTGATATTCTTATTTTCGTATCGAAGTTTCGTTGTTTCGAACGAAGGACCCAATAAAATAGAAAAACCGGTTAAAAACGTTTTATTAACCGAGAACAATTCCAATGTTATTGTTCGAACGGAACGCTTATTATAACGTTCCGTTCGAACGTAACCGAAACAAACTGGTTTTTAGGTATTTAAGACGAAACCGTTTCGAAAAATATACCGGTATCCGAGCCCTGGTTTTGGAATTGCGTATGATTAGGAGTGTGCGCACTCACATCACCTTGAGTATTTGAATTACTTAGCGAGTATGTTTACTTCAGTGTTATCGCGAAACAACGCTGCACTACTAAAAAAACAATGAGACATTGCTACAAAATATAGTTATTTATCTTCTTTAAAACGTAATTTAATTAAATGACACTTGAGTAAAGCTATCAAATAAATTTAACATAAACATTTATTTCACGGTACAATAGCTCGGGTATTCACGTACCTTACATAATTCTGTTGACGATAGGATTTTGTTATTATAACGTTATACCTTGAGGCGAGACATGTAACTAAGAACTTATGAACGTGTTTAAGTACACCTCGCGACAAAGTGACGTCACATGAGGACATGATTATATGTAATCTTGCTTGCACATTGTAAACCTAATCCTTTGTGTTAGTACAATAACGGCGCATATACCGCTGATAAAAACATATTTATTAAATACTTAATTTACTGAAACAGTCGTTAGTTATGCGTATTTTCTATCTATCAATAATTTCAGAAGCGGCGATGACAACAGAAAACTCTTAACACCGTTACATTGTTATGTTATCGATAACCTTTTATTCACGTTTTGTGTATTGAAATCAGTATCTAACTAGGGCTCGCCCCTACCCTGGGGGCTTTGACCGTTTTGCCTCGGTGCTCTGTGCCAGATTTTGGGAATGACCGTTCTTGAACGCCTTCTAACATTTAAACTTTACTCATTGATGCCGAATATAGCGTGACCCTCGTTTTGTTTGCGTTTAATGGTATTTTTTATCGAATATTTTCACTTACAGAATGAATTATGTATTTACGAATATGTTGTTGTCTACATCATAGGTAATCTAATCAATCTGGCTAGACAGTAGATAGCTTTAAACAGTTCTAAATATAGACATAGATTGCGAGGAGAAAGATTTATGGAACATTTTCGGATGCCAAGTTTTTATGAATAAACAGTAACGTAAATATCATTAACAATGCCAGCTACCCGTAATGGTGACAAATTGTTCGAAGCTCTCTCACTTTCTAAATCTTTTTTGTCCGATGGCTCTACAATATTTCACGTAGGAGGCGCCGCGATGTCAATTAATTATAATTTTCTGAAGAAAGTTTTCTGAGATCGAGTAACACAATATTTTGGTACGGATTTTGGAGATTCCGGAAGTGTCTAACAACCTATAATATAAAACTTATATCATCATGCCAATTATTTTGCAGTTTGGACATGGAGACCAAAAGACGGAGAGTCCGTAAGACTTGTATCAGGAAACTAAGTATAAAGGGTGTTATTAAGGGAAAGGAGTAATAAAACTATGATAGTCATAGCTATAACCAGTCTCCGTAACCGCCACATCTGGTACCAACCGGTAGCAGTGACGCATTAACTCGACCTATTAGTACCGGTTTTAATTCTACTTAGCCCCAAGGAATAGCTGTAGTCGATGTAGTTTTGTTTTTCCGGGTCTGATCATGGAGTAAGTGCACATGTGGGAGGATGTGGGTAAGGAATTAAGCGGCTATTTGCTTAGTATTTTCCGTTTATCTACTCATGTGGTATTACGCAAATATCAATATATGCGTAGGTAAAACGAATAAGGAAGTAAGTTTGAGCGCTAGTAAAAAATGCAAATTTTGTGAAGTGCGTACAATAAATAGTTTTTTTTAGATACATGTTTTGGCAAATCAAGTGATCTTTAGAGACGATGAAGTGTCGATCTCTAACTTGTTTTGGTGATTTGGTGTTAAGATATGGTGTTTGGTATTTAATTAAATGACCTTTATTTTAGTTTGTCATACAAACAATATAGTCACATGTGTTACAAAGAAGGAGAATCAATATTGCATTTGAATATAAAATTTAAAAGATCTTAAGTTTTTAGTCTTCTTCTTCTTCTTCTCGAGTCAATGATAATTAAACTCTGTTGGACCAGAAAGTCGCCACTTGAATGGCTTTGTCGTTGGCTTCCATTAAGTCCTGGAGGGTGGCGGTGGTGGTGCAGGACGATAAATGATCCAAACTCAAACTCAAGTTTTTAGTGTTTCTAATTTTGAGAACCCTTATGTCCCATAAGGGTGTCCGGATGCGGGCTTATAACTCATATACTATTAAAGTGACCGTGACAAAGTACGGCTTGCCTTATTGCACTTTACCGATACGTATGCATCAGGGTATAATATTTGTAGAATCTTTCCGGTTCATTGACCGTATTCTTATATGTATGCCAAGGGTGAGCTAAGAAAACAGGCAGAGGTTAAAACCGAAGGAAAATATGGAGCAGTAACCACCAACCTGAAAATAAGCAAGTGTAGTAACTAGCCCTCAATGCTTTTCTTCTCTTTATGAGAAAAGGCTTTTGCTAAACAGTGGGACAAATACAGGCTGGTTTCAACAAAGGTTTAAACTCTCGGTTACGGCATCTTGTTTAGTACAATGGCTGTTTGTGGGGTCGCTAGGGACTGCTCATCTGTCGGCCCATGCGCCGTGAAAATGTAGCGGTGCTCTGCGCCTGCGCATCGCCCGTGACGCAATTATTGAGGTAAAAGCTTCCGATAGCTATCTGTATAATCATACCTATTTCTTTTTAGTTTAGTTTTGTAGATAATTTAAGTGGTGGTACTTAAACATTAATTTTGATAGAATTTGATTGCTCTGTATTCTGTAAGTTTAAGGCAACGTATAAAATGAAAGGTTGGATTATTTTGCGTCCTAAAATATTTTTTTACATGTTTTTTGGCTTAACAAATAAAATAGATGTTAGAACACATGTTATATATATATACAGTTTTGTGGTAAGAACGTACTACTCTTTAACTATAATTATTATGTAGTTTAAAACACTTAATTGCCGTTCCGGTTGTAACTACTGTAATCTTCCACTTAAATTTGAGTATTTCTTAGAATATTATCAGGTGTATTTAATTATAAGTTGATAAAGGTTTTTCTTTATAAAGATTTGACGTCGTTAAAAGGCCGCGAGGGTCACGACTTGTAACCAGTATAATTAGTTTAAGAGTCGTTATATGATTCATATAATAACGATTTTAGAAGGCTACAAAATGTTAGGGAAATAAGTCGGTTATATACGACTTTTAATTAGATAACACACTTAAGTATGTTATCTTTTGTTAGAATCATACGGAAAACAATCGATACATTAAGTATTGCTTGATTGAAGAAGGTATAAGTAAGCCTTTTTAACCGACTTAAAAAAAAGGAGGTTCTCAGTTTGATTAATGTTTTATAACAATTTGTACTTCAGTATTTCTATATCTATTACTTAAAGTAACTTGTCATTGTATGTTATATAGGTAGGTAGGTGACTAGGTGTGTATACAATTCTTTCATGTAAAGCTTTTGTGTTGGTGTCTATTTTGCTAGGTAACCTTCAACTTTGGCGCCGATGTCGCAATCTAGAGACGTCGATACATAGATATATCATCAACAAATACTATCGACTAACACACTATAGATAGATACTATTGACTTACGCACAGGTGGGGATTATTTTATAAGTAACTAAATATTTGCGGTATAAAACAATGTGATAAATTATGGTTATTGTCAAAAAATGTTTAATTGCTCTTTTAGATTTGTAATTATTGTAATAAATATGATATATTTTAGTGAAAGAGAAGGAAATGACGGTGGTTTACGAACGTAATAATATTAATTGCTGACGTATTGCGTCAAGGTAGTGGTATTTTAAGAACATTGCTCTTGTTATTCGATTACACTAATGAACAGAACCTAATAGTTGATAAAATTATAATAATATCTAGAGTAATTATCCTGATTAAACTAAAAAAGTACGAACATGTGCGAATTTTATGCGATATACGAATATTTATTTTAATATCGCTTAGATGACTGTAATATTGAAATTCAGATAATACTAAAAAAAATGAAATTTTTGAAAATATTAATTTTACATAATATTTAAATTTGAATTGGATTTAAATAAAACAACATGCACCTACCGACGTCTTTGTGCTTATGTTTATAAATAACATGTTTTGGACAGGTCCTTGCAAACCAACAAACCAAGCCTCTAATATTACATGTCTTCGCATGTTAAATTATGTATGCAAGTGTACAAAACATGAGGTAATTGTTGATCATCACAGTATCATAAAAATTGTACATTAGTGTTCATAAGCTTTTTGACGTATTACCAATGGACTGAGAGACACAGGCTTTGAATAAAAACCTTTGACAATTACTTGGAATTATTTTAACTGGTTTATATTGTTATGTTTGTAATATTTTTTTGCGAGAAGGACATCCTAGTGGCCAAATTATTTAACCTTAAGCCATCTGATAAAAAACCAGATCAGAAGAAAAACTGTATAATAGGTACATTATAAAGTTGGTAATTTGGAATTTTAAAATAACATTTGAAAACGAGTTGTTTCAAAACAAGATATCTAAATTGAATTGAAACTTGTAGAAACTCCTTTGATCGACTTTAAGTTTCACGATTTGTTGGACGAATAAAATGAATTATAAACGTTAATTGTTTTACGACTAGACCCTAAAAAATATAATAATTTTTGTTTAACGAGTTAATTTGCTTGAGGCGTGTGGCGAGCCGTTGACCTTTTAGTCCGGAAACGAAATACTGCCTTAACCTTCACTGTTCAAGCCTGGTTGTATGTAAGTCTGCAGTGAACATAACTTGCAGACTTCTGACGTAGTCACTATGACATAAATAAACATCACCTTTATTCCAAAGGAGTAAGGTTGATATTCGTTTTTATAATTTACAATGCTCGCAGCATGCACGTAATAGCAAAACAGAACGTGCTGCAAAGCGCAAAGATACGTAAACATTCTTACACGTACTTAAGTAACATTATTTTGACTGGAGCGAGTCAATGGGCTTGATAAAGCATATACAGAGAACCAGTACAGACAGCAGCCTCCATTCGGTACCAATATTAGAGACGACACTAAAAGATTCCAGGTATCAAATTGGTGCAGCCAACTGTACACGAACGCGATACTACCTACAGTCTACACGTTACTTTCTACCGAGCCTTCCCACTGTACATCACTGCTGTTAAGGATTTACAAAAACCAACCTTACTACCTTAGCATAAAGGTGTTGTTAAACTTCTACCTGGTATGGAAGTACTTGATCTTAGAAGTTGTCGAAAACTTTGCACTCCAGACTGAGAGACCCAGTGTGGTTGCGACAATTTATCTTATAATGGCCAGGGGCACTCCGCTTTCAGTGTCCGCTGAGAATATCAATGGCATCATAAGCATAATGGATTTAGTCTTCAGCACGCGTCCCAAGCCCATAAACGGTACACTTTCACTTGAATTATGATGTGTTCCTTTTAAAGGTACACATGCGGTACTTTGAAATTATAAAGTTCTTTGGGTATGGTACCTATACTTTGTAGGGGTATTGAAGACGGCTAAATGATGGTTTACGATGAGAATCAAAGAGAGCTGATTTCCTGAAGGTAAAACTAATCAGAGTACGCTTTTATTAGATACTAGCTGTGCCTGCGACTTCGTTCGCGTGGATGACGAAACTTATCAATGAGTTTTTAACCGCAAAATTAAGTTTGTTTTTTATTGCTTATAATTTTCCGGGATAAAAACTACCCAGTGTGGTGCCCAGGATAATAAAGTATAATTATACCAAGGATTATCGTAATCTAACCGGTAGTTTTTGCGTGATACCTGAACAAACAGATAGACAGACAGACAAATTTTTTTTTTCACACTTTTGGGTTCGGTGTCGGTCTTGTAACACCCACCGCCATTTATTTTTTTGATATTTTCAATGTACAGAATTTTCACTTCTACAGATTTATTATATGTGTAGATAATCTCTTGATCTTTTATAAAGCCTTTATATTATAATTTATTATGAAATGTTAAGGCTTCCAATAATAATACTGGAATAATAGGTAAGTGAACTATGACTAACACTCTGATTTCGAAGGTCTCACAAAAAACGGTGAAATAAGCGACTACACAAAAAAATCTTTCAGAACTTTGCTACGAATATAGATAAAATCAGTTGATTGTTATTTTTTGTTGTTGATCCGATTAGAATGAAGTTAAATAAAATCGCCTTGACTTGGACTGAGGCGAAAACTTAGTTCTGATTACTTCGACTTAACACGACATACTCAAAACATATAAGGTTAGTTCAGGCAATGTCGTACATTTTCTATGGCAAGTCAAATTATACTCTCTACAGTCTGTAACCACCTTTATTCGTTAGGGTTATGTTTTTATTTTTCCCTTGAGTAAAACCTTTTGTTGCAGAAAACTCGCATTAAGGAGGAAAAGTAAGTATTACTAGCTAATTAGCTCGTATTAGACGACTGACTGATTGTTCACCATGATTCATAATGGCTTACATAACATTTACCGCCATTTCCCTGAAAGATTGTTATGATGCGATTTCATGAGTTTATGTAATTTAAGTTCATTTTACGGCTGATAAGAACAGTAATGATTTTTTAACTAAAATACTCGTTAGTTGAATAACCTATTAAAAGTCACCAAAGTTATTATAGTGGTATAATTCGGTGATAGTTAAGCGTTATTTAATTGTTTAGAGCTACTTTTAATATTACGTAAGCTGTGTCATTGTGGTCATTCGAATCATACGATGCGTTAATTAAGTCATCGATATTTACGTACTTTTGTTCTGGCATATTACCGTTTGCATTTGTTTTATATTTGGCTCCTTGTTGCATTAGGACGAAACCGTCGGTTTGCCGCACGCCCGCAACGTATCCGGCAAGGCCCAAGGAGAACTTTCCATCAAACATATGTCGACACTACCTATCCATCGTATTACTAACCGCCTGTTTAAATAAATAACTAGAACATAATTTACAATAATAATAAAACTAATTTCAGGTTTAGACCGATTCAAAATATGTAAATGACATTTCTGTACGTATCTACTATATTTACCTTTAAAATCGTATTTAGTATTAAAATAATTTAGCATACGTCTCTGGAATACATTTAAATGTGAAAAAAATACAGTGGTTACGAAAGATACTCGTATACGCGCTTTAATGCTCTAGTGCGCAAGGGCAAGGATTTTGCCGTTGCGCACATTTTCAAGGTTTAGAACATAATGTGGATGTGAGTAGTTTTAAGGTCTATCTGCACATTAACCCTATGACTGGTCGGTTATAGAGAAAACCCTCTGCCCATAATAACTCAGAAAATTGGAGTTCTTTGGAAATCCTAAACTTTAAAAGGGTTCTACATTATGCAAAGTATGGAACGCACTACAGTTTTCTTTTGGGTTGATTCGAGAAACGTTCAAATATAAAATAAATATACGTTGCGTACTAAAATAGTTGAATGGAACTGGCCAGAATAAAGGAAAACAAACTTGATGAAAATTACGCACGTTTGGGAACATGCCAAAAGATGTATATCTATCATTCATTGCATTCGAGATATCTCGTTAGACGTGATACAAAATTTTAGATTTTAGGTGACATTTAAGTAATACTATTAAATTTTATTGAGGAAAACACTTTTATTAGTTCCACGAAACGAGTTTCTTATGGGCATGTAAAATACTGACATATCTATCTACAATTAAAAAAAATAAACAATGCAACAATACACTGCAGGGCAAATACTCATTTGGCATTTATGGGACGAGCATTAATCATAATATACCTAATTTAATATGAAAAAAATAATAAAAAAACGATTTTAATGAAATGATTTCAAACATAGTCGAATTGCAATTATTTGGTATTACGGGCACAATTGTTTAGAAAAGTGCAAACTTCTGTCGTGCTTTATCGTTGCACATGTGTACACAATCTAGGTTCGTTTAGTTACATAAGCAAGAAACAATAAATTGTTAGCAAGGATTGTGTAATCATTCATTTTTGTTTGATTTTAGACGCGACTAGTGACGACGGTTGAAATAAGCGTTTCTAGCCGAGTGCTAACTGATAAAGGATGAAGGTTGAAAACGTTTTTAATTGTTCTGTCGACCACGTACATTATTTATTTGTCAGCTGAAACCTTTATGTAACTACTCATTATTATCTACAAAGTCTTCTAGTAGAGATTATTAGCGATAAGACGACACATTATATTTTTTTCAATGTTACAATATGTCACTATGTTCCATCCAAGGTGGTGTGAAAAATCATACAACCTTCTGTTATAGCCGTGTAAAAAACTAAACCATAAAGGAAATCGTATCCTCTTACAGGTAACAATTATGTTACTATCCTACAATATCAAGTTGATCTGGCAAGTAAACGTGAAGAATAAATGCTAATTTAATTTGACAGTCCACTTTTGAAACGCATTTGTAAAGTTCGGAATGACTTGTAGAACCTACTTATTCTGAAGTTATTGTATGATTTGAGGCTTCGAACTTAACGTAAGAGTAATGCGTAGAAAGTGTAAGAAACTTTTATATTGAACTTGCACGCAAAGTTTGACATAGTTCAGAAGCTAACAAAAGAACATCGGACAGTCACCTCGGCGCCATAAACTACTTACAGAGAAAGTTTGAAATGAAATCAAATAATCATCATGATAGACATTGCACAATTTGTAAAATGTTGTAACCTAAATACGTGGTGATCTCACAAATGACCGTTATTCAAATAGCAGGTATTACCATCTCACATAAGTGCTGCCATTTTTTGTAATGGCGGTTATGATTCACATTTAAATTCGTGGAACAACCCGGACGGTATTCGGAAAACGATTCAGGTGATGTCTGGTACCATCTGCTAAACTTGATTTCAAACAAGAATAATTTTATTGAATGTCTGATCAAGAATTAATTTGAAGTACATATTTATACGGAAAAAAATGACGGTCGTTAGGAATAAGGAAAAAAGTTGAAGTTATTGAAGAATCCGTGTCCTTGGTGTGACAATAGATTTTCGAGACAACCGTGAGCGAATCCTATTGGGGCGTCGACCTGGAGGGGAAACCGGAGATAGAGGATGTGGAATGCAATTACTGTAATCTAAAGTTAAGATTTTGCTGGACTAGTCTGGATTTCAAAATTGAGAAGAGTTGTATTTGCGGGGACCGATAGCAGATCCTCTTTCGTGTTTGTAATTGAAAGAAATCGCATAATTCTGGTAGACAGAAAGTTGGAGATAATAATCTCTTTGCGGTTTGTACCGAAGGTCCATTTCCAGCAGTGGTCGACGCAATTTGTTTAAATAAAAAGGAAAAATGAAATAAAAATAAGTGCAGTGTACCTGTTGATTATCCGAAGTCTAGCTGATGAGTATCACCGGTATATTCCTTTCACAATCACAATATCACCACAAAAGCGAGCACCGAAAATAAAAATGTCAATTCCTGATTAAAAGTAACGTCCAATCAATTATTAAGACTGGTGTTATGACGTCAAGGAACACTTAATAACTGCGAGATATCGAATTTATTGAAAATATCGAGGTGTGTTGACAGCGACCGGTTGTGACGAGCCGCGGTATACGTATCAGGGGGGTGACACTCAGTACATTTTGACAGCGAAGTAAACGAAGAGTCGCCATCTAAAAGTTGGCCCCAGTACTATTTACTATCTACCGGGTACATTAAATTAATAACAGATGGCGCTATTTCACTGTCAATTTTTTTCATTGTTTATAAAATTATTGATGTAAAATTAATTGGAAATAAGTTTGAGAAAAATATTAAAATTTTCTTATAAATTGAAATACACACATAAATGAAATAAAACTTAATAAAATACAAATACTAACTTTATTTAAAAAGACCTGGTGCCAGATTCTACTCAGGATGTATATAGTGACAGTTCTTGAACTGAAAATTATCAATCACAATATGGCGGTTTGTAGCATTCTGCGTATACGCATTTTGTAATTCCCGATCCGTATTGTTGTATTTCAGTGTAATTACCAAAAGTAAGTGCTTGGAGTTGAGCCTTATGTTCCTCCCCCTTACTATTGTTAACTTACTCTGAAATTGTTGTATTATGATAGGACGAAACGTTCTATTAGAAATGATAACATGCATAAACACACACAAACGTACGCTTAACTGTGTGTGTGTGGGTATGTGATTAGTTTGGGGCCAATTTGTAGATGGCGCACTGTCAAATGAGTTTGCAATTTTATCACGTAAGAGGGCACTCTTTTCCCCCTATATTACTTTACTCTTTGATACGTATGGAGGCGTGTGGCGGTTCACCAGCCATTTGTACGGCTATGTGACGCTTGACAGCCGGCACCGGCTCGTGACGTCACTGACGTAGCAGTCTGCTCGCTGCCCAGTGACGCGCACACACATCTCTCCGAAGTTTCACTGTGTCACGTCACAAGTTTCCTCCGAGATCCTCAAGCCCGCGGTCATTCCTCTGACCTTTACGTTTATGATTTATTTTCGACAATTATATTTGATTTATTTTAGTTATTTATTTTTCTTCGCGGTAGAAGGCTCGTCATAGTGACATTAGTTATAGCAGTAATACTTAAGTTATCACATTACTGTATGTGCGCAATATGGGTATTTGCGTACAAAACATGTTTATTTTTGTACGCTTTAAGTCGATTGTTTTGTTCATTTATATAAAACCGTTACCATGAAAGTAAAACAGATGCTTGAGCGTGGGTTACCATTTATTTATATAAAGAAAATATTACTTAAGTTAAAATCTATCTACACGTGGAATGACATAACTGATAATTATGCCTCGAGTTCATAATAAGAGGAATTATGATTAATTTTAATTTTCTCCGAGAAGTCATTGTCTTCATGTTCTCAGTCACGTATCTTAATACTATAGCTACATATACAGTGTATGTTGTATATGTATGGACAAGGGCAGGATCACTTGGTGTGAATTACCTGATTCTAGAATTATCTGACTAAGAAGACACTTAGTTTTTCAAGTAGTTTGATTATATGTTCTAGTGATTTCTGTTTGTACAAGTTGACTAAACCTATTTATTTTGCGTTTATCTGATCTTATATGATAAAGCATTGTTTAATAATGTATTAAGTAATTATTATATGGCTTTATTTTCCTGCCCACTTTATTACTTGGGTTTTAACGTCGTGTGTTTATGGTATGTCTGTGATTAACTATGCTTTGCAATTATCCGGCGAAGATGTTTCTGAATTACTTGGGTTTATAAAAATGATAGAAAAGTTTTACCTGGTCTTGTGTTTTTGTTGTCTTCAATATTCCTTTTATCCTGTTGGTAAGAGCTCGTAGTTTTCGATCGTAATGGTACAAACTAAAAGAATAACAACAGACAGGGCAGCAAAATTCAGTCCTACTATTATTATTTCTTTGCAACTTGTGTTTTATATGATGCAAGGTTTATCAGTTTAACAATAATAAAGGTTATTTCGGCGTTGGTATCGATGATTTTCTCATTTTTCCTTAAAGAGCAGGTTTCAAGAGAAATAAAAAAATAACATCGGTGACGTTGTTATTTAATTGATTCAATGACGTAACGTGCGGTGACGCATATTCTGACGTTTTTTGCAAAATGGTTAGAAATAAACTATAGTTAAGGAAAACACTATACACAAATATAAAAAAGAAAGCGTCATTTGCCTGATTACATAAACCATTTTTTTTTACGTACCTTTATGTAACCATGAGCAATGAGAGTATTAATAATTAGATTTGATACAATAATAACATTAGTATTTTCAGAAGTTATTATCGACGAAATTAACCGCCTTCGTCACGTAAGTATTAATTGCCAAGTCTTGTTACTACGACAAGACGCATATATCTTAAAGCCAACTCAATCCAACGATAGTCACTTATCAATGTTTACACGCAGAAATAGAACTCGCTTTATTGCGGGGAAACTACAAAGAAACGGAGTCAAAACAATACATGTTTTGACACCTAGAGAAGCTGATTCAGGTTGTTCATATTTGTTAACTTGATCTATGTAATACGGTTTAATTCATTTACTTTACATAAATTGTGTCCACTGTGGAAAAACACCTTGGTTAAAAACATTCAATTTACACCTAGAATGACGCGATTTTTCAGGGGATTGAACGAGCAGCGCGTATTGTATAGGCAGTTAGGGTAACTTTTTAGGTTACTCTACTCTTCGTGAAAAGTGTTAGAAACCCCTTAAAAGTATGTCATAGCGAACAACCCAGTTAATAATTTGTATTTTGTACAAATATTATGTCTAAAAGTTTTAATAAAGTTTATAATTGCTGAGACTGCCTCGTTGGCCTAGTGGTGCTAAGCGCGACTGCGACGCTAGAGGTCTTAGGTTCGATTCCCAAGTCGACCAAGGTGTTATTGGGTTTTTCTATGAAATTCTCAGTAGCAGGTCGGAGTTTGGATTTGTGCCCGGTTAGTGGTAATAGTCTCGCCCCCTGTTACATGGGACCTAAACATACCGGCGAACTTTGGGTGTACATTGGTACACCTCTGCCTAACCCTTCGGGGATACAGGCGTGATGGTATGTTAATGTAAATAATTGTAAGGTGTTACAGTTCCTTAGTCGCAAATATAATATAAGCCATCAAATATCACCATAACTAGTGGATCAAGTAAACAGCGCATTCACAAAGCATTCTCGCAAATATTTATAAATTAATGGAAGTGGCTTCGCATAACTCGAATATATTCTTTGTTGATCGAGCATTCGTCTGTCATCACGCTAAGTGTCAACAGTTAGCAACTTCATCAAACTGTACTGCTTTGGCGGGGAAACACTAAATCGTATCTGGACAGTTAAAAAGGATATAATATTTATTAAGAACAGTTTCCAACTCCAAATATGAGGGAAACAACGTCCATAGCGATGGAGATAAGTAAACAAATTAATTAATGGCCGAATAGTGAAACGTCAATCAATTTTAAGTCGACGTTAAGTATCGCGCTGTCCCTGTCACTTTAAGTAGTAAAAAAGTGACAGATAGACATTTGAGTTTCAGTATTAGTAACTCAATTTTTTCTATCCTAATAATTTTGATACGATACGGATTTAGTCTAAATAACACTTTTAATTTTGCTAATTAGTAATTATAACTGTGGGTAAGTAGTTTAGTACATTTCAGTACATCCCGTACAGACACACCTACCGAGCGTGGATCGTGGAGCGTGGTCCACATCGAGAGCTCGGCTCTATTTCTGCGCGGTGTTAATGACTTCATACAGATACACTCGCCAGTTGACATTTAGGTCATTCTATTATGGTTTTATGTTGTTTTTAATTTAATTTAAAGAAGATAAAGAGGTTAAAGCCCCGCGAATTAGCGTCTCTCGTCGATGTCAAAGTCAATAATGTAAACAAAGCCTAAATTTGATTTTCACGTAAGTTTATGGGAATGTTTTGGTGGACTTTGAATTGAACGCCATTCATTTGAATCAGAAAATAATCGTAAGGCAAAAAACTGGTTAAAAATTAAATTGGAAAGCATATTAACCGTCCATTTCGTTAATTTAAATAATACACAGTTTCTGTTAGTTACTGACCCAGATGTTAAAACTAAAAGATTTCAGCTGTTTTTGACATGTAATGTTTTGAACAGTTTGCCAGTATTATTGTGGATAACTGATGCGGTTACATAACTATTCTATTTTCTGTAACATTCTGGCAACGTTCGCGCTGATTAAAATGTTTATATTTATTTGAACCTTAATAGTTAGGTCTGTTCCTGTGTATACAAGCGTACAGACAGTTTATGAGCTAGATAACAGGACCGCGAATCTCTAGAAACGAATGAGCGCCGTTAATACGTCATATGGGTTTTCTAAGATCTGAGACTAACTCCGGCTTCTGTACCGTTGATCAACACAAAAATTAGGTAATCACCTGTCAAATCTCATGTCAAGCGTTGTGATTGGTTGTTAGTCTTTTGGTCAACCAATCACACTCGTGATCAGTCGATTTAACAGCAACATAAGTTGGTCAGCCTTTCAGAAACCAGGGGTAAATAAATAAACATAAACATACCATCACGCCTGTATCCCCGAAAGGTTAGGCAGAGGTGTACCGATGTACACCCACAGTTCGCCGGTATGTTTAGGTCCCATGTAATAGGGGTAAATAAACAATGTATTATAATTGATATAAACAAAGTGTGAACAGATGCAAGTTCAGACATCAGATATTATATTAAGTTATTACCAGCATTGACCTTAGGGAAGCCGGTGGGGTCAGTACTGTTCACGAAGGTCAGATTCATGTCTATTTCATTATCACAACACCAGTTGCATGAGACTGCGCATGCGTAGAAAGTTTTTAGTTGTAAAAGTGCAATTAGACCATGAAAACCATTTTTATGTAAAAAATAAATCGTTTTTGTTTTAAGAAGTTGCATATTGAAATAATATATAAGGTGCTATAAAAATATCTGCCACGGCTTTAATGGGAGGTAGTATTGTGTTTATAGATTACAATAGTGAAAAACTTTCGTACCCCGGAACAGTTAATTAAATTTTAGAAAATAAAATTGTTAAATTAACATTGACTCTATTCTGCGTAACGTGGTTCACAAATTACGTGAATTCGGTGCGGAGCGGCAACAGCTTAGGACACGGGATGGTTTTATACTAATAAATCAATTCAAATTTATACGTTATTTTTTTTGTATGAAAAAAAAATATGATAAATAATCAATAATTTATCTATACTATTGTAATCTATAAACACAATACTACCTCCCATTAAAGCCGTGGCAGATGTTTTTATAGCACCTTATATATAAGTTTCATACATATTAAACTAACGCATCTGTTTATAATTTGTTTGCGTAACTTTGTAAATTGTAGCATTTTGTTTATGTATAGAATAATCTATAATAAGGAAAAGTTTCATCATTATCTTTTCAGTTCTTTTACGAGAAAGGGTAACACTTTTCACAAACTTTTACTTTTTTTGATATTAGAAAGATCTTATTTAGATTTTGGGAAATGTTTTGAAGTTCAATACCTACCTAATCTATACTAATATTATAAAGCTGAAGAGTTTGTTTGTTTGTTTGTTTGTTTGGTTGAACGCGCTAATCTCAGGAAGTACTGGTTAGAATTGAAAAAATCTTTTTGTGTTAGATAGTCCATTTATCGAGGAAGGCTTTAGGATATATAACATCACGCTGCGACCAATAGGAGCGAAGCAGCAGTGAAAAATGTCACAAAAACGGGGGTAAATATTCATACTTGAAAGCTTCCGTTGCGTGCGCTGCGTAAACGGTTCGAGTTACCCAAAATATATGTATGAAAGAATTGTTCCTCTTTGAATGATCTAAAAAAATGTCTGCGACAGTATATGTCTATCTTTTAAAATTGACTCACTATAACCTTTTTTAAGGTAATCATTTGGTCGAAATTAATGCATTATCTATACTAATATTATAAAGCTGAAGAGTTTGTTTGTTTGTTTGTTTGTTTGTTTGGTTGAACGCGCTACTCTTAGGAAGTGCTGGTTAGAATTGAAAAAATCTTTTTGTGTTAGATAGTCCATTTATCGAGGAAGGCTTTAGGATATATAACATCACGCTGCGACCAATAGGAGCGAAGCAGCAGTGAAAAATGTCACAAAAACGGGGGAAAATATTCATACTTGAAAGCTTCCGTTGCGTGCGCTGCGTAAACGGTTCGAGTTACTCAAAATATATGTATGAAAGAATTGTTCCTCTTTGAATGATCTAAAAAAATGTCTGCGACAGTATATGTCTATCTTTTAAAATTGACTCACTATAACCTTTTTTAAGGTAATCATTTGGTCGAAATTAATGCATTATCTATACTAATATTATAAAGCTGAAGAGTTTGTTTGTTTGTTTGTTTGGTTGAACGCGCTAATCTCAGGAAGTACTGGTTAGAATTGAAAAAATCTTTTTGTGTTAGATAGTCCATTTATCGAGGAAGGCTTTAGGATATATAACATCACGCTGCGACCAATAGGAGCGAAGCAGCAGTGAAAAATGTCACAAAAACGGGGGTAAATATTCATACTTGAAAGCTTCCGTTGCGTGCGCTGCGTAAACGGTTCGAGTTACCCAAAATATATGTATGAAAGAATTGTTCCTCTTTGAATGATCTAAAAAAATGTCTGCGACAGTATATGTCTATCTTTTAAAATTGACTCACTATAACCTTTTTTAAGGTAATCATTTGGTCGAAATTAATGCATTATCTATACTAATATTATAAAGCTGAAGAGTTTGTTTGTTTGTTTGTTTGTTTGTTTGTTTGGTTGAACGCGCTACTCTTAGGAAGTGCTGGTTAGAATTGAAAAAATCTTTTTGTGTTAGATAGTCCATTTATCGAGGAAGGCTTTAGGATATATAACATCACGCTGCGACCAATAGGAGCGAAGCAGCAGTGAAAAATGTCACAAAAACGGGGGAAAATATTCATACTTGAAAGCTTCCGTTGCGTGCGCTGCGTAAACGGTTCGAGTTACTCAAAATATATGTATGAAAGAATTGTTCCTCTTTGAATGATCTAAAAAAATGTCTGCGACAGTATATGTCTATCTTTTAAAATTGACTCACTATAACCTTTTTTAAGGTAATCATTTGGTCGAAATTAATGCATTATTGCCAATTATTTGCTACAGAGTTTTATCAACATAATCTATACTAATTATATATAATTATCATTTACGCAGAAATACTTTTTTTTTTAACTTCTTAATCGTGGTCATAATAACAGAAATTGACGCGGACGAAGTCGCGGGGATCAGCTAGTCAATCATAAACCTGAAGAATGGATAAAAATATATTGTTATGCATTTTTTTGTATACAAGTACTATAAGGACGAGGTTCTAAATTGAGTTTGTAAAATATGAGTAAAAGACGTGTCACGAGACAATTACAGAAGGAAATAGATTCCAGTTGCGGCCAGTTACAGCGCCTGTTGCTGACGGGATAGTGACGTGTTTAGAAGCAACTACTAATATTTAGGCACTGCTATTATCATAAAAATGAAGTATGAATATGTGGATGGTCCCTGCTAGATCCAACACACTTTAGATTGAAGTTTCTGACAAGGTCCGGGTCTATTGAAGTTACTTCGTTGTTGATCAAAAAAAATATGATTTCATTTTAAAGAACTTAAAATGCCTCTCTTGTTTTTTAAAATGTTAATAACATAATAAAAAAGTGAATTTTTTTTTCTTAAAAATATTTGTTTCTTTGCAATGTGTATAGATTCTACTTACATACAGTATGTATACAGTCACATCATTCCTAATAATAAAAAGGTTCGTATTGTATATAAATATTTTCACTTTCGGGTCAGTTCATAAATTCTTTCCTTAGTTTGTCACCGGCAGACAAGACGGATCAATCGATAACCTCATCAAAAATGTATGCACGCTGTTATGTAGTAACACATCGATCACTTGTTCGATTCCCGACTCTACATTAGCTTGAATTACTAATGATTCGTGATACAATGTATTACAGACATATTTATGGGGGGTTAAATGTAATTTATACTTAATTACATACAGAATATTTTGTTTTAATTAATCTTAAGTTTTTTTGTATACTTATTAAAGTTAAATATGGTATTTTAAGACACTTCTGACTGTGATTATTATACAACATAAAAGATTTCATTAAACTTTGAACAAGTCATTTAAAAAGATCAACGCGTACCTATTGATTAAAATACAAAAAAAAAACTTAAATAAAAATGCGTGAATTTTGATACTGAAACAATAACTTTAACAATAATGGAACCATTAACGACGTCAGAACACACATTTATTGGATTTTACAATAGGTATAATTAAGTGCAATATACACATATTATATGAATGCTTTTAATGCTTGGTAAGTGGTAACACGCGACACCGCCAGTTCGGTGTACGATAAAACTAAAATTATTTTCACGCAAGCATATCGATATTGATCATCAAGTTTTCATCAACGGTACGGTTATTTATTTTAATTGTGTACTTACTATAATCTTATATTTACTGGTTAAAATTAATATTAAATGAGACCACGTTTATGTAACTCTAAGACAAAATTTTTAATATTTAACCATTTGTAACAAATTACCATAAAACACTTAATCTTCTAGTGGAATAAAATATTCCGAAGTTATTGTAGCAACGTATGAGATGCTTATTTTTTCAAGTAACACTACATTTAATCAAATTTTTTAGGAGTTCCGTCTATGTAAACATTATAAGCAGATATGAAGATAATAGGGTACGTTCTCTCAACTAAGTATTTGTGTTAAATAACTGTCCCACTGAATATCAGATCACACAAGTTAATCCGTCAAACACGACGCGACGAGACCCAATTGTGCAGTCGTGTTGGTGCATTGATGCCGTGGCCGCCGAGATGTGGTCGAGGCCACGCCGCGATGGCCGACCCAAATTGCCGCTTATAAAGTACGAGCAAACACCATAAACTGTATTTACTGTCGGCCCGACATGTCCCATATTCTTCTAGGCTTTCCGTTGACGCATTTAGCAGTTTTATTACAGTATACTGTTATCTTAGTAAATTGAATTAGTGAGCGTTTGGGGATTTCCCTGAGACCTATATTGCTAGACAGTATGAACTCTCATAGCCTAATACGTCAATTCGTTTTAGGTTGCCGGTAACTGGTAAGCCTGGGCTGTCTTTGTCACTTGAACCAAAGTAGAGACGGAAAGTCGTATAAGAATAACACTATCTGGGGATCTTCAATCGAATCGTGACGTTCGAAATACATTTATTTACTTCAGCTTAGAAGTGCCTCTTAGAATAGACTGAATTTTACCGTAAATTAATTCTCATTTGTGTATTTAATAAGCACTTTCATATATCTAAAGCCTTGTACCAAAGTGCACAAACACAATTTTCCATGCCGTTGCAAGAAAACAAAAGTCAAAGCATCTTGATCCTATTTTATGCTATTTTAAAGGCTGACATGATACATAGCATCATAAACATCTGATACATAGCTATCCACAGATAGTCTTGCAGACTATCTGTGGATAGCTATGTATCAGATGTTTATTAACTGGCGATTGCCTATTGTAGTTAATTAACGAGCGTGTATGATGATCAGTCTTTAATTTGCTCAGCAGAGTTTGTTACATTTGGGTATGGACAGTGACTTGAAATAGCCGGCCATTATGAAGATTTTAGTCATTTCTTTTGTTTTTGCTGGTGTTTACTATATGTCAAACAGTATGTACTTATCTTAGTTATAATTGTTTACTAAAAGTTTTAATTCGAGGTGTTAATAATTGACAGCGATTAGTTTTTTTTAATGATGAACTGTGTTCCTAATTTAAAAATAACTTTTTTTTTACTTTGCCTATTATTTGGGATCGTGTTAATTCAAAATTTACGATCGATATATATTTTAGTTTCAGTGCACAAAGGTATCAATGCGCAATATGTTCCTGTGATCCCGTTACCAAACAGAACCTTTGAATACATGAAGTTCGATTGGATAAACCGAGGAGGATTTAACATTTCCAAATGTTTAAAAGAATTAATGAATTGTTGGGAAGTCATGAGGTGTGTTTATTGATTTTTAGATAAAAATCTAGCCTTTTCTTAATCGTATAAGGTTGAATTTCGACTTAACCACACATTTTTGTCTTTAATATTTAATGTTGTATTAACAGGGGCGATGTTATATGCTACTATACTCGGTACAAACAAACAGTTTGTGAAACCATGAGGGATTTATGCCACGACTTTTCTGGATACATTGACAGTAAGTGTTGATACATTTTCTAATCGAACAATACTGTAGACGGTACCATTATTTTTATTTTAGCAAGGCTTTTACTGGTATTTTGCAGAAAAATAATATGTAATTAGAATACGTACGTTTTGACGGGCCTGTTGGTCTAGTGGTTAGTGACCCTGACTGCTATACCGGAGGTCGTGGGTTCGATTCCCGCCCAGGACAAATGTTGTGTGATGAGCATGATCATTTGTTCTGGTGTCTGGGAGTAATTTATCTATTATATGTATGTATTTAGAAATATATAAGTAAGTTTATCAGTTGTCTGGTTACCATAACACAAGCTCTGCTTAGCTTGGGATCAGATAGCCGTGTGTGAGTTTTCCTAGGATATATTATTATATAGGATATATTACGTTATTATACAGAATAACACACTCCACAGAACCTTGAAAGATATTTTGATACATAATTTACGTTATTGCCTTATTAAATGAGTATTACCATAAAAATATGATAATAGAGTAACATCGAATTATTAAAATATATTGCATATTTTTATATAATTATCGAAATATCCTATTGAAATAGCTTTTTCCATATTGTTTCCAGAGACCTGGTATGAGTTCACTATGTTCGAATCTGTATGTGAGTCTGACTACTATCAAGAATTTACAAGAAGAATGTTATAACTATAAGTTAATTATAATATATGTAAAATACTATTAAATCTTATATAAATAAATAAAACTAACACGCGTCTAAAAATTCATCGACATCCTTGTCAATGGCGGGACGTGCCCAGAAGGCTGGCAGCATTGCCACGTTGAATGGCGATGCCGATTCTCTGTGCAAGGAACAAGCCAGCCCTCTGATCACGACTAGAGTCTACCAAACGTTTTGACAGTTTGCAACTTAAATACTATTAAAGTTGCAATAAAGTTTGAAAAGTATAAACCTTAATACTCATTTTACTTCAAGGATTATTTAGGACGCAAACAGAAGTGTTTTTTTTTTAATTTAATTATAATATTCTTATACAGGGTGTTAAGAAATCCCTGTCCAATCCGTTAGGGTATTGTTAGGTATCGATAACTGATACCATAAATGTAAATAAAAAATTGGGAAATAGAAAAAAAATATAACCTAAATTTTTTTTTTCTCTCAATTGGCGAGTGAGAGTGTCATATGTGATGCCAAATGATCAAACAAAAGGCTGCCGAATAATACCGACGAAAATTATTGTTTTAATCTCGTATTTAGGGAATTGCGTGTCAAAAAATGGTAATTTCAAAGTTCATTATTGATACTATCATAAATATACCAAATTTAATATTTTATTTGGGCATGTGATTGAGAAACCTATATCACCCTTTCGGGTCGGACAGGGTTTTCTTAACACCCTGTACACAATGATATTTGATAGAAAAAAAGGCTTATAAATATAAGATATGGTCATTTTATTTGTATGCTTGTTTGTTGATACATCATACAAATAAAATGTAGGTAAAAAAATAATTTAAAGATATTTTCTTAAAGTGAATAGAGTATGGTTACATGATAAACTAGTGGGTTAAACATAATCCTACAGATTACTCCGTGTGACAAAAACGGCTTCCACGAAGGCTCGGATTGTCACATAACGCTAAGTCTGCAGGCTTCACACTATACATAATATGACCACAATAAGCTTACAATTAAATTATTATCATCACATAATACTAGCTATATTGAATAAACTATCCTATGTATTCTGAATTGGTCTTTATTGTGAAAAACAATGGAAAATCACTTTAAAAAAACTGGCCAAGTGCGAGTCGGACTCGCGCACGAAGGGTTCCGTTCCACCGTCGTATGAGAGCCCCCCTTAAATATTCATTTTATGTGGTTTTTAGTATTTGTTGTTATAGCGGCAACGGAAATACGTCTTTTGTGAAAATTTCAGCTTTCTAGCTATCACGGTTTATGAGATGCAGCCTCGAGACAGACAGACGGACAGACAGACAGACAGCGGAGTCTTAATAATAGGGTCCCGTTTTACCCTTTGGGTACGGAACAGTAAAAAGATGGAATCTGGTCAAAAAGAAATTACTGGCCTTATATATTTTTTTATTGTTTTTAAAATGTACTTCATTTTAGAGCTTAATTAAATTAGAATGACATGGGTGTTATTTTTACGAGCGAACTAAACTTGTTATAGCTGACGTACCTTTGCGGCCATAATGTCTAGACTACCCGTGGGCAGCACTAACAGTAAAATATTTTCATTACTTCGCACATAGCTATGTTTGTATGTCATGTATTCAGAGCACGGTATATTAAGAGTTTTTTTTATTTTTATTAGGATTAGATAGATTTTGAATGAATCTTAGAAAATGTTTTAATTGCTTTTTGTTAAATGGTGATAGGTATTACTAATGTGAAATACAGTTAGATAATATCGGATAATAAAAAAAAAGTTAAAATGCTATTTTAATAAAAAAATATATACCTAATGTTCAAACCAGTTTATCCGACAGTAAGTAATCCAGAAATATATTGAGCCATTATGGCTCCTACACACAGTGCCGGCGGCATTCAAAGCCGCACAAAGGAGCCGCCGGCATTTGTTTGTGTGACGACGCGCGACGGCTTGGCCGGCGGCGGCTCGCCCGGCGGCACTGCCGCCGGCACTGTGTGTAGGAGCCATAAGTAAACATACAACAGGCCAAAGACAATCTAACTGTTGTAAACAAAAGAAGAAGAAGACTCGTTAAAGTGCATCCAACATCAACCATTGTGTACACAGGCGCTCTGATATTTACCTGCCAACGTAAAACATTACCTCGACATTATACTTGAAAAATATTAGGTACGAAAGTCTTTTAGATTTGCAATAATGCTTTACAAAGCACGGCACCAAGTGGACTCACAATAAACATTATATTATATTACTAGCTGTACCCGCGACGTTGTTCGCTTATATACCTATCATTCATCTTTATGAATAAATATTTGACTGTGATGTAGAGGGCCACTAACACGAACTGCCTACTGCCGAGTAAATTTTGTCACAAATGTTGCTGTTTGTATAAATGCTCAAAATAAAAAAGTACCATCGTCATAATTATATAATTAGCTTACCTCTAAAAATTTTAAGGATTGGTTTTGATGCTACTATGTTTAAAAATTTTAGATTTATCTTCAAAGTCCAGAACCGTGAGAAAAAATTATCATTTTCATGGTGGCTTTCGATGTCAATGTCCAAAATATGTCTTCCTTTCTACCTTGGGCAGTTTTGAACTGACTCTTTTATCTTCTTTTTATATAAGGTGCTATTAAAGCAACTGCCTCGGCTTTAATGGGAGGTAGTATTGTGTTTATAGATTACAATAGTAAAGATAAATTATTGATTATTTATCATATTTTTTTTCATACAAAAAAAATAACGTATAAATTTGAATTGATGTATTAGTATAAAACCATCCCGTGTCATAAGCTGTTGCCGCTCCGCACCGAATTCAAACATTTCGCAAAACGCCGCCGCGCCGCCGCCGTTCATACACTGTTGCCATTCCTATCAAAGGATGCCGCCGCCGCCGTGCGCGCCGGCCGCTCGGTCGTCAAACACAGCCCCGCGCGCCCCCACCCTCACCCGCACTAGCACGTTCGTCGCACGCGCCAAGGCCAACCGACCCGGTCGCCAGTCGCCCCCCGGCCGCGCGTTCGGAAGGTAGTTCTAGTGATTAACGTCAGGAATATCGCGCGCCCTATTATTAAAAATGCCTCCCAGACGTCGGTATTCCAATCAAGAATATCTTGAAATGGTATTGTGCTACCGCGAGTGTAACTCGGTGTAACACGGCCGCTTTGACCCGCCTCCGGTTGACGCAGGCAGGCCTTCATACTCGGCCGAACTCGAAGAGGAAGTGCTTCAGTGTCATACTCTTGCGAGCACCAGGGATGTTGCTCGAGTCTTCGACGTGAGCGACAACTACGTGTGGCGACTTTTAAATCGTGAAGGGCTCCATCCTTACCACTTCACAAGTGCCGTGGCCTCCTCGCTCGCCGGATTTAACCCCTCTAGACTTTTTTTTGTGTGGTCGTGTGAAAGACCTTGGTGTGGTGAAAGAAATGTGGTAGAACTAAAAAGGCGCATCAAACGCGCATTTAGGCAAGTGAAAAGTGAAACAGACACATTAAATAAAGTGAAGAGACATGTATGCAAGCGTGCCTTCATCTGTGTGCATATGCAGTGTAGATAAGTAGGTACCTACTAGGTAGGGAGTGAGTAAATAACTGTAAATGCGGTGCAATCGTTGTAAATAAAATGATTAACTTTTAAACACGCCAAGTTACTGTAATTTATCGTTATTCGATATTAATCTAAGTACCTACTGTTTGGTTTCTTAGATTTACGCGAATGTTAGACATTGAAATAAAACTACTTTTTTACGGACTTTTAATAAAACCGCGACAACATCCGTAAAAAGTAGTTTTATTTCAATAACTACTGTTTATAAATAATACGAAAAAAATTGCGATTCTTACACTAACTTGACAGTCACACAAGTTTATCATCTTATTTACCTACGTCAGTTTTTTTTGAAGAATGCTGTAGCTGGTAAGTAGTTGCACTTTTAAAACACTTGTATCATGTATGCCTGCGTATTATTGCATACCTAGTAGATTATGTAGTGACGAACTAGTCAGCTGATTACAGTTTTCATTCGCAGAAAAGATGGAAAGAGATAGCAGTTGTTTTCATTGACGAAGCGTCACATTGCGCGTAATTTGTGAACCACGTTACGCAGAATAGAGTCAATGTTAATTTAACTATTTTAGTCTCTCAAATTTAATTAACTGTTCCGGGGTACGAAAGTTCTTCACTATTGTAATCTATAAACACAATACTACCTCCCATTAAAGCCGTGGCAGATATTTTTATAGCACCTTATATATGTAGTATGTTGTCTCTTTTGTGCTTTACCCAGTTGGTTACAATAATTGAAGGTCAATGTTTTTGTATTGAGTCTACTGGCAGCGCCAACTCTGAGTTAAAGTGAAAGCAGCTGTCGCTCTAGGCAGTAAATGGCAAAGGGCACCCAAAAACCGAATCCATAAAAACAAATTAGTCCATTTTTTATGCTATAGTTCTCGTTGGTATCGTAGTCCCTAGTGAGACTACAGGGCGCGAGGTTTTGGTGCGAAACCTCGAAAATGAACTACGCAGTTAAATTGAGAGTGGATGTCAAATAGGCAGTGACTGACATGAGACCCATGAAACTGAAAGAGGAGGTAGTTACAAAAAGTTGACGTACGGTTTGAGAGGCGCAGTGGCAGAATTACCAAAACTGTGTTTAAAATTATTTGTTTGGAAAGATTAACTAATAAAGCTGTCCAAGGACAATCTCATTCTACCCTGATAAAAGTCAGAGGCTGTATCCTGTACAATTCGCTTAATTAAGCGTAAGGTGCAGCATAAGGTGATGGGCTTAAATACCGTACGTATATATTTTAAAATGTAGAGAATGCGATAGAAAGTTTATTTTATTTAGGGTTTTGGCCCAACCTTCCGGTAATAGGGTACAAAAACTTTATGAAATTTAAACACATAAATAAAACATCATGTATGCATAAAAACCTACATGAGAAGCAAGTTACCTTTTAAAGAATATTAAAGAGGTAGTACATACTAAAGATTGTGTGATAAAAAGATCATTGGGTTTTTGGGTAAAAGAAAATAAATAACAAATACAAAAAGATCTTGTCCATGGAATATAATATAGATGAACAATAGAAAACATTACACATTATGTTGGAAAAATAGTTTGAAAGTGGATTAAAGTTTTTAACCAACTATAAAGTGATCTATGGGGAAGCTTACGTTTTCAAGTCAGAAGCGAATGCGTAAATTTCCAGGCAAATGGCCAGGACATTTACGCCTGAATCACTTTACGGTATATGCCATGCACGTTTGTTCCTCCATGATCAGCAATGAGGAACAAACTTACCTACGGAGATTAGTAAATACAAACACTAAATAATTGTAAGTTTATATCGGTTGAGAAAAAATTCACGACTTAAAGATGTCGTTTATTGCGACTAAAAATACAACAAAATGTTACAAATATTTTTTTTACTTAAAAAAGATACGTTAGTAAAACACAAAAAGAGTTATCTCTACTGAGATTTGAACTTGGGTATCAAAAAATTCAAACTTACATAAGAAAATGGACGCATGAAAAAAAATACTTGCAACCGGATTTGAACTTGCAGCAAGATCACTCATATCCAATCGTTCAACCGCCAAGCTGTTTACTTCGATAGCTAGTTCACTAAAATATAGGTACTAATCAAATTGAAGATTGCTATGGCTACCTCAGTCTGCCATGGTTACCCTCTTGTTTATCTGTCAATAATGCCAATTTATGTGTGCAGTTGAGAAAATGATTTTGGAAATTTAAAGCTTCACCCCTTATCAGCTAGATTCAATAGCATGTTTCAACATAGCTAACAACCATCTACGATTTCTTGAAAACAACCTCTCAATTTTTTACACCATTCGATTAAGTAGTTTATGTTTGATACTGTAACCTGAAATCTGACCCCCGGCAAAAGAGAGTTGTAATGCAAGTACTGTACTGAATTGCGTGTTGTAATATTTTACTTCTTAAACTCACTAAATTAATCATATCTTTTGATAGAGTTAACCGATTTCGATGAAACAAAAACTAAGTTATACCTCAAGTTGTGTATAATTTTTGTATATAAACATTGTCTGCATTGAATTCGTAGATTTTACGTGATGCGTGCACAAACAAACATATAAACAGACAAACAGACAAAAATTTCAAAAATTATGGAAATTGGTTCTGTTAGTTATCCTTTAACACGCTGGCTATTTTTTTTTTCAATTTCTTCAATGTACAAAAATGACTTTTCTACAGATTTATTATATGTATAGATATTATTATATTATAATATTCCTATTCCTTAAGAAAATATTTATCAGAGTACAGTCGATCACACATCAATGGTAAAAGTTTGACCTCCACAGCGTCTTTATGTCAAAGTCTTAAGGTTCAATTTCGTAATTGATTGCAACAAATAACGTGCCATTTATTAAGATTGATTTAACACCATCATTCTTAAAAAGTGAAACTATAAAAGTGAAATTGTTGAATTTTTAAGCCAAAAGTTCACGGATGTTTCCTTTAATTACCTAACTGTCAAGCACCTTGAATAATGGTAATTTTCCAACGATTCTCCTTGGCACGGTAAGTGTAGCGGCAGAAGTACGATAAAAGTATAATGGTGGTATTTGTGACATTGTAGTGCCCCTTTGCCCTTCTTCCCTTCGTGAAAGGTTATTTGAGGAATTATTAAGAGCAAAGCGTTAACAGCCGTTCAAAACGCAAGTATCAAAGTTAATTTATTTTGACCATAGAAATATTGAAGACTGATTTTGACTACATGTATAAAATTTGGTCAGTCTTTAGGTAAAAACATTATAAATACAGGTTTGTGTAAATTACTTGGATTATTTAACATTTTATGACATATTATGATAATTAAATTATAATGTACAAAATAACACAGCCGTTTAAATCTTATTCATATACTTACCTAATTAAATAATAATCACATTCCTTACATAATCACCTAAAAATAAAAATGTTAGGTATTCAAAAAATAATACTTGTTTGTCTTATGAACAAAATAACGCAGACTGGATTATTTTATTGCAGAACTGTTACACGTCATGCATTACATAATGAAGTAAATTATTATTATCTTGTGTGGAACTATCCAGATTTGAAGGCAGCAAAAAAAAACTCAGTCAGAATTATAAGTGGTCAAAAAGATGTTGAATGATGAGCATTGCCCGAATAAAACTGGAATTACATTATTATGTAAAGATTTTAGCGAAAAGAATAAAATAAAACTGCGCCATACGCCAGCTACTCTCTATTGAAATACCCTGGATAGTGCTTAACGTAAACGAAGCTAGTTATTTAAGCCAGTAGCTGTACACAAGTACTGGCTCACTCTACTGTAATTACCTCGTACTTCTATTTCCTGTCTTCAGTACATTTCACATGCCAGTAACTGGTATAACTCACTGGCTCGCTTTCCTCGTGGACTTAATGGAGGCATCGATCTGTCGAGCTCGTTAATCAAAGTCGCGGCCTTCGAGCCATTAGGAATACATTTATAAACAGAAATACAATGAAAATTTCTTTAATAATAGCTATTGGTCTTTTAGGAATTAATTGTTTGGCTACAAAGAGACGTTTTTTAATTTACTATCAATTTAGCAAACTTAAAACAACTACAAACCTAACGAGAAGGCGTTCTCTTTTCCTTCTTCTCGAACGTCAATGTGTTGGTAGATAATTTTCAAGCGTAGATCAAAATATATCGACGTACTATACTTAAACGCATGGGTGTAAAGTCACTTTTGATATTGTGTAACCTCTTACACAATATCAAAATTTATATCCCCGGGCGCTATCCCTCGATAGCGCCCGGGGATTAGTATCAATAATTATGATATAAAAATAATAAAGGTCACAATAAACTATAATTATGTACCTACTCCAAAGTAGGCATAGAACGAGACTATTAGAAACAACTTGATAGGAAAATCGCTATGAATGAAATCACTTCCTGGAAAGCCTATGTGTGTGTACCTGTAGACAACTTGACAAATGACTTGTCCAGACAGTTTATTATTATTTTCTCCTTTGTATGTTGTGGCCATACATGGCATTTAATTACTTAGACGAAGGCGGTGGTTACATGATGCCCGACTCTGAATATTTTCTAAAGAATTAGTTGTTGTAATTTAATCTTAGTAGTTGTCTGAATTCGATGAATCCAATCAACCAAAATCGCAATCAAGTCAGTTATCGGGTCATGTCAGGGGTCCATTGAGTAGGTGTTTTGATCTCGTAATAAGAAATAATAATTTTAATAATAAATAATAATAAAATTATACTATTGACCAGCAGATTTGTATTCTCCTATGACTAAAGATTTAAATCTAAAAGTTTTGGAAAATTGAGGATAATGGCTCTTTTTCTTTCATTTATATTTTCAATATGTTATTTTGTAATATGTATTAAACCTGTATAATCTAGGATGTTTAAAGATATCATAAGTGTTTTACCTTTATAAACTGTTTTCTAAAGGTAAACACTACCTGTTCCAGATCTCGATCAAAAAGCTACTTTTAATAAAAAAATTGATGAAAAGTTCATTTATAAAGTTTATTTGTATGATTATCAATACCACACATAAAATACTTTAGTTTTATATTCTGATATCTAATATTACAATTGGGTTCACTGTTCTCTATTACACTAATTCAGTGTACCTACTTATAACGAGGGAAGTCTTGGGTCAGAGGTCAGACAGATGCATCATCAAGCGTACACAGTACAAGTCATTGAAAGGTGCTACGAACTGTGTTCCTGATTATACCAGATGATTGATTGATACAAGTGTTATATTATATTACTGTTATATTATATAATTGATACATTGTAATGTAGGAAATTTAAGCATAAGTATTTTCACGAAGCTTTCTGTTCTCAACTTATATGTTTTAACTGGCATTCATCGAGCAAATGCTTAGTTAGGTTTTGAAATGAGTTTTTGATGAATAATAATATTCAGTCAAGTAGCTGTGTCTTTTATTTAGTAACCTGAAGAACAGCAATGTTAATTGTTTACCTTCACATAAATGTGTTATGTAGTAACAAACTTGATACAAATGCTGTCACAAGTGATTGCTAATCAAATTGCCTGTATTCGTTAGATACTCGTATATTTACCGTACATTTACGTTCAATATTGGAACTTTGCCCATCAAATTTTATATAAAAATGTAGTGAAAGACGAATACCGTGATTCAACATTACTGCAAGACTCCTTGCGTCCCACACGTGAGCCGCGCGGCCGGGAGTACACTCAATTAATTGTCTGGAGCACGTGACATTGACATAAATATTGTTACATAACAATCAAAATGCTCCACTGACTATGATTACATAGAGCAGCAAACAACCTCAGGCATTCTTCACTTCCAGTAGTACAAACAATGTATTGTTTTATCTAATGAATGAGACATCATTTTATCATCAGTGTCAGACATTAGTGTGCTCTTAGTATGTTCGTAGGCACATATTTATATGAGCAGGGGACAGATTTTCCTCTTCATATTAAAGCAAAATCTTACATACTTAAAATGATCTTAATGAGTGAGTTACCTTTTGTGAGTAGTAGAGGTCATAAGGAATGCTTGGTGAACTTCATGTGCTACATGAAAATAGAATTAAAAATATACCAGGGTTTTAAATATAGGTAACCAGTGAAGGATAAAGGTATAAAGACCAAAACAAATGAAGATAATAAAAGAAGAACTCGTATCTGTGTAGATCAATCAGATTTGCATTAAACACATCGCAACGATCTAAACCTTGAATTTGCTTCCTGAGACGTGGATCATGCTTTTATGGTCATCATTGAATAAAGTTTGTTACGAATGATGCTGCAAAAAATGTCTTGCGTCGTATCTACTGTCATACTTCTCCAGGCAATTATGAGCAAATGTACCAACGATACCCAATCGAAGTTGTATTAGTTTGTTCATAGTCCTGATAAAAAGATAGCAAAAGATTTAGAAACTTACAGGTATCCACAGGGTTCCGATTCTTGCTATTGAATGTTAAATAGCCTAAAACAGTTATTAAGAGTTTAAGCAAAGTATTGAGACGGATGACCGGCACAGTCACGACCAAGCTAGATGTGACGAATGAATCTGTCGTGGTGACGATTTCCAATGAACCAATCGACTGTGACCGATTGCAACTGATCAGAAATAATAACATTGATGACGAAATTGTTTTAAACACCGATATTATAAACGTTTGAAGCGCAACTCTCGTAAAAGCAGTTAATTAAGAACGACACGAAAGATTACTTTGCATTGTATAAAACAAAACAGACACCGCTCGTGAACAATTCAATTAAATAACATAAATCTTTGTTACGATAACTGGTGATGCTACCCGTGTTGTAAATGTTGTAATTAATTAGGAATTAACATTTATAACGAGTTATTAGTGTGTCATATACTCCATTTCACTGATGCTGGTATTAAGACCTAACATGGGCGAGACTTGACATTTACGGCGCACGGTTGTATGCCACGAATTGAATTTGAAATTACAAAATAGACATTCATTCTAATGACAGTTAAGTACCTAGTATTTTTAAGAACAAGCCCTTTCTATGGCTACAAAGCGAAGGCCATCTTGCTCCTTTTGATTAGAATAATTTGTTGATGGTAAAAAGCCTAAAATTTTTTGAAATCTTTAAGATGATAGTGGTGATGATGCTGAAGATTTTTTCAGTTAATGTTTATAATAAAAGTGCACGGCGTTTCGTAATCTAGGTCATAACCATTATAAAGGATATTGCAGGCTTTTCAGATGATGTCATGGCTTTATGATTACTATCCTCTGATAAATACTTCCATTCATGCAAGCCGCCATCTTTTCATTCTTGTTTCGAGCGCAAATGAGTAATATATCAACCGGATATTCCTACAGGATCTCAATTCGATGGCTTCCCGGTACAAGATGAACCTTCGCACCTGTTAATATTTGTGTATCGTATGTTAAATTGAGTTTAAGATAGTATTAGACTTAATTTTATGCTTCAGTAACCTACTACATTATTTCTTGATTCATTGAATTCCGAATGATTAGGAACAGGGCAAGCAATATAATTTTATAAATTTGTTTTGTTTGTTCACCTTACAACTAAATACTATCTGAAAATTATACTAAAATTAGCCTGTTTTAGAAAATCGACCACAACGATCTGAAAAATAGATTCAGCATCCTTGGTAAAACCTGCCCACTCGAGACAAACCAAATTATATGTAGAACATAACTTTTCTAAAATTGCCTCGAAGGCAATCTTATTTGAGTTCTTATTTTAGAATATACTGTCTGTAGTACTGATTTATTTATTTAATTTGTTTATACGTGAATTTATTACCATCGATTTGTTTGGTATCATAGACAAGATTGACAGATATCTCTCTGTTTTCATTACTTTTGGCCAGATTTTAGATGTTCTTTTTATGCTGTGAAAATAGTGCAACAATGCACATCGACAATAAACTGAAGGCCGATCGCATCAATGCAAGTGTACAGGCTAACCTGGACTATTTACACTCTGATATAATTAAATAAAAGAAGCAACTGTATAGACGATATCACTTTACAGTGTATCGGATAATCTCTTCAATGTCAAGTAATGCACAAGTAAACATTAAGTAAAGAGACACCACGTCCTAACAGTGTAACTAAGCCTTGCCTTCATACTTATTGGAACTGACCGGATAATGTATTTAAGTATGGTATCTCTTGCTTCTGTACATGTACAAACAAACTAATTTGGTATAGAGGAGAATGGAGAAAGGCGGCCATCTTGGACTACTATAGTTCATAAATGCCGCAGTTTACAGGCGTCTTTATATGGTTAAGGAAAGAGCATTTACCAACACGCTTGCTTACATGCGGCTTGGCGATTTCAGATTGCAATGTTTGGGAATCCACATTTCGTCTTGATGTTCACCTTATTATGCTGATGGCAACATCGTTCAGGCTACCAAATATAAGGAAGGAATGAGACAAGAATGGTAAATAAAAAAATAAATTATGGATATTGTATACAAAGGTATTCGAAAATGACTGCTTCAACATTCAAATAGTGTTTTAGCCTTAGATGAATGATTGGTCTCGCATTATCAACCCTAATTAAATACTGCCATTTTTCCTTTTCTGAGTATTTCTGTTATGTTTCTGGTTACAATAATACTAAATTAATCAAGTTGCTTACTTTGCATCTAACTAAAGTAGAATAAAACAACAATATCATAACTTAAACAACAATAACAGATTGCATACCTGTTTGTTATGACTGCATAAAGCGTGCATTTCAACATTGTTTTTCATTTATTTTCCTTAAAAGAATATTAATTACAGATAGCATTATTACTGAGTAGAGATAAAATACGTGCAAACGTTTCATACAAATATTTAACGTAACTGAAGTACTAAGAAATTTGCGAGAGTTGGGACCATAGATTGTATAGTAATTGTTATTTTAACTACTAAACGAATCAATTTTCATTTGAATTTTATCAGTGCAAGATATGAAGAATGAAAACAAATTTACATATTATTATATTAATTTTGTATTAAATTATAAACAAATCAGTTATCAGTGAGAGACGGAAAGCAGACTATTTATTTATTATCTTTTATTTATGTTTAAACTTTATCTGTTTTAATAATTTAATATTGTCAAGATTTTGCGCATAAAACAATTCTTCGGAATGATAATTGTACGCATTAAAAATACTGCGGTGATACCCGTTTTGCTATGGACGAGTTTTTTCTTTTATTTATTTATAGGCATAAGATAATTATGTAGATGTACTACTATGTTTGCCAAGATAATGTCAGTAATACTAGCAAGGCTGTATACTTGTACACCATTATTTATTCCACTTGAAAAGAGGATTCTCGCAAACAGTCCAGAAATACGCAAAAATAAAAGGATATAAATGATTATGTTATAAAAATGGATGAATAAATAAATTGTGTGTACATTTGTAAACTTTAAACGTATTTTTGAATTTGGAACGTTATCAAAAAAAGTGAAATCGAGGGCAAAGACAAACCTCTTTCTGCTTTGTCGGTAGTACAGTTTTCCGTTGCTTATTCCGCTAAGTAAAAACAAAAGGTCGCTGTAATTAGTGATTAGTAGGCTATCGGTGCCTTGAGTGTTTGTTGATTGCAATAACCTTCTTTTTTTTTGTCACACTTGTGGTATATTGATGTTATTGTACGCACCGCACCTAATACGTATGTAATTAACAACCTTGTTGTTTACTCTTAAAAACTTAGCACCATTTACAAAAGGCAAAATGAGTTTTTGCTTAATATACAGGTAAGACAAATAGCTTTAGACACTAATTGCTGTCTCTGTCATTTTAAGGTGTAAAGCAGAGATAACTTAAGGTCTTTAATTTAATTAGCGTTTCAGTTTTTGGGGGTAACCTCTCGGATTCTGAAAGGATGTCAAATCAACCAGTTGTCAAATCTTTAACTGATTGAAGTTTGACAGGTGATGTAATTAATTTTTGATTAGATCTTTAAAGCAGGATGCCAGAGCCGCGAAGAGCATGCGTAGTGATCCCGCAGCTCCAGCAAATGCAAGGACGTGATCGGGTCGTTTATAGTCCCTACAAGTCTGTCATATCCCTACGTGTGTTCTCGGTGCGAGTTTAAATTATTAGCTTTGTACTAAGATAAAAAAAGATCATTAATATAATTTTAATGAAAAATGACTGAAATCTTGTTTAGATTACCTATTTATTAACTAAAATCTTGTATCTGCACATTTATGTTAAATGCGTATTTACTTTGTATATGCATCGTAAAAAGATAGAAGCCCCGATATGTCTATGTAGTTCCGTGTTAAACGTCATGGGCCACAACGAAGTATAAAACTCAACCTTACTGCTTTGTAACAAAGGTAAAAGTTACCTAATATTTGGTTGACTGTACGTTGCGTGCGCGAAACATGTGACCTTAGAGAAATTACTAAAGCATGTGACAGATGTTCTAACCTGATCATGACATCTGTTCCGTCAAAGATCTGTACAAAAGACAGGTCCTTAATGCTTTGCAATCGGCATCCAAATAGGCATGATGCGATGTCGTCATAATTTATGCGATATGAACACGCTTAACCGGTTTTTGAAGATTATGGCAAATTTTGCTAATATATCTATCGGCAATGCAAATGTATGTGTAGTATATCAAATGACTTAAAATAAAGCATCATCCTATAGGTGGCCACTTATGGATAAATTAAGACGATTTTTGCTAATATTAATGACATTTGCAAAATCCGTGTGCAGAAATTGCCATTTAGACTCCTGTTCAGGACCACCTTGAAATATATGTGTTTTTAAAGGACTTCCTGGGACTCAAAAAATAAGCATTTTTGAAACATGTGCAAATAACATAAAATTATAGGTCTATGTTAAAACATTTTGGGTGTGTGCTTTGAAAATTCTAAAATTCCTTCATCTCCTATCATCAAAAATATAAATTCTTTCCTTAACTAAAGGCCTTTCCATTACCGTATCACATCGAGCATTTAAAACGTATAGAAGAGAACTCTAGTCGAATCACCGACGTAAATTGATTCCGAGCACGTCCAGGCGGTTGGCATTGTTCAATTATGTGCCAAACATGCTTCAATGTTACCTCACACCAAGTAAACAAATCTTCACAACATGGAGATTAGGCCGGGAAATAATTACCTTCAGTTACGTGGTAACCCACTTTCTGATAGGGAAAACTAACCACCTGCTAAGTAATAAATTACAATGCATTAATATGTCAGAACGATTAACATTACTTTATGGTTTATGTCAAATATCAATCATAAACTGTGCTCCTATTTTTATAAGCGCATCGATCGTTTAAACTCAGTATTTAAAAAAAAACTTCCATAGTCCGAATAACATTTTTCCATACGCATATTTAAATCGATGACGAAACTAATATTAACAACTCATACGTCATAAATATTGCAGAAGTGTTAGCTAATAGTAATATCTCAGTGTCAAGGTGTAATTATTACAATGCCACAATACCGGCAGCAAAAATGACAAGTTTATATATACAACTTTAACATTAATTAAAAACGGGCAAATCTCACTAGGACTACTCAAGAATGACTCAATATTCTCGTATTAGATATAATCGTAATATATGTTGCAATATTTATAGAACCCTGTGGATTAAGGTACTGACAGAAAAAACAACTAAAGTATAGCAAAGCCAATCATAATTTGTGGACAACAAGTTAGTTACTTTAATTATGGCCTAGGTACTTATTGGTTGCCAGGTTTGATTTTAATCGATATCTTTACATTTTTATTATTCTGAAAAACATCTATCATCATACTAGGTAATCGAAAAGGATTTACCTAATCTGAGATTTTCCGCAAAAGAAGATATTGCAATACAGTGGTATTGTTGCAAACTGGTCTTACGAGTAACATACATTCTTCTAAACATATATTTATAACATAAAAACAATATACTAGACGGAGGGATCATTTGAAGTCGTTTGAAGAATTGATATGTGCATCCTCGTGTTCCCACGCACTTTGCAAGCTAAAGTGGAGGACAGTCTAAGAGCTGGGCTTATAATGTCCGAAGGTTATAGGTTAGCAAATGTCGTCTTGAATGTTTAAACTGGCTAAATTAACGCTTGAGACATCGACATGTCCTATTGGCTGTCAACAGTCTATGTATATAAACACATCCTGTAGAATATATTGAGCGCGAATCTCAACTCTATGTAGAATATACACACCCTGTAGAATATATTGGGTGAATTTGATCAGGGTAGGTTAACAAGGGTGTTTGCTTTTCGCACCTAATTGCTGTGATAGTTGGAAATAGTTTGATAGTCAATTGTTTCACATAAGCAAATAGCAATACCTCCGTTGTTTAACTTAGAACCTCCTTGCGTAAATAGGGACGTTCTTATTAGTCGACTTTTGAGCAAGATTGTCTCAGCGAATCTTGTCTTGTCTAGACATGGCCATCTCTTTCACGGTCTACAATTATGACACAAATTAGTAAGCATAATTAATTTCGCTTGTCTTAATTACAGTTTGAGTGTTAACCTAAAGCCATTGTTTTAAATTAATTGAGTTTGAGAACATAGTAAGACTGCAACGTTATAATTTGAAGGTCGACTGTTATTTTTATATCGCGAACCGTTAACTGAATGTGTTTGAAGCATGCGAGTTTGTTAATTGCTAGACTATAATGTAAAGATGTATGAGTTAAGGATTTATAAACAAGAAATGTTTCAGGTGTGAAGAAGTGGGCACTTAGTACATTCCCCGCTCGTGGAATTATTTAGATATAGGAATAAAGATTACAGGCATAATTTCGTATGAAGTAGCCCAGAACAGAACAACCTGGAAAAAGGTCATTATAAAAAAAACAATTACATTTAAATTAGGTCCTTCTTTTTTAATTAATTAAATTTTTTGTCAACAACCTAAAAACGCAGGGTTGAAACCTAGGGTACTAAACGTATGGTACATTTAAACAATATACCACCCTTTGATCTCGATAACCAAATGTTTTCGTTCCTTTTGGCAAGCCATGCGAAACCCCGGTCAATACAGATTTTGTAGGTACCTACAACCATTTAAAAATAGTTTATTTTGACCTTACTTTCGTGACACGATAGAGGTTTTATTTACATATATTTCTATGGCAACGAAGAACCCAACATCGTTATTTATATGTAAAACAATTAGTTTAACAAGTTGTCTATCTTCAGTTATTAAAATAATAATATAGAAAAAGGAGTCTATACCATAAAACAACAAAGATTATTAAAAAAGAACTTAAATTAAGTAGTTAAATATAGCTCTTTATAATATCTATGTACAAGTAGCGATCAGGGGCTCGATGCAGCTATTTTAAGTCACTGAGTGGCGGGTTAATAAACGTTCATGTGTACTTGTTATTGTGCCTAATTTTCGTATTCAGATAAGAACAGTCACTTGCAATCCTACAATGACAACAGGGGCAAGTAGGTGTACATTTGTCATTAAACTAATATTATTTGAATACGAAAATTAGGCACAATAACAAGTACACCGGAACGTTTATTAACCCGCCACTCACTGACTTAAAATAGCGGCATCGGGCCCCTGATTTACCTTACATATGTTATTCACATATCTCATATATTAAAACTTCCGTAAGGTCGACCGCATGACAACGGTTGGCAACAAATTACGAAAGTTGACCAAACTACCCTGTAATAAGAACCTTTTCAATGTCAAAGTGTAACCACCCTGTAACCACCGAAGTGAGGTGGACTGTAATGCCTGACCTTTTTGAAGGACTGTGCCTGCTAAGGTCAATACAAATCCTTCTACGGCGTCCTAACATGCCATGTCCACTTATTGTTTATTGCCTCCCATTTATTTCTCAACTGGACCATTATTCAAGACTATCAAGGTTATAACGGCTATACGAAAAACTTAACCTGAATTAGCCAGGCATGCATGATAATACCAGTTTCAGGTATTGCTTTAAATAAAGATATGTTGAAACGTTAATTAAAACGCGTTAAATTCTTCTAATTAGGTGTGTTCAATGCCATGCATTTTCTTTGTAATTTGCGGAACCTTATGAGTAAAGAAAATACGCGAATGCCTATTCCTGAATATCCTCAAACAATCAAGGTCAACGTGAATTTAAATCAAAGTAAATTCGAAAGTACCCGCATAATGTATTTCGCAACCCTTTTGAATTCGACTCATTAAACTAATAACCTAATGAGGTTTATTGTCAGCTTCAGCTTTATCATACCGCCTTTGTCATCCTTGCGAAACAATAATACATGTCGATGTGGGAAATAGTATATTGTAATTCATATTGGATTACCGCTCCGTGTGGCAAGAGTGTCAAGGTGTAACGTGATGCATCGGATAAGGCCTGATGATAAAACTGGTTGAGAACCAGTATGAAGTCTGGTTGCTACGTGCAGAAGTTCACCAGTCCCGCTCATGACGTCACCAGCCTTGGGTTCTGCTTACTCGCTCACATTCTCTCAGCCAAATCCTTCCGAAACATAACCCGGACATAAGGCTGTCGTATTTGAATAATTACGATTGTGATCAAACGTGACGTGTTCCTAGTTCGTGTTGTGAAATGTATGTGAATGTAATTTTGGGTATCACGACTCGATAAAACTAATTCGCGGACCGTCTGAGTACATGTGTACCGGCCATTGTATAGAAATCGTCTTATTAGAGCTCGGCTGCAGTTTGAAGGTTAAAAGAGATGATTATATCCTGGTCTGAGATACCGGATTTTACACATCAATAAATTATTTGAAAAGAAAAAAAAAATAGTATAGATTAAGATAGCATTATCTAATGCAAAGGAAAAGTTTTCGATAATTACTTACAAACATAATTGACTACCTAACGTTAAATGGACCAGTTACCGCACCAGGTTCGATATTCGCGTGTTAACCGAACACGCTTGACCTTCAGAGTTCCCGTCGACTCCAGAATGTTACCAAAATAATACTACAAAATCCCTGAACTACAGGGGTTATGTTTTGAAAGATAATGTAACTGTCATCGCTTCGTTTCAGTATATTCTCGATTCATACATAGTTCAGCGTTGTTATTGTTTAGCGAGTCTCCGTCTAACTCGTATCATACTCGCGTTGGCAGCTTCACTTGTTTACATTCTTCGATAAAACTCACATTGGAAACGTTTTTACATACAAATTGATCATAAATTGATTTAATTTCCATGTTTGTTGTTTACAACGCTTTTGCAACTGGTTTTATAAATATGCGGGTAGTAGACAAAGCGTTAATTTAAATCCAAAATGTCAAACCTGTATAGAAACTAGAATTTTTAATATCAGTATTCAATAATAAAATTTAATAGATTTTCTATGTATTAAGTAGATAGCAACAAGTTTATTTAATCCCCTTTGTTCCCTAAACTCATCTTAGACTAACAAGTAATAACGCCAATTAATGATCGGGCACGGACCCAATTAGTTTCTGATACACAAAGGATGTTGACGTGACTTTAATAGGCAGACAATCTTTCATATTCAATCAATTTGATCGTCTCTAAAACAGCGATAGCGTCGTTTGCCGATTCGATTTCACTTTATAATATCAAACACGTTTCGTGAACTTTTTTACTAAGTGTCGGTTTAGAAAGGACTAGGGCGGTCTAGCCGCAGCTGTGCCTAGTGCTAGGTCCCCATTAGAAAGTGTTCGGATCTCACCTGCTCCGCATGAGTTCTTCCAGAAGTCGCAAAACTTGCTGCACGCACACATCTCGTATGTACGTCACTTCGCACTAGTGCCAATGTATTTTTAAACTTCACTTGTACAGTTTCGCAATCCTTCAGCCGGTGCGCATTCACACGATCGCGTTAATGTCTACAGCTGAGAAAAACTTTATTCATCTTATAGTAAACAGTGGCGGCGTAAACATGTCAGCTAGCGGGTTAGATAGGGGTCGCTGGTGTACCGTTGGAGCGTAGAAAGCGAGCGCGCGTGTCGGGGACCGCGGCAGTCGGCATCGTACGGCGCGTGGCGGAGAGGCGGGGGCGGCGCGCGACGTGCAGCCAGAGTGGGTGCCCTCGTGCGACTGCCGCCAACTGCCGCCACGACGCCTGCCGAAGCCCGCCACTCGCTACCACACTCGGATATTATAAAATCGAGGAAATGCACTGATTTCGCGAGCGACGACGTGATTATTAGCACTGATTGACGGAATCGACTTGGCTTTCGGAGACCGCTGAAAACGCGGAACCAATTTGTTCAGATGTGGTTTACTTATCAAATATCCGTAGGTAAACCTGTATTTTACATATTTGCAATACAAGTGACTTATTTATCGAGTTACACATCCTACACTCGGCAACATATTCGAGTCGGTTTATTAAGTGTTAGGAATTTAGGTAATTTTTTTTTTATACAATTTATATTTTAGCATATCAAACATAGGTAATGTCAACAGCAGTTATGTATATTAAAGACAATAAATATTCACCGAATATTGTCGTACAAAAGAGTTCAACGCTCCGAAGTGTCTGCTTCAGTACGTGAGCCCGGAACCGTGATCGCAATGCCTAATATAACCGGTACACTTAGTACATTGGAGCTTTTATTTTATCATTCTTAACATATTTACCTTCACAATTATAATCATAAAAATTCCTATCTACGTTCAATACCATATAAAAAACGGAACTTAAATATTTGTCTTGTATTTCGCGGACTTACGTACTCTCATTGTTTTATTAGAAAAGATAACGAATAAGGTAAAATAGATTACATACAGACGTTTCTATTTTATTTATATTAGAACTAGCAGATAACACTGTTTTCCGAAACGCAATATGGTCCATATTACTATAAAATACAGAGTTCATTTCCAACAAAAAATAACGATTATCAAACCAATAATAAGTATTCGAAAATGCGGTAAATCTCTTTGCTAACAACTTTTCCGTTTCTTCATATCCTCATTCCAAATTAAACACTAATAGCTTTCAGAGAGAAGACCTGTTTATAACCACACCTTGCTAAAAGAACTAACAAAGCAGGAAGTATTTTTTCTAAAAAACGTGTTTTATCTATATTTACCTGTTTTATAAATTCAAAACATCCAATAGATTGTTATAATTGACGTCTTTATTATAATAATTATCACTATTATACTTCCGGTATGTATTAACTTATTAAAATTTCGAAGAAAATGCTGTTTTCATTTCAATGTTATTTTTTAGATCATCTTTTGTCTTATGTTCTCGAAGAAGGCTTCAAAAAATTTACATGCACTAATTCAGTAAGATCAATGATTTTTCATGAAAATAATCATGAGGTAAATATCTTATAATACCTTAAATCTTCTGCCTAGATTTTTTCTAAGGTATATTGTGTAGTTTTCCAGTTTCCAAATACAACAATGTAAGTTGTAACTAGTAAATCGAATGCACCTGTTACATATAACCTTATATGATACTATTTTTGTTATATTTATTGGCAACATTTTATTGACCCTGGACAAAAAAAAAACCGGCCTAGGCTACACAGTAATTATTTAATAAAAATAAAACAACACTTCGTTATTGTGATGGTATAACTTTTAAACAATATTCATAATAATTTCCATTTAACGAAACGAAAGCGGTATATTTCAATGATTCTATAGGTACCTATTTATTTAGATTATACAGATGCTTCAATAACAAGTCGCCTCATAAAACAATGAACTCTGATTAAATCAAGATCGTATGATTTCGACAGTAACAGTTGCCGACTCAATACCATTGTTTGGAACATCTTACAAAGATTCTTACACATTCAGATTCAAATGTTTCGTAATCAAAAGAATTGCGATGACCTGGAGAAATTTTGAATTTTTGTCTGAAAGAAGGGTATATTCCACTTTGTTCACCAGAGGGATATCACCTGGGTGAACACATGCAACTTTTTGGATTATTCGAGTAGACTTATATCACCCATAAACAAAATGATGTGAACATGGAAATTGAAGTAATTTACTACATTACACGTAAAATTCTTACTGCTTTTACTTATTGTATGTATGCCTGATTTAAAATTAACTGATTCCTAAAAAAATACTTAAATTTCCATGTTTATAATATCATTTTGTATATGGTCCGCAAAACAGTCAGATTATTTTAAGAAGTTTGATAAATAAATCACGTAGAAGTCTGGAGTAAAATATATAATAATACTTTATGATTCAAATCGATACACTTTTTACGCTTAGATTTGGTCGCTACTGCTAAATGCTACCCTAGGTTGGTTATCGTTTCAAGATAAGACTTTCGTTTCCAGAGTTCAGATTGTCAAGTTACAGCGTGTTTCACTTTTAGAGTTCGACATAAAACAAGAAATACCAAAAAAAAACTCTTGATCTCTAATAAAATTATGTAAAATGTAAATTGCAATAATATTATAATTACAGGTGTCTTAATTGAATCGTATGATTTTATATTCATAAAACATAGGTCTTTACATCTAAATATAATATAGATAATATAGCTGGAAGAACTAGAACAAAATTCTTATAACTGTCTCATCGGTCAGGTACAGATTAAAGGCTTAAGATGCCAAGGGTTTTAGCAATCACGCGTAAGAAGTTACACGGCTTCCTCAGAATTAAATTAATGTCTTTGATATGGAAGACTACATCGGTATTGAGTTCTTGAGTTATATGAACGGTTTATTTCGATTTTAGGATAGAATACTTTTATTATAAGCAATAAAATTTGTAGTATCTGTATAAAGTGTGTAAGAAAAAAGAACTTTTGCTAAAGGATAATAATTTACCTGATATCAATTGGTAGACAATGTTAGGGTACTATCTTCTTCAATAGGTACTCGGTTCAAATATGTGGTCTTGATTTACTATAATGTTTTACAACTAAACTATTTCGGTTTGTACTGATGGACAGATACGATATCCTTCATTGTACTGCGGAACGTGCAGTGAATATTTATTGAACTATTCATACTAAAATATTTGTTGCAAATAGTACCGCAAGAGTTGATATCAAATTGTGCAAGATATAATTATGTGAAGCAGCATAATATATTGTTTAGATATAGTCATAGTGATCGTCCTTTGTTTTTATATAAATTTGCTAATGGGAAGACTAATTTACTTGCAACCAGCTTCAGTTTTTAAAATACGAAGAATATCTATTTATTTTTTTGCTAGCAGATTTTTTTTTAAATTCTACGACACTTCGATTATCAAGGAAGTGATCAAATTAAAATTTAAGATAATAAAACATAAATATAAAATTTTCCAATAACCCATAACGATGTTGACAACATAGGAACAATTAAAATGGACGTGAAATATGCTGTACCATATAAACAAGTTATAGAATATGCAAAATATAATCAACAGCCTACGTAGTACGTATGTGTATTGTATCGATCACGAAGGTCAAGCCTCTTATAGAAATCGGGAAGTATTCTCGTCTGACGCAGAGTATTTAACGACTGCTTCATAACAAGTGGAATCTCGGCCCGATGAACAGATATTGCTAAGATGATTTAAAGAAAAACTGTTTTACTTTCAATTAGTTCTTGGATCAAACTTAAACCAGTCGTTGAAAAGTTTGGTCTATAATTGAAGAATCTTACTTATAATAAATCTGTAAAAGTGAAAATTCTGTACATTGAAAATATCAAAAAAAAATATGGCGGGGGGTGTTACTAGTCTAGATAATATAAAAACTGGCCAAGTGCGAGTCGGACTCGCGCACGAAGGGTTCCGTACCACCGACGTATGAGAGCCCCCCTTAAATATTCATTTTATGTGGTTTTTAGTATTTGTTGTTATAGCGGCAACGGAAATACATCATTTGTGAAAATTTCAGCTTTCTAGCTATCACGGTTACAGCCTGGAGACAGATAGACGGACAGACAGACAGCGGAGTCTTAGTAATAGGGTTCCGTTTTACCCTTTGGGTACGGAACCCTAAAAATGAATCGCTGAATGTGTTGCTAAGTATAAATCTCGAGAGCAGCTGAAAAGATTTCGCTAATTCTTTTTTTATAATATTCCTAGATGTAGGAGGATGGTTCTCACGGAGAGATAAATTAAAAAAATAATAATTAATAATTAAAGAATCAACTTTTAGGCGGTACGAAGTTCGCCGGGTCAGCTAGTTTTAAATATAATTTGACATGGAGTACATGAGTAGTAGACTATGACCAGCGGTTATCAAAAATAGGTTAAATTTGTAGAAATTCTACGAGTGTCGTGACTCTACTATTTCACAGTTCAAGTTAATACCGTTAGCAGACGAACCGGCGCTTTTTTATCAGTCCACAGTACAGTACATAAGCATAAAAAACTACATTCGAATACACATCGTTAAACAATTATTTTTATCTTACACAAGATAAAAAAAAAAAATCGGATGCCCTTTCAAGGTCTCGTAATAACTACAAGTAGGAAGCAAAAATGGCCACGTATAATTTAAATCTGGCAGCAAATTTAAATTATATACGTATCAGTCAAAATTATTTATAACTGCTGTACCTACTTACATACCTACTGTCAGAGTTATTTACGTAATCAAGTGGTCACTTATTGGGAATTTCGGATCGTTGGTCCCCTCGACCCCACTAAGTAGCAATGAAAAATGTATCTGCGGTAGGTATTGAAGAAATTTCAAGAGCTTACCGGCCACCTCGATCTGCGTTAGCGATAACCCTCGATACAGGAGTTCATTGTCGTCATATAATGACTTCATGTTGTGTACTACAATCGGGCTGATATCTAGAAAGCAGACAGCCCTGGCTAAGAGATAAGCTGGCGGTTACGAGTACACCAGGAATGTGGAAAGTACGGTCTTCCGCACATGATAACAGACAATTGACCTGATGTCATTTATATTTAGATGTCAAATTGATTCTGACCTGATTAATGACCTCTAGAATAATTGATTAAATTAGCTGACCTAGTACGTCATTTTTTTATTGTGATGGAATTTTGAATTGTCTGTTAAAGTTGTTATTTGTGTGTCATCATAAACCTGAGACTACTGCTATTATATTTTGATTTAAGTGGCAGACTTTGAACATGTTTTTAAGGTATGGGTTTAACCGATTTGACTAATTTAATTCTTGCGTGTTTCCAACCAGTGCTTTATATCTAATTAATAATAATAATAATAATCCAGCCTATAAACGTCCCACTGCTGGGCACAGGCCTCTTCCCATATAGAGAAGGCACGAGCATTGATCACCACGCTTGCTCTCTGCGGATTGGTGATTTCAGATCCCAAATTTTGGAATCCAGGTTTCCTCACGATGTTTTCCTTCACCGTTTGTCAGAAGTGTCTTAGAATAATAATATATAATTAATATCTAATTAATATAATAAATTGTAGTGTATTAATTTTAAGCAAGATTTGTCAGAGATGATACGGAAATATAAACTTTGAGGAAGCAAGGGCTTGTGTAGAGAGCGTAGGTGTTAACTCACAGTATCGCTTCCTACCTAACATTTGTATACACTGTACTCATACAAGAATAACATATACATACACCACATATTTGAGGAGCTTCAACGAAACCCGACGGAATATAAACAGGATATACATTACTTACTGCACCAAAAATAAATAAAGTTATTTTCCACGATCTTTGATAAAACGTTTATTTAAAATATCTTTGTTTTATGAACTAATTGATTGAACTAGTAATGCTAATTTGGGAACTGGCAAACATTTTAAGTTAAATTCTTTTGATGTGAGTAATAAATGAAGATTTATGGAACTTTATTTTAATAAATTATACACTTCTGTTTATTTTATGAGGAATGCGACTGCAATTTTCACGGCTCTGGGTTCAATGTCCGTATTAATATTTCAAAAGTTGCAGGGAAAATGCTATTACCTAATTGTTGGCCTTTATTTTAACGACGACTTTATGTTTTTGTTTACGTAAATCTGCGTTTATTACGTATTAGTTCCAAAACTTGCCAAAAGATGGCGTTGTTAGTTGAGCGCCGGTTTCTGAATCGCGGTGTTAAGATTTTCCGGCGTTCAACTAGGTCAATCATGTAAATTTGTTTTTTTGTGTGTGTGAGCATCAAGCACTGTGGTTATATATATTATACGCGCTTAATATAAAGTCCAGTGTTTCAATCCTCTCCAAGTCGACCCTCGTTCATGGTCCTTCGAGCCGGATATAATCGCGAGTGGTGGTTCCGGCGGTGGTGATTTCCACCCTGCGTGCGTCATTTACTGGGCAGTGGATCGCTGTCCAGAGCAAACCCTCCCTCGGCGGGCACCAAGTGCGGTGTCCGGGATTGGGAGGCATCAGTGCAGTGTAGTGCAGCAGCTGGTGCCGAGAGCAGCCTGGAGCAGGGAGCAGTCAGTGGAGCGTGGTGCAGCGCTATTGTCAGCTACAGCCGGAGGGACGGCGCCAAGCAGGGAAGTAACGTGCGGCAGGGGGCGCCATTAGTGGTGCAGTACAGCGAGCCTGTTGTGGTGCAGTACAGCGAGCCGTTTGCGGTGCAGTACAGCGTGCCACTTGTGGTGCAGTACAGCACGCCGATACCGTGTGAAGCAGTGTATCAGTGAGTGAAATAAAATCGTGAGTACATTTTACATCTTAATTAATCAGGAAGAATAAATTAAATCTTAAGAAAAAGGGTGCGAGTCTGAACTCTTTTGAAAATAACTTTTAGTAGACATTTTTAGAACTTGTAAAAATTTATGTGTAAAGTGGTTGTGACGGGGAATCCATGCCCGATTTGACCCGTGTGATTTATGTTTACAACTTGTAAAATTTTATGTGTAAAGTGGTTCTGACGGGAAATCCATGCCCGATTTTGGCCATATGACTTATTGTTTATGTTTATAACTTGTAAAATTTTATGTGTCAATTGGCTCTGACGGGAAAACTATGCCCGATTTTAGGCCAAAGTAACAAACACTTGTGATATTTTAAAAATTAAGTTGATTTATTTGTTTTCGTATAAAATAATTGTTCCAAAATGGAGTCCTTCCTTGCGATCCAAGAAGATATTAGCATTAGAATGAGTAAGGCAAAGTCCAATTTAAAGAAAGCTCCTAAAGAGAGGTTAACCCAAGCATATTTAGAGACACGTCTTCAAAATTTGGAACAATTATGGAATACATTCACGGCCACGCATATTGAGATTTTAAGTAAGTTTAAAAAGGTTGAATTGTCTAACTCGAGTTATATTAAAGATTGTCTTTATGATGAAGTTGAGGAATTTTATGTAGATTTTAAAAGTGAGTTAAAAGATTTATTAGCTAAAGAACATTCAACTACGCAATACGTGGATTCTAAAACTATTTGTCAGGACCAAAAGAGTAGAGTCAAGTTGCCAGAAATTAAAATTCCCTCGTTTTCGGGAAAATATTCAGAGTGGCAAACATTTAGAGATTTGTTTGTAGGATTGGTGCATGAGAATTCTTCTCTTGATGACGCACAAAGATTTTTTTATTTGAAGTCTCATTTAAGTGGGGAGGCTGAGCAACTATTAAGAAATATAACGATAACATCAGATAACTATGAAATTGCATGGTCTAAGTTAGATAAAATGTACAATAATAAAAAGTTTCTCGCAAACGGTATTATGAAAAGATTACTCAGTCAAAAGACGCTGTCCTATGAATCGGCAAACGAGATAAAAAGGCTTATTACGACTACCTCAGAATGTTTAGAGTCGTTAAGTAATTTAGGAGTGAAGGTTTCTTCCTGGGATCTGATTGTTATACATATAATTAGCGGAAAATTAGACAAAGAGACCAGGAAATGTTGGGAACTCAAAGTGGCTTCAGATTCAAGTAATGAGTTACCTACATTTATACAGTTTTCAGAATTTTTAAATAGTCGCTTTAGAGGTTTGGAAAATTTAGATAAGTCAGAAAACAGGGAAAGACCTACATATCAGAAGGGAACTCACTCATTCCATGTTTTGAAAGATAAAAAGCCAGTATCATGTGATTTTTGCTCGGCCGACCATAGGATTACGTCTTGTCCAAAATTCGGTAAAGAGACAACTGAAGTTAGGCGTACTTTTGCTTTTGAACATAATTTGTGTTTTGTTTGCCTAAACAACAACCACTCTGCCAGACACTGTAAAAACACTCTCAGATGCAAGGTGTGTAAACGCCGCCACCATTCTTTATTACACCAAACAGGTGTTTCTGGGTCGACAATTGGTGAAGGTAATAGGGGGGCTCACGAGGAAACCTCATCAGCCGTTGTAACGGTGATGAAGGAAGATAATAAAATTCGTAATACGGAAATAGCCGCGCAAGCGGAGGGGTCAAGCAAACCACTAGTCGCGTGTTTCTCGTCGGGAACTGGTCGCAAAACTGTTTTATTAACTACTGCGTTAGTTAAGGCGAAGTCGAGAGATGGGAGCTATCGAGTTGTTAGGGCTTTACTTGATCAAGGATCGCAAGGTTCGTTCGTTACGGAATCCACGGTCCAATATTTAGGATTACACAAAACGCCATCCAGGCAAACTGTGATAGGCGTCGGCGGAGAAAAAAGTGCGACGGCTAAGTCAACCGTTGTACTTCAGTTGAGGTCTAGAATAGATCCGACAGTCCAAATAAATGTAAATGCGTTTGTCCTGAAATCCGTCACTGCTCTTCTCCCAGCTACGAAAGTAACTCGGGTTGAATGGGTAGATTTGGTAAATGATGATTTGGCTGATCCAGAATACGACAGGCCTAATAAAATAGATGTGTTATTAGGTGCTGAAGTATATAGTCAAGTTATTCAGGAGGGTATTAAAAGGAACGTTGGTGGAACTCTTTTAGCGCAAGACACCACCCTTGGTTGGATATTGTCAGGAACCTTTGAAGTGGATCGATCTAGTAATCCCTCTCACATTACCGTAATGCATTTAAGCCTGGAGACAGATAACCTGCTTACCAGATTTTGGGAGCTAGAAGCGGAACCATCTAGGAAAAAGATGCTAACGGAGGAAGAAAATAAATGCGAAGCTTTATACACAGCTACTACTGAACGTAATGAGAGTGGTCGTTATATAATAAGGCTACCATTGCGTGATGTAGATCCGGTCAGCATGGTGGGTGATTCGAAAGGAATCGCTGAAAAAAGATTAAGATCGTTAGAAAGTAAATTTAGAAAAAACAGCAAATTCAAGGAAGATTATACGAGAGTTCTTGAAGAATATTTGGAGCTGAAACATATGAGAAAAGTAACAGATAAAAACAACACTCAAAAGGCGATCTACTTACCTCACCACGCTGTGATCCGGGAGGATAAAGAAACGTCGAAGGTCCGCGTCGTATTTGATGCTTCCTGTAAGGGAACTAATGGGATGTCACTCAATGACAATATGTTAGTTGGTCCTACTTTGCAGCCGGAACTCCGGCACACTATTATGCGTTGGAGAAAACATCGAATATGTCTCGTAGCGGACATAATCAAAATGTACCGACAAGTGTTGGTAAATAGGAAGGATGTAATGTTGCAAAGGATCCTCTGGAGAGACAAACCTGAAAAAGAAATAGAAGTATATGAGTTGGAAACAGTTACTTTCGGCACGGCAGCGGCACCATATCTAGCTGTAAGATCGCTTCAACAGTTAGCACAGGATGAGTGTCGGGATCAACCGGACATCGCAAAGGTCATCTTAAACGATTTTTATATGGATGACTTAATGACCGGGGCTGAAAACGAAGAAACCTGTTTTAACATATACACAGAGTTGTCCAAGGTGTTAGCCAGAGGAGGGTTTCCATTACAAAAATGGAGGAGCAATAGCCAAGAATTATTAAATAGCATTAGGGATGGGAACGATGAAGCGTTACAGATAAAAATAGACGATGTATCAAAAATATTAGGACTTACCTGGAATTCGCGCGACGATTGCTTCCAATATTCTCTGGAACTTAAGCCGGTAGCAGGACCTGTAACAAAAAGAAAAATAATATCCGATATTGCCCGATTATTCGATCCATTGGGGTGGCTAGCACCAAGCATAATCATAGCAAAGGTGTTGATTCAAAAGCTGTGGTTAGCAGGGTTGCAATGGGATGAAGAAGTTCCAACCAACTTATTAAAAGAATGGTATACTTACCGTAATAATTTGGCTTCTATTACAAACCTGAAAATCCCACGATGGTTGCTTATGCGTTCCAATAATGTGAAGACTGAGCTGCACGGATTTTCAGATGCCTCGAGAGTGGCATATGCAGCAGTTGTTTATGTGAGAGTGGTAGATGACACCGGTAATATCTATGTATCGTTGGCAACTGCAAAAACGAAGGTTGCGCCCATAAAGCAGGTGTGCATTCCACGTTTGGAGCTTTGTGGTGCAGTGCTCTTGAGTAGTTTGATGGTCGAAGTGGGTAAGGTTATGGATATACCAAAAAGTGATTGGCACATGTGGACGGATAGTGAAGTGGTTTTGGCGTGGCTCAACAGTCATCCAAGCCGTTGGAAAACCTTCATTGCCAACAGAGTCTCCCATATTTTGACCATCACAGAAGCACAACACTGGTGTCATGTACCATCAAAGCAGAATCCCGCAGATTGCGCATCCCGTGGGGTTTCTCCTGCAGATGTGGCTGACATATCTATATGGTGGAATGGTCCTGAGTTTTTAAGACAGCACTTAGTTGAATATAAGAAGCCAAAGAATAATAATACTCATTTAGAAGAAGCAAAGGTGCACACATCGATTATTGAAGTCGGGTTTTGGAATAGGTATTCGACATTGTTTAAGCTAGTACGAGTAGTTGCTTACTGTCGTCGATTTTTAAATCTTCTAAAGGAACGGTCAGCTAGGTGTAAAACAAAATATTTAGTTAAGCAGGAATTCGAGGAAGCTCTCGAAACTTGTATAAAGAGATGTCAGGAGGAAGGCTTTTCTGAAGAATTGATGAATTTAAAAAATAATAAGTCTTTAGATAACAAGAAAAATAACTTAAAATCATTAAATGTATTCATCGATTCCAAGGGAATATTAAGAGTCGGAGGCAGATTGGAGATGTCACAGCTTGGTTACGATCGTGTGCACCCCATTCTAATTCCAAAGGAGTCATATTTAACAAGCCTTTTGGTAGCTGATGCGCATAGTAAAACAATGCATGGGGGTCCGCAGCTTATGGTAACATACTTGCGTTCGAAATATTGGGTGATAGGAATTAAGTTGATTGCAAAAAAGTATGTAAGGAATTGCGTTAGATGCATTCGTTACGCGGCCACCACCAAGTCGCAACTAATGGGACAGTTACCTTCGGCACGGGTTACACCCAACAAGCCATTTCTGTGTAGTGGAGTGGATTACGCGGGCCCCATTAACATAAGGGTATCAAAGGGTCGAGGAAACAAATCCTACAAGGGCTACATCGCGTTGTTCATATGCATGTCTACGAGGGCAGTGCACTTAGAAGCAGTCAGTGAACTGAGCACAAAGGGCTTCCTGACTGCCTTCAAGAGATTTGTGGCAAGGCGTGGTCGATGTGCTGAATTATACAGCGACAACGGCACAAATTTTGTGGGAGCAGCACGAGAATTAAGGCATTTATTTACTACAGAAAAATCCATTTTCAATGGAGAATTAGCGGAGGAACTTGCCACCAATGGTACTGAGTGGCACTTTATTCCTCCTCACTCGCCAAACTTCGGGGGCCTTTGGGAGGCAGGAATAAAGTCGACAAAGTATCACCTTAAGAGGGTGGTAGGAGACTCCAAGTTAACCTATGAAGAAATTGCGACGGTGTTGGCTCAAGTAGAAGCTTGCCTAAATTCGAGACCGCTATCCTATGTCGAGGATCAAGACAAGTTAATAATTTTAACTCCAGGTCATTTTCTGGTGGGGGGACCACTTGTTGTACCTCCGGACTCTAACTATGAAGGGTGTAATGTTGGTAGTTTACGGCGATGGCAACTGCACCAGCGTATGATGCAGGAATTTTGGCGACGATGGTCCCACGATTACCTTCATCAATTTTTACAAAGGCATAAATGGCAAAATAAAAATCCGGAGCCATCTGTTGGTGACATAGTGTTAATCAAGGAGGACAATTTGCCCCCTGGCAGGTGGTTGTTAGGCAGGATAACCCAAAAGCATCCCGGATCTGATGGTGTTACCCGGGTGGTAACTCTACGGACTTCCTCGTCAACGATAAAGAGGCCTACTTCAAAATTATGTTTGTTGCCTAAAACAGATTAACTGTTTTTTTTTGTTTATTTTCAAAATGTAACCACTTTAAGTAATGTGATTTACAAGTTTGTTAGTTTATTTAGTTTTAAGAAATACAGTGGTTAGACTGGTTAGTTATAAGTTCAGTATTTTTTTATATAGGTTGTTTAAAATTGTTAGTAATAAGTTCAGTACTTATTAAGTTGTTTAAACTTGTTAGTAATAAGTTCAGTAAGTATTAAGTTGTTTAAAATTGTTAGTAATAAGTTCAGTACGTAAGTATTAAGTTGTTTAAAATTGTTAATAATTATTATTGATCATCAGGGCTGTACACAATTCAACATTGTGATAGGAGTCAGTCAGTCTTGAAGGACATTCGCCATAATGTCCTTGGTGGCCGGAATGTTTACGTAAATCTGCGTTTATTACGTATTAGTTCCAAAACTTGCCAAAAGATGGCGTTGTTAGTTGAGCGCCGGTTTCTGAATCGCGGTGTTAAGATTTTCCGGCGTTCAACTAGGTCAATCATGTAAATTTGTTTTTTTGTGTGTGTGAGCATCAAGCACTGTGGTTATATATATTATACGCGCTTAATATAAAGTCCAGTGTTTCAATCCTCTCCAAGTCGACCCTCGTTCAGTTTTTTTTTGTAATACGAGGCATTATTTTTAAGATGTTGATTAGAACACTGCACAAATAAAAAATAATAAAACATACAAACATCCGAATTGAGAACCTCCTCCTTTTTTTTAAAGTCGGTTAAAATCTCGTTCTCTAGGGAGCTCCAATATTTATCTTATACAATACTATTAACAATATCTTTTAACATTCTTTCACTGACCATGCTACGTTATGTAGTCATGACAAGTAACAAACACAAGTATATATTTTTTATTATGACAATTTTTATTTATTTAATAATTGTGATTAGATTTACTTTATTTTCCAAGAAAATACTCTGCACAAAAGACTTACGTATGATTTTAATGTGGGAGAACAATTAGATACGGGTGTAAAATACATACCGTGCCAACGTCAACGTGAAACGTTTTGTAACGCTACGTCACCATTATTCTAATAAATAATAAGATTGATTAAGGAAAACATTAAATTTTAATATTTAATCAAATAAATAAAAATCAGTTTTACGTAATGAGTCAGAAACTGATTACAAGTATATTAAATACTAAAAGAGTATTTTTGCCTTTCCAAAAGTGTAGGCAAAGGAAAATTATATTTATAAATTAAAACTGTATCAACAAATCGACGTTACTTTTACCTGTAATCAACTACATGGACACAAATTTTATAGTATGCAAACATGTCTACAAATTATATCCATATACAAATTGAGAAAGGTTATGTAAATAGGGCCATCAAAATAGGCGTAGGTACATACCTGGTGTTATTCCAACACCTACACGAGGTGACATCATTGATAATGGATAGCAAATTGTGTAGCCGAACAATATTGATACAGCAAGCTGATATGCTCTGTACTCTGGATTCTAGTATGATTCCAATACATTTTCATATTATATGGTAGAGCTACAAATAACTCGTGTGTAAGTACTCGTAAGGTAATGATTAATAGTGATATAGGAACTGTTAGGACTAATTACAGTAAAGCACTCTGATCTATTCTAGATTAGCCAACCTAAAGTGCCAACATAAAATTCGGACGACCTCCGTGGTCGAGTGGCGTACGCACCGGTTTTCAAGGTGTCGCTAGCTCTGAGGTCCCGGGTTCGATCCCCGGACGGGTCAATGTAGCAACTCACTTTTCTACATTGCCTCGGGTCTGGGTGTTTATGGTACCTTCGTTGTTTCTGAATTCCATAACATAAGTGCTAAATAGCTACTTACTTTGGGTTCAGAGCAATGTATGTGATGTTGTCCGCATTTTAAAACAAAAAAAAAATATCTGTGTGCCAAAAAATATTTTTCTTTAGATAAGATTTGAGAATAGCCCCTTGGAAAAATAATAATGAATAGGTATGATCTTTCTGTCATTATTTTTAATCTAGTCTCTGCTGGGAGCTTGCAGCAATAATATAATTTTTACGTCAGATAGTTAATTGTACTATTCCTCATTACCATCAGTACCGTATAACTCTAGCACTAATTTATCTTCTAATTAGCTGTACATTTAGTCCGTTAGGTAATATTAAAACAACAGCCAAGACGTTATTTCCTAGTATCGACTCATCTAGTTTTCCTGTCATTTAAACCTCATCAAATCACAATCACGAAGCGTGATTACTTCTCTGACGCTAACTGCGTCAGACATGTGTCATAGTTTTACAGAGACTCTGAAACATTCGCGTCATACTTATCGGTTCTTTTTCTTACGTGTGAATGGATCTATTAATTTTTATTGGTTTGTCAACGTCCTAATTATTGAGTTATTTATCTGCTTATTGGTAGGAATGTTCTAGGTGTTGTTTTTGTGATGTAAATGGGAATGAGTACCTATCTTAATATATCACTTAGTCGAACGGAGTATTGTGAGCACCGTTTTAACGATAGGTTTACTTGTCTAAAGGAGAAAATGTATTACGTAACGATAAAAAAAGGTTTGATTTCAAACCACGCAATGAATGTAATAAGCAGTGACTTAAATCTTTAGTACATACCCAACTGGCAAACATGGAACTGTGGCGCTGCCGCCATGCTACCGATAACACTTTCCAAATTTTCTGATCGGTACTGCCAGCGGTCATCACTTACCTATAACAAGAGATTTACAAATTTATTAAATAAATTCAATATCAAGTTTAAAATGTGCTCGAACCAAAAGTTTTGTTCACGTCAAAATAAACTGCAACTCCGAAACTTTCCGAGGTACTTAATATTCCGAGAAATAAAATCACTAAACTAGGTTACATTTAGGTATACCAAATTCAATCAAAATCGATGAAAACTTAAAGCAATAGATGAGCTATCCCATTAAGTAACAGGTGTCTTTTAACTTAGAACATAACATTTCTAATCCTTATAGATCTTATTACGGAGCTTTGCAGTTATTGCACAAAGTTGTATGAATGGAGGGGTCTCGTCTGCAACCCTACTTCATTGAACCTAGCCGTCTCGCCGATTGCTCTCTATATACTATAGGTAGATCTGTCTGGATACACGGTAGAGTAGACATACAGATATGTAATAAATAATTGGACTCTAGTTGACATTATTTTTGCTTTGAAAGTGAATGTGACGAATTAGGTAGCATTCGCTTTAAGGAGACATATAAACATCATATAAAAATAATACCGGCCTGTAAATGTCCCAATACAGAATACTGGGAAATTGTAAATGATTTTAATGGGGTTGATTTTACTCTGCAGTATGGACTAAATAAAGACGAATTAAACGAAGCGAGGGAAAAACGTATTGTCTTGTTAGTCACCAAGGCTGCATGCTATTTTAGGAATAATTAGGCTGTTCTATAGTTTAAATATACCAAAACGACGTTGTTTTGTAGAACCACAAGGCAAACTCAACTTAAGTTCCTATAACGACCTCCCTAAAAGGAATGTTGTAACTTTGTAAGGCTGTACAATCTCAATTATCAATCTATAACATATATTCTGAGAACTTGTCGCCTACGTGAATTTAAATTGATCAAATCTATTCCAGAAATTGTTTTGCCTATACTCATAAAAAAATGAAATTTCCCCTTTTCAAAGTCAAGTTAAAAATCCAAGCGCCCCGTTTTTTAAATTTTTGTATGATAAAACATAATAGATTTTCCGGCCAGCGATATTAGATTCAATATAATGATGTAATCAATACTTAATTATGTAATCGTTGGATTATATCATTAGCATTAATTAACATTTATAACATAAACTTACAAAACTAAAGATACAGCTAATATTTAGTTTCATCTCAGTCAACATCAAATCACTTTAATTTGCAGTAAAGCTATAGCAGGCGCCAAATATTTTATAACATTTTTCTGGATAGAAAAAAAAAAACATAAACAAAAACTATTTAAATAAGATATACAAGTTTCAATCACCCAGTCTTCGCACAAAGCATCTGCAAATAAACCACAAGGAAAATGCAAAATAGCAGTAAAATGTGTATTTACTGCGAGTCCTACGTGTTATCTCCATGAATAGCAAGACGTGCGACTATTCTTGACCGCTACTTACTACATGTAATAACAATCGCTAGTAAATGTGTAATAAGATCATGTACTTTATTATAATACTGACTATATTACGTAATTCTAACGTTTGTTTTCCCACAATCATGTAATATATAAGCGACATAAGTACTGTCACACGAGGACGGGTTTCTTTGACTTGTGATGTCTTTCAAAGGTTTCTCATTAGTCTAGTCTTAAGTGAGTGATTAGAATTGTATGTCATAACTCATTGCATTTGAATAATGATTCCCCGTTTATGAGTTTTCTTTTATTTATTGGCATGAGGTAATTTTCACTGAACATAAACCTCACGCTTGGTGTAGAGATTAGCCAGTCAACAAGGATTGTGGTAAGTGTCTTCATTCTAGGTTGCTCTCTTCTGGCACCCTTAATGTCTATTATATAGTATTTCAGATCCCCGACAAAATTACGAATATACTCCAAAAATGTTCTTGGAACATAATATAAGATAGAAGGGACGATACAACAGACAGTTACAACAGTTTTTTTACATCCTTTTAAAGACTATGTTTGTTTAGGTGAAAACTTGCAATAATTGGAACTACTTTTTGACATCCGATATATAAGTTCGGTGACAATACTATCTTACAGCTCATTCAATGAAGCTAGCAAGCGGTCATCGGAAATCTATAAGGATACGACGTGTTTTGTTAGGGTTGTCTTCACAATTTTTTTTAGCTTAGCTGGTTACAAAATATATTTTATGGCAAAAAATAGTTAAAGAAATATATAATATAGTAAATTGGATACATAGATACTACAACACCTACTCGAGAGATTACATAACAGACTATAAGTAAAGATCCAATTATAGCTACGCCGTGCAACAATAGTAACGAACATAATTTAGTGTTTGGATGAGAAGTTAAAGATATCATTATTTCTCAATGAAGTGGGCGCGGGGCGCGGCGGAGCGCCTTACATGTAAAATATATCTATATATTGGCCTTCACTTGAGTTATTGTTATGCGCGATAAAACGGTGAAGGGGCATCGACTGTTTATCGTTAGTACATATAGTATTCTTTTCATATATAAGTTACTAGGTACGTGTTTTTTTATTCATATATAGTTACTACTTACGTACAGTTTTAAAACGCCTTTAATGTCTCGCTTCTTATAATAATGTAAACTTATGCAAACATAAACGTCCGCAAAAACTTTTGCAAACTTTTTCCCTCAAAATCATTTTATTTGCACCTAAACAAAAACATAGCGCGACATTCTAAAATAACAAATATGTTTTTTTCAGTACCAAACTATTTCGTTACAACTCAGCGGATAATTGATCTAAATCTGGAAGTAAAGTGATGTCTGAACTGCATTCAACTTTAAGCTAGGAGTGTTCCTGTCAGACTGTTTTAAATCAATTATAGTAGCAACTAGGAATAGTGTTGTAGACATGAAAAACGATTGCCCTAACTGAGACTTGACGAATTACAGTTTTTTTCTTAATCCTATTTATGTAAGGCATGGAATTCAGTCATACTTCGAAAACTTTTTACACGTATGCATGGCGTCTATCTTAAATCGTCAGTGTTATGACGTTCTCACTAATAGACACATGAATTATAATAAGGATAAACCTCTATTAAAAACAATACAGTTCAAACTTTTACGAGTAATTTCACATGGTTTTGCGTAGTTTCCAAGTAACCACCAAAACGTATGGTAAACAGGGAATGTTGTTTATTTATAAAGTCATGTAAGAGCGATGCGTTCAACTGGTCTGCAAACTGAAACCTTGACTCACTCTCTAAATAGATAATTGAACTCATAAACTTATAGCGTATCTGGCCGATATTAGTTCTGCACTAAAAGAGGTCGTATCATAAGGCTATCAATGTTTTGAGGGATAGTGCTAGACTGGTATAGAATACATTAATCAATCGTTTTTTTTAGGGTTTCGGTCAATCTGTGTTATGAAAGATTTAAATACGACAAAGTTTTAATCTTAATTAAATGTTACCAAAACATATTTTACTGGTCTAATTCATATGCTATCCTAAAAGTTAAATGTCTTATTAACAATTCCGAAAATTGTAGGTACAGACTATTATAACTACTTATGTGACTCATACGTTCCGAATAATTATGTTTGCCTTGAGACCTATCTGTCACGCAGATCGAAAGTCATATTATCTCCTTTTCTGTAAAACGCCTACATCGTAATTCAGTTACAATGTGCTTTAGCAACAAAGTTTGCTCCTAAATTATATTTTGTTAGTTAGGAATAGATTCGTACCTACACTATACCTATGCAAGGATTTTTTTTATGATTAATTATCTTATATATAGATTTAGACATAGATTTTGAAAACATCTAGCGAACCTAAACAGTTGAGAACAAACTAGATTCAAAACTCATAAAACACTTAATTAATCGAGTAAAAAAAATATTATGTCTTGCTCTATTTTACAATCTGGTTTATTCTGCGATTGTTCTGATGAGCAATAAAAAATAACTTAGAATGCAATTAATTATTCATTAAGATAGGGTGAACTTGATATTTTGATGCACCATTAATGTTCTCGAGATATGAGTGTCATACAAATGCATGTATAATATATAATGACGATAACCTTTACAATGAACATTCAAGTTTAAATAAACAGACGAGACATTTCGTTTCCTTACTTTTCCTAGAAACAAATAAACAGCTGAATACGGGCAACATGTTTTTTTTTGGTTTTTTAAATAACAAAATATTTTTGGAATGTTTTTAATTGAGATTTGTGTGTCCTTGGTTATATATACGGTAAACGTTGATAATTGCTCTACTCTAATTTAAAGTGGTTTTTTTAAATGATTTTTTCAATATCAATTTCAGTTAGGTAACTGCCATACATTAGTCAAATAACCCCAAGTTTTGCCATTTCCAAAAATAAAAAAAGTGTATTAAAATGTTCCTATAAGAATTTTTTGGCGCATACCTATTAAAGTTGTGTTAATTTAATTGCAATTCAAACGATCTCCTAGTTCCAAATTTAATATTATTGGAGTAGAACACGGAGGAGTAGAAGCAAACACACGGAAACAAAAACATAACTAGATTATTCTACCAAGATTAGACAAATAACCAGTCCTTTTATTTACGAAAACGACGCCGACGTCGGCTTGCGGTGGTTAGATTGAAATTCAATTCGCTTTGTTTGAGCAGACATTTTTCAATTAAAAGCACTGCGCCACTGTGATAGAATGCTCGACCCTACGTACTCACATCGCTATCCCACAAAGGAATATATTAAATACTACCTCTAGGGATTTGTCGACCAATAACTGAAATATGAAATAATAATTACAAAATTATATGAAATAGTATGCAGTTTCAATTAATCTTGTCTGCAGTAGATATGTATATTCTAAAATTTTCTGTAGTGGATTTATTTTTTGTTAATAATTACCAAATTTTTCTACATAGTATGCGGTTTCAATTAATCTTGTCTGAAGTAGATTTATGTATATTGTCTGTAGTAGATCGTTTTTTGTTTTGGTCAGTGATTTTCTGAAAATGTGTATGCCATTGAACTTGGTAGGTATAAGTTGTGACGTCTTTGCGTTAGTGATATTTAATAATAGGGACTGAAATAGATAATCTTTATTTATATGTATTGTTTAATTTATCGATTTACGAAGGATTTTTTTTTAATAATGATATGAGATCATAAATATGTATAAGAGCTCGTAACAAGTTCAATAAAATATTTAATCTATCTTTGACGTGAAATACATTAAATACTCTAATGACAAAAATTTTAATGCATACTTTAAGCATGAAAGCACAATAATATAGTACCAGATTTAGTTTTTTATTAATATGAGCCCCTTGTTGATACTTTTTTTTATTAAGTATCACTCGACGACTGTCAGATATAAAGAAACATTTAATGTACTTGTGTTATAAAATATTATTACACTTCCCACGTAGGTACCTATTTCCAAAACTTTTTTTATAGAAAACCTTGAAAATCTATTAACTATAATAACAACAATTAACAACACATTATCAACGAAATTAAAAATAGATTCGTAAATAAACGGATTGATGGGACCGAGGCCCGAGCCTTGAAGTAACCCTATCGTCTGACGGGGGTAATGTACTGCCCTGGTTACACTCGAACCCGAGTTCACAATGTTGCCTTCACCTTTAACTAAAGCGATAATATTACACTAAAAGAAAACAATTAACAACTCTATTCTTACAAGTAAGCAAAGATAAACAAATTACTTATAAAAATATTGATTATCTTGCTCCAAATTTTCAGCTGTCCTAAATGTTTCTGTTGCAATTTTTTAAATGAAATGTAAAACGAATAATACTTTAAAATTATGACCCAATAGAAAACGCCGCATCCTCGTCATTTACAGATAAAATGGAAACGAAGAGTTTATTTTTATTAGAAACAGATGGAAATGAAGATTGTAACACGGAAATGAAAGATACAACCCCCACGATGTTTCCCTAGTATGGACTAATGATGAAAAACTTGATGGCAATTCTAAAGTTTCTAAATATACCAAAATATTTTTATGACGAGTTAATAACACTTATACAGAAAGATATTAAAACGAAAAACGTCTTAAAGAGCTGAAGTAATAGGTTACACTTCAAGTAGAACTAAAATATGGTACCTTCCTAACGCGATGTTTTTCGCGGATTTATATAAATGAAGAATGTGTGATTACTAAGTGTTTCTTAGATACAAACTAGTAGTATAACAAAAGCTCGTTTTTATAACGCTCACAAATATTAATTCGTCCTGGTATCATATACCTACCATCAAGCTGTTTACTACATTTTCTTAAGAGGTAATTTAACTTTAACTAACATAGTATCTTGATTGATAGTCAAGTTAATTTGTGTTAAGTACCCGGTGGTTCCCCTTAGACATTCACCTACTTATTGTCTATTTATAACACCAATTATGTTGGTCTTGTAAGTAGGTAGCTACTCGATCGATATCCCAATTATAAACAATCATAAACGTCTCTCTACTAATAGGCCGGTGCAATGACCTACAGAATAGATCCAAAAGAGATGAATTTATTAATTGAATTAAAAGAGATAATTGAGTTATTGTTAAGAAAGCGCGGATAGACAGTATCTCAACACAAATTACCCATGTGTAAACATTCTGTCTCCAATATTTTCAAAGGAAAACATTTCCTTTTTATGGCGGGATAATGTGGACGGAATAATATACACATGAGTGCGGTTTTGTGCCCAAGCAGGACCTTTTCTAAAATTATCCCGGCGGCGGCGTCGAATCGATATACCGCACTTCCCTGTGGCGTCTAGACAGACATATTCATACCTAGCTACGTGGTTATATACTTTTAACGCAGTCTACGTAACCTAACCTATTAATTGTCAGAATTTAAGGCAGATGTTTACACTGCAGAACAGATTCTAGTGCGACAATCTGATATGATATACTCCAATTTTAGAACGATAAGAAACAGTAAACATATAATTATTAACTACGGTTAACATTGTAATTACTGGAGCATTTACATTTTGATTTATTTTCTTAATTATGTCAAGTTATTTAATTGGTGCAGTCTCGTTGTCTTACCGTTTATCCGTCTGTCCGACAGGTTATCGTCCTCTTCCCACCACGGTTGGTCTAGGATCCTGCGCGTCGGCGGACGATCGTAATTCCCGTAATATTGGAACTCCATGTTCAGCACTTATTTACGTAATCACAACTTTCATTCAGAACTTGTATTACACGGCACTGAGGGCATACACAAACACCACGCCACCTTTAACGCTTAAGCGATACTGATTCGTTATTAAGTCTTCTCGACCAGACATAAATGAGATAAACGATTGACGCTGAATAATAACACATAGGGTCATTATTATCGACAATAGTACGGTTAGTACGGTAAGACGCTCGTTAGCCGGCGTCCCGCGTCGTGATAAAGTTTGCCTTCACCGCTGTTCTTAGCTCTCACCTTTTGTACAGACTGGGGGGATTCTGAATTGTTTGCGCTTTACGTATGAGCAACTGTCAGCAAACACTGCCAGCCACTTGCTCAAACACAAATACAACGAGATGAGACACTCGCTCCACCATCTTTCAACGTTTTATTGAAAACTATATTGTTTCGCATGTCGGAAGTGTTTATATTATTGTGTTTAAAGTTTGATCTCTCGTTTTAACAATAGTGTTACTGTGTAGCATAGCATTAACGGCCAGTGTTTTACTTTTTAATTATTATACTTTGTTAGCACAGTTCACACGGCCTCTCTTGTCGTGCGAATATCGGTCATGCGTCAAAAAATTATAACCGTCCAACATTAATTACATTTCTTCTTTGTTTTTACCGATATCTATGTTCTTGTTTATCTACAAAGAACGTTCAAAATATAATACTTTCTACTGATTCGATACACCTATAATTCTTTCAGTTGTGTTTACTACACGAGAGAATATTGTTTAAATGGGGAAGATATTTGGTCGGTACTTCACCTCAGTTCACATGTACATTTACGTAAAGATCAAGAGCCTCATGTCCTGAAACTAAAGTAGAACAGACGTCAACGCTGCGTAAACAGATTTATTACAAGACTTATATTGTTAGAGTTACATTTTTTCAGTATATTTGTGAAGCTATTGTGAATGTTCGCTCACTTAACACTTTTGACGAATTGCCATGATTGACGGGTATACGATAATAGAATAAACATGTACATGTACATAAGTAATATGTTGACAGAGCCAATGTTACTATATATAGGATGAAACGTACTCTACGCAAACAATAAACGTACATGTATGGAAATGATTGAGAGGCTGAAAAACATATTGACTGATTATTTAAATGGAGATCGAACATTCTATTTAAGGACATGGTATTTAGTACATTCAATTAACACTATTTTACGTTCAAATATGTGAAAATTCTATTTTAAGCTTGTTGATGTGCCGATAATCCGATGATTTACAGAAACATGGAATATTTCTATTGTCAAGTGAAAAAAGTTGAGATGGAAGTGACGTAATTGATAAAAATATTAATCATCTTCTAAGTAATTATTTAATGAAATCTCGTTAGTTTTGTGTCACTCTGTAAAGAATGCGTTTGAGTCATTTCTCCTAAATCCGACATTTAGTCATTTTTCACGAGACAAACAAGTGTTTCAGCTACTTAATAATGTAGTTAGTAATTGGTCACCTTCAGTAACCTTCCTTGTTTACTAGAGTGGTTCATTCAACTGAGAACTAAAATAAGTAATGTCTGCAAAAACATTGATCAAAGAGCACTAACTCGGTTTTCACACGTTCGAATGCCGGCTAGACGGTACCGGCGAACCGGCAAATGTATGTAAAAAGAAAAATAAAAACAAAAGAAAACGTTCGCCAAGTGTGCAGTACTTATACCGGATAATCGATACGCCATTCCGGTTTTCAGAACTTGTGAATTAGCCTTTGGGTTATATGCAAAATGTAAAATTTTTGTTTTTCTTGGTGATATAGTTTTGTCTCCTCATTTCAGCAGGATAATACCACCTGGGTAAAGTAGAATAGAGAATAGAATAGAAAAACAATTTATTTTGTACAGTAGGTACCTACACAAGACAGCACACAGAACATAAACACAAAACAAACAGGACAAAAATCAAGGAAAATTTAAAATAATTGAAAAAATACACAATACTAGTTGCGTTGTCCAGCATACAGCACCAAAAAGGTTATCAACTCAGCATATGCTAGGTGTAGAACACCCAGCGCTGGTTTTCAGTTGGCACCCCACAGTGACACACGGACGAAGGTAAGTATATTTATAACACATATATATTTGTAGCATAAGTAAGAGAAGAAATAAAATATCGAGTGAAAGGCGTGTGAAGATGTAAGTCATTATCTTAATTCCGTTTTATAACTATTTGCAAACTTTATAGCACTTGATTCATTGTCTGCATCAAAGTACATAAATGTAATCTAGTTTTGTATTTACAGACATTAGGCTACGCAAAAGGTATGCAAGCATCTTATCATTTTGTTAATAATGACGTTTTTTGTGGCTGTAAATATTTATTAATTAAATTAAACAATATAAATCACAGAGATAGTGACGTCATTGCATTACAATTTAAATATTCATTAGTGTTCGTAATTGTATAAGTGGATAGATAAGTACAATAAATTGCAATTAATCTGACGAAATTTATTACTACTTTTAAGTTAACCTCAATATTGAAGAGCTATTTACTCGTAATTTGCGATTAATGTTATTGTACTGACAATTTATTATTCTTAATAGCTACCAAATAGATAAACGATCAATAAAAGAGTAATTCTAAATCGTTAATTTATCTAAACTGTTCCTATAATCGTGTTATTGGTTAATAAAAGATTTCTCATAAAAGTTTAAATTCTTAATTACATTGCAAAATGGTGTTTTTATTTTAATATTTTATATCATTTAAATGAGAGTTGGGTATATCGAAAATAATTATGTCTCTTAATAGAAACTAAACACATTTTTTTAATTATACTGATAACTATCAATGCCATGATCCAGTTCAGCAAAATAAAAAAGAATTACAAATATGGTCAAAGCATATTGTTATTAATATTTATAGACATAATAACAAGCCTACTCTACATTTTATGTCGCTAGAGTTTAAAATTGTTTATTAAATTGTATGGAAATCGATAGTTCTAACGCTACGGTCACACTACGACACTGTTATATACCATACACTCAGTATACCACATCTAGTCCTGTAACTAGACGTGTGTAAACGCAAGTGTCCCGCTGTGAGACATTTATTGCCAAATAAGCGCTTCCTAAACAAGGCATCGTGGTTTGATATGTCAAAAAAGTGTCGCAAATTTGTGACAATAGTCAAACTTACACTGACTGCTGAAGCAGTCATCAGCCATTGATCAACATACATGGACTGCTCAAGCTGTCAACTCGCGCGTCACGAGCGCTCTCGCACGCTTGCTTTTTGTTTTTTCGACCGCTTAGATTTAAGGGAAGGTTCATATCTGACGGAACATGCGTCGCGTATTATCAGTCGCGTAACGCCAGAACACATGCGTCGCGTATTATCAGTCGCGTAACGCCAGTACACAGTCTCCTTAAAGCAGTTCGACTGTGATTAAGGGAAGGTTCATATCTGACGGAACATGCGTCGCGTATTATCGGTCAGACAAATGTATAGAAAAACACTTGTCGAACTGCTTTAAGGAGACTGTGTACGTGTGTATATAGAAGTCTGTAGTTTAATATACTATGTAGTCGCAGCTTGCAGTCTGCAGGCGGCCTAAGTGTCGCTGTATAAACGAAGCCTATGGTAGCACTTCATCGGCGCTAAATAATACGTGGCTAAGGGCAACCAGTTCCAGAAACCTAGATATCGTAATGATGTCAAACAATTTACGGTATACATTAAAAACTAAGTATTCGAGGTCTTTGCTAAAGTGTATGTGTATCGGATAGGGGCCGCTGTTGCTGTATTCTTTAATATTTGCTGTTGTATATGTAACATGGTTCGCTTAGGGTAAGACAAATTAGAACTTATTCGCAAAATAATAAAAGACCCAAATTAAATTAAATTGAAACTGTAACATCCAGTCATTAACAATAATAGTCATAATTTAAAAAAAAATATAGGATCCAAAGATGTCTTTAATAAAAAAAGAGTAAATAAAAGAGAGAGCGAGAGATAGAAAATAAAAACATTAGAGAAAATGACACCTTGTTGTTGGCAACGATTTAAAGAAATTCTTAGTCACAACCCTAAACCTAAGTCAAACTTTATCAAACTAAGATACTTATTAAATTCTTTAAACAAATTGCGACAAAAGATAAAAAGGAAATGCAAGATTAAATATATACCTATAAATAGATAAGAAATTGGTAAGTGTAGAGTTCAATACAAAACGTTTGACCACATCATCATATGTAATGACTTGGTTTAAATCATTGGTTTAAATTAGAATTGTTAAACACAAACGTGATACACACTAACTTTAAAATAATAATGAGGTATTGATGATATATGGCTTGAGCATCGATGCGATATTTAATTCGAAACACGATTCAAAGTAATTTAGAAGCGACGATTTTTTTTCAAATAAAGTACATACATATTTTAAAGAAAACCAACCATTAAGAAAAAATTGTCATGTCAATGTCATTCTAAAAATTATAAATATGTACATTATTATTTAATTTAATTACAAAGTAAGCACACAACATTTAGGATCATGCATCAAAACGTGTCAAGTACTCACTATTTCATTTCTATAAACGCCGTACATGTTTGTTTGACGAGAGATCACTATCGCACGGTTTGTACATTTATTTTGGTTCAGGCGCAGTCTAGCGTTTCTTTGAAGCGTGTAATACTACTAAGTACCTAAATAGTAGTTTGACCAACAACCAATAGAACCGAACGATCGAAAGGAGCGATATTTTGCAAGGCGCTCGCGACGGACAGACCGGTGTCCGTAGCACCAACTGAAGATTTTTCGCGATGCTCATACTCACGCTAAGTGTCTAATTCCATGTTGATAAGCTGTATAAACTGAGAACCAGGCCATTGTCACCATTTTTAATTTAAAATTGAAGTCACGCGCTTGTAGAAGCAACATAAAATGCTACATTATGTGAAAAACAATACGAGCAAATTCTTTTTGCGCAACTTATTTTTATAGAGTTCACTCAAATTAAGTAATTTGAGTAACTCTAGTCGAGTTACTTTAGGTAGGTATCAAAAATTATCGATTATCAAAAACAGGTATATAGGTAATTCTAAAAAGGTAACTTTTATAAATATGTTAATAAGTAACTTCCATGTTTTAAAATTGTTTTCTTGATAAACTAGCTGTGCCTGCGACTTCGTTCGCGTGGATGACGAAACTTATCAATGAGTTTTTAACCGCAAAATTAAGTTTGTTTTTTATTTTTTATACTTTTCCGGGATAAAAACTACCCAGTGTGGTGCCCAGGATAATAAAGAATAATTATACCAAGTTTCATCGTAATCGAACCGGTAGTTTTTGCGTGATACCTGAACAAACAGACAGACAGACAGATAATTTTTTTTTTTTCACACTTTTGGTTTCATTGTCGGTCAAGTAACACCCCCCCCCATTTATTTTTTTGATATTTTCAATGTACAGAATTTTCACTTCTACAGATTTATTATAAGTATAGATATAATCAAATCAGAGGTTTAAGAAGTTATTAAAAAATGTCAGTCGAACATCAGAACTAGACGTTCCGGCAAGTTTAAATTTAGTTGAATTAGAGTTAGAAACGAATAAAAAGCTCGATATACACAGTTCAGGGGGTGGATCTACAAGTTATCTGTCCGACAGCTGGCTAGATCCACTACGGGTACGCGACCCCGGACTGCCCTAGCTATTACTGTCACATACATTGTACCTCCGTGATGGTAGCATCCTATAACCCGTCCCACCTTGTTATCCTTTCCCAATACTTATCCCGCAGGAACGCAATAGATAAACATAAAATTTTAATTATCCAAAATGGCGGCGATGTGGTTCGCCACCCATCACGTCTCGTTCCTCGCGGGGGCGAAAAGTGGCCCACGGAGAGCCGTTTCGCTACGTTGAATGCAAGTGGATGAATGGATAGGTGGATGAAGTATGTCAGATGATGGATGTTGAGACAAAAATAAAGAAAGGTATGCTGAGATGGTTTGGCTATGTGAAGTGTGAATGAGGAACGATTGATGAAAAAAGTGTATAAGGCGAGTGTGAATGAAAAAAGGCCAGGTCAAGAGTACCATAAACCGAACAGCATGTATGAAGGGAATAATGAAAGTGGACAAAGCGAAACAAGTGCGTAAGGATCGTAGCAAGTGGAAAGAAGTGGTCTCTGCCTACCCCTAAAAGGGAAAGAGGCGTGATTATAGGTATGTATGTATGTATATAGGAATGGAAAATCCCATAGTCAATCACACTGGCTAGAAATAGCTCATGGTGTTAAATGAGGCAATTAACACAAAATCTATTTCCAACCAGTCATTTTTAATATAAATAATATAATAAAAAGTTTATACATAACTTTAAAAATAGTTTCGTTTCACTGCTACTTTTTCATATAAGTTATTCAAACAGAAAGAGGTTGTGAGCTGATATTTTATAAATGTAATTGTGTTAATATTGTAACTTAATATTTATTGAAAACACCCTTATTTGCGCCTCGTGATGCGCGTCATAGTGGTGGTAAATATATTTCCGTATACATGCGTGTATTAGGCAAATGTGGTTTTTTGAGTAGGTATCTAGTTAGGTTTATCCAGACAGTGTAGACAAAAAAGACTTAAGTGTCAAATTCTATCAATAAATGAGTAGAAAATAGAGAATATCCCAAAGTAGAGCAGTGCTTGTGGTTCTTCATTGTATATATCTATCAATTAATAATTGATAGAATTCTATTTGAGGATTTAAAGTGAGAAATAGTCATTAAAATAAGGATAGCTTTTTTTAAATCATTTAAATTATTATTTTAAGACTAATCTCAATTTTCAGAGTGTAAAACTTCATAAACTCTACAGTAAATTAAAAATATTATTTCTTTTAAATTACAATGGCCTGAACTACATACCACAATCTCTTTATTTCTAAGACGTGTCAAAACAAAGTGTTACATATTTACTTAACATTTTATCAAGATATGTATATCTGTGGAATTTTTCGCGTCATAATATATACTAAAGACAAATAGTACAAATACATACCGGTAATATATTATTTTGGTAGGTATATAAAAAAATTCCTTAATCTTAATTTCAACAGAAGTCACGATAAGCGAAACAATTAAGTACTTAGATAAGTTATCTTTACATCTTATTGTTAACTTGGCAAATGGTAGAATGGTTATTGCAATTCATTTGATTGTGCTTTTTCCTCATCATAAACTGTATAAACATCTATAGCTACCTATATCATAATTATTATGGCAAATAAAAACAAAAGAGGGCGACTTTTGTTTTAAAATGTCATGTATATTATTTGCCATACTTAATAAGGCCGATTTACATCAAACGACCGAATGCTCATTTCATCCCGACCCCATCAACTTCTTTGAAATTCGTATAAAATTTGATGGGGTGGAGAATAGAATGAGCATTGGCTAGTTTAGTGTAAATCGACATTAGGAACAATATAAGTAGGGCATAGAAATCTAGAAATTCATAATCAACTAAAACTAAACCACAACGAAAATAAAAGCAACTAACCGACATATTAAAAGGAAAATCTTGTTATAGAAACGTAAAAGTAAGGCCAGATCCCATTATCATACTGGTCACGTTCTACTGAGCAGATTCATGTTAAGGTTTCTATCCAATCACGCAAGATTGATTCATTTACGACAAGCGTCTTGGCGGGAAAGTGACGAGGTATACGTCATAAGACGTGTACATCATAATGGCTGCTAACCTAGTAAAATAAAGGGAATATCTAAAGGAAAGGTAGTATTCTATCTTTAGTTTAGTATCGCTTTTTATGTGTTGGTTTCCTAAACTTCAGTATCGTATATAAATAAATAATTCTTAACAAAGCTATACGTGTAAGGCTTCCTATACTTAATAGTATGATCCCGAAAATATAGAGTAGGGTAAATAAGATTTAGAAAGAACGATCAAAAAATTACGTTTAATCTATTTTGGTAGGTTGGTCCGTATATTGACGGGTAAACAAGTAAGTAATCTCTGTATTTCGACAAAACTTTCGTAAAAAAAATACCAAACATTTATCTAAGAATATCGATATGGCATTAAATAGGTGCTTTGATAGTTCTTCGTACCTACTGAAAAATTGTTTTTATTTACTTTTCTGAAAAGGTAACAAGATAGTATTGCGTGTAATGATAATATGCCTGATAGTAACACCTATACATGTTACTTTCGACTTAATAAAATATGTGGTCATTTTTCGAGTTACATTAACTGTATTTTTTTTAAATTGTTTTTTTTTTTGTCAAATCAGGACAACATTGCTAAAATTAATTTTTAAATGACATTCGGCCAGGGGCTCGAGTTCGCTATTTTAAGTCAGTGAGTGGCGGGTTAATAAACGTTCCAGTGTACTTTTTATTGTGCCTAATTTACGTATTCAGATAAGAACAGTCCCTTGCAATCCTACAATGACAACAGTGGCAAGTAGGTGTACATTTGTCATTAAACTAAAATTATCTGAATACGAAAATTAGGCACAAAAACAAGTACACTGGAACGTTTATTAACCCGCCACTCACTGACTTAAAATAGCGGACTCGGGCCCCAGTATCCATATAGGCTGTCTATATTTTTACATTATGGTTACGTAAGACATTCAATTTGTTGACGTTTTAAATTTCGAACCTACGTAAATGTGGTCACGCGCTGGCGTTAGCTAATTTATTGACATTTACAATAAATTGTTCTAATATTTATATGCCAGAAATCGCTTAAACTGATTATTGTTATTATAACAGCAGCCTGTTACGGTCATATATACAACCTTTGTTGAAAAAGGATAGAAATAACGAATAACTCATCCTTCTTTCAGGAAAGATAATTAATTTGTGTATTTAAAGTAATACTGTCCTATTCCGAAAGTTAATATTGCATAGTAAATAAACATCAATACATTTAGTAGTTACCTGAATAGAAAGAATTAGAAGGCTACATAGATAGATGGAGCAAAAACCTTTCTTAAGAATTGAAAATAGTACATAACTTTTCAGTTAGGTGCTTTTCATGTATTTTTTTAAATAAATGGTTGTCAGTAGGTAGGTAAGTACCATTTAAGCTAAGGTACCTACTTACTATACCAATCTTGATTTGGTAATACAAGGTAACTGGTATTGTAATGACAGTCGCTACAAATTCAAGATATTGTTTCTAATTTTTCCATAGATATAAAACAACACATGCAAAACATACCTAAGTACTAATTAAATAAGCCTTCAAGTTGTAGTATTTGCTTAGAATTTAGTTTATCATGTTAATTTATTTAGAGATATAGATACTCCAGACAATAGAGAATTGCTAGCATTACGGAGATAAGATAAATATGGTGTAATAATGATCTCGTATATTCCTTTGTTTTTTATTATGCTACAGGGTGATCTTTGTTAAAGAGCAAATATATTGCAAGTAATGCAACACGTGTCTTGTCAGTAGTGCAAATAGTATGTTTAAGAAAAAGATTATTATATGTTGTATTGTATATTTACTTAAATATTTAAATACTCTTGTGTAGGTACTATTGACGTGCTCCTATTTCTGTTAAGAGGAAAGGGGAGCGGACATTTTTGTTTTTGAAGAAAGTATTGCTGTCGCTCTAATTCCCCCCGCCCTCTAATTCGTGCGATAAGGACAACTGCAGCTCAGACCGAAAACCTGACGAAAAATCGAGGTTTGGCTCTCGTCTATTTTCTCCCCCAATTCTTAACCAATTTTAAAGATATTTCATATACTGCATGAGAAAAGAATAATCTGTGCCTCTATTTTTTCCTTTTTTCGATTTATGTTGTCAAATTCGAAAAAAATGCGTCTGAGAACTGCGGTCAAAATAAGCACTTTTTAGAAGGTTCTAGTTCCTTTAAATAAAAATTATCTTAAAAAAGGAAAAAATAGGGGTATAGATCTAGTTCATATTTATATTACTGCAAAAAATCATAGCCCTAAGTTCAGAAACCAGTGAGAAAACAGACGAGAGCGTTTGTATGGAAAAATGGCCGCTCCCCTTTCCTCTTAATATGAGCACGTAAATAGGAGCCTCGGTCTTAACTTCGTAATGTAAGGGACTAGGTACCTAATATTGTTTTGTTTAAAAGGGGTGTGAATTATAATACCCTATGTAAACGTCAAATTATTTTAAAATACTGTTTGATACTGATGGTCTATCTGATACATTTACCCCTTTTTTATTTCATGTGGCATGTGGTCGGAAGTAACCCAAAGAAGTTAGCTGCTAAATACACATGTACTTGGCATATCAATAAAATTGTTATTGTCTTTCTGGTCATAATTTGTATATTTACCTACTATTACACGTTTTTTTTATTTACTATTTTTATGACCCTTGTTTCAGAGCCTAGATCTGAACTTTGTTATGTACGTTATAATTTATCTCAAAATGACAAGCCACCGAAATGATAAGGAGGAGAGTTATAACACCTATTTATTCGTTTTTATTCGTTTATTTTTAAATACGTTTTGATACTGATGGTCTATCTGATACATTTACCCCTTTTTATTTCATGTGGCATGTGGACGGAAGTTACGACACAAACAGCTGGTCAGCTGTTAAATACACATGTAGTGGCATATGGATACGGAACGCATACAAAACATGACAAAAAGTATTGTCTCATGTTAAGATACAAAAAGGGTGAATACCTAATTGAAGCCTATAACGCCTGCACATAAAGTATTATATTTATCGTACTTCAAAAGTTTCAGTTGCTTTACATGTTCAACCTAAATAAATAGTTTTTAGAGGATCGAATAATTTTGTGAGTATGATGATAATTGATAATACAAATGTGATGCAACCTTGCTCTTAAATTATTTCACAATATTTGTGATTTTCGACGTGGACTTAGGCTTTACTTGACGTCAAAACATTTAACATATGTACCTAAGTACATATCCGCACATAACACAAACATTTGTTTCGAGGGAGTATCGAACACAGATTTTTGACACCCGCTGCTTCAGTGGTAAACACAATAAAAACATATACACATGACAGCTTAACAGTTAAAGTGAAAATCTTTTTTACTGAAAGCCAAACTTCTTAATAGAATATAAAGTGCTCACCTTCATCGTCTTTCGCGCCAACATCGAGCACAAAGGCCCCCCTCAAAAGGTGCCCCATTCTTCACGACCTTAGTCTTACGATGCTGACTTTGTGCAAAGTTTCGAGTGTGCAAAAACAAATAAATCTTTACATCTAATACTACGACAACACAAACTACACGATTATCAACTTTAAAACGAAAATATTGGAAAAAAAATCTAAGCAAATGGATTACCGCGCGAGTCGGTTCAAAGACGTAAGGGCTACATCTCTATAAACAAATTAAGGAAATCGCTTTCGTAGTAAAAGAAAGCCCAATGAATGTAGTTAGTAGCGTAAACGATCTGCAAATGGTGTAAACCGAGCGCTAACCGAAATTATAGGTTGAGTTAAGAAAACGCACAGAGAAAACAATGGAGTAGTCACATGGCATAATAAAACTATGTATAATTTGTTTGCGTAACAGTTAGTTATCTGACAGCGGTTTTATATTGACATGAGTAATTATTTACCTCAAATATTTGAGGGATATTTTAGTATTTTATATTGTTTTGTTTATCGATGCTATAAATTTTGCTAGAGTCCAAAGTTTGTTTGCTTGTTGTGCATCAAACTATTATGCTATTATTTGATGTAGTGGCCAATGGAGGCGAGTAATATTTAAGCATCTAGATATCTAGTAATAAATGACATCTAGATAACGAATAAAAAAAATAATATTGCATACCTAAGATGATCTTTTGTCTTTGTGTATTCAGAATTAATTCAAAGGAAGGCTGGCAAAAGTATAACTGGACTATATTATTCATACCTATGCACCTAATAAATAAAAATATGTACGTAATCAAATAAATCAAAACCTGACGACAATAAATAATTAAAAACTGTAAAAAAAACATTTGTTGAACAAGAAGCTATATTTTCTATATTATATCAAAATCTATCTATTGCAAAAATGTATGCAGACCGCTTCCACAGTAGCTGTTATTCCGTCGTCATATGTTGACATAAGCAAGGGAACAATGAAGCTATCTGGCCTGCGCGCGCGCAGTTAGCGGCGCATGCAAACATACGCAACTACCGAGATATCACTGCGCGAATTAATAAGCAATGGCGGGAAATGCTACTTGAATTTATTACTTTTAACAACTGACCCATTTTGACATAGGTACTTATTTTTAATTTTATTATGTTAACTTTTAGATATTGATCTTAAAATTAAATGAAAAATGTAATTAATTTAAGTACCTATGGCAAAACTTGTATACCACATAGCAAATGTTAGGTGTGTCACATTAAAAAAGATAATTCTAGTTATTTCTATATAAATAGTTTCACAGTGAAGGTTACCATGACACATAGATCTCGAACGAGACAAAAACTAGGTAGCGCACCTATAATCTCTTGGGCGATTCACACAACACGGTTTAAAAGTTTTTGATGGCCCCCTTAGTCGCGTCAATTTAAAATTACTGTCTATGTCGCCATAAAATATTATTGAAAATACTTACAAATAAATAATAATCACTGATTTATCCGACGGTTTTAACGTTTTACTCTCTTAACTTATCACTTACACTGACAGCTTAAGTACATAAACCACATATTCTTAGTTTACAACAAGTTATTAATATGTATTATCTTAGGACTCCCTCAAGGTCGACTTATTGTAAGAAAAGGTTACTTTTATAAAAACAATAGTGTCCTCTGCCGGGAATTATCAAATTTGATAACTGAATGAACCGGTATGTACCTATGTTGGTTCAGAGATTACGGTAATTAATAAAAAGTGTTTACAATTTTTAAGATACCGCTTCATAATTTTCCTAAGAAAAATATCTGATGATTGCAACGACTATATGCGACTCTACTTTGTAGTAAGCAAGAAAGGCTGTTTAATTTAAAACCTCATTCTGTAGTTATATTCTTAAAGAGCTAAGGGCTTTCCGGTCTAACGATGTTTTATTTATCAAACATCGTTAGACCGGTTACATAATAAATAACAAATTGATTTATTTTTTATTTTTTGGCTTACATTTTTTTTATTCTTACATTCAGTACTGATTTAACTTTAAACCACTCTTAAGGAACCTTAATCTCAGTAAAAAATTAAGTGATATATAATTTAAATGTTGTGTACAGTTGTAACTGGATTTCAAGTTTACTTACAGTTAGTAGTTAAGTCTTTTTTTGTACTATGTTAACCTGTTATCTGTATCTGTACCTATTGAATAAAACAAAAAACAACTAAGTAAGTCTGTATTAGTGCGTTCAAGTGAAAAAGCCGGAATCAAACCTACAACGCTCCACATGAGAATCTGGTCATTGAACTAACCTTCAAGACACATACTGATATGTGATTATTTACAGTAATTATGTCTAAACAGATGTAGGAAGCAGTGTTGTTATGGATATCCATATCCGTAACCGAAACTATCGGATATCACAGCGCGAGGTGCACACTTGCACAGCTATTCGTACTTACCGTTCCTTAAAAAATTAATATCCGTAACCGAAACTATCGGATAATCCGAAATAATTTAATATCCATAACCGTAACCGAAACCGATATTATATTTTACCAATATCCATATCCGTATCCGGATCCGAAAATATATATCCATAACATCCCTGGTAGGAAGCAATTATTAATTTATGCCTATAGTACATAAATATAGGAAGTAAACATAAGTTTAAGTGACTTCTATTGACATAGTAGACTTAAGTTTACAATTCGTAGGAGTTGTAACTTCCGCTATGTAATACCACTTAAATACAACGAGATTTTAACTAATTGGCGTTCTCCAGTAAAAGGCAAAGAAGAAACTTCTCTGTGGTTCGGTATTCCCTCTGCCCTTACCAAGACCAGAGGATGTCTGTGAAGATTTTACCGAGCATGTAAAAGTTGGCCTTTGCCCAGCAGTGGGACATTTCAGGCTCTTAATAATAATAATAATTACAATAATTCTGTAGCTACCTTGCGCCGTTCATGTCTGTTCTCTCATAGGGCAGGGATGAATGGCTCCTGGTAGATGCCCCATCCCATATTAGAGTAAAGTTCTCAACGAGGCCTCTGCGTGTTGGACCTGTGTCCCCACGTAAGCCTTTCAAAGGACCGGGTATTCTCATTGCTGAGGATAACCCGTGAAAGATAAGAGATACAAATAATAATGTAAAAGTTATGTATTTCCCGTCATAAATAACAAGAAACATTTAGGTATTAGTTTGATTAAAGTCACTTGACTCAACTAATTTATTTAATATTTCATTGACAACAATACAATTTAACAAATAACTTTAATTTATAACATGCCTCTTCTAAAACCATGTATAGGTACGAACTAATTATGCAGTATATTCTTAGTATACATAGTTCAGTTCCTATACCAGTTACCTACATTATTAACGTAGGCAGTTATGCTGCCTACCAATTTACCAGCATTTAACACTTACCCCTATCTCCCTGTTGTAATGGTTTGTCAAAACTTCCCCAGGTGCTACAAACCCTATGTTTGCCATATATGCAAGCATATTTCCTTACATGTTCACCGGTTGCGTGCGCACAGTGAGTACCTCAGCTGCCCTTTAAAAGGTAATAAAGGAAAAGGTCATAGACCTTAGTAAAACCTTCTAAGGTTGCCTCTTGGAATTTACACCCAATTACACCTAATCTATACTTATAATAAATCTGTAGAAGTGAAAATTCTGTACATTGAAAATATCAAAAAAATAAATGGCGGGGGTGTTACTAGACCGACAACGAACCCAAAAGTGGGAAAAAAAAAATCTTGTCTGTCTGTTTGTTTTTTTTTTTTTTTCGTCATCCACGCGTACGAAGTCGCAGGCACAGCTATTATAATAATATTTATTTATAATGTTATAACTAATACTCCGACCAAAAACATCAGCTAATCATAGGTGTACCTATAAAAAGACAATTGTTTCCTTCTATATGTTACTTCCCATGTTTCATATTTTACGCTTTGTCATGATTAATAACAATAAGACGGTCCAGGTGGCCGATACCCACGATACAATTATTCTATTAAAATGTTCGATCCAAATTATTAGTTAGGTAACTTAATTCTACCTAATTGCTCTAATACTTTAATCCAGTAAAACGAGGAGCCCCTTGATATTTGTGTTGTAAAATAAAAACGTTACTGTTTGAAATAAAAACGTTATCCCTTGACAATATCTTACAAAATAAAATGTTACGAAAAAGGTGATAAATTCATTAAAGTGACCTTGTTGTGTTGTTGACGAGAACGACAAATGTTGAGCCGTAGCTAAGTAGTTAAAGCTTGCGTCAACGTTAGGCGATAAACTAAACACGCTAGTTACAGCTACCTAATATAACTACCTTGATTTTGATGATCATTATGATTATTTGAAGTACACACCAGTACAAAAGTACAAATATTGGAACACTCAATACAAAATACATATTGGCCTCTTGTCCTATAAATACCATAAACCTAGCTAATGTTCCTACACACCTATGACTTTTCGGTAGATTTAGCCAGTCTGCATACAGGTACATAAGTCTTTCGCCTACAGCAGATATGAAAACGAAAGTGAAATGTTCACAGTTGTCACACAGTTCGTAAAAAACCTATTCCAGAAAAATGATCTTCCACATGCTCAAAAATCTAGTATCCCCAAATTCTTCATAAATAGGTACAAATAGATAAAAATTGACAAATATATCGTTTCGGCAACACGCTTAACAGAAAGTAAATTGAGCGTGAAATGACAGCCGCGAGCAGGGAACGCCTTGCCACACAAATTTGGGTCAATTTTCGACAGAGGCAGGGACACGTTGTACCCTGGCCCTTCCTTCCGCGTTCTATTTATACCTGTTAGAGCCGTAAACCCGAAATAGGTGTTAAAATAATAAATATGTATATCACGGGTTGATAGGTCGTTGCGTAACTGTTTTATGGCTTTTGGAACGTTTTTATATGAATAACGACATGACATCAAAGTTATTATGTAGGGCACTGGACTTTTTAATTATTTGAACTGTAACAACTATTTAGAACTTTATTATCTTTTAAAGCTAAACCATCAGGTGCATTATTGTAGTCATGTACTATAAGACGTATAAGATAGAAGATGTTTATGACAGTTGTCATTTATAACATAAAGCAGACTCTTTTGCAGCCTCTTCTAAAACATAATAATTTATTTCTAATGTTAAAACGCAATCGGCTAATTATTGTTAGACATTGGAATTTATCTATTTCAAAATACATTATAATAGCACAAAGATTGTTTATAACGGTGGTTTAAATTCCACCATTTCCTGAAGCTAATGATGCCATAAACGTTATGGATATGGAAGCATTGCAAATGTTAAATTTCCTCTAATAAACCTTACAATAGAGACTGGCCAATGGTTGGATAAATTATAGTATTTCCTATGGATATTTTTATATATGGTGATTATTTTATACTTACTTCCGGTTTCATTGCACTTTCCCGCGATTTTACCGGGATAGAAAGTAGACAATATTATATGCAGAAGAAATCTATTTCCTCTAGTTTCGGTTGACATCAATTATGTATATAAAATTATAAAAGAAATACCGGGAAATTGAGCCTGTCCTGAAATTTTGTGCTTTAGTGTAGGTGCCTATTGATTGAAAATATTAAAGTTATATGTACTTTCTTAATTATTCTAAGACACTTCTGACAAACGGTGAAGGAAAACATCGTGAGGAAACCTGGGATCCAAAACTTGGGATCTGAAATCGCCAACCCGCAGGGAGCAAGCGTGGTGATCAATGCTCGCGCCTTCTTTAAATGGGAAGAGGACTGTGCCCAGCAATGGGACGTTTACAGGCTGGATTATTATTATTATTAGTGTATTGAAATAGTATTGATTATTATGTAGTGTAAGTCATATTTTAGAGTAAAATAGGTCTATGACAGTGATCAGATCTTCATAATATTTACCCAAAATAAAATCTTTGTTTTCAATTCTCGAGCATAATATAACAAAGCCTGCAGACTAATGCAGCAACAAAAGCTTTAACCTACATTTGTTAATAACAAACACGTCAATATTTTACCCTCCGTATCGTGTCCACTTTGATAAAATCATGATAATAGTGTGTAAGTACAATATTTTTCGAATTGTAACGTGGCGTGGTCACATGCTAGGTGCTAATTATTACTGACCATAAAACAATCGTAGTAGCTACGCAGATATTGGTACAGCACATATAATGTACCTAACAATAACAACCTATATTAAATGACCGCAACCAATTTGTAAAGTGGACATCAATACTATGTTTACGAGCGTAGAGTATTTAGATTGTTTGTTTGGTGAGCGTTGCCATGGTAACCGACCTCATCGCCCTATCGCATCTTAGCTACCGATATGTAAATGACATGGTAATGTCGAGGTCGTTTTCTATTAGAACTATTAAGTTTAACTATTAGAAGTTCCGATAATTTGGTTTCCTAAAAGTCTGTTCACCTTTTCATTAGGGTCGAATGAAAATGAGGAAATGAGGAAATGAGGCCTTAAGTAGAACAGTGATTGATTAGGTACCTTAAATTATTCACAATATCAAACATACTTAGGTAGGAGACAACACAAGAATATAAGCCCTCATTAAATATTCGGTACAGGGTTTTAATGCCTTTGAAGGTTGTGAGTGTCTTGTACCAATTCTGATCATATTGTCATAAGAGGATGAGGAAAATATGATGAGCGAAAAAAAACTTTTGTGATTGAAAAATATAACAAAAATGTAAATGTATATTTAGCATTTTTTTATTTACAAATTTATACATTTAAACTAATAAGTTAGCTTCTACTATGTTACTCCAGCTAGCCCGACTTCAGCAAACAGAAAGGCGTTTGATTCAACATTGAAATACGCTTCGAATTCCCACGCGCTCGTGTATACTTCAATCAGCTTTTCATCCCTGCTGTGGGCGACATTCTCTGTAACAATACGTACCTATAATGTACCTATATTATTACGCTAATATAACCTACTATTGGGAATGTCAGTGGAAAGTGGTGACAAGGTATTACAAAACCCGTTACATAGGAATGCGTAGGTATAATGAAGGGATAGGTAGCGCATAGAGTGTGTGAAAGCTTTTTTTTGGAAGTATGTAGAAACATGTTGGTACCTATGTGTTATTAAAGCATAAAATGCGTACCTATATTCTATTTTATTTCAGGTAACTTTTATAAATGCCTATCGTGGTTAATGAAGAACCGACTAGAAAGGATCAGACGAATGCACAAACACTTACAAATGAGCTGGTCACATAAATCGTAAAAACTACAGAGGACGGGAGTTTTTGTGTGGGGTATTTTAAATAATGTATTTTTAACTATCAGCATTGCAAAACTGAGAGTGGTACGCTTAAATTAAATGTCAAGGCTACTTGAGTTAATTATAATACTATCAACAAATAGACAGTAACAGTTTAGGACATTCATTTATATCATGATTTAAACAATAGATGGTTCGGTACTTATTTAAAAGCTTATTCAAAAGTGCGTTATATCTATGAGAGCGGGTGCCGTGGCAGACCGGTAGATATTTGAGTTTCCGCTTGGTCCACAGCACAGGGGCCCGAGTCCGCTATTTTAAAGTCAGTGGGTGGCAGGTTAATGAACGTTCCAGTGTACTTTTATTGTGCCTAAGTTTCGTATTTAGAATTTTAGATAAGCCTACAATAAACAGTCAGTGGCAATCCTTGTAAGTACTACAATGACAACAGTGGCAAGTAGGTGTACATTTGTCATTAAACTAAAATTATCTGAATACGAAAATTTGCATGCATTTTTTATTACCTATCTAGATTTTTTTTATGTGGATGAAAAGTGTTTATTTTGTTCCAAAATGTACCTACCTAAGTATCCTTTATCTACTACTTAAAATAATACTTACATCCCAACGCGGCACCGACACGGTAGGCGTGGTGGACGGAGCAGCAACGTTCATCATTAGCGACATAATCAGTTCGCCTAGCATCGTTAATCAAAACTTTTGACGTATTTAAGTAGGCGTGTAGAGCTTCCTTGTGGTACGAACCGAAATGAGGTGAGTTAAAATGGAGAATTTACATAATGATAATAAAATAAAGAAACCACGCCGCATGAAGGCTTTAAGTAGGGTGATTAATGTGTTACATACGAGTAAAATAGTAACTTTAAGGGCTCGTGGAGTAGATATGGTTCAGACCAATCGATCGTAAGCAGTGCTTACTGGTTGTTCGGTGAATAGGTGACCATTAAAAAATAGTATATCGAGACCTTTCGTGCCTCGGAAAGTACGTAAAGCTGATGGTCCAGCGCCGTTTATACGACATTATTGGTAGAACCAGTATATGGTTTGGTTCATGTTATCCATCCCTAGTAATATTTCATTATTTAATTATAATATTAACAACAACAACGAGGCCTTGTTTATAAAATGAGGAAGAAACACTCTTTCGTAATGAAATCCTACTAATATTATAAATGTGAAAGTTTGTGAGAATGGATGTGTGGATGTTTGTTACTCTTTCACGGAAAAACTACTGAATGGATTTTTATGAAACTTTCCAATATTGTAGCTTATACATCGGAATAACTCATAGGCTATAATTTATAAAGATAGTGTAAGAATTGTCATTCACGCGGGTGAAACCGCGGGGCACAGCTAGTAATGAATAAGGATGATTGTTATTAAAATATTTCTGAATTATTATGTGTTTCATCTTGTAAATAGCAATATTTATTATTATTATTATTATTATATAGGTCAGGGTTTAAATTTGCTTAGCTTCAGGGATACTGCAAATATGTTATTAAGACAAATGGGAATATGGTATTCTATGGTATTTCTTGGTCGCCTTTTAAAAACTTGCTCTAGTTTTAATTACCCATATGAATTCATGTGAGATACTAGCTATACAATACACAACTGTATTTAAAGTATATATTCTATTCCTATTAGATTCCTACCTACAAATTAATTGTCCTTATTATTTCTTTTGCAAAAAGGCCTGCAAAGCGCTGACATGTTATACATTTAATATTATAATTACCTACAAGTATTTGTTTGTCATAAATTAATTCTTACCTGTGATGATTTGCTTCAATCTGTATTCTTTTTCCAATGATTCATATATTTTTCTGACTGTATCTGATATTCTTCTGACAGACCAAGTAGAAATTACAGGATCATCTGTAGGCTGCAACTTGGCTAAAGCTTGTAGTTGATTGTTTAACATTTTTACTCCTGTAAACAAATATGTATATTATATATCATTAGTAATGTATTGCTGTAGGTATCACAATAGTTATGAATGCAGTATAAAAAATGTGATAATTATACAAAAACTAAGTTATAATAATAAATAGAAAAAACAACATAGGGAAAATGTGGTCTGTCAAGCATACCTACCTTTAGGAATTAGGGATATGTTAGAAAAGAATAATTATATAGCTAATCAAAAGAAGATTTGTGTATAATTTACCATCAACAATATCTTTAATGCCCTCTAAAGCATCTAGGAGACTTTCCATCAGTGGTTTTAGCTGGCTCGGGTAATAATCATCTTGGCATTCGTGTAACTTTAGGGCAGATATTGCTCTACACAACCTAACACCTCTGTCTCTCATTTTAATCCAATCATTTAATAAACCATGTAATTTTGATACGTGAGAAAATACTGCTTTAGATACACCTTGTTGATCTTTATTGGGTGACGTGATTTCTGAAAAAAAAAAACTAAAATATAATAAATCTTTGAATAAACGTTTTTATAAAAATAGAATAGCTAGTTTTAGCTGATATTTTGTTTAGTTACCTACCTCTAGGAATAAAGACATGGCCAGAATCTGTTTTTGTTGGTGTTTTGGACATGGTGCTGGTACTATTATCCATAATTTAATTCATTAGTTTTTAAAAATTAAAACTTAACCTAAAAAGTAAAAAGTAAACTAAACAAAGCAACAAGTACACCAGCTGTCAAAGTCAATAATATCAAATCCACAGATTAGATATTAGTAGCAAGCTAGTCAAATCAACAGCGTGTGCGACTGTATGAGAAAATGAGATCAATGAGATTGATAGGTGAATATGATATTGCAAAAAGCTAAATAACCTCTACCTAAATTACCAGAAAAATAGAAACAATTCCTGAATTCTCTTATATCGCAATAATTATCGATTTATATAAAGTGTAAAATGTGATAAATGGAACGTAAACATAACTACTGAACTGTCAAAATCAAAATACTGACAAATGACAAATAAAAAGAAAGTACACAAGTCAAAAGACCGCCGTAAATTCGCCGATCCGACTAGAAAGCTATTATTTAACTTGTTTTCTGACTGAGTTCTAAACAGATTTCAAAATAACTAACAGGAGTTGTAAGTTCAAGTGTGAGTTATGTACCCTAGAACTAAGAATTCGAAAGTATATCTTTGATATTTTTGGCCACCTCTACAATGTTGTTAACAGCTAGGTCTAAATCGATGACTATTATTTCAGGGGCTTTATTTACTAATACTCTAAGGAAAAACAACTTTCTCTAGTCTCATTGACAATGGCTGGACCTATTCAAGATGTGGTTGAAGAAGATGCAGCAGATTTGCAGTTCCCTAAAGGTACACAAACATGATCATTGTAAATCAAACATCTTAACTTAGCACATTATTGCTGTTAATATGAATTTTATTTACTACAAGATGTTATGTTATTTAACCATGGAACATTTGTTTAAAATTTATTCCATGTGCGATCCTAGATCCCTCTTTACACAAATATGTCAAATCTACCTCTCTTCTAAAGACAGTCCATGTTTATACATTACAGAATTTGAGAACGCGGAAACACTGCTGATATCTGAAGTGGATATGTTGTTGGAGCACAGAAAGGCTCAAAATGAGTCCGCTGAAGAGGAACAAGAATTCTCAGAGGTTTTCATGAAGACCCTCACATACACCAACATGTTTAAGAAATTTAAAAACAAAGAAACTATAGCTGCTGTTAGAAAGTAAGTCACTATAATTTAAAGACAATCATGTGTTGAGTAACCTATCTGACACTATTGTCTATGTGCCATGTAGGCAATAGTTAACAAAAATACTGTGTCATAAGTCATCCATTTTGCATCTGAAAGATTAAATAGCACTCTTTTCTGCAAAATAATAATAATAATATGAAAAATACCCATGTACCAGAAGATCCAGAAGGAATTATTCACACTTCTGTAACCATATTTACTGTGTATAATTGTAATATGCTATGACAAATTTCACAACAATGATTTGAAATGTTATGTGGACAGCTCTAATCACTCTAATACTATTTGTTTTATTTACATCTTTATCTAATTTAGCATCTTAGTTCTCTTTGTAAACTGCATAATTTTAATTGAGGCATTTGTTTTATTCCAGTCTTCTACAATCAAAGAAGCTACATAAATTTGAAGTGGCAAGCTTAGCAAATCTTTGTCCCGAGACACCAGAAGAAGCTAAGGCCTTAATACCATCATTGGAAGGGAGATTTGAAGATGAGGAACTCAGGATATTGTTAGATGATATACAAACTAAGCGTAGTTTACAGTACTAGAGGAATTCATCTCTTATTCCAATATAATATGTATGTTTTGTAAGCTAAGACTGGATATATAAAACCTTCCGATTCTGTATTTTTAGGTTTGATTTATTTACTTCCAAGTTATAAAAGATATAAGACTTGACAGGCCTTTGCCCTGTAGTGGGACAATTATGGCTGAAATTAAAATAATAATAAATAAAGACTTGAAATGTCTTGATTTTTGCTCATACTATAAAGTTCAGCATACACAAGATTATCAAATATCATATCCGGTGTATAATGTTTTATGTGAACAGTTAAGATGAATCATTAAAAAGGGCTCGACAGGTAGTGTTTAACCAGTGTGTTTATAAAATATAGTTTATTTAATCAAAATTCAGTTTTGCTCAAATAAGGTAACTGCATAAACTGTATTTTAACAACAAACTGCAATCAACATGAAAGGCATAAAAGAAAATGCAGTTTTTTAAATCAGTCTGTATATTGGATATGTCTGCAATACAGCAAGATACATTACAGTGAAAACAGATAAAAGTGATAAAATATTGGAAACAAAAATAGTAATTAGAATTTCTTCTCTGAAACAAAACTATAATAAAACCATTCTTATTATTACTTAAAAGTAGATACTATTAATATTGATGTTAATTAATGCCTCTAACTAAACAAGCCCTTTGTTGAACATTATTTGTAAAAAAACTAAAAGATTTTTTTTATCAATAAACCTCAACAATTTTAGATAACTTAAAACTCAACAATCCTCGATAATTTTTCTTATTTTCTAATTTTGTTGCCTAAACATTATTTTTTAACAAAATGCCGAACAAAAGGCTTGCTTGAATTATAAACTTATCTCAATGGGCACTTTTGGTTTAGTTTAAATGTTAGTTTTTAATCTAATATGTATTAATAAAAATTACAAACTTATCATTCATCTAAAAGCAAACTTTAAAATAATATTAACCATCTATAAAAGAACTATCAAATCTAAGGTCCTAGCCAAGTTACTTTTATGGTACAACTCACCCTTCTCCTACCCTGAACATATAAAAATATCTTTATGTACTTTAAAAACATTTCAAGTTCGTAAATAAAGATGTCCTTGAGAATACTGTGCGGGGGTACCAACAGTCGGAATGGTGTAGTACTCAGTACACACATCTTTATTTAGGAATCTCTGTCCACATCCCAATGGTTTACTTTAAATTAAACAGTAAGGGGACCATTTTATAGCACACATTTATTAACAGCTAATAATTTTTCGGGTCCTTTACTAAAACTTACTAAACCTTAAATAGGTACCGACATTGGGGATGCTTTAATGCTTATATAAATCCTAAATTACAACCTGGACCTGTGACATAAGTCTAGTATTAGTAAAGCATAATATTGTTTTGGATTCCAAGTGTGGGGAGTCTAGAAGCGACATGGAAGCTGTTAGGAAGCATTGCGAACATAATCATGAAGCTTACGTCACAGAAACGTATGTTTCCACGACGATGATACAGCAACTGAAATGTGAATCCAAAAAGGCATGAAGACGAAGAAACAATATACAGATACCTTTTAAATGTACATCGTAAATTGTTTGCTTGTATAATTATTCGAAATTACAGCTATATATTGCACTTATTTCAGAAACATTCTACACAGAAATCCGGATTTTAATTATTGGCTCGGCTCTTCTTCCATGTTAATGTTTTTGCACAATATATTTAATAATCACTATTTAAAATGTCAAATCAACAACGTTCGGAGTGATCATTTACACAACATTTAATTTTAAACATACCACACAATCGTTATATAATATGTTACAAATGGATGAGACGAAATTACTTTTGTACATTTCTCGATGATTTTCTTCGTAGCGTCAGATACTGGTTTTGTTTGTCACATTCAGTCATTTCGAAAATGATTTCAGCCATCACTTGCGATTGCTTACATAATATAATCGCATTCCAAACACCCTGCCCCTCTGTCACAAGTCGGTTAGTCTGTACACACTTATAGTCACTACGCAGCACCTTCGATAATTCTTCACAACTTATGGATACTGTTCCTTTTGTGCAACATGTTTAAACATGGTTACAGTAGCACTAGTTCACCCCAGTATCGAAAGTTGTCAAGCGATCAACATTCAGATTCGACCGTTTCACTTACATTATCACATTTGTTTATTGAATAACCAATATAATCAATAGGTACTAATTTACATTAGCAACTGGAAATATTATAATCACTAAGTTACATTCTCAAATTCGGCGTATATCATAAGTGTGGCTCCTAATAAAAAATTTGTTTGAGCAATGATAAGATTTAAAATACCATATATATTCCAAAGGTGAGCCATCCAAAATATATATTTGCCTTCGAATTTTAAAAAAGGTTTAAAAAATAATTGCGTATGTCCAAAAGCAGATCTAACTATTTTTTATGTGTAAGTTGTCAACATACTACATTATCAGTCTCGATGATAAAAATGCATTTTGGCCAAAATGAGAAATCCAACGAGTGCGGTTCAAACTTCCCTAAACGAACGTTATACGAACAAATGGCTCATGTACCTGATACAGACACTGACGTAACTCACTAAACAGAGAGATCGCGGAACGAAACAGTTCGTGTGCACAAAGCAATACTGGTCAAGTTGAAGGAAACAAGCGAGTTTATAATAGGCACTTTATAGTACACTACGTAACAAATAAAGTCAAGTTACCTGTATCAAAGTATGAGTAAAGTTTAAAAATTCAGTCTATTTTCTTACTTACATTTTCTTTTATCAAATCCCACAGGTTAAAGCTCTTTTGCATTAGAAAATCGTTCTAGCAACCGATATATCCATAACCACAAATAAGATGATCCTGGCCCTTTCAGAAATTTGGTCCGAAGTAATCTTTAATGATTTAAAATAAAAAAGCTTATGCATGTTGAAAATAATAAAAAAAACACTTATCATACTATAACACTTTAAAATTCTACATTTGCAACATAGTGTTATGTACATAATTTTAAAATAATACATAAAATGAGATCAAATATATATCCAGTCATGTAATCAAATTAGCTGGAGCGGTGAGTGCTAAAATATCTAACATTTTAGAGAAATAGCTCCTGCATTACCTATTGTATTCGTTAAAATAATATCAGGGCAAACTTACTCATAATATATACTTGTATTATATGAAATATTTTTGCCATATGTTTGGCTTCGTTAGTGAATCTAATGCTGCGATTAAATTGCTTTGGTTGCTCTGTTTGTCAAAATACTTAATTTGTGCAAAATATTTGCAAGTCTAAACGGTTCAAATACGTTGGGACATCCTATTTCTTACTCTCACTCCGAATTTGATGGAAATTGACAAACATTTAATACTTCCTGTATCAAGAGACATCGTAATTTGTCACAATTAATTAAATAATGTCCATTATTGTCACAACAGATACAACACGTGTTTAATGAATACCTAGGTGATTAAGATGCCACTAACACGTCATTTCTGTTTTAAGAAATTGAGTCGAATTTTTGCACTGCTATGGAAACATTTAAGTTAATTTGTTCTTGTACAAACGAACCACTGTCATTCAGCTTATTCAATACAAGCGTGGTTAATTTGTACGTAACAAAATCGGTCAAACAATGGAGAAATTGAAAATATTTCATAATTTTCAATTTGTAAGAACTTAGGATTTAATAAGAAGGTTAGATGAATGTTAATAAAATGTCGAGTATGGTTAGTAAGAAACCCTCTGGTCGGGAGTGCGGTCAGTGCGGCGGCGAGGGCGGCGGCGCGGGCTGCAGCGGCTGGAAGGCCGAGCCCAGCGACGGCCGCAGCGTGAAGCCCGGTATCGTCGGCTTCATTACAGACACTGATTCTGAGAACGCTCCCTCGCCCGCTTTCAGGTTTACCTATAATAATATACACAATCATGAGAGCACACACCACACAATATAAGCATTTACATATGGAAACATGAGGTAAATCGATATAAATCATTTGCGTCATTCTTGTGGATGCATGACTTGATTAAGGTACACACATATTTTGCTCGATTATTATGCTGTATCTATAATTGACAGGACAAAGTTAGAGCTAATGTTTTTTTTTAGAAAGTCTGTTTTAGGATAGTTTTCATTATGACGATTTTAAAATCACAATACATCTACGTATATAACAGACAGTTTGATATAAATTATAATGTTATAACTATTAAGATCTGTATGTATTTATGTACCTTTTCACAACCATCTGGAGGTTCGCGAGCCAAGAAACGATTTATTTGGGGTGACGTGCCCAGTTTAGACCCGTCAAGATCAGGAGACGAGCAGACACTGCCGCCTGAAAAATACAACCACTATGTAAAACAAGAACTGTCAGCTGATAATGTAAGTTAAAGAAAACAAGTCAATCTGAAAAGCGAATAAAAAGTACTACTCATACTTAAGAGTATTTTCTATAGCTAGAGTATTGTCTATTATCTACGATTTTGTAATAAAGTACCTATAGAAGCAAATAAGCAAATAAATGATAAGAAAACCACATGCTTTGGGAATGTCAAACCATTCTGATGTTTTGTGCATATCAACCAACTATTAAATTGCGAGGGGTTGTCTAAAAGCTGTAAGTTATGTATAGACCTGTGGCCAACAGCTCCGCGGACCCACCGCTGGAGAGAGACCCCCGGGACGGTGGATCTATGCCCACAACAAACCATTTAAATATAAATTTTATACATACATAAAATGTCCATTAACATAATAAAGTATACATGTGGCATAACAAATGTTACTTTCAGGTCCTTCGCGATTGCTTATATGAATATGCTACTACACATTTGAGTAATTTTAAAGTATTTGTAGAGGATGTCGTGGAAATATACTTTTTGATTCTATACAATTGTTTTTTGTACATTACCAGATTATATAAAAAAGTTATATTATATAAAATAAGTAAACATAAAAAAAGGTTAAAAGAGCACAGTTATTTTAGGCCTAATTGTAGAAATAATTGATTAGATATCAGGATAAAGTATGAAAACATATACGATAAAAAATATTGTTGATGTGTTTATACAATATTATACTGTTTATCTTTATATGAACCAAATAAATGCAATTACTGTTTATATTTTTTTATTAACTATTTATATTTTTGGAAGTTTCTGTTAAAACAAAAATTGTTAAGTTATTTAATAAACATCAGTATTATTTTAATTTGGCTCAATATTGACCCTAACTTGTAAATAAAACTATAAAACGATATTTCCAGGATGTTACCTGATGAATGGGCAGTGTGACACAGATCGTGAGGAGTCTGTGTGTTGACGGAACGCCTGAGAAGTTCAGCCAGAGGCGCACGATGTCCTTCTGGTGTTACCTGGAAATAAGCAAACAAAAACTCAATACCTATGTAATATAAAACAGGTATACTTGAATATAGGTGCAAACATCGTGAGGAAACCTGGACACCAATAATTGTAATCTGAAATCACTAACTCACAATGAGCAAGTGTGGTGCATCACTGCTTGAGAAGAGGCCTGTAGCCAACAATGGGATATTTATAGGCTGGTATTATTATAATATGGAAAAAGACAATAATGATGATAGATTTTATTTACTCCATTTTCTAAAAGGGTAAATAAAGGTTTAATGTATAAAACTGTACCAAGACATAACAGCTAAAAACATGTCTAGTCAGTAAAATTGTATCATTATCATCATATTTTAGGCTGATGTTAAATCTAAGTGTTATTCATTATTACTTACTTTGTCTCGTAGCCGGTCTAAGTGTGGAGTTTGCGTGCCGCTAGCAGGATACAGCACAAGTCTTTCGATCTCCTGGTTGAGACCTTCCACTGATGACCGCGCTGCTCTCAGTGGGACGCTGCCGCCACCGAAACGGGACCCTGGCGTAATCATATCACATTTACATAAAGTATTGAATAATAATTAGAATAATGATTTTAATCAATATTCATTTCATTGACTCACGGGAGAAAAAAAAGACAGAGCCACAAGATACAAGCTATGTTTAGTTTGTGGCTCATAGTAAAATTGCACCTACTTATTTGTATATCTGAACAGATAAACATTTATTATTATTATATATCTTATTGATGAAACATAATAATTATATCTTCTACTGCCAAACCATTTGCCAACCCATGTAAGTGTTCAGTTCTAGTCCAATCTAGATTCAGTTGATTACTATATTTTACATGGAGCAACTGCCTATCTGACCTCCACAACCCATTTAACTCGGTAACACTCATCCCATAGTAAGAGGCATTCTCAGAATTTATGAAACATGTTTATAAAGTATTTACTAAACGTAAAAGGTGTACACAATCAAGCCCACTTCAATGTCTACATTTTGACCTTGAACTTGATGTTACTCTTTGCCTTTATATGAAATGGCTATTCTCGATATAATTGTTTAGATATAATGTAGTTGACCAAAAGAAACACTGAAATACATATTTTTTATATCCAAATATTACGTGATTTTATAATTTTAGTAACAACACCAGGATATGAACAAATAAATCAAAAATAAATAATTATTGATGTCTTACACAAGTGATAGCTCATAAATTACATTGAATCTTTATTTAAAAAGACTTCAGTATCACAATAACAACTTGGCAACTATATTTCAATCACCTAGAATAAAATCATTAGTATTGAATACTCACAAAGAGCAGTGCTCATAGAGTGGCTTGAATAGTCTCCAGATGCTGATGGTTTGTGTGGTCTTTGAAGACGGCTGCGTAGGAACCGGTCAAGTTTGTCATCATCGGAACTTCTGGAGGAACGGCCTGAAGCTCCACCTCCATCGTCAGTCTGGAAATGTTAATTTAATATTTAATATCTATACAAAACATTATTGCACTCTTTGATTTGTTGGATTTATCTCTACTGCAACTGTATAAATATAAAAAAATACAAACTTATAGGAAGAAACTAATTATTCAGGTTAAAGTGCACTGGTCTTATTTATAAATCTTGGTGGTTAATAAGAAACAGCTTGGTATGCAATGACATTACATATTTAACATCATCCCACATTAAATAAATGGTCTATGTCATGAAGGTGTTTCTCACATAATAATATGGATTATAAAACATGTTTTTATTGTTACCCACACCTAGTTTAAAACTCAAAATACTTAGTATCTTCAATTTCCAGAATATTGTACCTGTAATAACTAAACTCGTTCTATAATATACATGTTCTGTTTATAACCATCAACCTGCATTATTTAATTACAAGCCTGTATGCTTAAAATGATATTCACTATACTATTACACTGCGCATGTGTTCAAACTAAATACATAATTGAGAGTACAAAAATAGAACATACTTGTGTAGACTTATCTACTTGCAACTGGCCCGCATGCAGATAGTAGTCCCTGGACCATTGCCCTTTATGATACAGAGTGTCTAGGGAAGCTGTGCGCCTGATCACACTGGCGCCAAACCGTCCCTTGCCTAGAATATACAATAATAGTTAATATACACATTAAAAACCAAACAGGTATGTGTATAGTTTTTTTTTAATGTACCCTCTTTATTCTCCAACTGGCGGTCAAAGGTCTCCTCAATTTAACACCACATTAAATTTTATTAAATTATTAAAGCATTGAAAAACACAAATTCAATTAATAATCGTAAAATAAGTATCTAATAGTATCATTCAATAAATTTAAGCAAAATCAATCATAGATAACTGGTGTTAGAAATAGATGTGGGTTATTATGTAAAAATCAAAAAAATAATAGACATTAAATTAAAATCTGATAATACTTTACCATTCTCCATTTCTTATTTTATGTAGTCAAATATATTTAAATAAATACCAAGACTAGCAATAACCACACAGTCCTGTAGGATTCTAATTAATCAGTGAGTGCCACAGAATGTTCTCAAAGGAAATGAATTATATTATTTGTAACTACCCTCTTTGCAGTAATTATTACATTACAAGACATTTGAGTTACTAGTATAAACCAGAACATTGATTATATTCAAATTAATATAAATAAAATATTTAATTGTGACAATATATTATGATTTGCCTTTGCCACTGATAACTACTTTGTTGTGATATCATGTACACATAATTGGTAATTATGTGGTACTTCAACAGTTATCTTAATCGTTTTAATGTAATTGAGATACTTTACCTTTGTAATTGACAGCTCCAGGGCTTCGCTGACCCGAGAGGGCGTGATCTGGCGATATCCGCCGCCACGCATTCGTCGGCGACAGCGTCGGGCTGTTGGCCGCGTTCTTCTTCAGCCCGCCACTCTGCTTCATCACCGACGACACGGGAAGCGTCGCCCTCATCGGGCCCTGCTTCCCCACAGGGCAGTCAGACTGCTTTCTTACTCGGCCCGACATCCTTACTTCCGTTCACACTTCACTACCTTATAAACACCCCTATTTCTTCATTAAACGAAACACATCAACTAACACTGCGCAGGAAAAATAAATATTTCATTTGCCGACGCCGCACTAAGCTCTTTGTAGAGGGAATAATTTTGAGGTACAATAAACCAGGCCCTACGGTGTAAGTACGAGAGGTCTTATTATGCAATACGGTAATCAACACTTGCGTAAACGTATTGGGATGGTATAACGGGTATTTCTAATATTCAACTAGCACTTATTACATAAAAACAAAATTACAAAGCGAACAAGTCACATTTTTTCTGCACAATGGATGAATGAATGAAGCTGACAGATGACAAGGGACATCGCGCCATTCCTTTTTTCTTGTAAGAAATTTTAAATTATTCACAAAAGAATACATACACTTCGCATTATTTGAAACTATATCGAGTGTAAAGTACACAAAATACTAAACTATGAAATACCTACAAGAATTATTCCGCTTATTCGTTAGCATTGCAATTAACAGCTGATTATTCCGCCATGTCAACTAAGTTGTCCTTGTCTGTGGTCGTTGTGTGTGGGAGATTGTTGTGGCCTCCGCCCTGTTACACGAAATAAACCACTCTATTTATTGGTGCTATGGTAATTTAATGGTATTAACAACATAGCACTAAACAAATATTTAAACTCATCAATATTTGCCTAATACTCTAATTAGTAAATATTTGATTATTGGGTCTACTACACCCTTCACCTAACATTCGTTTTTATTCTAGTTTGACTACGAAGTATTTTTTTATACTTGTGTATCTAAGAATTTGTAGAAAATATCAATTTTTAAATACTTTCTAGGTCCGATACCTTATAAAGATTTACTTTGTTGTGGCCCCCTTAAACTGATTTAATTCGGCCAAGAGATGGCCCTTAAACTGGAATATGATAGGATATCGATTTTGTTTCATAAAAATCAAAATTTACAAATGTATCTAACTGTGTTTAAGATGTCTAGATTTTTTTCTTGACTACACTTACTGACACTTAGTATTGACTTTGAGTAAACCTGAATCTTTCTCGCATGTTTCTTATTATTATGCTGCATGAATCCGGACAGATGGACGAAAGTAGCTACCGAGTGGGAGTGCGTCCCTAAAGCCGGAACTCGCAGACGAGACAGGCTAAGAAGAAGGTGGCGAGATCAGGGATGACATCGATCGCTTCTTAAGTGATTGGTGTTATATGGCTTGAGACGGACGGGCAAAGGTCCCGGGGCCCTTTGCCCATAACTAAGACGCTAAATAGGTTACATGAAAAAAATATGTATTTAATAAAGGTACTGCGACACTATCTGTTGCCTGTTGGTTCTTTCTCATCTTGCATCGGAAAGGGATTACGACAGTATTCTACACTGTTATGTACCGGTAAAATAAACAAGATACAGACAGTTCAGGAAATATATTAAAGTTACATCTAATTATTTTTATTATGCTAAATCATAGACTGAAAATAGTAATTTATCACAATATAAAGGTGGGTACGAACTTTCACTGTACAGTACCTACCAGAAAAAAATGCACCCAATTAAACTCGAAATAACATCGAAGTCAAACGTAAATTTAAATTGTAAACAACAAAAATAAATAGGTAATTAAACGGTAAACTACATAACTGCAACTGATATGTACCGAAAGTTGGAACTAAATAAAATTTACAATAATAAAAAAAAAATGAAATTAATATACACTGTTTATCACTTCGACACAAGTCACAACATCCCATAACTTCACAAGCGGCCTTATATACAAAGTTGATACGACAAAGGGGCTTTTCTTTAAACTGCCTATAGGTACTAGATACCATTTTCAAGCTCTGTACCAAAAATCAATTAAATAGGAGCAGTAGTTTAGTCGCAAATCTTTTTTTTTAAGATTTTGGACCGTTTTACACTATGTATCTTTCCTAACAGCTGATTATGTCTAAGCATTGACGCATGTCACAAGTAAGTAAGTAAGTAAGTCAGTCAAATTTATTTACACAGGGTAACGGGCGTTTTATTCTAATTTGTAAGCTATTTAGTTTGTTTGAAAAAAATATTTTCTCATTTGTGGCGCTTTTTATTTTTATACCGTATCGAATTAATACTAAACACGTATAGTATACGTAGTGTAATTTAATGCCCCTCTGTCATATCAACTCTGTATATAATAAACACGTATAGTATACGTAGTGTAATTTAATGCCCCTCTGTCATATCAACTCTGTATTATGTATAGTATTGCCTTCAATACGAAATCTACTCACTAAAATAACCTACGTAATACTAGCTTGCCTAGTAAAATATACAAAACTTATTCAAATGTCTTCTATTCGCTACTGGTCGGGTTTTGAGCAGTATGTTTCTGTTCAGCAATCCAAGCGTGGATCCTCGCTTTGAGTTCAGTGTTGGACTTTACTTGATCCATGGACAGCGGCGAACGGTTGAACGGATCCGATTGATCACTTAAAAGGTGTCTGAAACAATTACGTCACATTTAATACACAAACCTAAACAAATTGCACTCTTACAAATGATTTTAATTGCTAGTATGTATAGACAACACCCTTACAGTATGGTTAATATAACTTGGAACGTCTAAAAAGAGATAAAATATAGTTTTAGGAAGATGCAATATACATGCGCGGTGTGTGAGACAGGGACGCTGATATATTTTAGCTCTTTTCAGACGTGCCAAGTTACCTCGGCCGCACTGTACTGGCGTTTGTACAAGCAATTCAAATTGATACTGTTGATTCAGTATTAAAAAAAAAAAACAGTAGGAATATTCTATAGCGTGTCATGCAAGTTACCGTGCGATAGTAGTCCTGTCAACAGTAGTGCGGGAGCTGGGCAGTATGACGGGATCCATCATGAGGGTGCTCATGATAGGGTCGAGGAACTCCTCGGGCGCGTTCGCCAGGATCTCCTCGTCGCGCTGGCGCTGCACCGCGAAGGTTTCCACACGAGTGGCCACTTCTTGTAGGGAACCTATAAGGCCGCCACCTCCGATGCGAACTGTATGAGGAAATGTAGTAATTAGTGAGTTATTGACAGTTTTTTTCTAACATTATATTTTGTGTATGATTGTCGCAGTCAACTACTTAATTAAAAACCTATTCTTCGAAATAAGTTTGATGTTTTGAACAAAGGTCGCATACCTTTGTTCAAAAAATTATTTGCTGGTTTAAATATATACTTCTTTAAATTGTTTAAAACCAAAGTTGCTGCCGATGTTTGTACGCATAAATCTTTTTAACAGCACAACAGATTTAAATGCAGTCTTCAGCAACAGATAGAGTAATTTAAGAGGAACATGTATAATCTACTCATATTACAGTATATTGTACCCGAGCAAAGCTGGGGCGTCTCGCTGTATATTTATACTAGTTTCAAAGTTGAATTCTGTATGTTACCCAGCACAGCCTCAGCCAGTGTAAACAGCTGCGGCGAGTAGGACCTTCCGTCGTCGGACACAGCGGCACAGAAGCGATCGTTGTTGCCCAACTCCACGTACATGCGGCAGATATCCAGCACCGTGCTCGCCGGCTCGAACTCGTATTCCTTCATGTCTTTCACCTATTATATGTTAGGATATATATTATTATGATGGAGACAGAAATATAAGCTAGACTTGGAGAACATAATTTATATGATTAGGTATACTAAATAGGCTACGTACAATTTTGAGTATCTTTTATTTGATATTAAAATGAGTTTAAGAAACTAAGTACCTACCTAGGATATTCATACTAAATTCTAATCTTTACCAATCAAGAGATTTTTAAGGCGAAACAATATATATTTTTTTCATTTGTTTAACAAACGTATAAAATTATTTATAACAATGATTATTTTGTTTATCAATCTTATATACAGGTATTTAAGATTGATGAACAAAATAATAATAATAAAAGAAAACATTATATTTTAACCAACCTTAAAGTTCTTCTTATTAGGCCCAACGAGATGCAGTAAGAAGTAATTCAACATCGACGCAATCCTCTCTACCAGCGTAGGGTGACAGAACACGTACGGCGCATGCGCGGTGAGCCGCACTAATGTGCGTATAGTGTCGCGCCCGAGAATGTTGTCGAAGCGAGCCAGCATGCCGATGTGAGAGAGGTTGGATAGGTTCTGAGCTCGTTCTTGAGACGGTAGGCTCGCCCAGGTGCCGGATTCTCTGTACAAAGTAATATTAGATTAGTAACTATTTATTTACATCTATACCAAAAAAAGAAATATAAATTACTTGTATTTGACGACGGGTGAACTTACCACCGTATTTAGAAAATAAATTACAAAAACAATTACATTATGCATTTTCGTATGTACCATATGAATAAGATTTGTAGGTTGGAGAGGTGAGGGCGTAGATTGAGCCTTATCGCACACATAAAAGTTTTAGGAAAACTAACTTATTAGGAGATATCACACATTCATTTTTAAATTAATACAAAATTAAAAAAGAAAAACTGTAATTTTTGTATACCTACAATTGCAATTCTGAGTTCTAATAAATTCGACTTACTGTGCAGCCTGCATGGTGCGTATCTGAGCCATATTTCCAAGAGCTTCATCCAGTAAGAAGATGGCGTCGTTCATCAGAAGGTTCACGAAACGTAAGAATATCGGCGGGTGGACTGCCTCCATGTTAGATTCAGCTTCTTTAGCTAGGCGCCTGATAAAAAATAAAGAATATAATATAGATGGTGATGCAAATAAACTACATCTTAAATAATTCCATTAAAATTAACATTGCCATCCAATTTTATCCTGACATGCATCTCCAGGATACTGGAAAACTACGGAAAGTTTTTTTATGAAATTAAATATAAATGTTAAAAAAGAAATTTCTCATTCTATTTCAAAACAGTAAGCAGAAGGACTTCGCGTGAGTGATTTAAAAACTCACGTCAATGCATCTCTGTGTTCCTGCATTCCCCATAAGAAATCCATGACGAGGTACATAGGGCGGCGGTAGTTGAATTTCTGTTCGAACTGCACGCTTTGTCCAGTCATTTCAATACCCACGAAGACGTCCAGCAGACATGGAACCAGCTAAAAAGAAAACATATAACATTATTACTATTTATGAGATTAATGAAAAGCTTATAAAGAAAAAAGAGTTCGAAAAAGTAAACTCGAATAAAAAAAGGACAACATGAATGGTATTAAGGTACACAATATTTCCCTTAATATTCCAAAAAGGTTTTAATATAAAAAGTAACCATACCACATACATTTATTAAACAACATATAGCCAAAGCATTCACAACACTAGTCTCATTATGTAGGTATATTTACCTGCTGCCTATGCGGATGTTCCTTGAACAGTTGTTCGCGGTAGAATGAAGCCAAGCTGCTCAACGGCTGTTGATCATCAGGATGATTGGGTAACATGGCCTCCAGGCACTCAGCTAAACGCGCCCTGACGTAAACAAAAAATATAAAATTATTATATACTCATTTACTCTGAAACTTCTTTTCTGCCGATGTACTAATAATTTTGCAGATTTCAATATGACCTAAAGCCATTTTTGTAGATTAACTTAAGCTTCTTCTATGTTTAGTGGAACAGAAATATGTCATAAATCTCGTGTCTTATAAGACTATACAGCAGTCTCGCGTACCCTAAAAATGTCTCCTTTTGCATTCTGCATTATCATGCATCATAAAGTGACGTTTTGAATTATATTATATGAGCTGAATGGATGCGGGTGTTATGGCACAACTTCGCAGAAGCCTAAGTGCAAAGTGGACCCTGATAATGTTCCTTGATGATGTAAACACCCATTAACCACAACATTTTCATGTTTACTACACCTAAAAATTCCACCTCCTACCTTAAATGCGGGTTATAAGTCCTAGTAGAGTCGCCCATGAAGGTCAGCACGAGTGTTAGCGCGGGCCGCAGCACGCTCGCGATGTCGGCCTCCTCGGTGATGGCGCCCACTGTTCGCCGCGCCATCGTGATTAGAACCACCACGTTCTCCAGCACGAACTCGGGGACGCATCTGTTGTGAACGATTACATCTTTATTTATAAATTAAAGTTGAGTTAGTTACACTATTTATACAGAAGAACAGTTGGACGCAATGATATGATGGTTTATTTATTAGATTCGTCTCAGTCTGAGTAAGGGTAAACCTAAAGAATCTTCGGGAACGGGGATAGGTACGAACGCAGGTAAAACCGCGGGACACAGCTAATTTATTTGGAATTTATAATTATAATGCAACAAGCTGAACAACATAATAACATAACTATTTGTAAAATTAATTTAGTATCGGGCCATCAGCAGAACAAAAATAGACACAGATTGTTGTATTCTACAGTCAGGATTAATTAATAAATTAATATGTATCACAAGGTCTTCATGATAATATAATATTGCAGTAAGATAATAAATCATAATATTTACATTGATAAGGATAAATTAAAGACATAATTATAATATAATTAGTCTATTAAACTGATATAACTATTATAAGTTGATGGTGAGTAAACTATACTTAGCTACTATGTATGGTATAACTTAAGATACATTAAAGTATTTTACGCCAGTATTAAGTTACATGTTGCAAAATTCCCTGGGACACGGGGATAACAAAATTACTAGCCGTATATCCTAAGAGCAAGAAATACTTTATCAAAGACAATATAAAACGAAAACAAGCAGCACCGACACTTAAAAATTAAGCTAAAACGTAGGTGTAGCAAAATCTAGTTGAGGCTGCGGACAACATTATACATATTTCAGTTTACATTCGTTTTCGTGTGTGTAATTCCACCCACGCGTCTTTGGTCGCTTACACACCATTTATATCTTATTCCAGTCTGGTTCTTTGACCTACATGGTCACTAACATCTATAACATACCTCAAAGTATCCGGCGGCGGCGTGGTAACGGGCATGTGTAGCTGCATCATGGTCATGGGCGCGTAGCACGGCAGCGGGGCCTCGGGCTCGGGCCGCACGGCCACCTGCACGAGCCAGTTGCACGTCATCGCCTGCAGACGGTTCAGGTTCGTCAGCATCTCCTTCTCCAGGAGGGCGCAGCGGAGGCTCACGAATCTGGGGAGCAAAAGATAGTAAGGTTACATACTATTCAAAGAATACCAATGGTTAAAGGCAGTAACCCTAATATTAAATGAAATATAAGTAGTAATTTTTGTATTTTAATCAATGTAATGCGAAGAAGAAAATCAATTTAATTAAAATGTAATCCTATAATCAAAATCCATAAGAGTGGTCTTTTTAATTTTCATCTACACTAATATTATAAAGAGGAAAGATTTGATTGTTTTTTTGTTTGTTTGCATTGAATAGCCTCCGAAACTACTTGACCAATTTGAAAAATTATTTCACTGTTGGGAAGCTACACTATCTCCGGTGAACAAAGGTTATATTATATTATCATAGGCATACGAAAAACTGGCGTGAAACACAGTTTTCATAATGTAAATAATGAGTATTGTTATCACTTTTGAATTTAAATTGATATTAAAGTAAAAGTTCACCTAAACTTAGGTATAGTTCCACTCCCATGCACATACCTGTTACATTAACAAATTATATTTAACAAACAGTTTCAAGTCTTACCTGGCCATCAGATGATGTGCTCTCTGCTGCATGGGCTCGACCAGGTGGTGAGCGCCGGCCGACACGTCGGCGAGCGCGCGCTGTGCCTGGCCCACGTCCTGGCCGCAGCGCCATAGCTTCTCAGCGCAAACGCGGACACCTAAGAAAACGGAATAAGAAAATTAAACAAAGTAACATTAAAGGTCGACTACAACTATGTGCCGTGCTATGTACCACAAATGTTTATTGCAAGTCTAGGTGTAATTTGTGTATGTGGCTAAAATTTTTGTGAAACCATCTCGACAGGAGGGTAAAATTACAGCTTGGACAATTCAATATAAAACACCTTTTACATTTAAAACTGACCCTAATTAAACTTTTCACTTTGACATGCTTAAGATAATATGTTAGTCCTGGATACAAAAAAGGTCACACTCACCCAAATCAATACACTTCTGTGTCATAAAGAAGCACTCAGTGACAAAGTTGTATGTGTCAGCAGTAGGCCGTTTAACTGGCTGATCATCTTCTGTCACTTTTGATGGCAGGAGACAGGTTTCGCTATGCAGGCAGTCCAGATGTACAGACTTCTCTGCACATTCTTGAGGCTAGAAATTTATATAAATATTGGTAATTCATCAGTTACAAATTACAATACAGTTCATAACATCTGAGAGAGTGATGAATGTTTCTGTAATAATGTGTGACCTAAAATAAATGCCCAAGTTTTACCTCATACTACGAACTTGTGGCATTGTGAATAATTTACATTGGAATTCTGACAAATAAATTAGTAATTCTTGCGAAATTGTGAATGACGGAATAAATAATATTAGGTAAACATAATAGTGTTTTATTTATATAGTTAGTATACTTACAAGAACTGCACCATAGGTGGGATCAATCTTAAGTGATTTGGGGTCATCTGCCGTCGTGCAGAATGGTTGGCAGAGTTGAAGAAGCACTGCACCCAAGTTTAACATGAAACCATCTGAGACAGTGCTTAAGGTAGCAGCGCTAACTTCACCATGCTGCGAATAGATATAAATTATTTGCAAATACAATAATACAGCACACCATTACACCGACTATAGTTGTCATCAATGTATAAAACTGTCTTGCATAAAAACAGCTGCTTACAGCAGGTTACTTAATGAGAACTGATTTTAAGTGATAGTACAGTCCATAATATTACATAAAACTCTTTAAATATTCAGTATGTAAACATATAGATCTATCTCAATATGCAGTGCTCATAAAAACAAAATCATTTTTAGTATAATTGACAGAAGATAATATAAACACCTGGACATTCCAGAGCTTGCCTCTGCCGACATTGGACTTCAAACACTTTCCAATCCACGACAACAGCCGGTTCCTCATATGTGGACCTCCTTTCAGGATAGTCAAGAATATTCTATGCAAGTAATTAGTGAGGTGGGATGAGGCATTCCATACTGATGTTTCTATCATTGATGTAGCGGTCTGTAATAAAAACATAAGTATTTGTTTAGGTCAAGGCCAATGCATGTAATAAATTTGTCCGGAGATAATGTTTTAAGTGCCAGTTTCTTAAAACCTTATGTGAGGAAACAGTTCATCTTGTATGGTGTGTCATATGGAGAATGAACTTTGTCCACTTCTAACAATGTCAGAATTCAAATAAAAAAACAAAGGCTTTGTAAGTAAATAATTGCAATTTAGTCAGATTTTTTAAATAAACAAGGGCGGGGCACTTTAAGGAGAAGAATATCAGTAACATTTAAATAATGTTATTCTCACCTGATCCATAGGATTGTCAAAGAAGTCATGTGGTAGTGATACATTCCGTGGCAGACATGACAGGCTGAGTAGTGCACCAATAACAGAGTCCTGATAGAATCGCCCATTTGTCTCATTCTTGGGCTCACAGGCTTCCAATAAAATGGGGGCTAGGTTTTGATTGGCTGTAATAAAGAACACAATGTTAAAAAGGAGTTAACATGTATTTAGTTTGTCAAAACGATGTAATAAGCCTTTAATTATATTTTTTACTGTAGAAATAAAGACAGATTACTATTGTTATTTATTTATGTAACCCAGCATACTGCTTATTAGATAAATCCTTACTATTTCTGACTATATGCTGTATGCTGTGGATACATATACAGACAGTTAAATATCACAAAACAGACAACCAGGAAAATAAAATTTTGTACTTTTTAGAAAACCTAATAATAGATATATATTTGGCACTGTACAAAGAAAAAAAGACGAACACAGTAAAATAGACAACAACAAAAGAATATAACTAGCACAATTCAACATGAATTACCACAAAGGTCGCCAACTCAGCATAATTATGCTTTTTGGTTGGCAATAACTTGTTTTAAGTTTTAAATAAAATTACTTACCAGCAAACAGCTGTATAGATGGCAGTACATAAATTGGCAGGTTGATTAAATTTGCTTTGTTCACATCCATATGGATCCTTTGTAACACTGGAAGCATTGTCTCTCGCAATTGTTCTTGAGAACTTGGATCACCTAGTAACAGAAAAGATAGTATTAAATGTTATTGGACAAATATGTTATTGTGAAACAATAAAGATATAATAAATAAAGCTCACCATCAGACATAAATGCTTTTACAATATCAATAAAAAAGGTATGACATTGTAAGTCTACATGTTGTAACAACTCTACAAGTTGCATAGAAAAGTCTTGTCCTTCAAACAATGCTGGCTGTTTGAGAGCAGTCACTGCGTTCCTGAAAATTAGTTCCTTCATCCTTTGAACTGCCGTCTTGACAACCGGGGCAGAAACCTGCTCATAGCTTTGTAAATTCTGAATTGAACTAAACAAGTATGGGAACACTTGCTTCTGCACAACATGCTCCTTGTATGATCTGCATGCTTTCGGTATGACACATGTTTCAACGTCTGTGAGAAGTAATCTTTCAAATAATGCTTGCTCTAAGGCATCTAAATCTAAATGCACTCTTGGCTTAGTGGCTTCTGCCAATTCTTCTAAGAAGACTAACTGTCTATCTCCAGATGGGAACGCGTCGCCGGCTTTTGGATTAATTGTAAAATGGAAAACATTCTCAACTATATTGTTGACTGTTTCTATTTCCTCGTCTCCTGGAGGTACTTTGGATGTAGTTTGAAATGCAGCATTGTCATCAGCCCGAGGTGATTCAATAGCAGAAGACACTTCAGGTGCACCTATGAGCCCCGCAAATGGATTATTTGGTTCGGACATCATAAAGAAAATTCGAAACTATAAGCAATAACAATATCAAATGATATATTAAAATTTGCCTAATACACCTTCACTTTCAGCGTTTATTATCATTTTGTCCGTAAAGAACCATGTATTACTATGATAATTCGAGAACAAAACAGACGAATATTTATAATTCGTATTTTCTTTCGTTATATGCTGACTTATCACAAAATTGATAAAAGTGACATTACTGAAATTTTGATCATCATGATGACATTTAGATTTGGTTTTGAAATGTAGATTTAGGGTAGTTTTTTTTGAAATCCTGACATAATTTAGATTATCTACTAAATACCAGAACATTAAAAATATAGAAAATAAGTGATAAATAAATTGATTATAGAAAATGTTTATGAAACTTATTGTTTTATTTATTTTAATTAAAGATTTTTTGTTTGTCACACTTGTTTAGAATAAAATAAAGACAGGCAACACTTTTAGATTCAATTCAATACCTCTTTGACAAATACTTTATTGAAATGCTTTATAGTGAACATTTTTTCTATAAGGAATACTGCATAAGCGTCTATTTAAAATTACATGTGTCTTATTATATAAATATCATTAAAGAAAATGATATATAAACAATAAAAAGGTATAGTGACCGGAAATTTTACTTCGTAAATAGTTTTGTGTAGGTGGCGTTCCAAGTACACTAGCGCTTCTACATCCTGGGTGTCAAATTCTGAAACTAAATATTTTTTGATCGCTCCGTTGTTCTGCTACAGTCGTCGTTCGAAATCAATATAGCGTACTCGAATTGTTACGTCTTTATGCAGCAATGCTATGAAAAATAACCATTTTATATGGCGTATAGTAGTCGCACATAGTGATTCGTTCATTAATGTAAGATTGGTAACAATTAATATTATTTACTCGTTAGGCCATTTTATGAATGCGTGTCCCCTTATACATAAAGTGCTTGGTCAGCTAATGGAATTACCATACACGTGCAACATCCATCTACGCTACACATTTTTGTTTTTCAATGCGTTTTGAAGGAAATATGCATAGTATTTTGCAAATTGGTAAAAGTATTACTCGTTTGATCAATCTTATTGCTACTTCGCCAAAATGGCGGCTGTCTGTGACAACAGCAATAACTTTTTTGTGCTTGGCAGCCATTGCCGTGCACAGAAAGAAAATAATTTATTTTTATATATCATTTACTCGTTAATATTTCCTAAAACGATTTTATTTTTGTGCATGATGTTACTTCCGTCTAATATCTATTTAGCTACTTACTATTAACTTAATTAATTATTGTATATTTGTGTATGTATTTCATACTTTTATGCCTCTTTAGGGTAAAATTTGGTGTCGGTAATGTGAATATTTTGTCATGAATTTTATTATGCTCATTTCTTGCACAAAACATGTTATTTTTAGTTTCTACGTTCATTAGCTAAATATTGTAGTCATTTTGCATTATAATGCTGCCAAATTAGGACGACTGTATAGGTACCTAGTGTATGTAGGTTACACGCCATATTTACACGTAGATATCACTACGATACTTTGTGCTAGTGTGTGTGAGCGTTTGTACGCCTCGTGACCTCGATGAAAGGAAGGACACATAGATATCTTGCCGTTCTAGAAGGCTGACGTCATTCAAATCGTGGCGAGAGCGCAGAGCGCAGCAAGATATTGTGAAATGTGAACGGCCATCCACTGCTTGCTTGGCTTGGCTGTATCTACCTAAATTACTCTTGAAAGTAGTGGCTATGAACAGTTATTGTACTGACTTCTGCCATACATGTCGAATTTCTAACTGCGCAACACCTAAGTAATTTTGTGAATTTTGGAGATACATTTCCAATGCTAATTGTTTCGACGAATATTAGGTATAGTATCTAAAAGAAAGAGGATATTAATCCTCGTCAATTAGAATTTTTATACACGATTAACCTGCCAACTAATAACATAACTTTTATTCTTTGTTTACACAGTCACAAAGGACGTGTTACGCATTTTATGTGAGATCTTTGTGTTCTTTTCGTAATGAAAATGGGTTCATTTTTCTGAGAGGTTACGTCGGTTTATTATATAGAAAGCTTTCGTTAATTACTTATCAATTGCCTGTGATGTTTTATCCCGTAACTCATAATTTAGAAATCTGTATCCGCAATTTAGTCGTATTATACGGCAAAATGGCGTCTATGACATTGTAGATTTTATTGCGTGACGTATCTCTATCTGCCGTTTCAGTTAGAGGCTAGTTGGTCTTTTAGCATTATTGCCGTCTCTTTCTTGCACAACGTAATAATCAATAAGCCATTGTGCTGTATGCTAAGAATCGTATACCGTTTTTGATGCGGCAGAAACGCAGGTATTATAGATTTGACCGTGACTCTATTATTTTTTGAATTTGCTTGACGTCGTCTTATTAATCATTATATTTATTAGAATTTATTACAATATGCCGCTTGTTGAATTTATGAATGTTAGATCCTTCAATATTTTTTCAACAACTTTTTTTACGGCACCTAGATAAGATTAGTCATCATCTTTGTTTGTGCAATCACTTACATTTTTTAGAATGCCTGACGCGATTTTTTTTTAATAAACGCGAGTGTGTTAGATTCCAATATTAAAACAAAGACTTATATTCAGATCAAATAATATTTTTTTGCGTTGTAGGTAACGGCTACAAAAATCACTAACCGTTAAATAGGTATTTAACTTTTTACAGATGATTTAACTTCGTATCTAAGGAAAAAATTGTTCATAAAGCTATGTTATGATTTGTATTCAAATTCATTGTAATGCTTATAACTATTACGATCGCAATCAAAATCGAAACCTGCAATAGCGCCATCTTTTTTCTTCTCGTATGAAACATTTGTACTACTCACTCCCCCGGGAACTTAATAAATAAGTTAGTTTTAGGGTAGCGGACAGATGGACAGGCTTTCGTAGTAATTGTTTTAGTTCAAACAAATACTCTACCGATCCTTCGATCCGATAATTATTATTAATTTTGTCCCATAAATATCATTTTCACCTTATCGTAAAAAGTATGTAACGTAGTAATAATCAATATTATTCGTGTCCAAGTATTTTATGTAATTGTTTCGTTTAACAATGGTCTATCATACATTTATACCCCGCCCAGTAAATTACCATAAAATCACTTTAAATATGCTTTCAGAATAGTTTTATTGATAAAGCCCTATGATAAAAAACCTCTACGATAAATATTTTAACACAAAAAATAACACACGACATTATTTAATTTCAGTGACACATTTAAGATGGCTGAAGCCGTGATGAATGCAGAAGTGGATGATTTGGAAGATGGCGAGATCGAGAGTGAAGGTGAAGAAACAACTGAAGTTCCAACTGAAGAAAAAGGTATAGAAACTGTACCAACTATTGATGATAAATTACCACTTGAGAAGTCTGAATCTCAAGATTTTTATTATTCAAAATCAGGTAAGAAAAAGAAATCAAAATCTAATAAAGAACAAAAATTTAAGGACAAAAGTAAAAAGAATCGTAAGTATTCTAGTCCTACAGAAGATGATTTTGCTGGTAATATTGAAAAGGCCATTAGGAAAGCTATGAACAAAAATGAGGGCGTCGAAGGTCCAAACGAGGGTGACGTAGAAGAACGACGTAAACATAAAAAACGGAAGAAACATGATAATAAAGATGGTCTTAGTAAAAAACGCAAAAAACAAGATTATACAGATGAAATGGATGAAAGTGAAATGATGTGTGTAAGAGGTGCTTCTCCGGTACACAGGCAATCGCCTGTTGACATGTATGCTGATGATGATAGAGATTCGTATGGATCCGATAGTAGTCAAGAGTCTAGGGGACAACAGCATCACCGTCAACAAAGGCATAACAGGGCACAGCGTGAACGTAATAAGAATAATAAGAATGATAACAGGAGAAGAGGTGCGCATCCAATGCAAGACCCCGATGGCGTCTGTTTATATTATATGCAAGGTAAATGCCACAAGGGAGATGACTGCATTTATTCTCATGATGCACTACCCCCTAGAAAAATGGAACTGTGCAAATTTTATTTAATGGAATGTTGTGCAAAGAGAGATAAATGTTTGTACATGCATGCTGATTTTCCATGTAAATATTACCATACTGGGCTTCCATGTATATACAAAGATGAGTGTAAATTCGCACATGGTAAACCATTATCCGACGGTTTAAAGAATATTCTTTTAAAACATATAGAATCAGCTCCTAAAGAAATTTTAGGGGACTTTCCTCGACTCAATAGGGAAGGTGCGTTAAAAATGATACAAACAACGCAAGCCAGATTAATGCAGCAATATTCTGATGGTCCGGAAATTCAAGAAAAAACGATTCCATCTCTATTCGAATTAAATATACCAATTCCTCAAAATTCACCAGATTCTTTACAAGGCAATCAGTATAATATGAACGATCGACAAAATAAAATATCACCCAAAGTGCGTCAGTCAAGATGGCAAAATGATGTATCAAATCAAAATGTTAACATGAACTTGTCGCCTAGTAATAATACTAATTCAACTAATGTGCTTAGCATAAAAAATCTAACAGGGGTGTTGACACCTAGGCAAATATCGGATCTTACGAAGATGGGAATAGACAATTTAGATCAATTAGGTCAATTAACAGTAATACAGCTTAATAGCATTGGGCTGTCATTAAAACAAATAACCGAAATACAATTAAATACAATGAATATTCAAAAGCTAGGTCTTATAAACCCAAACGAACCTCAACAATTGTCCAGTCAAACGTCTGCCTCAAAAGATTTAGATTTAAGAGTGCCACCTAATCCAGTACCTGTAGCCAACAGTGCACCAGTTCCACCTGCATTTCCAGGTAAAGACATTGATATGCGATTCCAGCCATCGACAGTTATTCAAGCTCCTGAAGACACCCCGTCAAATAAGGTAAATCAAAAAGAGTCGCATTCAAATACGAATAAAGACATGATTGACATAGATCAGTACACGAAAGATGCTTTAAAATTCGCCTCTAAAGATAAGGAAAATATTGATATCTCTAATGAGTCCTATGATACTGAGAAACCAGTTATTGCTAACGATACAAAAGATGTAGATCACAGAGTTCTTCCGTTCTCAGACGATGCTCCAAGAATTTTACACTCTACTCTTGAAGACAATCACGTAAGAAAAGAATGTGATACAGATATACGCTTTCTTCAACCAGAACCTTTATTTAAAAATCCAGAAAAGCGACACCGTCGTTCGACTACAGATGACGAGGACAACAATTTATTAATAGATGAAAAATGGTATTCAAGCGACGAAGAGAAGGGACCTAAAAAGAAGTCACCAGTTTCTTCGCCGAAACAAACACCGCCATCTCCTCAAGCCCCCGCTCCAAGTGTAATTGAACCATCTGCAGTGCTCAGTAGGCTTGGTGATCTCTCAAAAATAGACATCAGTGAAGAGGTTACTAAATTGTTAAATACTATGAAGAACAATCTACAAGAAAACAAGGCCGATAATAGCTCGGAGGGTGCGTCATCGCCACAAAACAGGCCAAGAGACCCTCGGGCTAGACGATCGCCAGACAAAATTAGTGAATCTAATAAGCCTATGATTAAAAAGCCGCCGCGAGTATCGATTTATGAGTGTATTGATGGTGAGCCTACTGACGGCCGACGAAGAACTGATGTCGATTTACGTAAACCTGATTTTAATCTTCCTTCTTTCGGTGATACGGACTTGCGTCAAACTAGCGGAGACATTGATTTTCGATTTGGTTTGCCTTTCAAACCTTTACCAAATTATACTCCCGCTTCGGAAATTAATGGCTCAATCAACAGTCATCCTCCTATAACATTTAAATTAGTGCCAATTGACATACCTCGGCCAGATTATACAGATATTAGAAATAGTACTGCAAAGTCACAGGCCTTAGTGGATCCCAGACTAAGAAAGGTGTTTAGATTATCCGTCGACGAGTCTAATAGCGATAGTGAAAAATCTACTAAAACCTCAACTACTAGCACACCTACAGGGCCCAGAATCGATCCTCGAAGAAAACCTAAAGATACGGTTGAAACTATTATTCAAGATCAAAAATCTAATTCGATAGATTTACAAACCATATTGCAGAATTCTAATTGGTATAAGGAAATGAGTTCAACTCAAAAGATATTTGTAAATCAACATTTAGCCCCAGTGACACAAATGATCAAGCAGTATCAACTAGAAAGAATACCTGGCAAGAAATTTGATTTAGCAGCTATACAAGGTAATAGTGTGTTATGTAATATATTTGCAAACTTGGGTATCACATTAGGTGAAAATGGTGAGTACTCGTATTTGCCTAAACCCAAAGAAGCTTTACTTAAAACTCCTATTAATTTCAATCAAAGTCCGTTTGGTATGAATAGCAATATGGTTGGGCCTCCAGGGTCACTTGACGGAAATAACATGAATATGATGAATATTCCACCTATGGGTATGAGTGGTATGAATAATATGAACTTAGGCAATATGCAAGGATTTAATCAAGGTATGGCGGATCCACGCGGAGGCCCTACGCCCGGTTTACTAGGAATAGCCCCAAATATTCCACATAGTTTTAATAATAAGTTTGGTGGTCCTAGTAATTTTGGGAATATGCAGTTTAACGGCCCGGGCCCTGGTAATGATTTTAACTTCATGGATGGTGAGCAAAATTATCCCAGATTTCCAAATCGAGGAGGTCACCGAGGGCGCGGCAACGACCGTTGGAACCGCGGTGGCTCTGGTAGAGGGCATAGAGACAGGAAGAATTTCAATGATCGAGGAAATTGGAAAAATGATAGAAATTAGGTTTTGTATATATTTTAACTGCTGTATGTATTTTAGCATAAAGTAAACGTAATAAATTATTTAGCTAATGTAGATAAATCCTTCCACATGCAGCAAAATGTGATCAAGGTGATAATATTTTTAATGACAGACTTGTAGGTATGTTGTATTTTACTATTATAGGTTAGAATACGTGTATAGTTTAATTTACAAGGTCCCATTTATTGTAAATATTTTTTTATATAGCTGATAATTGATCAATTTCAGTATCATTATCGATGTAATTTAATTATTGGTAATACTGATTAAGTTTATTAAAAGTTACTCATTATAAGAGCCAAATGTTTTAAGACTGAGTGCGTGCGTCGAGATTGTAATGTTTTGTTTGTCATTTAACATAATGCATTGTTGTTTGTTACGATCCTAAATATTAATTTCTTTGACAAGAATCAATTACTGACAGTTTTATATTTAACAGTGTGGCGGGAGTACTATGCGCGGTCATAGTGTGAAAGCAATAAGAATATACCTCTAGATTTTTGAAGTGTTAATTGTTTAGGTACTGATTTTTAAATGTAATAGTTAATATTGAGACGGGCCTACTCAACTTTAAAATAAATTCATGTTTATATTTTACTAATGTCTTGATTTACATACCTTTACTTTCAATATTTTATTTATATGTGTATTTCTATTAGTAGAAATAAATAACAACTATTTCTACCTCTAAACAGAAACTATAATTCGAAAATAGTTTTCTTGGAAGAAAACTGTGCCTTAATCTACGGTAGCCTTTTTTTTATAATTGTCTACGTAAGTAGAACTATTTATAAACAGTATATTTAATATTTGATCGAATACTATGCCATTATAATTCATCCATCATAATTGACTCTTCCAAGCATTTATTCTGTAAACAAAGTTTTACTATAGGTCAATAATATTACCACGAGGACTATCTAATAGATTTTTCACTAGGAGTAAATGAATTACGTGTATAAGTAAATTTTCACCTTGTAGACATTCTTCAATGTCGAATGTCGAATCAGGTTAATTTGATTACAATATTTTATCTACGTTTACTTCATTAAGTAACTAACATATAAATATACTTATTTAACTATACTTTTGTAAGATATACAAATAGGTATGTTTTTCCAATGTTTTCAAATGCATTTTTTAGAAAAACCGAGATGATCATCAGTCTATGAATGGATGTATTTTAGTTTCCTATCAACTATAGCTGGGATGACGTAAGTATACTTGGAGAGAAATCAAAGTCTTCTTGAAGATAAATTATAAATTAGCTTTCTTTATTGATCGAGTGCAGAACTGAAGTAATATAACTGGAGAAGTCAATTTTTAAACGGTTACCACCTGTTTTTAAGTTAATTGCAACTTGAGAAACCTTTGAAAATGTAGGAGCTGAAAAAGAAACAATAACCTTGTTTTAATATGCAATGTCAAAAACATAATGAATAAACATAACTTACAAAGGTTTAAAGCATCCATTTCTTCTTGATCGTCTGTGCAGTTATAAAACAGGACACACTGTTTTGCAGACAATTTAGGTTGTGACACGAAATAATTATAAAGGAGTTCCATTTCTCTGGCTGCTGCTTGAACAGTGTTAGGAGAACAGACCAATATGACGCCTTGAACACCAAGCCTTAGTGCTGGCCAGCATGATTCAAATCTGAAAATAAATAGGTAATTTACTTTAAACTTTATGAACTCTGTTTCATCCAAGGCTAAGCCGGTTCAAAAAAACAAAGACAGTTGCATCAAGAACATGAATGTGGTCAATATAAATGAATATAAATTTAAATATTTAATTGTTTTAGGTTCGAACCCAGGCAAGTACCAATGTGGCTTTTTCAAAGTTATATGTACTTTCTTAATTATTCTAAGACACTTCTGACAAACGGTGAAGGAAAACATCGTGAGGAAACCTGGATTCTAAACTTTTGGGATTTGAAATCGCCAATCCGCAGAGAGCAAGCGTGGTGATTAATGCTTGTGCCTTCTCTATATGGGAAGAAGGCTGTGCCCAGCAGTGGGACGTTTATAGAGGCTGGATTATTATATTATTATTTTAATTGTTTTAGATAGGTAGGTAGCTAACTAGAAGTAGTGTGAAGTGGTATGAACCTATAAGTACGTAACAACTTATCTACTTCTATGAACAAATGTTTAAGTATTATTCTCTGGATGGTCTTTTTTATTATAGAGGTACCCAATTAAGTACTTTTCTACATGGTTTTTAGGTAAACAGGATATTTTATTTAATAATAATGGGTTACGTCACCTGTGGTCACCGCTACAGTCCCAAAGTTCTATGTCGATGTTGATCGATTTTCCATTCACATTAAGATTGGGAAGTTCAAACTCGACAATTCTGACACCTTGGGTAGGCCGAGGAGATTCTGCCTCTTCTATATTCATTGATTCTGATATGAAGTTGGCTATCCTTGTTTTTCCACTCTGAAGACATTGTACTATTATATATAGGTAACAAGTATCTAAGAGTATAAAGTATCTACTGTTATTTTTATAAAAAAAAAACAAATACCTCTGAAGGGCCAATCATCAATATCTTTAGCTTGTTTGGCTGCATTGCACTAAACTATCACGCGACTCTTTATACTTTAATAAGTATTATATCGATAATGGAATACAGTAATAATAAGAAGAATAACCACAATGACACCTGTTAGGTTCTTTGCCGCGGACTTTGTTATGATTATCATTACCAAGGCAACCATAAGGCAACACATTACCTATGACAGCCGCTTTGACTTTTTACCATTTTACTATAGTTTTTCTTAGCGCAAAATACGCATTTCTAGGGTTGGTGACCTCCTACACATTTTCTTGCAAATCCGGTACGAAAATCCTTATCATTAATTTAATGGAATCATTTTAGATTAATGGTAATATGTATTATTGTTCTAGATTGTAGATGTTATCTAATTATATTATCATTGCTTTTATATCTACGTTTTGTTTATCAATACATTAATACACACATAGGTATACAATGAAAGTGTATGTTTGTAATATTTCAAAATAATATTTTTATAAGATCATAATAACTAGTTATTTGCACGATTCCTATACCCGAAAATTAGTCGGTAGGTACAGCAATTGAACCCTACGCCTAGGGCACAAACTCTACAAATGAAGGATATCTCCTCGTCAAAAGGTCTAAAGACATAAGTTTTGAAGAAAATTAACGAAAATTATAAAAATAATTTCGATTATAAGATGAGGACTAAATTAATAACTACAAAGCAGTTATTGATGTAGACGTTGACCAAGAAGTTCCAACGATAAGGTTTATGAAAAAGTTAAGTAGGATAGTTCCTACTTAACTTTTTGGACATTCTATAGCTAATGAGTATAAAAAACGATAAAAATAAGTAGTTTGTTATTTCTTAATAATTGGTCTCTATTGAATGATAAAGGACTATAGACAATACGGAATACCTAGCAAATAACAGCGCGAAAAATTAGGAAAAAATGGTAAAAGTTAGGTCCCACCGAGATTTGAACTCGGATCGCTGGATTCAGAGTCCAGAGTGCTAACCATTACACCATGGAACCGCTGTGCAATGCATCGAAATCGGGGACTACTATCTGTCACAGGAACGCAAATTGGCAATTAATACAGAGTATTGGCAGTGGATACTACCACTATATTTATACGTAGCCTATCTTTGCTCCTAAAATATCTTTCACTTTGTCTACAGTGCAACGAGAGACATATCACATGTGTGTATTTATAGATCATTATTTTAGTCCCTTGCTTGATATAATCAGCTCTTAACATTTATAATCGTCACATCAAAATAATTAACTTACGAAGATAACATCGTACCTAACTACTACAAGACTTAGAAATAATATAAGTAGTTACTTTCTCATCTAGAAAACCATTTTAACGAAACGCCATTAATTATTTCCAGAACGATAACAACTGCATTACTGCACCCATTGACAACAATTTGTGACTTTGAACTTCATACTGATATCGATTTTCCGCGACAACGCGCATGTCAGTCAGACTTTCAATGTCGCTTTGAGTTATCTGCAATGAGCAATTAATTATGAAAAACTAATACATTGAAATAAATAAGTACCTAGACAAAAAAATCAATACCTACAGGAAATGTATCTTCTCATAAAATACCTACCTACCTACCTATGTAAATACATACTTACGTAATCACTAGATATAGTCATAGTCAGTAGATTTCTATATAGAAAAACAAAATCGAAACGCATCTACTTCCAAATCGATGCATCGAATAACTACCTGCTTAAATGTCTCCATTTAATTATAGATATAAAAATAAAGATTCCGCTACTTTTGCTCAGTTAAAACAGCAGTTTGCTTTTATATTGACTGCACGTCAAATAAAAAGGCCTTTTATGGGCAAGTACTTTTACTTATCGGCTTTACAGGAAATCTGTTTGTAAGGACGTCAGGTCGAAGAAAAACCGCGCCGGGGTGGGTTGCCTAACGGTAGAGACGATCTCGCCTGATGCCTAGTAACTGTTCCTAACCACGTCCCTTGGCGTGAAACAAAAAGTGCTATAATCTAGCCGCGGTATTCGTTCGTTAGGTAGTGGTAAGGTACCCGCTACCTGGGATTACGGGGTATTCCTTGCGGCGCCCTAACTGCTAACCAAGTGCTAATTGAAGTAATTGACCTTTCCTTTTTTAACTATCAGGAATTTCCTTTTATGCTAACTTTGTTGTTTTATTTTTGTACCTTGGTTACTTTATGTCCTTGTTTAATGTTTTGCTATTTATTAAATTCCTATCAAATAGGGAAACTCAACTCAAGGTTCAGAAACTATGCTATACTGAACAACTAACTAGCTATATATATATATCCTGACTAAGTTTATATAACTTGTCTTCATTTTGTCACGTAAGTCTGAATTTAGAAACCAATAGGAATATCTTAGCATATAATATTTTTATATTTAGGATTACACTTGCCTAAATTTGGTAACAACTGAAACAAGATCTCAAAATTGAAGCAAAAATACTAAGCGCTTTACACATATTAAAGAGTAGAGTCTATTTTCAAACAATCTTAATGATAAGATAACATAAAGTAGGTACCTGAATAAAATGTAGTATTTTATTTACTGTTACACAGATACTTGTTTATAAGCGCGAACATTGCAGTAGGCGCATAAAACTGATCGGATGACTTCTACACATACAAGATGTGCACAAACTAATTCTAGTAAACCTGAATGCCTGTTACTACTTACTACCTGTATCTTATTCTAAACTTACACTGTAAGCGCTAAGGATATCTAACTTTATGGTTGTATACGCTTTTATTTTTAAAATTAAGACAAAAGTAAATCTCAAAAGGTTTGTAGAGAAAATAAGAGAGAAGGTTTTATTTTTGGCTGCTTATCTCCACAAATATGTTGAATTGACTATGTAATAAGTAAAAAAAGATTTGTAGAACCATAGAAACCACAATTAAACGATTGGCGAATCTTGATTTAAATAATTTGACATAGAAATACAGGCTGTTTTTTCCGTTTGTTGACAATAAACAAATACAACAATCCGTAACCGAGATTATAATAATTGTATTTCTATTGTACGGTAACATGTACTATGAATCCCATCTATATAAATACCTGAAGAGTTACTAATATTAAAAACAAGTTATGTTCAGTAAAGCCACACGCTGTATAACGCGCTTAGATAATACGCAAGCGTTTTCAAACTGTCCATTTAGTTATGAGATAACGGGGAGCGACCTTGCGGTCTGCAGTGAAAGCTTCCAGAGCTTTGCATAATCCTGCTGCACTCAGTCATTACCATCCCGTTATAATGCCACTATTTCTAAACTTCTTGCACATTTAGTAACGGAATTCTCGAGAAATGTCGCTTATCGAATGCAGATCATATTGCTTTTTTTATGACTGGTGTAAAGGCGAGAATGTTTTTTTTTAGGGTAAAACCGGCTAGTATCCTAAAAACTTTTTCTAACTATTTTCAGAGTAAATACATTGCAAACAAATATTTGCATAAGAATTTCAGCATCTGTCGTTCAAGGAAATTAACAATGTTTTCCAATTTCCAAATTTAATTGACAATTATTAAACTAAAAACCTGTAGATGTCATCTAACTATTCTACATAACGCAAGTCAAAACTAAGGATATCTTCAAATTAACTTAAAGGTGACTAATGGATAGAGTTTCAGAAGTAATTTTAATTATATAGTAATCGACAGATATGACCAGCGACATATGATGTTATAATATATTGCTTGAATTAGAATCATTGCTCTGAAAAAAAATCTTAACCTGAATGTCACAGTCTTACCACTAATGTAGACTCGACTTTCCAACAGCTTGCTTCCGCAAACATTATACATAGTGTGGGTAGCTTAAACAACCATTGTAACTGTATCCTGAGAGACTGGTCCAAACTGGATGTTGTTATTCGTAATGTGTCTCTTAGATAAAGCCAGGCATGCGTGAAGAGGTTCAAAACGGTGACTTTCACGTTTTATTCATAGTGGAAGCTTTCCTAAAACTTTTTAAAATAACATTTGCGTGAAATTACCACAGTCGCTTTTGCTAGTTAAATTTTGTTTTAAATAGCTTTTTCTTTTTAATTTAATTTAGCTTTTGGAATATAATATCATTAAAATCAGTTCTTCATATTAGGTAATGCAAGAGTAGGTAATTAAGTAGGTACTCATATACAGATATTTTATATAAGTTGTATGTTTTTTAAAGAAATTAGAATAGCCCTTCAAAAATTCCTACTTAGTTAAATTTGGAGCACAAAAAAGGCTAAACACCCCAGCTTCATTACAACAATATTTTGATTAACACTATTTTCTTGTTTCGCATCATTGCTATAAAGCGAGAGGTCCATCTAACTTCCTAGTAAGAATCTTGTAGAACTAGGAAGCATCGCATGGCAGTCCTATTTAAATTCGCATTATATCAACCGCTTCTCGCTTCCTGTATGAGTTTTTGTTGCAACATATCTTTATTCATATCTAACTGGAAAATAAGTGACAAGAGTATACAGTGTAAGTATGCAAGTTGAATTTATGTCTTCATTTGCTCTACCTTATTTGTATGTTGTGTGAGCTTAGAAACTATCTTATTTATATTTATTTTGCTGCCTGTGAATATATATTAGGTACCTACTACCTACATGGATCGTTACTTATTTAATTTCTTATTAAATGCTCAGCGATCAAATCACAGGTCACCCCTTAAATCAAATATACTTACTTTAAATTTTCGCTGTGTCGAGCTATCCATCGTCTGTCCGACCCCTTACAATGTGTAGGAAGATCACGCGTGCATAAACATTGAGTCCAGATGAAATAAAATACTCGCGCCTGACTGTTCGGAGGCGTCAACTCCTATTTCACTTACCGAGGTCCGCCCACTCGCCGGAAAGATACATTGTGCTCACACCACGCAAATATATGAGAACACTTTGAAATGATCAATAGAGTTCTGCATTCACTAAAGGTTAAAGACGCAATGGTTGAGTACCAACTTACTTTTCACATATAAAGTGTACCAACATTATAAATGTATCAGGAAATATGTGTTATTTTACCTGACTACGCCAGATGTAGTTGTTTTAATTTAAACTAAACGGCTGCTGAACGATTGCCTAGCTTACATAAGTCAGTTAACAAGTATGGTAGCGAGATTGACCACCCGGTGTGCAGGATGTACTTAGATATCAACGCTCGAGGTACTGCCATTTAAAAAAACAACTAGGCACGTTTTCATATTTATAGAAGTAAAAAAATACAAAGCACAATTTGGCCGCAGCAATAGAGAGTTTAGAATTGCAAGGAGAATTGCTTGCTTGCATTCCAATTGTGCAATTGCGAGCGAGCGTAAACGCAAGTAAATGTGTATAGGATATAACGTTAGGCTAATACGGACTAACAACCAGCGTGTTGGATATAGTGTTTAGCTTTCTGTACCGAGAAGCTGGGTTGGGTTCTTATTGGTTCTTATTAATAATTTACTAAGAATTTTTATGTATTTGTAAAGTCCTCATGTGACTTTTCGATTCCATCACAACTTTACATGTTGGTTAAAGCATTTTCTCCTTCCTCGGATCCATGGTTGTTAGCTGCCGTATTTAATGACAGTCTATTAACAAGGAACGTTTTGCTCCAGCTAATCAGTCCCATGATACACAATGGAATTATAAATCTAACAATTAGTACGCGATGAGAAACGGATCATATTTTCTTTTGTTCAGGACAAAGTGATTCCATTCCCAGATCAATCAATCATGATTCTGTAATGAAAACATACTTAGCACTTGAATAGACAAAGAATATGAACAAACGTAAGATAGTGTAACATTCAAGCTCGCCAATGTGCAATGCATTGAATAGAATACAATGGTGATGAAGTATTTTATTAGTTTCTCATACGAGCGCGGTTAGGAATGAGAATGGACTCATACTCATATACTTTTTCGCTTTGTGCATGTACTGATCTAAAATTGTAATGTAGTCGGACATTATAATAGCAAGCAATAGATACTCACCTACCAGAATAGTAAGAACTACATTGTTTTTCATCCGATCCTCTCCATGTTACTAGAGAAATGTGACATGTCTGTTCACAGCGTGAGCACCGTTTAATAGATTTGAGTTTTTGTTTAGGATACACTGAGCATTCATGTCCTGCAAACGTGTATAGCTCTAAATAAAAGAGCATCAAAACAAGTTATGTAAAGTCTAAATCTTGAGCCACATCAATGTACCCTCAAAGGTACTTTGAAACATTATGTAAAGCAGTAACATTACTTTCTCGTGTACACTTTTAGCGCGAGTTTCGTAATATAATTTCTACTATGATGTATTCCGCGCAGGATAATAAAACAATTTCCAGTTATTATGAGGAGAGAGGCAAACGGATACCATTATTATGTGAAACGAGAGCTTGTTCTTAAATGCGTCGTTTATGGAAATGTTCTGTATAAGAACATTAACTATTGATGCATTAAAATGTTGCATAAGTGGCTACGTCCATTAAAGGGATATTAAAGCAGCAGGTATTTACAAAGTATAATGGGAAGTAAAATAGTATCTTTCTATAACTCACCGGTGACTTAACTTGCTTTGGATGTGTTTATGGACTTTCTTAGGTGTGTAGTATTTTAGATCAGTTTTTACAAGAGCTTCACATATTATGACCAGTTGAAATATCGCGGTACCCTTTTCTTCAGCATAGAGTTGAACTAAAAATATTTGTCAATTACTTATATTATTATTTGTCAATTACTTATATTACTTATATTATATATTATTATAATTTTGGTCACAGTATAGTTATAATTCGGTCCACTGAGCTATTTCAGATGCTGTTTTAGACATTCAATTATTTAACAGAAGTTCTATATAAATCTTAAACGCTAGCTCTATTTTTGAAATCATGAAGATTTACGAGATTTCAAATTGACGGTAAAATTCTAGATAATCTATACTTATAATAAATCTGTAGAAAGGTCAATTCTGTACATTAAATATATTTTTAACCGACTTTAAAAAAAAGGAGGAGGTTCTCAATTCGGATGTTTGTATGTTTTTTTTTTTTTTTTTTTTTTTTTATGTTTGTTCGCGCATAACTCCGTTGCTTTCCAACCGATTTGAAATATTTTTTCTTTGTTGGAAAGGGTATACTTCCCAAATGGTCCCATAGTCACCAAGTCGGGATCTGATGATGGAATCTTGGCGAAATCGAGGGAACTCTTCAAATTTTATAGGAAAACGTATAGCGATTTTGATATTGTCTACAACAAGTGAAGCATTTACGTTCAATAAGAACCATTCTACTATCAGATCTGATGATGAAGCCAAGATGACCTTGTGAATGTAGCGGGAATTCGTTGGATGTGAGATGCGGGGCACTGGATTTCGTTTGATGGAAATTATCATGAGGATGATGAAAGGGTGTCAGCTGAAGGCCTACCCATATTATCTAAGATTACAAATATGACACTAAAAATAAACAAATAAAAAAATTTTTTGAAAAAAAAAACCGACTTCCAAAATCGATAAAAGCACTAAAAAGTTAAAAATAATTCTATAACCTACCTATATTAATAAACCTAACCTAAACTACGATTAACCAATAATACAATTTAACATTTTTTTGGAGTCGTCGTAGTTTTTTTTCAAAATAACTATCAGGGGGTGATTAGTGATCGATACTGATGCCAAAAATGCAATCAGTAAAATTTTTGTCTGTCTGTCTGTCTGTATGTTCCTCATAGAAACAAAAACTACTCGACGGATTTTAACGAAACTTGGTACAATTATTCTTCATACTCCTGGGCAGGTTATAATATACTTTTCATCACGCTACAATCAATAGGAGCAGAGCAGTGAAGGGAAATGTTGGGAAAACGGGAGAAGTTACTCAATTTTTCAAGCTTCCGTCGCATGTGCAGCCTTAATGGTTAAAGACTCATTGATAAGCTTCGTCATCCACGCGAACGAAGTTGCAGGCACAGCTAGTTATATAATATTAATGAAATGTGTTCTAAATGTACTGCATACTTACAATAGGTCTTAATGAACCATATCCCATTTTGTACATTTATTACATACCATTTTCCATTATGAATACGAGCTTAGTACACGTAAAAATCGCAACATTGAATTTCTGTCGACGTCGCCCGCCATTTTACGGTCTAACGCGGAATTACCATCATTATATTAATGCCTTGCACCGTGATATATTGTTATGGCTGGTATATTGACTTTTAAGAAGTTAATTATACTTCCTTGTACAGTGTTAGGAGAAAATTTGTCCTTATGATAGGTATTAGATTAGATCTAGTGTTTTCGCTTGCATATCTTACGGTAAAGACTGAATGTATTTTCTTGAGACTTACCTGGGATTATCTAGCAGCTATTCTATTGACAGATTAAGTTAAGCCACCCGAAGGACATGGGTGGCTTAACTGGGCACTAGGTTTCGATAATTTTTTTAGAGTACTTTCCATTTATAATGTTATGAATGCATATTTCCTAGTACGGAAAATCGCAAGTAGGCATATGGTACCAAATATATATCTAGTTAAATATTTGGCAGATGCAAACCAATCCAATTTCCTAAGGGTTGCAGAGGTTAGAAGCTAATTCCGGTCCACGGAACCAGGAATTCGTTACGGATGAAGGAACTGGTCGAGCGCTTGCTAATGACTGTAATTGTACATGTGTTGTGTGCGGCCGACTGTACCGGTGACGAAATCAATTGTATGGGTACTGTAACTAAATGCACTTGTTTGTATGAGTGCAGTTAGTAAAATGCTAGGAGACAACTTTTAGCATACAGTTTTTGACGTAATTGGGTTTTATTGTACAGCTTTAAATATAGAGCGATACAACGAAAAAAAATGGTTGACCTAGTACTAATAGGTAACTTACCAGTAGGTGAGTTTGTTTTGTTTTTAATTATAATTTTTGATTAATTATAGGTCGCAGGATAAATAAAAAAGGAAAACAAGAAAATACAAATAATTATTTTACATTCTGCTTATAGTGTTAGACACATAAAATAGATAAGGTTGTTTGCTTTTACGTGTTCTTAAGTAAAGATTTATTGCGTCAACATTTTTATTATTTCATCCTATCTGTGAGTTTATTGCGCTCAGTATTGTCTACGAGAACATTGCTTACGAAGGCTGCGTTATTGTGGCTAGTACCATTCAATAGTAAATGTTGCAGTATAATAAATGCAAGGCATCCGGGTTCGTCGTGCTATCCAGCCCGCGCACCTAAACTGTACCTACCGCGTCTACCGACAGTACCGACCTAGGTATCCTAACGCCGGCCCTAGGTCGACGACCCCTCCTTGCCTCGGAGGCGGTAGATTCGCAGGATACGATAAATTTCAATAGTGCATTGACTGCATGTAGTCAGTTCAGCCTGGATAGACAGCAACTGCAACGTAAAATCATATTCATTAATGTCTCATCTGAATTCTAATAGATGACCGCAGCTGGATAACTTCCTTATTGAGGATGGACGGGTTTATGTCCTTGTATCGTAATTAAATTTATAGCAGAAGCTCAACTCATTCCGTTTTATTTGTGTAGTTGCGGAGGAAATCTGTAATGTCAATTAAAATGCACGTATAAATGATATCCTAAACACAATAATTGAAGCATTTATTTCTTCATTTGTCTCTTATAAATAAACACGTCGAGATTTTTATTTGGTTTCGCCGGGAGGTCTTAAGATGACGTTGTAAATTGTATGACTCAAAAGCAAGATCGCAATTCTCAGCGTTTGGAACGCAATCAACCATGACTTGACCATTAGCGTCGTGTCATTGGAACTTTGATGTGTTTATTCAGCCGCTGTAAATGTCCACTAAGTCTGTATGGGTACTTACTTTTGCTGCAAATATTGTTTGTAAGAAAATAAAACACTTAGTTCGTTAACTGACGGGTAAAGTTTACAAAGTCGGTAATAGTTTAACAAGGCTTAAAGTTCTTTAAAGGTAGTGTTATTACCCCATGGGCGGCTTGTAGTAACCGCGTGAAACTTTGCAATTATCATGGGTTTATGATGACCAATAGGGCCATGCGAGTTGTAAACACTGTTCATACTGCGTTTGTAATTTTTAATGTGTTATGGCCGGGCTTTTTAAGTGAAGTTTGCTCGGGTGTCTGGCTCGTAGGTGCTCACATACCATTTGCATCATTACAGTGATTGTTAGTGCTATTGTAAACTCGGCCTATTTTTTGTGGCGGATAGTTAAAAGTGTTGTCTAACAACGACATTTATGGCGGTGTTGCTATAATAAAATTAAGTTTAATGCCGACTCTAAATGCTAGGGATAATATAACTCGTCCAATTCGTTGTTATTAATAAGAGAAAATGTTTTCTTTTTTTTTGTTTCTGAGACTTTTATCTTGTAACAAATTGGAGTCGTCGGAAAGAATTTATGCTCTTGATATCGTAAAATAAGTACAACGAATATGTCTTGAGATTTGTTGTTGTTTTTTGTTTACACTGTGAATAATGAAAACGATCAGTTACTTGGAGCGATGGTTATCAGTAGCTTCTCGACATTTATATTTTCAGATTACTCTACAGTTGTACTATTTACATAAAAAGTTCATGCTTTTCCTTACCGTAAGTCATTACGTTCCAAAACTATTTTCATGAAGTAGGGTCACTAAAGGTGTACCTAAGAGCATTTATTTTCGTCACGAACAGGTACAACGTAACTGACTTGCCACTGACACACAGTAGGTAGCTAATTAGCTGGCAGCACGTTAATCATGCATCAACAACGTGGTTACCAGCTTCGGTAGTGATGCCCCGTTATTAGACATTCGCCACCCTGGTCATCTACATATAGCGGTCCCTGATCAGCCCGATAAGGCAAGCCCCGCAGATCAGTATATGCAAAACATGATAGAATATTAATGCACCAAGATACGCATTGACCATGTCCTTCATACCCGGTCATTATAATTTTAATTTGCATTTTACACAAACCTTGTCGAGATGTTTTAAGGAACTGCAGACAACAATGTAATTATGTTATTATGTGGAATTACAGAGCTGAGAGGGTGAACTTCTGAGTAATACCTAGTGAAGACAATTGGCTGGACGCGGCGTGCGGCGCGAGCGCACGGCGCGTCGCCGCCTGCGCACTTGGGACGTGCCACCTCACTCATTAGTGTTTTTGCCTTAATTAAGTAAGTACAGGCAGCAGCAAAACGTTTGTACGCATAAGGAACATTGTAAACACGCACTCCGTTAAAAATGAGCATGACATTTTCAGGGATCAACGAAATATCAGGCAACGAAATATTGTATTTATGATTCCTAGTGTAATTTTGTACATAATCATACAAAAATGTAATACGATTCATTTGCTGACTGTACTTGTGTACTTCAACCGAGTTAAATATGAAATATGCAAATAAATGTCGTTTATAAAAACTTAAAGCTAAGTTACATTAAAAATAATGTCAAACGACAAGCAAAAATATTTTTACGGCCATACGTCCTTCCAAAAGTGGAGCAGAATGCAATTATAACCCGCATATTTAAGCAATTAAGAGCTTAATGATGAGGTTTCATCGGAAAATTATTTCTTAATCTTTTTGTTAAGCGTTTAAAGAATGTTCGTTGCAAGTGACTTATAGTGATCGATTTCTAAGTCATGGCGAGTGCTTGCACGCCAAATATAGCCCGGAGCTTAGGATTCCTGATTACTAGCTATATGTGCGATTCACATGCAACTTAGAACTCAAGGTGTTTAAGTGTTGGAAACGTTCAGGACACACATAAGATGATATTTCTAAGGTATAAACTGTTAACACATAAGCTTTTGTTGTCATAGCCAATGTTGTTTCTTATCATTCGGCGTTTGAAACTTATTATTCTAGGTTGGTTAAAAAAAAACAAAGGAGAGTTGGGTGATTGTTTAGACAGTTTGCTTGTAAATAGTTTTTTAGTGTATTAATAGTAGTATTGTATTAGTTACGATATACAAAAAAAACTTTTTATTAGTGGTATAAAGAACCTTCAACACAGAACGTAAGTAATGTAAGCCAAACACAAGTTAAAACTGTGTCTAAAATCCCGGGTCTTACCAATAAGTAAAATCTGTCAGCTCTTGGGAGAGCCCATAATGTATAGCTCCGGTTTCAGCTTAGTTCAATATGGAATATTCCTTTTATCATGTATTTAATCTTCGTAGGAGCTGAGATTGCATTCAGTCAACCAGGCCTTGTCTCGTATGACATTTACTTATAATTTACTACTTGGCTACTTGAAAGATGTAAAGTGGGACTTCAAACTTTGTCATGCTTAAAACTTGCTACTCAAATCCAAACTTTATTTGAATGACACAAGGTTGGTATTTAAAATTTAGTGTCTCAAACTATCAGCTTACAAAATATATAGGCAACTGTCAATGTAGGTAAGGTAGATAATTTAGTACCTGTACGGGGTGCATTTGGTATTCAGCGCGAAACCATGAGTCATGTCTGCGTCATAAATCAATCATTGATTGGATATGATTGGTCCTAGTTACTTTCGTACAGTTAAGTTAGCATATATAATGTAGGAAATGGTGTTAAGGTGCAGGAAACGTTGCCTGGTTGAGTTAGATCGTCCTGTTTGGATGACATATGGTCACTTAAAAGAAATAAATATATTCCTAACCTAAATTACGCTTTATTCATCAGTGACTGAAGTGTTGGAAATTACCAGTTGCAAATATAAAAAACCAAAGAATAAAAATATTTTTTGTAAATACATGAGACTAGATGGCAAGTAACTTGGGTTATTTTAGTGCTTAATATCTAAAAAAAACCGTGTAACTAGTTACAATTCACAACCAAGAATTACTATATTATTATCTGAGTGCTCAATTAAGGTTAACAAGAACTATACTTAAATACATGCGTCATATGTTTTCAAAGGGTTTCGCTTCAAACTAGGTAATATCAACCACAAATATCCGTTAGCAGGATTGATTAGAAATAGCTTGTGGCTATAGACGGGCCACCCGCCTGAACCTCCGCTATCACATCAATACATGGATTACGAAGCATTCATCACAATGATTGACACACGATTAAGTACTTCACTAACCCGCCAGCGGTTTTCCTGACATAGAACTATTTTAATGAAAGTTAGATGAAACTTCACTTAGAATGATTAGCTTGTTAATTTAGAACGGTGGAGACTATTAACTTTGAAATTGTATTGGATTTATTTTTATTTTTAGCAGCGTCCTTGTAAAACCGTAGACGGTTTTACAAGGAATATAGGAGTTCTTTCTGTAACTTATAATTTAATCTTCAAATTGTGAGTCAAATAAAAGGGTCTTAACGTTGTACCAGTGTGAAACTGAACGTAAATTACTGTAATGTACTACAGCAAAACGATCTGTTGACATTGATTGTGAGTCATTGGTAGTGAGCACTAAGTGGTTGCATGGCTGACAAGAGCCGTGCACTTGCTAATGCGCTGGAAGGACCCCACTAAAATGCGAGGCATCGTAATTGTAATGGTCACCGCTGACGCCGCCGTATCTCCCATCAGTAAGTGAACTGATGCTATCGACCACTGGACAATGTACCCACCACTACCGGCTGTTTCATTACCAATATATTGCTCGTATTGTTTCACATATCGATCTTATCAATTATTTATATGTTTCTGAACATCGACGGCACCACATTTTTATTTATACTGGCTTGATTTACCAACAATGCATGTTGGTCAAATTACTGCTCCACTTAATATACTTGATTCCAATTCTAGTAATCAAAGAGCTACGTTGGACTCCGACATCTAATTTATGTGAGATCTCAGCATCTAACCAACTATTTGAGTAACATGATTGACGGGTGTCGAATGAAACATGTTTCAATTCCATAAATACTGCTCAGCTTCGGTTTGATGATGGCTCTGATGTTGATTACACCAATTGCACCTCCATGATTGATAACTTCCAAGTGAACGACACCTTAGCTAAGCTAAGGCGCTCCGACTGTTATTTATACAAGCCTATACTTGCTTGTTTTCACATGTAATCGGCGTCAAGACGCATTATGTGTACATTACGCACAAAGGATATAAATTAACTCGGGTTCAGTCCTAAATAAACAAAGTGTATTGAATATAATATTTTAAATTCAATCGTTATTTTATCGTGCATCTGCAAAAGTAACGAGTGTTTAATTTTCGCGGCGTCGGGAGCGGCAATAAAAATGTTTCGCTATTGAATGGAAGCGTGTAGGTAGGCGGTAGTAATTGATTACCGTGGCGAACACGGTATCAGCTTATCGGACCATCGGAACGTACGCACAATGTCCAATAAACTAGCCGATGTTATCTGTCGTTGTCAATGAATCAGTTCAGCTTCATTCGAGTTTCGAAAGTATCGAGGGATGAGGTGATAGGACCCCTCGCTAAAATACTATCACAGTCAGCTCAAGTTATTGTCCTGTTTAACTTTATATCTGACCTTTGGAAGAATATTAAGTAAATTATTTCGTATCAAATTGCATGAACGGCCGTTACGTATCACTGGGTAGTTGAATAATGTGTTCGTAGTAATATGTTTCTTTACAAGTGTAAAGGGATAGGGATAGTTTTTATACCTTATTAAATAAATTATTTGTGTATGCTCGTATTCCTTTTTGCTAAATGTTTCCTAGCTATATCGAATAAGCGAGAAAAGCGGTTCAAACCAAGTTTCGCAAGTTTTATGTTCATAAATGCTTTTGACGCAGGAATGTCTTTCTAGAATTTCCCATTGTCATAAACAGGTCTTAAACCGAGATCGATTCCTGGAGTTTTAGTGACATTTAAATCGAACTTAGAGTTAAGCATTTATAAATCGATTATTGAGATTTTATAGTGTTATTCTGATATTAAAGGTCCTTATATTATAATAACGTGTAAGGGTATTTGTTTTGTTGCGGTCGAGGTGCGTAAAATGTAATTCAATTGACAGATACGAGGGCATTACGCGAGGCAGTCTGCGCCTACGCCTATCTGTTGGCCTGCGAAACGACGTAGTTTTTACGATTAGATAGCTAGAGGTAAGACAACAAACTACACATTTTATTTAACTTTGATACTGAATATACTTACTTTACTGTTAAACTTATCGAAATATTAAAAATAAATGCTTAAATATTCAAGCGTAGGGTTATTTTAAATTAGAAAATTTTAATGCGTTCTTTCCAAGTAATTTCAATTTGCGATTTTTCAAAGTACTTTTTTATGTAAGAGATCGGAAAAGTATAGGTGGTCTCTTAAATGGATATAAAATGATTCGGAGAATTGGTTATGGACACTTATAACTTAGTCCTAGTGTTGCGTGATAGATCGTTACTCTGAGTAATGCCGTATGTGAATCTTCGTCATTATAACCACATTACCGATTTATTTCGTCACACACGATTACACATGGACATTATTTCTTTTAGTCTGTTGAACACGAAAATACGTAAAATGGCCGATCGTATATCATCATAAACATTTACGTAAAATTACTGAGATATAGGTACTTTAGTTCTGTAATCTGTTTGACACGTTCGGCTGATAGATTTTTTGCTGTAGGTAATGAAAACTGTACGAATTTGTTATTTTTTATTATTTTGACCTTCGGTCATAAAAAATCTTTATGTATATGTGTGTGTATTATGTGTATGTGTATATTTGTAGGTATAAGCTCAAACTTTGTTTAGAGAAAGTACTGCGCAAGTGTTTTTGTTATTTGTGCCTACTAGTATTGATCAAGTTTTGTCATTGAAAGATTCGTTGCTAATACTATTTTGGAATGAAGTATTTTGATTATTATTGATGTATACAGAGATAATTTATAGTTATTAAACATGTACCTATCTGCTTGCTTTAATTTTCAAGACATTGACGTAAGACTCCATTAAATGGGTATGTTGTGATAGCCGAAAGATAGGCACTTATAATACAAACGGTTGTGTATGGATTTTTGGGGTATGTAAGACGGTATGTAAGACAAATACACATTACATGTACAATGGAAACATAAAGTGCTGTCATGAGAAAGTATTCATTTTTCATATCTAAATCAAAACAAACCGGGCAATAAGCCAGTACCATCAATTGTTCGCTATTGACGGATGCCTTCATAGTCCTCTTTATAAATATTTAAAAACTGCTTTTTGCATGGCCGCTGCACCACGTGCCGGGTACTTGCATCTATATTTAAAATATCTTTTATCCTTTTATATTGGAAATCTCCATAGCATTTTGCATAATACTTGCATTTAGTCGTGTGGAGTTTAGTGCCTATATGTATTTATTTATGATTATGCTATGTTTAGGTGCACTGATTTTATATTCTGTTGACGGGTGTACGTAGTAATATTAGTATTTACGTATATACTATTAAAATGTCATTTTAGAGTGGAGGCATTTGACTTGGCTTTTCTGTTAAGTATAAAAGTATGTACCTATCTATTTTTCTAGGATATGTACAATGAGTACGGATGTTGAATCCCGGTATTTTTCTACATGCTTTCTGGGATCTTGTATTAAATATATTTGTATAAGCTATCTCTACATGCTGGTACTCATAACTTATGCAATCTAATGTACATATTTTATTATGAATGGGTAAGTTACATCCCTCATTAGTTGTATATATATGGAATAATAAGAATTTGTTTAGCGATGTACAATATTATCCCCAACACCTTAGTTAAATAACATAAATGAAACAACTAAATTCTCAGATAGCATTTATTCCCGTGCATACGGCGTCAGCTAGCGCGCGCGTGAGCCGGCGTCGCAGGCGCAGCGCGGCGCGGTCGATGCGCGCGCGCCGCCCGTACCGCGCACACTCGCCCACCACCGTCGTGTTGCACGACTCCTGCGAACGTGATTATAACATGCCCTTATTTATTAGAGAAATATTTGAAAACGTGAGCTAAATATCCCTAGGTACAGTTAGTGGCTGTGGTCCACAAAAAAGATAAAATCGGTAGATATTTTAAATCCTTTGTGATGGTATTTAAGTGCAAAACTTTGTATTGACAATTTCAATTGGAATATACGACAGGAAACCTTACTTTAATTGGTTTAATTACAGCTTTCACAAACATGAATAATTTTAACTCTCACCTTATAATGATTGAGTTGCACTTCTTTAAAGGGCGCTGACCAGCCAACGGACCCTAACGCTCCAAGGCTTTGCAAAGGGTAATGGTTAAACGCTGTTAACACCTTTTTAGTCAGCATCCAGCTTTTACTATAGAACCCTATAGGACTGATTAATGCAGAACTTACTACGTGTGTAGCTAATTTAGGCATTGGCAACTCTGTGCCACATCTTTCTTTATACTTTTCATATAGCACGTTATCTTCTTCTTCATTATCATCTATGACTTCATTGCTTAAACTATTTGAATCAACTATTAATTCTATGTCATCTATTCCTAAGTTGTCCGTTCTTTTTATTCGCACATCGTCCCTTTTGACGTATATTTTGCTCATTCCTCCGTTATGGCTAATACTCTTGTAATTATTAATATCTTGCATGAAGTTGAAGAAAAATACGTTTTGTATGATTATGGAGGAGCGTTGCGAGGAGTTCCATCCGTATTTATTTAAACGGTCCAGTAGTTCTGGCCAAGTGTCAGCTATTTTCGGCAAAACTACTTCGTCTATATCTAGTGGAACTACGTACTCAGACTCCTTAATATTTCTATACAAACAATCATTATAAGTTAAAATATGATCTCTCCTTCGTTGCCAAAGAGATCTATCGGACTTATGCTTAATAGGAACATGGAATAGTCTAACAATACCCTTATCTCGATAATGTAGTAGAATTTCTTTTGTTTTATCTGTGACTTCATCTACATACATATCAATCAAATCTACGCCAAGTATTTTATTGATTTCGATCCACTCAACTAGGCTTTGTGATATATCTGTATCGAAGTTCATGTCCTTAACGCAAATGGTGAACATTCGCTTGTTATTGCTTTGTTCTTTATAAGGTTCTAGCTGGAAGGCATTGGTCGGGTTATCGCACGGTTCTGTTACGACGGACACCACTGAGGGACCGTACAGGGATTCAGTTAGAGGGCATGATAATAGCAGCGGCGTATCTACTTCCGATAATGTAATGTCCCATTTGTGCCACCAAATCTCCAAAGGCTTCGCTGCAACGACTTCTACAGAATCTTCGACAGAATTCCCGTTTCTTAAACGTGTTTGACAAAACAATGTGTCTTCTGTTGAATAATTTCGACCTGTAAAAAAGAATTGCACATATTAAAAACAGTTATCTTTCGCAGATGATAATAGTATAAAATAAAGTGATTTTTACAGTTAAGAGAGAAGTGACTGAACGGAAAAGTGCTTTATCTTCCTGACACTCGTAATTCATATAGAGAAACTCCATTACTTGGACCTATATAATAGTAATTTGTTGGAATGATTTCCTCGGGTTTACTTGCGGTGCTTTGCGAGGAACTGTCATTAAAACGGTGCTTCAATTACAGGCTTGCCTGATCAGGATGGCACGCCTTCCTAGTGAATACGGCGAAGAAAGCAATTTCCTTTTTATACCTACTTATGTTCTTAATTATATACTTATGTACTTTAACATTATTTTATATATATTCATTGATTGGCAGTACCTAAAGAGCTTTTCTGAAATAATATTTTTTTTTGTGTTGTTGTTATAATAAAATAACGGGCCGGTTATAATTTGAAACGCCTATTTCTCAAACGAGGTATACAATAATTTTTTATGTAAGTTCGTTTAGAATACCTTTTTCGAATGGACTTGCAGTCGTTTGTTAATGGTATACTCAAGATTAAGGTTAAGGCAAGAAGTTTCTCTCTACAAGGATTGTCGATTCTAAACTATGACAATCGTATTCCGAATCAGTAATGGCAGGTAGCACGGTAATGTGGAAGGTAAATTTAAATAATAAACGTATTTTAAAGTCAAGCATTAAATTTTACAAGCGCGTATGTTTTATCCAAAAAAGGGAGCCATAAAATCGACAAACAATCTTTCCAAACCAAATACAAAAGGTAAAAACCAAAGGCAGCGGGTAGGGCCTGTGTTTAATCCGTCTCTCATTCCTCACCACAACATAGGAGTTGGGTGGGTTTATCTCGGCCGGGAAGGAATTTACACGACGCGTACGCTCGCCTCCAGTGACAAATGAGTGTGAGCTTATCGGCCCTCGCGCACTGTCGCCGGCCCGCACTTTCCATCCATGCTTTTGTTACTCTAACTTTACATTTAATGTACTCGATATAAAAATACTTCTTTAAAACTATACTTAATACTAGCACCCTTTTAATGAGACATTCGACGTGACTTATTGGTACACACTACACATCCTTAAAACAAAAAATCTTTCCCTTGATTAAGTTACAAACGTAAACTTTTTTTATTTTGTATGCAGAGAAAATACGTACTGGCGATCGGCTATCAGAACCTCCGGTAATTATGGCGTTGGTTTATCAGTACTTGAGATTTCCCTGATGTCTTTATTGACCGAGATTATTTTGTTTACCGAGCCTTTTTTCTGTAAAACTGGGCGAGACTGCAAAATCTTTAGTTAGCTGTCTGTTCGAGCTAATCTCTTGCATAACTGAGAGTTTTTAAAGTTTTATGTTTACTGTGCGATTATCGAGGACATTTTAAGCACGTAAAATACTGATCCTTAAAAGGAGAATTCAAATATAAAAACGCCCAGGGTGTGAAATTATGGAGCGTGTGTTATTTTAGTATACTCCGATATTTTCGATCATGAATTATGTCATAAAAGTTTATGTCCATAATCGGGTTATAAAATTGATTCCTAAGAAATGTAGAGTAAATCTAGTTGTTTGCATATTGTATTGAAGAACAATATGTGTTTAGGGAAAATTTATTATAATCGTATGAGATCGTTATGGACGTGCGAGTGGGGTTATATATTTACATGTGTCCATTTACAGGACAGACAGGAGCCTGGGGCGTCGCGCGTGCGATCCTCGCCAAACAAATATAACTTAATTGCTGATTAAGGTTTTAAATAAAATTAAAAGTGAAACACGAAGTTCATGATGCGCTTGTGTGGCGCGCGCAGATAACAGTTTGTAAACAAGGAGGAATGAAACATGTGATGAATAAATTACTTCACATTTAAAATTCCTGAGTATTTGGGTTATGGGTGGGCCTGTCATCTTGAACGTGTAAGTCTAACTTTAATTGGTGTTAATGAGATGTTATATTGGTATGTGTACCACAGGCTAGAAAGCGATGTAGACAGAGTGTGCTGATAAAAGCGTTGAAAGATATCAAGCAGCTGACAAAATAATGTTTTCAAAGAAACTGAAAATAGTAAACGTAAACCAAAATTTAAGGTTATCGATTATGTTGACGGGCCTGTTGGTCTAGTGGTTAGTGACCCTGACTGCTATACCGGAGGTCGTGGGTTCGATTCCCACCCAGGACAAATGTTGTGTGATGAGCATGATCATTTGTTCTGGTTGTCTGGGTGTAATTTATCTATAATATGTATGTATTTAGAAATATATAAGTATGTTTATCAGTTGTCTGGTTACCATAACACAAGCTCTGCTTAGCTTGGGATCAGATAACCGTGTGTGAGTTGTCCCAGAATATTATTATTATTATATTATTATGTTAATAAAAGCATCGTTTTTATTTTAGGTTTACTCGTTTGTTTAAGACTTCCGTTTATTTAGCTAACAGATGCATTTTGCATGTTGTTTTTTTAGAATCAACATACACCTACGTATCTAATTTAATAAAATGCTAAACAGTAAAGTTTAATTACAACACATGGTGAACCAGTTTAATGTTCTAAGGCCTAAGATTACGTAGGGACATAAGAAAATAGCATCTGTGTGGAACTTGAATTATTCATATAAGGAACTTAATTAGGTGTCACTAACCCTTTGCATGCGTTGATTTCCTGCCAATTATCTAAACGTTCTAGTTTTTCTGAGGTATAACTATCTTGCAGGAATACGACATGATCCGTTTATGTAATAAAAAGGGGCTTAGAATAATCCCTCCCTATTAGAGGGTTTTATTCTTGCACACACAAAGTACAGTCATACACTATTATAAAAGGTATTTTTTTTTATGTCTATATTGCTTTAAGAAAGAACTCTTTAAACAATGAAATTTTCTTAGTCATAATTATGCTATAAAAATTGAGAAAATATCTTGTTTTAAATTAAAATAACATAAAAAAATAACAGGTACTTGCGGGAGATTTGAGGCTTCAACGATTGTTTCTAGTGTTTTAGAATAATTGAAAGACATACGTATAGTGATAAAAATTGCGCAATGTTATTAACTTGAGTTCGAACCTGCTACCTTGCAGTTGTATGTGTGTTTAATGCCGTTTGTTATCTAGTGTTACGTAAGGATGAAGTCATAACTAAACTGATGAGTTTAGAATTAACGAAGTTTAAGAATTAACCAGTAGTCGCGGGTTCGAGTCCTACCTAAGGTTCGAATGTTTAATGTCTACTACATGTATTTAATTGTAGTATATCTTTTTTTTTTATAACTACCGTGGACTGAAATATTTCCTTTTTTCTATTTAATATTTATTCTGTATTTAATATTTTGTAGTTAATAGCTTTTTTATTGGTTTGCGTACCATGGAAGGTGGCGAGGATACGCACGTAGCGTTGCGTAGCGCGCTCGTCGTAGTACGCGGCGTACAGCGATACGCGCGTACCGGCCACGCTCTGCCACTCCTGCGCATTCCCTCTTCCATCGGGCCATCTGCGATCCTGAAACAATTATAATAATCTAATTAGAAATGGACTTTTTTATTTGTACAGGTATGCTTCGACAAGCCACTTTAAAGTATTAAAATTATAAGTCGTAAATAAATAAATGGAATTATGATGATTTATTTTTTATTCACAAGGTACTTTTAATTGATTGCTCTACAATTAGCGCAACAGAAATGAAGGCATAATTTAGTAAATTTTTGCAATTATTACTTTTAATCCCAAAAATAATAAGGTAGATTAGTTTATGCAAAAAAAGGTTCGTTAGTTTTTATAATATATTCTAGGGCTATTTCCCTTATTACCAATTTTTTAGACAAGACTTTACGTACGTTAGAAAAAGGCTCATCTAAATTAGCAGCTTGCGTACGATTGGCTGGTTAATTACATTTTGCTCAAGTATATGTACAAACTTGATTTTTTAAACGTGTTCTTCCCGGGAAGGTTTTTAAATTATATAATTAGTTCGATACTGTCGATGAAGGCATCTTATTAGTATGTGTGCGAGCGGATATTAAGGATTTCTCACGGTATTCTTCATGTCAGTGGAACCAATCGTAATTAGTCAGTTAGCCTTTGATTGGTCTATAGTAATAACCGCAGGATCAAGAAACAACGCATTGCCATAATCAACTTTATTTTCTCCAACACAAAGGCGTTTTTCCTATGAAAGTTTTAGGTATGATGTGTGTGTTGTGTGTTAGATTGTATTCGCTTCTAAGTTTTCTAATGCTTTGAGGAGATGAGAACGAACTGTGGCGAATTGTAAAATGTACTACAATACTATTTATGTAATAGTTCACAGTAGCCATTAACAATTCGTCTCAAATTTGAGTTTAAATTGATTTGTTTTATGTGTGTTATATGTGAATAGCTTTTCTGATTGCAAATGTGAGAATTAAGTAAAGTCAATTTACGTACTTTTATGATTTCTTATTACTTTGTATTTGTATATTGTTATTTAACTCTACTTCCAATTTGTGGTGGTTAAGTACTCTTTTTGAAATAGGTATACGGACATCCATGGAAAACAAATCTACTCACGAAATATCTAATCAATTTTTCTAGTCTGTTTTTTATATTTATATCAAATATTTTATTATACAGCAAACTGATGTGATTTAATCATCGCATTTTATTGCACACAATTTTAAATTTTAATATGTTAAGTCAGGTAATGCACATCGTTGTTACTATATATTTCCTTGGTATATTATCATGTAGCACTTACTGATAGTAATTACAGATTGTTTTTAATGACGTCAATTGGCCCTCGGAACTTTCTCTGGTGAAGTAAGTTTTAGTTAAATATAAGACGTTATTGCAAGTTTTTCTTAAGATTCTAAATGAACATAATTTTAAAATTATAATAATAATATTCCGGGACAACTCACACACGGTTATCTGATCCCAAGCTAAGCAGAGCTTGTGTTATGGTAACCAGACAACTGATAAACAACTTATATAATATTTCTAAATACATACATATTATAGATAAATTACACCCAGACAACCAGAACCAATGATCGTGCTCATCACAAAAACAATTGTCAGGGTCACTAACCACTAGACCAACAGGCCCGTCAAAATTTTTTAGCATATAAGTAGGTACTATTTTAGCATATAGTACCTATATGCTAAAAATAATTAACATATAGGTACTATTTTCTTCATAAACATCGGTAGATACAAAAAGTTCGAACTACAGAAGAACACTGAACCTACTCATTAATTAAAAGTATTTTATTTATAAAAATAAATAATCAAGTGACAATAGTTCCAGTATTAAATAAAGTTTATGATGATAAAAATTAATTAAGGTTTTAATGCATTACAGTAATCAATTAAAACGGCTTCCTTCAAGCTTTCAGGTTTTGAGATTCATATCGCTTATGACTAACTGAGCTTTTAAATAACCATGAAGGATATTCATTACTCGCTGGAAACCGCAGTTGAGACCGGACAAACAAACAAAAAACGCAAACGATCATAAATTACAATTTTGTTAGTAAATAAATCACTTCTCTTTGACTACGGTCTTTTTAGTCCGTAATAGATTTACTGAAAAAAGAATCTGGCCAACCAACCATTTTTATTAGGTATTGCAAAACAAATAAAATAAATAAACGAATACATATTTGTAAACAAATAATTTTATGTCAATCTACAGGGTGTTGCGAAAACCCTGTCCGAGCCGAAAGGGTGATATAGGGCTCAAAATCACATGCCCAAATAAAATATTAAATTTGGAATATTTTTGATAGTAACAATAATAATTAATTTTGAAATAACCATTTTTCATTTGGCAGCACCTGTGACTGTCTCCTGACTTTAGAGAAAAAAATGTTTTTTAGGTTATATATATATTTTTTTTTGCATTTATTTATTTTAATGTAATCAGATATCGATACCTAACAACACTCTAACGGGTCGGACAAGGTTTTCTTAACAGCCTGTTTAATAGATGAATTACAACGACGATTTATGATACTTGCCGTTGTTTTGAATTCCAATATCATAGTCTCATAGAATCCAGTTTTATCAAAATATTTATCGAAAACTGACGGTTGGTATTATTGGCAATTATACGGCGATTAAAATAAACTTTGCGCTTCGTTAGACGGAGATCGCATGTCTTTTGCCATAGACTAAGCAGTCACATGGTATGTAATTTATGCGAATACAACCTAAGAATACAACCAAAATGTTCCAAAATACACGCATAAACAGGTAAACACATTGCCGTCCTTGCGTAGCACAGTCGAAAAAAGTGACGAATTATGTGAAAACGCTGACAGAGAATATTTCTATAAAAAAGGAAAAAAAGGGCCCACATTAATGATACAATAGGCATACAGGTTGATAGTCAACAGCGACTAGATATCATCTCATTTTCAACTTATTTTTGGAATTCGGTGTTTGTCTTCTTATTTTCCTAGTTCTAAGGTATGAGATATGTCATACACCTACAACATAAAAGCTGTACCTCATAACTAATTTTCCAACATGAAAATACAGTAAAGTTGTAACTATTTACGAGGATAACTGTAAGTTGAAGTTAAACACACGTTAGCTGTGGGCTACACCGGCGCTAAACGCTTCCTAAGTATTCATGAACACGTGCATAAGTAACCATGGAACCGACTCTTCAGAAAATAAAGCTGGCTAATAATAAGCTGTAAAACTGATTTAAACTTACACGTGCCATCAGTCGGTTTAATTTGCATGAGTCTAAGCTCGTTTGGTCTTACGTTCGAGTGGTTTTACGGCTCAATACTGATTCATAAGACCCCAGCAACGTGCCAACCAGATTGCTCTCTCTCGTGCTTTCGAACGCGAAAAAGAAAAATATTAGTATTTCCACTAACGATGTGAGGTGTAAGTCGCCTTAGAGGCGCCTATTTAAAGGTATAACAAAAGTGTAAAAGTATACCTTCTCCTTTTTATATGGTCAATTTAATAGTCCTTTATTTTTGCGAACTCAGCCAGCTATAAAAGATTGTATTATTTTAAAATTATACCTTTGAAATGCACATACGCGTATTACAATAAAACGAAGATAATAGCGTTATGCATATACGATCAACGTTATATTTAAGAGCATAGAAATTTAATGTGGATGTGCGTTTTAATTTGAATGATTGCCCTGTTGATTGAATTCAATTACCTAGTAGCGAAAATTATAGAGAAAATTATGGCTAGTATTAATCATACATGGTCTAGTCATGTGCACATATTAATATGGCTATGATCACATGGTAATTTACTGGTACTTTAAATGCGACTACTTCAGCGCTACATATTTTAAATTAAAGGACAATATTTCGTTCTAAGTTAGTTTTTTTCACACAGTCAATCTACGATTAGTACCTTGCAGTACTTTACATCATCATCAATAGATTCTAATGCGGGAACCTACGACTAATTGCCTATAAAAACGGTTTAATGAATACATTGTAATTTTTTTGCCTATTGCTATAAAAGGAATTGCTGTTTTCTATTAGAAAAGGTTGGTTATTACAGTGTATTTGCATAATAATACACACATATGTCACGCTTGTTGCTTTCGTAGGGAAAGATAAACGTCCTAGGTACTACATTTCCACTCCTGTGTGATCCAATGAAAATATAGACACAGAAAGTTATTAAGAAGTAAGTTTTTTTTATGTTTACGAATTAAAGATGTAAAAGTTAAGAGCTCTGAAGGGAAAATACCCAAAAATCAGCGGCCTTCGATATAAATTATGTGTAAACAACCAAATTCTATATTACCGTGGTACTGCAAGAAACATTTTCATAAAAAAAAGACCATGAGAAATACTCACCCCCAAATTAAAAAAAAAAAGGAAGTCATACATTCAGTAGTAACATTTTGACATTAACAGCAGTTTTATTTCAAAGCAATACGATTAATTCCTTATTTAATTGATACCACTGTTTTGCAGCTGACCGTAAATGTCGTAAAAATTTGTACCCGATTTAAATAAGTTCTCAATTACCATCCTTTTTATTTTATACTTAAACTTACTATAAACCCTTATCAGCTACTATGCGATCTTGTTTCAATAAAGTTGTACATTAAAGATAAGGTGTATTTGCGTACTCTGGATTTAACGGCTTTACACATTAGTGTGAACGTCAATATTGCCCTAACGAAAACAAAGAGGTCTCATAAAAAAATAATGATACTAATAAAGAGTAATAATACACCGGCTCGGATACGTGGCCTTATTTCACACGGACCAAATATCATTCGCATTACAATCGTATTCCATAAGAATAATAATATGTAATCAATTCGAAGCCTCGTGGTATACGCCACTCATGATTACCAGAAGAAAATAAAAGGCCGTATTGGTACAGTGGCGAAATGTGTCGATACTCACACGGGATTCACCTCTGCTTATAATATATACGTAAGTGTGTGATTGTTTATATCATTAGAAATAACTTTTCTGTATGTATTACAGCATGTTTATAGGAATAACATATATAAAAGGCTAACTTTTAGTATTTTTTTTTATCTAGCAAAGATAGTCCCGTGTATAAAAATATGAAATTCGACCGCTATGATTACAATAAGCAAATCAGAATTTATCGCACGAACAAAAATTTTGAACTATTACTGTTTTTGCAAAGTTAAATAGAAATTTTGTTTCAGACAGACAAATTTTCGTGACAGGAATGTTTAGTAGTGCTTAGTAGGGAGATAATGATATAATCTTTGTCTGTGATCGTCTGCGACGTCTGGACAGACATTAAGTAATGCAGTTGATAATACGTGATGATACTCTTTGTCTAAAGTTAGGGATATGTATCAAAATGTGTGCAAAGGTACAACAGTTAGTTTCCTCCGGTACTCACATAAGATACAATTTGACTGTAAGTGCAAGTGGCAATTTTAATTTGATTAAAAACATGAAAATCTTTGTAAACATTTTTTTTTTCAAAAATGAAAACAAAGGTCTTATTGTTAGAATATCTTTGAATGTAGGATATAGAAATATAAATAAGCTAATGTAGTACACAAATATAAAATGGATCGTTCGCATGACTGAAACCGCGACCAATGATTGTAAGCAATTTGAAACCACAGGAAGATCGCATTATCTTGCAGGGTACAAATAAACCGATTACCGTCTGACCAGACAACTTGTAATCGAAACAAACACTCGTAATTATGAAACACGTTTCGTAATTGCAATAACGTATGCTTATCATTAGATTAGATTAATCTGAGCAGCGTTCTGGTGTTTTTTATCTCTCGTTTGGCGGCGGCCTTTATTAATGGTCGATGTTAATGCTGATTTACCAAAGCGCCAGGGGATTTATTTACGTGTTAATCAAACCGGCCGCAAGAACCTGATAACAAGCGCATTTTACCCGTTCCTCTTCCGATAATTACTGAGTGAGGTTTTGAGTGTCAAGTGCTACGGAAAAGCTTAGATCTCTGTGGTCTTTCTTATCGTACTCGGAAATAAATTGTAAAACCAAATCATTGGACAATCTTCTGATGATTGTTTTGAATTAGGTAATGTTTGAAATAGATAGATTGTACTCTAGAAATAACTTTTTCACGATAAATCTTCTAAAATAAATTGTAATCGAATGTTTGTGAGGATAAGTAATGTCTTATGTATTTTTTTCAAGACTTCTGTATTTAATTCCTCCATACGTATTCAAAGTAGTTGTATATAGGTAAAGGTTCCCGTTTGAATAATTTCTGCTATTACGGATTGTAGAGATATTTATCCGGATGCAAATGTATCTGTATGCATTGTAAACTACTCCCAGTATGCAGTGATGCATGCAGAGGCACGAATAAGATCCTGTAAGGTAAGTGAGGAGTTACTGACCCCGGGCAATTTACCGGAAATGTGTTTCTATTCCTATTTATGTATGCAAATATTCCTAGTTACTGTATCGGAACTATGCGGGCGGCTATGCGCCGGGAATCTGGCTGCTAACATGTATCTCTAGTATATAGAGCGCCAGTGGCGGCATACTATTAGAAATGCCCGTAGAGGATATTGATTTCGATTTATTTTCCATTCGTGACCGGCATCGGAATAGATTATCGCTACACAAAACGAGTTGAAATAAAACCTCGTGAAGCTCGCTTTGCGGAGGCTATCGCCGTTTGTGCGATACCACTCGATTCTTATCGCCGACAATTTGTTTATAGCTATCATTTTGTTTAGATGACGTGAGAAATGTGTTTTTATGTGTATCCGTCTGTTCACAGACGTGGGTTTCTTTGTATCTTTCACTTTTGTACCACTGTTTTTATTAATGGAACTTTGAAGTTAATATATGAGAAAAGTGAAAACTGTTAGCAGTTCATTTATCAGGTGTACGGTTATATTAAAAGTGTTTACTTTGAAAGTTGTTTGAGCGTTCTGAAATGCGTTTACGACATTACTGGGAGTATCGGATTGCTCATTAAATATAATATTGATTCAAGTGCTTTACGGTATTCTATAAATAGTGTCTGAAGTGAGTTGGCGGGAACAGGAAGTGTTGCATACAAAGTAGACGCGACAATAGATCGTATATTCTTGGAGATGCGTTTTCTCATCCATTATTGTCTGAGATATTTGCATACGCGATACGAGGCGTGATGTGCGCTTTATGTTGATTATCACACTTTTTATAATTGAATATTAAAGTAAAGTATTCATGCTCCGTGCATAATTATGAATCTTTTATTACCTAATTACCATTAGCACCTTTTATGTGTGTATATGAATATTATTTTTTTGAAAAATATATTTTAAGAAACTCGCGTTTATGCGTCTTTATATTAATTAAATATAATTATTTTTATTACATACGATAAATGATCAGTATTGTTATCATTTGTTGAAAGTGCGAACTTTTTATAGCCATAAACATTTTTATGAGTTTAATCGCTATTAGAATATTCATTTTAATTTGCTACAAGTCCCTTCATTTGCATACGGACGGCGGATGACTATATCAGTGCACAGACGGCAAAAAAGCAAAAAAAACTCAGCTTATCATAATTCACATAAAATGGTTGGTCGTAAAAATATTTTAATGCAGCATAATTAAATGTTTGATCCGTTTATAATGAATTTAGCTCGGAGTTTTCTATTTATTGCATATAATACATGATATAAATTTAATTTCTGCACTTTAAGTAAGAAGCTTTAACCATTGCTTACTGTTTTTATTAATATTTAATTAAGTATAAAAACAATTTTTGCTTCTTTTATTAACTCAAGTGCAACATGCATTTATTAGGTTATGTAATTATTTTATAGAATAGAAAAGTATTAGGAAAATGCTAACAATATGAGATAATTTGGGGTAAACCGGTAGACTGTCGCAGGTGAGCGGCGTGGGTCGGTCCATCTCCGCCTGCTTGCCTGCTGAGTAGGCGACTATGGTGGGCATGGTGGACATGGTGGCCAGCTCCCCGCGGCTGCTGCCCCAGCGCGCCCCGTGCCACTCGCTCACGCACGCTATCCAGCTCACGCAGAACACCGTCACTCCCGCCAGCAAGTACTTCACTACACGCACGAACTTCCTTCCGTTAGCCGGCATCGTGCTTATTATGCCATTACGATAATAAAATAATGTCATTCATGAACTGTCGGAAGCCTACGTCGGCGCGTGCGACGTCGCGTGGTGCGGGCGGGCCGCGAGTCTCGCGCGCATGCGCTCCGGCCGCGCTACCATGGCGGACTGCGCGCAATCAGCTGATAGCGTATCAACAATGCGTCCCTCCCGGCTAATCGTTCTAAACGCCTGCAGACGTGGAAATCTAGTTTCCTATACCAGTTTGTACTTGTGATTTTTCTTTTGCGACTACGCGACGTGAACGCACTTCGAAACGCGACGAGTTTCTCTATAAAAAGATGAGATTCTGGCAATCTCACGCGGAACAAGAAATTTTATGGCAGCCCAAGGGACCGGACCCGTTCATCTGACCATTTGTTTAATTACGTTAGATCGATTATACATGGCAGGCTGTAATTATGGATTGACTTATGTGTTCGTGGGACTGTAGTATCCGCGGTTGTCGCCTTGTGTGGCACGTCCAAGTTCACTCAACTTGTTACCCGTATCTACAACTATTTTATAAATAAAACATACATTAGTTACGCTCTTGGGTAAACACGAGATGCGCCATATACAGTCATAGTTTAAAAATAAATAGAACATTTAATAACACGTAGTTGTGTAACCGAATTGATAAATTATTTAATTACACCCAGCCTTTAATTTCGTACATAATTAAGTGCGGGAACGTCGTCAGTCATTAGTTTTGCTTGTAAGACACAAAACTACAGGTTTACGTTTAAAAGTTGAAAATTTCATGTAAAGTCTGGTATAAGCGTGTTCTCAATAATTACACGAGACGGGAGCACTTGTTCGTTTGCAGTCGTAAATAACTTACGACAATTTAATAAACACATCATGTATTAAACTCTTTTTCAATAGCTCGTGATTACATCTGTGGTATTAATTTGACATGTTCTTGCTACTGTTGCTTATTGTAATTGTACATCGTACGCGCCGGAGCGATGCAGCGATGGGACAACTTGCCTCGGTCTGTAATTAACGAGGATAATAAAATCATTTATTGTCATTCGGTTTTGTGTTTAACTATACAGAAAATATTGTGTCTTCAATGTAAACAAATAGGCACCTTGTCTTGTTAAATTATTGAGTTTGTTTATTATGTTGTAAAGCTGTTCTGTTCTAGAAAAGTAGAGACAACAGTCTTAATACTTTAATTCATGTTCTTATAAAAAAAATTAGTTAGAAAAATTTTAATAAAACTCCTTTTTTCGGATTTTTTCGCGGTTTATATTTAGATTTTAGGTCCCGACGTTTCGACACCTTTGCAGCTATCATGGTCACGGGCAGACTGACCATGATACCTGCAAAGGTGTCGAAACATCGGGACCTAAAATCTAAATATAAACCGCGAAAAAATCCGTAAAAAGTAGTTTTATTTCAATGTCTAACATTCGCGTAAACCTAAGAAACCAATAAGTAGTTAGAAAAATATTAAAACTAAGTTACGGTTCTATAGGTTTAGACATACTCAGAGAAAAATGGTATAATTAACATTTACTAATCAAAAAAAAGTTAACTTGCAAAGCAAATAAAAAGCACAACCTACAAATATAAAAAAGTAAATAAAACAATAGACTGCACTTAATTAGATATTACCATTTTTCAAATACGTATTAATGTGATCTAAATATACGTTTGCTTTGTGATAACTACGTAACATCATGCTATCCTACCGTAGTTTATTACATAGCTAGGAGTTTTATTATATTTTTATAGGGTACAACTCTAAGTTACCCTTCGAGCGAATGTAATCAAGCGAGGCATAAAACAATTTCCTGTGCCTTGAAGAACATTCCCACAACAAGCGTCCTATTGTAGTGTAAAAAAAGTTAATTTACCATTTTGCGGTTTCAATCCAGATGTAACATGTTATACAGCCAGTTCGACGAAATAATGATGAATTTGTTAAGTAGTGCCCATTCGCATTTCAAGGTAAATAAAGATAATATCTGTAATGTTGAATCGTTCCTTTTTTGTTTTGAGCTACAAGAAAACTTAAAGGTTCGAAGTGATTGATGCTCCATCTTGACAGCAGTTGAACTCTTGTTCAATAAATAAAAAAGATTGCTTGCCTATATGGCGAGTTCCGAACAAGTGTACATTTCTTATAGTAACTCTGATCACAAATCTTTTTTATATCCGTACGTAACAATAATATAATAGATAGGTATGGTATAGTAGTGGAGCCCTCATTTCCTATCCGCACGGCATCTTACACAATCGCAATAAATATGAAACATGCTCACGCTGGTGAGTGCGAGTGTCGCAGGCGCAACGCATGCGCTATTGAAATGCAGGCTTTATCGGCGCGCGCGCATCTCGTTCGTTAGTCGCATGCGCGGACTGCGCACGTCTATTGAACCCACTATCGGCGTTAGAGAGGCAATAACCATCCGCTGGCATGGTGTTCCCACTTTTATTTCACTTGCAAATGCACCTCGAACTTTAACATGCGACTTATAATGAAGGTTTCTCATTAGCGTTCCAGCTCTTTAGCTCAACGTGTGAAAATACTGATACACGCCATGCAAAATATTTGCAAGTTCGCACTAAACTCTCATGTATTATGAATTGTCGGGTTTATGTTAATGAAGCAACAACACATTATTCAAATCGCTTTAAAATTGTAAAATATAGTTAGCAAGAACTTCTCAAGAATAAAATGCTAGTAAATACTACTAGCCTGAATTGCAGATGAGTAGACCCTAAGAAGGCGTAATTAGACGTTAACTCCTCCATAAAGTATAAGCAACACTACAAAAACACTTACTTACAAAGTTTCTCTAAGCATTATCTGTCTATTGCGAGTTTTACGACGGGATCCTTTATCGAGACTTTATTTAAAGACTGTGTATACTGGCATAGGCTTAGGTCACGTTGCTTCGTCGGTTCATTGTTAAAAATGTATTTAATTGGCGTCGTGTTGCAAATTGTTAGCGCGTGGTGGGAATGTGGCGGAGCTCACGTTCTAACACCAGCCTCCGTGGTATCACTCTGACACTTTAATTGGGAACTTGAACCTCAAACACTTTGAAAAACTTTAGATAGTATTTGTTTAGAACATTTTGGTGACCTAGGTTATGAGGTATCCAAATTGTGTTACAATTTGCTCGAATATTTAATGGAAAAGTTTAGAACCGAAAATTGGAAATATTAACTTTGGAAAATTGCTCTTAGAACTAAATCACGACTTTTAATAACAACAAGTGTGAATTATAATCAAAATGATAAAGCTACACTTTTTTACACGACTGCCCAAAAAGGAGTGTTATGTTTTCAGGGTTCATGTATGTATGTATGTATGTATGTATGTATGTATGTATGTATGTATGTATGTTTGTGAGTTTCTTTATTCCACCATAACTTCTAAAAGGCTTGACCGATTTCAATGTTTGTGGTATCATTAGAAGCTTTGAAATATCCCGAGTGACATAGGCTATGTGGACATTAAAAAATGGTCAAGTGTGAGTCGAAATCGCCTGCAAACGGTTCCGAACGATTTTTTTTTTGCTCAATATTGGTCATTATATCACTAAAAGGTATGAAATAAAAAACTAATAATTAAAAAAATTAAAAAACACGCCTGCCATGACAAAAAAGTGAACTAAAAAATTAAAAACAAGTCAAATATTTGCAGTCGGGGGACGGTTACTTGGAACAATTCATTACAAATATACCCCGACTGCAAATATTTGACTTGTTTTTAATTTTTTAGTTCACTTTTTTGTCATGGCAGGCGTGTTTTTTAATTTTTTTAATTATTTTGCAAAAGCTCATACTTGCAAAAGATTATGATACATAAAAAAAGGAAATAACATTTTTGCAGTTTATATAAGATGAAGCTTAATTTTTTCATACATTTTCCAAAAAATAATATGCTTGACCTTTGTCAGTAAAACATTACTCATTTAAGTGGATATTTCAATTGATTTCCATTAGGGGAATAGAGTGGCGTGATTGGTGGCAATCACTGGTTTCACCCAGAGCACTTACCGCTCACCGCAACTTATACACCGAGTACCGACCAGTCAATACGAAACGTGTGAATTTAATTTAGCTGTCATAGCACCATATTTATGTGTAACATCTGATTTGTGTTGTACCCACATTTTCCACATGTGTACAAATATTTTATGGTATAAAACTGACCGAGTATGAGCACTGGTTTTATTTAATGCAAATAGTAGAAAATAAAATTTCGTAACTCAGACAGGACTCAAACCAGCGACCACTAGTTAGACGGCCACCTAAGCTACTGAGGTCTGACTGATGTTTTGATAAATATTTCTGATAAAAATTTGGACTTAGAACATATAGTGCGCAAAGATATAGAGCATTCTAGCTAATTAAAAAAAACAGTCAATTTCTGCAAAAACCATAAAGCACACAAAAGGTATGAAGTCTATATATTACACTATACATGTTAAGTTTTGTAGGAGAAATCATAGAACAATAACTCGACTTAAATTAAAGACGTCTGAATAAGGCTTTAGAAAGGTTCGTGCTAAGTTTCTAAAGGCACCACCGTTGCATAGGTATAAGTTCTATGTAGGCTTCAAGATTACAATAGTGCATGCATAACTAATGACGGGAGCCTTGCCTTCCATTAGAAAAAGAAACCGTAAACTTTGGCAGGAGCACGAACAGACTCAATGGTCTAACGAAAACATTGGTCGACTAGTTTCAGTAGTCTTGGTATTGCCATCATAAAAATGTTTTTGTATTTCGTCAGCATGTAGCGTATATACTAACATAATTTTAGTTAAATTTGCTTATAGTCATTGATATTATGAGAATAATAAAAAAACAGCTGTGCAAAAATAAAGCAATAATCTTGTTTAAGAAAATTGTAATAGTTAAAAGATTTTTGTGGATTTATTTTATTTTCCAAAATTATTTTTAAATGTGAAAACTAAATTTTACTATGATGAGGGATAAAATATTTGTTTAGAACAGCTTAAGAAGAAACCGGGCAGTACACCTATATTTTTCTTCTTATCATCCGCTCTATTTGTTCAACAAAACCAGAAACGCCTTTTTCCATTCCCAACCAACATAATAATTAGTAACTGTGTCGGTTTTCAATTTACTTGGCGGATACAAAAATAAAAAGTGTTAAACACAGAGGGTCAAAACAAAACACGGTACCTATAGTTATTTGCACGCAATTCAGAAATAAATAGCTTCGTAAATAGTGTGTGGGGCAACATTACGTCCGAGTTACCGGCGTTAAGAGAGAAAATGCCCTGTGGTCAATATAAATTGAATCTACAATGCGGTATTGAGTGGTCGTTACGGTGATATGTGGGGGCACATTCACTTGAAAACATTTTTAACAATACTCCGCATTGCACCCTGCAAGTACGAGTACATAACTAATATTTATAACACTTTAAAACCATTGGATGGTCCGTGACTTTTGGGATGGGAATCAGCGAAACATATTTGCTCCTGATATGAAATGTATCAGAGTGCAGTCATGTACTAAAATAATAGATTATTTATATTTATTAATTTATTTTTTTCACAGTAAAAATACAACTGTAAATGCAATGAGTGAGACTACATTAGTGGTTTATTAGGTCATGTTTATGACCCCTTAAAAAACCGTTTGTTACTATGTAAGTTTGCTTGAAATAGTCTACCTATAAATAAGGATGTTTTGTCCATGTTAGAGAAATCTGTGCCGTTATTAAGTTCCTCGGTAAACGTTAACATCAAAGGCTAGCTTTTTGCCCATTGCGGTGATTGGCTTAGATTGGTCGTAGAAACAAGCGCTCATTCGAACTATGTTGCATCACACCATAAAATCTCTACCTAACGAATGTTTCCGAAGCGTTTTTCAATTTAATGGTTACGACTTGATTACAGAACATATTTTCGGAAGGGAAAAAAGGATGTAAGGTGAGGTCTTAAGTGGGACGAAGCGCATCGCAGTTGCAATCTCAATAAACCAATTTGCGACGGTCCCGGCACTGTGACGTTACTTATAGGCTTTTGTTTCGGCTGTCCGCGACTTGCAGGACCATGTTCCGACCATCTAAGGACTTAACTTGTTATTTACTTCATTTCAGACCCCTTTGACTGTTCCTTTTCGCGACTTCTAAGGTATATCTGTATTTACTTCGCTCTGTTTATGGTGTTTAAATAATCACTTGAAAAATATGATCCTTTTACCCGCTAAGGAATCTTAAATCTTTCTTATTCTTAAGAAAGATCCAGATTTTCTTTTATCATTTACCATTCAATTTAAGGACAATAATAAAAATATATAGCTCACTAAACGGTTTTTATGCTTCGCGCGTTCGTGATGATATCAACAAATATTCTACTTTATACATTACAGCCGCCTAAATGGTCACACGCTTGATACTTTTACGCGATAAAAGTAAACATACGACTGTATCGCGACTGTAAAGACAGACATCAGAAGGAGATTGCAGGCGGATTGAAAGGAGTAATTGTATGTTTTGAAACAAATGCAATGGGAAATAGCGTTTAATGAATAACCTGTGTAAGTGAGGAAGTAATTTAATGCGTTTTGTGCGCCAGTAAAGAATGCACAGTTTAAGTAAATATTAGGAGCGTGTGGACAGATGCGTGGGAGTGTAACTGTCTCCATTGTTGCTATAGTGGGTTACTCGCACAGTTACTGCGTTCACGCCATGCGCCATTTTACTAAACAATGTGTGAACATTTAACTGTTTGCGGAGCAATTGTTCTATGTGTCACAAACGCTTGTTTTATTACGTAATGTGTGAGTTTTACCGGTTATAAACGTTATGTGAATTAGTAGGAGCTGTAAACCTAGATAAAAAAAGCTGTAAACCTGTCGTTTTTATGTTAAATTGCATGTTCATTCTGTTATGTTGTTTGATAAATAGCAGACGACTTTTCAAAATAAATTTTCGTAATGCAAATTATTTAGATACTTAACTACTGTTTAGCTTCCTTATTAAACGCAATTACGGGCACAATACATTATAATAAATAATAATATTCCGGGACAACTCACACACGGTTATCTGATCCCAAGCTAAGCAGAGCTTGTGTTATGGTAACCAGACAACTGATAAACATACTTATATATTTCTAAATACATACATATTATAGATAAATTACACCCAGACAACCAGAACAAATGATCGTGCTCATCACACAAACATTTGTCCTGGGTCGGAATCGAACCCACGACCTCCGGTATAGCAGTCAGGGTCACTAACCACTAGACCAACAGGCCCGTCAATTATGTTTCATATACCCATATTGGAACTTACAGAAACTATAAAAAAATATCGATTTTAAAGCATCTATAAATACAGGTAGGTACTGTGCTTTATATTCCATAGTCACCTTTAAAAACAAAAACAATCAACGACATTTTAATACATCAAGCAAAAACTTACATTAAGACAAAGGTAATTTGAAATGACTTAACGTAATTAGATATGATCTTGATGGATGGTGTGAGAAAATAATGTATTACTGCTCATAAAAAATGATTGCATTGGTTAATAATTTGAGGTTATTGATCCAACAAATAGGTCTGTCTGCCCGTAATTGACTTTTGGCTCCATCGATCTACGCTATTGTTTCCAATGGATATTGCTAATAGGATTTTCTGTAATGTTACTCGAAATAATGTAGTACCATCATCAATTATGTAACAGATAATGACAAATAAAATAAGTCAGTAATACTGTATCATTTTGATATAGATAATGGTCAGACTGAATAAATTCAATATGACCACCTTATCCAGTCGTAGAGAATTGATTGATTGCATTTTCCGTGCTATTCTGTAACATTATTTTCATGTCTCGACAGCGGAATCCGCGCTGAATCCGCGGTGAGATGTCAAATACGTATTCTCGAATTTGAATTCTAAATCAAGGCCAATTGGGTTCACTTTTGAAGTGAGCTTTATTGTCACTTCACTCTCACCTGTCACCGAAATTATTAACAGAATAGACATACTGGATAGAGATGTTTTGCTTACAATCTATGAAAACTATGCACGTTATATTGGTGCTCATGTTCACATTACTCATAAATGTAGACCCTGACGGATTCCCATGTTTTTTTACTAGTTCCACCGGAAAGTATTAGCCACCCACGACGTCAACTAGATTTAAATACCGTATTCAGAACCAACTGCAAAAAAAATAAGATTAGTAAGAAGCGAAGAGGACCCCTTAGTTCTACATCATTAAAAAACTTTTATAAAACTATCTTATGTTTTAGATGTAACAACTTTCAATAAAGAAGCTGTCAGACATTAATGGGTTTTCTAGAGTGTAAATTAGTCAGGCAGTAGAAAAACACGTCGCCATAAAAGTTGTTTAAAAAAAAGCACATCATCAACCTTATTAATATAAGTTTGATTACCAAGCGACTTTAAGTAAGTACCTACGTGTAAAAAGTATGAATACATTTGACAGAATTAAACGTTATTACTAATTACGCAATTATCAACTTTGACAACATGTGTTTAAGTTCATTTTAGAATGACAAATATTACCGAAAGGGGCCTAAAAGTAATTTGAATGTGATGGAAACTGAACTATTAGTCATTGAATTAAGGTTCATAATCCCAAAGCACGTTCATTATTTCTTAAAAGTGGCTGATGTATAGGTACATAGACCAGAAAAAATATTTAGATGGGGTGTCGCTTTTTCAATGAGTTTCACATTTTCCGCTCCGATATCGGAAATCGGATCTGTAAGTTACATACAGTCAACGCTCTTTGTTGTTTGTCAACAGAAGGAACACCGACATACCGCCGAAACGTATACCAACAGTATACAAATATTTTGTCCATTTTCTTTATTTTATTTATTTGGGCAAAATCAGTTATGTTATAAAATAAATTATATTAATACTAGATATAAACACACTATTGTCCAGGAAATAACAGAAAGTTAAAAAGTGATAAACTAACGGAAGCGTAGTTTACTAAGAATGCAAATTGGTTTTTAAAATCAACCCTACCAATCAGTTGCCAGTTTGTGTAAATTCTATAAGGCGTTCACGGTCTATATATTTTTTATAAGTCAGTTTTATGACCAGTTCCTTATCTATATATTATCCATATTGTATAAATAATAATAAATAATAATCCGGCCTATAAACGTCCCACTGCTGGGCACAGGCCTCTTCCCATATAGAGAAGGCACGAGCATTGATCACCACGCTTGCTCTCTGCGGATTGGCGATTTCAGATCCCAAATATTGGAATCCAGGTTTCCTCACGATGTTTTCCTTCACCGTTTGTTAGAAGTGTCTTAGAATAATTAAGAAAGTACATATAACTTTGAAAAAGCCACATTGGTACTTGCCTGGGTTCGAACCTGCAACCTTGTGCATACAAATCCGTTCATTGAACCGCTAGGCCACCACGACATTCTATTTCCATATTGTATATAAATAAATAAATATACGAGTATAAGACCTCTTTTGACCATAAGGGCCTACGCAGACCGGGACGGCATGGCAAGGGATTTAAATTTTTACTAATGGACATTCAACCGTACCGTTACAGAAATACGACATAAATTGCTATGCTTTAAAATGATGCCGTGGCATTGAAAGGGATTTTATCGCACGGCATTAAAAGACGCGCCACAGGCTCCCGTGGCGGGATGCCGTGGCATACTGCCGATACTGCGGTAGGCAACGGCATGCCACGGACTCCGGCGCTCGTAGTGATATACTGCGGGGTACACCTTCTTCTTCATCTGGAATAATCGATATCAACACCAAATCCCAATCTACCATTTTAAAACTGAGGCACACCAACACTCGATCAAACGCAACTGAAGACTAAAAGTGTATCAGGCAGCAGGAGTAGAGATGTAAAAAACTCGAGTCTTTGAGTCTTAATTCGATAGACTCGGCTCGATTTTACAAGACTCGGTGTACTAACAAAACTCAGAGCCTTGAGTCGAGCCGAGCTCCAGTCCTTTCTCGAAAACTCGAGCGCCAAAATAGAACTCGTATTTCAAAAAGAGCTCGAGTCTTAAAAACAAGCTCACGTCTCAAAAAGAACTCGAGTCTTAAAAAGAGCTCGATTGTATCGAGTCTTGAGCGTATCAAGGTTAATTTATAAAAAATACCAATTTTTATTGTTTTACTTCCTATAATATATTCTTCTATGTTATATTTTTACTTCTATATTATTATTATTCTATATTATATTCTTCCTATATTACATTCCTATATTATTTTTATTATGACTTATATTTTATTCCCTGTTCATTTATAAAGGAACTCCAAATGGAAAAGTACTTGAGCGCGACTCGTCGCGTGAAACGACTCGAGCTCGAATCAAGACTTGAGCGCCATGTTGCGCTCGAGTCTCTATGTAGACTTAAGTGCTCTAGTCTGGGGGTCGTGTTGTAACTAGTCGAGCTGTGCTCTTTGTCAGCTGAGCCCTAAAATTTAGGACTCAAAAGACTCGAGTTCTTTACATCTCTAAGCAGGAGTCGCTGAGGCGTGCTTTATCGTGCCGCGGCACGCCGCCGCGCCGTGGCAAAGTGCTGGAATGCCGCGGTATCTAAGCGGCCAGTGTGCGCTGACTCACGGCAAAATCCCTTGCCATGCCATGCCGTCCCGGTCTGCGTAGGCCTTAAGTCCGACATTTACAGACCGGTATTATCATGTCACTTAATATGGTTTATTATTATGATATTTTAAAGCTTTTGTTTCTGTTTGCCCTGTCTATGTTTTTTGGGTTCTGTAGTCACCAGATATAATTTTAATTAAGCGTCCATACCCCAACTTTACTGCATCAATTTGCCAATGTGAGCTAGTTATAAAGATAATGGCGTAGTGATCAATCCTCTATGAATTAAATTAATATCTTATTCACACTTATATTAATGAACGTGCGATGTGCTTGTCACAATTTGCTAAGTACACGTCAAAACTAATTGCGGGTTCTAATCAGAGTACGATCGCTATATAAGTAATAAGTTGAGTGGCTTCTTGATTGTGGATATAACTTTTTGTTCCTTAAGTTTTTAGGCTGTCAAAACATACTGATAGGATTGCGTAAAGAAGAAAAAATTAGACCGCAAAAAAGTGCGTGTCATAAGTTTTTTCCTTAGGTTCCATTTGGTTTCTTTCCGTTATTTTTTCCGTTATCTTGGCTATTAATGAAGTAATGTAAAGACTTCATAACTCAAACCTACTATTTCCTATCAATGTTTCTAAGAACGGTAAAGCTAGTCATAAAATCTTTAGTTACTTTGAGATTACTGAAGATAATTTCGCTAATGTATTTGAAACTAATATAAAGTTCCTAATAAAGTTTCATGGTCGTAAATATAATTTTCTTGACTATAATGAAGAAATAATAATTGAAAAGCGGTATAAAAAGCGTTACAAATAAACGTTCTTGATTTGATTTTAAAATATACTAATACTTCAACAAAATGGATGAACAAATAGTTTGTTGAAATTTCAATTAGATCGTTATTGTGGACAACTTTAGTACTAACTTTAATAAAAAAGATTTCTTCTTTATTTGCATTAGTAGATGCCAGACCCATGCAGTGGTACAGTAACACTACAGTTACTAAGAAAAGGCAAATAAAATGCACTCCTAAAGTACATTTTGCATGTGCTAAAAAGGGTAAATTATGTGTACAAGTATTATCAAGATAAGGATCACTTCCCACGCCTCAAGGTACTTAACCAACTTGTTACGTTATATTTTATTCATTTTGTATCGTAACGTTTTATTTTCGAGGGTTTCGATGTCCGTTTAATTTTACTTTATCACTTGACATTTTGAAAGCATTGTCTCACCCACGCTATGCCACGTGCGGAGTTTTAAAAAGCAAATTCATGTAGGATTTAGATAGATAATATGGAAATTTTGCAATAAAATTATTTGTTGTTTTTCAATAATATTATTAATGTTTAATTGTAGTGATGGATGCTGTTACTAAAGTACTTCACAGATTAGAATTTAGTACAAAGCGTAACGCATGTAGCACTAACAAAGTGTAGTGGGTTTCGAAATACGATGACATAACGAAGAATGTAATTTACTTGTTTATTTAAGAGAATTACCTGTTTAACTGTTATATGTTATGTTTAAACAATACTCCCTGTTTATATATTATGTGTTTATTTAAACAATCAGTACTTAATTAAGGAATTTATAGTATTAAAAACACAGCAGGACTCCTCGGAGTCTACAAACAATCTGTTTTATACAGTTTTGTGGACTAGGTATATAGGTATATGTGTTTAAGTATAACTTTATGAATACGTTGTAATATTTTTTTTAAGACATTCTCATCGACTTAAGACAACCTTCTCGATATTTTATTGCTAAATGAAAAGCTAAAGGCAAAAGTCCAATTATCTAATTACAAGTAATCTTAGAATCCAAGATTAGTGGGGGTTCCGTAGTACGTTGTCTTTAAATGTACATTTAAAGTCAAATCGTAAATTAAAACGTCTTGTTAGTTCCAGACTGTAATGACTAAATAACGCGTTGTTAGTTGGAGAGTGCTAAATTAAGAAGGAAAGTACGTAATAGGATAGGAAACAATTTATGAGCTTACAATAAACCTAAGCTACGAGTTTGTTACGTAAAAGGAATAAAATCCTCTTCGGTCTGTACACCTTTATTTATACAGACAAAATTATTACGAGTGTCTCTTTAAAATGTAAATGATTCAATTGCACTACTCTAATAAACAAACTCATGTTGTGTTAAAACAAAACAAATTGAGTATAATGTCCACTCACAAATACAGTCAATGTGTACCATAACTTTGTGCATATTGTTTATGTTTGAACACAGCAATAATAATGAAAAATAATAGTGAGCATTACATCGCTCGTCCATTCATAGCATTTAGAGTGTATTTCTCGATGTAGGGTCATTGCAAATTGAAAGAGTCGTGAGTATCCGCGGGTGGTGCTATCCTCGGCCCGTCTCACCTACCACCAACCCGATACGATCCCAGTCGCAATTAATTACCAATCTCGAAAGATCCAAGCACCCACACATGATTTAGGTGACATTCAAATTACTTATTTGGTTTATTCTACACATAAACCCGGCGGCGCGGCGCCTTTTACAATGTATTAAAATATTAATTGTTTTGATGGTCATATTTTTGCGGCGAGTTTGAAAGCAAAGAGTAATGAAATGCATTGTTATTTAATTTAAATCGCAGTTCACTTCATATAGTTTTGATCATTGAAATTGTGAGTGCTAGTTTGAAATGCCATGTATCCGAGTAATTAATTGGAGATAAAAGATAACAAAGCGTGGTTGAAAATACAGCCTTAACATAAATCTTCATCTAGCTAAAGCGCCTCTTTTTTATAAATTGCTTAATTACTAAGAATATAAATGTAACTGAAAATATCCAATATAAAATGTACATAAGTTTAATACGATTTGGGATTCGAACTCGTCTTGCATGGAAAGTTGGTAGTCGCCCAGCGGCACGTGCCGGACAGCCTTTAAACTTGTCTCTTTAGCTCAAAGGCTTAAGGATTTTCGTTTGTTTTTTATTTAAAGTTATGAGAGTGGACCGCGCAACAGAGACAGCCTCTTACAGTAAAAGGTAAAACGGGAATGATAATAAGGACAATTCGTATCGGAATCCACTTGGAAATCTTTTGTGTATCTTGTCACTTTACAATCACATGCATCAGTGGGCATCAATTGGAGTGAGCGTCGCGCACGCGCAGCGCGGACGGCGTTCCGACGGCTACCATTTATTTACCAAGTGGTATGGAGGCTCGCCTATTCAAATGTCTCGCACTGATAAATTGCTCCCGATTTGCATATAAAAGGCCGGGAAAAAGAAATTAAAGTTCAGATCCTAACTTTGTCTTTATTGAACCCGTTTATGGGACATTGATTCCTTCTATAATAGTATAAAAACTAGTGGACGTGTCCATTCGCGACATCACTATGTCGAACGCGGAGTTAATTATTCCTGAGATATTTTAATGGATTGTTTTATTAAGCTTTCAGTCAACAGCAATTTCATTGTTCGTTAAATTAGTTTAATTGGTATTCAAAGTTTGTGAGAGCCTGTACAGGTTTGAGTTAATCAGCTTTATAAAATTGACGACCGAAGCCAAGTAATGTTTTGTTTTATTATATTTATTTTGTATTTACGAACCTTATCCTTACATAGCTGTTGGGATCAGTTTATGCAACAACTATTAGATCTAAATTAATTTAAGCTCAGTTCTTATCTATGTATATCTATCTATAACTGATGTTAGCTTTTATAAAGAAATAATCATGATCCTTATCTAATAGAATTTCATACTTGACACTGCTCTTAAAGGAAAACTCCATACAATTATGATAAATGAACAAAAACCTAGACTGAACTAAGTTTTCTCATCCACGTTCACGTGTGACTCCTTTTATATCTCAACTACATCAAGTGACAAGTTCAATTGTTATTTACACAGCCTTATCTTCACTTAAACGGAGTTAATTTGGAATTATAAATCCTGTTAAGGCTTTATTCTGCCATCAGCTGCATCATGCAGGCTTCCCGTTTTATACACCGACTATTGAACCATCTAACCCTTGAAAGGGTGACCACTTTTTATACTGACCAGCCTTGCGTAACTTGCTGTACAACGATCAACTTTTTGTCCTCTAATACCTAAACGGGTTTCTAGTCACTTATTCCTGTACTTTTACTTCCACACCCAATATTAACCCCTATGCCCTTTAAATAAGGATGATTATAGATAATTGTTAGTTGAACTTGACCAGTCTTAGAGTTAGTTCTTATATTAATAAGACGTCGTCACGCCGTTGTGGCAGAGATTGAAAAACGAGGCGCGAAATGTAAGTCTGAGGGACCGAAGTCCGTTAATTAATGCGACCTTATACATCATAGAAGTCCTTCATAGTTCATAGTAAACGAAGAAGGTTTGAATTCAAGCTTTCATATGTTTCAAGAAGCATAGAGTTGGTACAGTCACAAGCCAAAATATGGAAATAGAAAGTCAAATTTAGCGAGATTGTTTTGTTGAAACTCTATAAGCGAGATATGTACATGATATAACAACTGTCTTAAATAATTACTTAAAAATATGTTTTACAATACCTACCAATCTAGAATTTAAGAGAAAATCTATTAAAAATTGTTAAGTGTATGCATATTTTTGATAGTGACTGTACCTATAGCCAACTGCCATATGACACTGAAATTAATGTAGATAAACTAAAACTTCAAATAATTGATTTAGTTTATCCAATGTCATCATTCAGTACTTAATGTTAATAATTTACTATTTTTTTAACGTTTCTCATACTTTCATATTATTATCTTTGCGAACGCACTCAGTTTCCGTTAAATTATTCCTTTAGAAAACTTATTCAATCTTGGATTTAAATAAAATTATTGATATAAACATAAAAACAGCATAATTATTTCAACAGAAACATTTATCATATTTTTGTAAGGAGGCTGTGAGGGCGTGCAACGCTTTAGGCTAGAGGCTGCGCGGGCGCCGACGTCCGTCATTGAAATACGTTGCCATTGTGAGGCGCTGGCTGAATAAATATTTTAGTTAGCGTACCACCCAGGACGGGGACTACAAAGCCACATTCATGATTGATCCTTGAAGGGCAGAATTAAATTTATCGATACAGAGTTACAGAGTTTGCCGCTGTAACCTCATTTGTTTTTATTGCGACATGCACGAAATAATCATTTATTGATTGGCCCTGATTGGCTCGATACGGTTTGCTTACCTTTTTCTTTGGTTTACAAGACTTGGGTCCGTTTGTTTGTTTTATGAAGTTAAGTTTGATTTTTTTTTATTTAATTTATCGAATTTGCTTTTGTTTTTAATAAAGTGACGGACACAGCTCATGGCTATCATTCCTAAATATGTACAAATCACATGAGTATTTTCAAAGACTAGCTATGCCTTATTGACAATAATAGTATCTACCTAACCTGGTAAGCAGCCAATGGAAACCATCACATTAGTTTCATTTTGTTTTATGGACTTTGCGGTTGAGGTCAAGTTTGCAGATTAAATATTGAAAGAGCCTTTAGCTTGGACAATAACTCTACTAATAATATTTACTTTTCCATAACCTTGCACAATTCAAACATTTGTAAAAAACTTAAAATTTTATTTGTATTTTTAAACCCCGAAGAGCTTTGTTTTGCTATTGTATATCGACATGGAAATGTTCATAGAAATTTCATTTTATGCATATCTAGATAGATATGCATAAAATTAAATATAGTGGAAAAAATTAACTTTGGGTTAAAGTTAAGTTTTTCTACTATCTTTTTATCTGTTTTACTTTTTGGAAAAACATAATTTCGTTACCCCAACAACCAGCTATACCGGGCATCTAGGATCAAAAGCATCAAAATGAAACCCGCAAACAGTTATAAAACCAACATTTATATTTTACGACTGCAAATGCCGAGACCTTTGACCTCAACACGTAAACTTAATACGTGACCTTTCCAACGTCTAATACGCCCATATTATATAGTCAACAATGATGGTACATAGAAAGCAAATAAGGCCTCAATGGTGGGCGTCAAAAGGTTAGGGCTTACGGTGCCTATATTGTTCTAAAGACAATAAATAAAGCCGGTAAAATCTCTTAGGTATTTTGTTTATAATGATTTTTGTCACCGTTATATTGTGTCTCCTTAAGGCTAGATAATGTTTAATTTTGGTCAGTTTTCTATTGGCAACATGTTTTATTATAAAAGTCGGTTACGCTATTGAAGCTTGATCATACCTCTTTATGTATTGTCAAATTTATTTGGTTGGTAACGTAAGGCCATGATATTTTTGCCTTCTATTTTCTATGCTTCTGGCCTGCTTGACGTTAAGCAAACAGTGCATTCAACAATTTGCTTTAAAAACAGAACAAAACAGGTATCGGCACATCCTTTGTCCGATAGTCATTATTTTATGCATAAAGTTAATGGAACTTTACATATCTTATGTCTCCGTCCAGTACATTAAAAATGAACTAGATTTTAAACATTGTTGATTTTTGCCGTCACTCTCATCGTGGCGGTGAAACTCGTGGATGTCAATCATGGGCCTTTTTGCCCAGCTGCAGCAATAATTGCACATCATAAATCCTCATTGTTGACACGACATGATAAATGTAAATATGGATAGCTAATGAACCACCATATGCATAGCAACCAGTATTGTGATTAGAATCGTCTGGGAAATAAATGGTGTTTGATACAACATATTGCAATCCTGATTTATACGCCATAATCCTATAATGTTTGCCACAGGTTTTCTGTTAAAAGAAAGAAAATGTTAATGGAGATTAATTTTGCATTTTATTGCATGATGCCAAAGGAAATGCGAATAAACTGCGTTGATTACTAATTTGTTATGTGACATCAAAATATTTGAACATATTTTTCTGTAGATAAACCTGTCCTACCGGCTGTCAGTAGCAATTAATTTTAGTTAAAGAAAATACAGGATACTTAATCTCTGATGTTATTTTTTGCTTAAAGGGCTAATAAGCTCATCGTTTAGAACTTAGCTTTGAATGTCGATAAGCCAAGAGTGGATCTTCTGTATTAATCGACATTTAACTGAAAACTGTTATTTTATTATTTCTTTCTCTAGTAGTAAACTAAGCCTAGATAAATAGCTTTCTACGTAAATTTACCACAGATTACTAATGGTATAATTCGTTACAGACAAATAGATCGTTTATTCGTTCGATTGTTTTTTTTTTTCACAAAAATAAAACCAGAATTCATTCAAAAATAAATAAATACCTACGACCTAATTGGTTTAGTGTGCTAGTATTACTAGCACACTACACTACATAATGTTTATTCATTTTACTTTGTAACAGCTTGTTAAAGGGTTTACCAATCGAATCAACGAAACTTCTTACTAAAATATTGCTCTATTTTTTCTTCTCTCGGCTACCATAAAATTGATGCAATTTAAGCATTTAGAAGCTATTAATTCTATTGCAGATAATAACTAAGTGCCTAGGAGGGCATGATTACTGTAAAAATATACACACCACTTGTCTTAATACGTCTATTTATTTAAAAGTACGGGCAATTAGCTTACAATGTTTCATGAAGAGATGAGTTGATAAAGACATACATATATATGATATGATTATCACCTTATTTCTTTTAATGAGCGTTAACTACTAGGCGAAGAGGCCTGAGAAGAAGATCTTTAAAAAATATATTCAAAATATGCTAAACAGCTTCTACTAAGTAACACTGCTTGAATGTTTTACCTTCGATCATCTGAAAATAGCTTTTATCAGAAAATAATAACCATACTTATCGATATTAATATAATTAGGAGATCGTCGATAAAATCAACATGATCCTTCAACACCCACTTACTTATTTTCTACTTTATATTCTTTGTTGTGTATTCTTAACAACACAGAGGCGTTTTCAGATTATAATTCCACTTAAAAAGCAACGCGCGAATTTGTTCTCATTAAAAATTATATATTTACGTAAACCTTTATTTTCACGATAAAAATGTGCGTCGGGGATTGCTTTTTCAAAAAAAAGCGAACTGCAGTGTGCGAAGCGAGAGAAATAATGGGTTAATTTGATGCATTTTGCTGTGAAATAACTATAACGACTGAGTGTAATTAGACCACAGTATGTAGCTAATGGTTATCCACGGTATTCTAATGACGGTTGTCTTGAGACCCAGTGGTACAGTTTTCGAAGACCTATATATTACGGCGGTTACAAAAACGGAGGTGATCCTGTCGGTAATTGCGCCTGCGCAGCTTTCACGACTGATGTTTTTGCGCCCCGTACCGCATCGTTGGTGTCACGCACGCAGTTTGAATTGCTAGTAACACTAGCACACTAAACCAATTAGGTTTTATGTATTTCTTTTAAATAAGCTCAAGTTTAACTTTTGTGGGAGCGGAAATCTGATGTATTAATTTATTTTTCTGCATTTAACGACTGTTAAGTTTTAGAAATATAAATTTTCAGAAAAAACTCTATTTAAACTGATAGACAATATTTAAGCACATATGTATTGCTTTTGTGTTTGAAGTTGACATTTAAGATCTAATTTTAGGACTGTAATTAAAATACTAGTCTCTCGTTTCATCCATATGCCACTGAAGCGTTGCAGCTTAGAATTAATTAACAGACATGCAAGTTTTTTTGATGCCTCCTTAGCAGGCCTGAGATGGCCATAGAATATTAAAAATGGTGATAGAAAATATCATGATTACTATGCAGGCCCTAAAATAGGCTGAGTACCAGTTGCCTACACCTATGACTATTTTTTAATGCAAAAGATGTTCACACTAACAGATCACGCAACAAACATTTTAAAATAAAAAAACATGTTTTAAATAAGTGCTAGAAAAGGACTTGCTTTAACTAAATAATATAAATAGGAATTATATTTAAGCGTCGACGGATTGAGCGATTGCATTTCCACGAAATCCACTAAAACTCAAGCTAGCGTTTTCCCCAACATCAAAGGTATATTCTATCTGATATAAAATAAGTTGTAGAATAAAAATCGTAACCACATAAGCTCTTCAGTAGGATTTAGCTTTCGTAGAAATAATACAAGTAAAGATTTACATCGGCTGCAAAGGTTAAGTGCGATATCATAACGCTTTGAAGAAGAAATATGAGGTCTGGCAGACAATAATAAATAAAATGTATTTCTGACATGGAAGGCAACGTAGGGGCCAAGTATCGTATTGTAGGCTTAATCTTTCGATTTCTACTGACCTCGGAATAAATCAGAGACCCTGCTTATTGTCATTTTCGAATCCGGCGTTTATTCTCAATGAACCAAAGGGATATTTAAGATTTATTGGCCGATCATGATATATGATAGAAAAGGCTTTTATTATGGCGTTGGCTGCACGCTACTTAGAAGATTAATGAGGTAGGGATCAAAATTATTGTTTTAATTCCACTGTGTTTGCAGGCGCTGCTCGAGGATGTTATATGGATAAGATTCGTAAATCTTGTTCTGATATTTATGTATTGCGACCTACTTTTGTGCATAAGGTATAGATACAAAATAATAAATCCTCGTAAGCATTATGACTTATTATAAAAAATACCCAGATACTTACACACTAAAATAAAACTAATTTTGATTTTTTTTTGCTGTTAGTTGTTATTTCGACACTTTTTCGGCAGGTGTTATAGTCACTGGTAGACTTGAATTAAATCGCTAAAAATACTTTAATTAAATCTTGTGCAAAGTTAGCTTATTATTGCTTTAGGTATAGAAGCAAGGTCCCTTTCATATTACAAAGGTTTTTAGATCTTTTTTCTTTGGGATACATTATTGTAATTAAGGATCTATTTGTAGTTATCCTTGATACATCGATTGAATAATCCCGGGCTATCCAGTGAGCGCTCATTTCGATTCATTCGTACAAATTGCTAAGGATGACAAGCCGTGTTCTATGATCAAGTACAAGTTTAAATTATATAGGGTCACTAAGATACCTCGAGTCTGCATGAGAAAGGTTTAATGTGTGCATGTAATGAGTCATAAAGTATTTTATTAGTTAACTACGCTCGCAACTTCGTTCGCGTGGATGACGAAGCTTATCAATGAGTTTTTTTGTGTAAAGTGCAACAATAATCAATTCAACATAAAAATGTGTTGTTCATAATATATGTAGCTTGGTTTTGTTTCTATTTATTGGATCAATCATCACCTACATAGTATAGGAGTGGAATACATTCTCATTACAAATACAAAAGTAATTAGATTTTGAATGACTTTTCTGGGTTAGATATTTATGTAGATACATATGGGAATAGCAAACGCGAAAGTCCAGAAGAAGTTTTTAACACGTGGCCCCGAATACCATTTATTGATGAATCGCTTCTTCCTTTATACAGCAAAGTAGGTAAAATGAAGAAATACAGTCTGACGTTACTACTGGTCAGTCAATGAAAATTTTTGTACGAAATTACGAACTAAAAAATAAACGCAAGATTGGCCATGCACGTGCTAACATAAAAATGCGTAAATTCTAAACAAAGGTAGACAGACGCAAGCCGCGTGGGATAATAATAGGATCTTCTATCATAGTAGATTAGCGCTCCGGTCATAATGATCGTCATTATAACCTAGCCAGCAGTTTCATAGCCTAAGTACCTACAGGGCCATAGCTCTTGTCCTATTAGATATAATCTCTAGTGACCGATAGCCTGCAGGATTTAAAGATGGAACTTAAGATAGGATGGAACTGGAACTCTAAAAGCTAAAGCGGTACTAGGACTTCATGTTTTAAAAATATAGATAAGTATAGCATTATGTTGTGTGGCGGTTGTCCTTAGGCAAAGAAGGCAATTAGATACACACATCTGGTGGCCCATCTGTTACATGTTCTGGTGTAGTTTTGTTATTAAATAACGATTATTATCATAATTTGATAAGTGCGTTAAAATTGTTTCAAACAAATTATGGAAAAATGAGAACTAATGAAGTACAAAAAAAATTAACCTAGTTTTCTTGTATTTAAGATGACTTGCAAATTATTCCCGTAAGTAAGGTGATTTTTACTGTAAGTTTTTAGTAAAGTTGGAGGCTTAGGTCTAAAGATTCGACATTGTGCCGGAGAGAGAAATTATTTAGCATCTTCTTGATGTTATTTATAAAGGAAAATGTTCGCATAAATTCAATGTACCAGAGTATGATATTGATAAAATTTTCGAAATTTCACTGCACTATTTCACAAACAGATTGCGTCATATCTTACAAACAAAACAAAAGCCGGCATTAGCGCGAACGTTCGCGCCTATAACAAGGGCAACACCAACGAGCGCATAACTTGACGTCCAACCCGACGTGGTTATCGTACTCAAGCAATAGCATTAATTCCAACTGACAGCTCAATTAACTTCACCATTCCCGTACGGCACACACTTTGATTTGTGCATTACACTCCGCATTACAATAATTTTAACTTGTCTCCTTTACGTCAGACGCTTATCATAAAAGTCTGAGCCTGCCAGTCGTTATTGTCTCCTTATTGTGTTTGCGAGCTTTCTTTATTTTTTAGTGGTTTTATTGTTGGTTTAAATTAACAAGGTTTTATTGCAGGCTTAGATGTTGGCATAAATCTACCGAGGTGTTTTGAATACCGCAATAAGATTAAACATTTGTCCTTGACACGTAAAATAGCACATCCCATTAGAAAAATCTAGGCCTTAAATTTTGACTGTTTCGATATTTATCTACTTGTTTCTTAGTATTGTTAAGCTTTAGTAGCAAAACGCCAAAACTAATTGAGCGATAACTTTTAACTACGTTAGTGATAGACAACAGGTAATTATCTATATCTAGGACTAGCAGCCTAATCCCTGCCTTGTATTGAACTGTTGTAGTAATTGAACGGGGCATGTAATCGTCGTTTGCACCTGAGTGATTTGCTAATTGACGCTGATACGTAGACATAATCATCTGTAAGTGTTACTGTATTAGAACCCTTATTGAGTCATATACCACCTTTATTTGGGTAAAATATAAAAAAAATAATATTAACTAAATCCTAAGGAGACTAAAAAGAGGCTGTCTAAACTAACAATCTCTCTATATTTAGGGCTGCTTAGATTGGAAGAAAACCATCGACACGAAAAAAGTTGAAGTAAATCATACGACTATGTTTCAGAAAATGTCTCAATTACATATTTCCACAGCTACATAACTTTGATTCGTATTCAGATAATTTTAGTTTAATGACAAATGTACACCAACTTGCCACTGTTGTCATTGTAGGATTGAAAGTGACTGTTCTTATCTGAATACCAAAATTAGGCACAATAACAAGTACACTGGAACGTTTATTAACCTGCGGCCTCACTGACTTAAAATAGTGGCATCGGGCCCCTGCTTTTTGGATCTTTTGTCTCTGAAGTAGAGTGTTTAATATTATTTTTTAATCGTACCTTCGTGTAGGTTAATATGTTTTTACAGTTATTCTGCTGTTCGGGGTGGAGATGTTATATGTATTTGATTAAAATATGTCGTCCTACAACCTATGTAAACTGCCTATTAAGTGATTATTGATATAGTCGGTTCGTGTAATAAACTATCGCAATCAACATAAGTTATTTGAACCAGGGATTAAAATACAGAAGTCCAGTATCAATCGAAGAAAGATCGATCAATGATAACATAGAAAAGAGGCCGCGACATGAGCGTTCTAAATCAGGACTTAGGAATCGCATTCTGACTACTTATTTTGAAATGTAATGCTTGAATATCTTTACTACTCATGGTATAGCTAATAACATTCGAGTTTTTTTAGTTTGGTTGCTTTCAAAATCAATTTCAATATTTGAAATTCGAATATTCGAATCGAATATTTGAAATTTCAATCAAACTTTAATATTTGAAACTACCAGAAGCTACCAGTCGGGTGTCAATTTTTTTTTAACAGACTCATATTTAAAGAGACGTTTAGACATGACGATATTGGTCAATATAAGACTGAAGTTGATGACCAAAAAGTTCCTATATTGAGGTTTCTGCTCTTACCCTAAAAGTGTAAATAACAGTGTTACCTTCCGGTGTCCTAACGGTGTCCTCGGGCATGCTCGCGACCGGCTCGCGAGCACGCCACGAGCGGTTCGCGAACGGCTCGCGAGCGGTTCACGAGCTGCTCGTCTAGTGCTCGTTCGTCAGATGTGGAAGCACCCTTAGAGTTGATCTGGTTCAAAAAATTTACAAATAGGCAAGAATCTCTGCGTAAACCATTTATTCATATTATTTTACTACATAAAAACTTTTTTTCACAGACATATAGTTATTGTTCTGTTGGTTCTGGTATAAGCGACATCTTTCGAGTATATGTAGAATTGAGGCGGAATCCAACCCTCGCGGTAAGGTTGTATGTGGTGGTCAATTCCCGCACCTTGCGCATTTGTTCGAAAAGTATTTCCTAGAGGGCGCTATGAGTAGCTTGGCTTACTATGTTTACTCTTTATTATTATTAATCAAGAACGGAAGAGTTTTTACAAACTTTGTTGTTATTGTACTTATTTCAATAATTTGGATTAGACACAAGTAAACTTAAAAAAATTAAGTCTTTGTCAAGCCACTAGAAGTAGCCCTTTGTTTTGTAAATCATTATTGTTTGCATGAACTTGAGCTTTATTGAGCATTTCAGGAATGATGTAGCTATACATCAGCCACTTTAAAGAAATAATGAACGTGCTTTGGGATTATGAACCTTAATTTAATGACTAACAGTTCAGTTTCCATCACATTCAAATTACTTTTAGGCCCTTTTCGGTAATATTTGTCATTCTAAAATGAACTTAAACACATGTTGTCAAAGTTGATAATTGCGTGATTAGTAATAACGTTTAATTCTCTTTCCATATTGGCTTTAGTATAGAGTAACGTGGGAAAGGCAAGTCTATAAGGGTCACTTTAATTTTCGTAACTGAAGGATATTTTACTTTGATCAAAGAAACACAACTTTCCACCATAAACACAAAACAATTTCCACCATATTTATTTAAATAAAATGTTAAATATACCTAAATAAACAATTCTAGCAGAGTTTTCTCATTGCGCCACTGCAATTCATAATAAGGCTTAATTAAAACAGCGGTGTTGGCTTGTTCACCAAGCTACCGTGATCTATTTAAAATGAAATAACAACCGTGCATCCCTCGGAGCGGTTCCTCGGAAGAATTTCTCGCTTTATTTATTCATAAGTCTCACAAAGAACATCCAAGGTAAGTAAAATACATGCGGAATTTGAAATAATATAACATGATGGAGGTTACCGCGTAAAGGAGTTTTTATTTCATGATAAGTAACTGAAGATTAATGTTTGTGTAACAGGTAAGCAATGTATGTACGTCGTGAAATAGGGATGAGTAATTCTCTGAACCTTATTTTGTATAGCGATCTGCTATTTTAGTAAATAAGGCAATTAAATTGTGGATACCATTGACCGTATGGTATGGTAATTTTTTGTATTCATATTTTAATATTTTTTATCTTTTAAAAAACTAAACTACAATAACTAAAAAGTTTATAAAAACTTTCCCGTTTTTTGAATAATAATAAAGAGTAAAACATAGTAAGCTTAAGAAAGCTAAGGTAGGTTGTACTACTTAAGATATAATTTTGATATGATACGTAAGAATTTTAATTCTTACGATCAGGTTTTTTTTTTTCGTTCCTCTTAAATGTGCAATATATATATAACTTCCATGTACACTAATACAAATGTTGCTAAAAAGTTTAGAATACAAGTATTAATCGCCGCTAGAGCAGCGCTGTTCGTTTCTTAGCATCGAGTTGTAACAAATCAATCGCCACGGCTCTGCCGACACCAGATTTATTGGAGCCGTCTCCAGATCGAACTGCTTCTGCTACCGATATCTGGGTCAAGCCGAAGTATTGTTGCTCATGTATTCGAGGTTAAGGCTTTTTTGAGGCAAGAACAGTTTAAATTAGATTTGAAAGTCAAAAGGACAATAATTGTTATTTGAATATTTTAATAAAAAAAAGAGAGATAATGCATGGTCTGAAAAACCCATGGAAAAAGGATATAAGGGGACAATTGATAAAATTGAAAATTGATTGTTACTAAGACGAGAAATGAGATCATAAAAATAATGTTGACACTTTGGTGTAAGTTAGTTGGACAATCAAGTTCAAGTAAGGTTGATGCATCAGATTCTTCATGTGTGGTGATAATTAATATTGTATGATGACTATCAAAACAGTTTATTTAAAATCATACACTTACGTAGATACTTGTAAGGAACCTTGTTGTGAAGTGGCTTTTGCGTCTGAACATAGTAACTTTCACATGAGCTGACTCTCAAAAGCGTTATAAATGTTTTTATCCAATAACATCTTTTCGTATGTGTCACGCATTCACTCGTATCCAATTTTAAATTGACTGAAACCGCACTTTTAAGAAAAATATCCGTATATAGCTACTTTATTGCCATTTAACTGACTTCGTACAGGAAAAATGCTTTCCCATTTATTTAAGTTTTTCTCAGACTTTAAAAATTCTGCGACTACCGAGTCTTGAACTTGAGTGATTGTAGCATTAGTGTAACGGCTACGTGGCTAACAGACTACGCACGGCTTACTAAACTGCTGTAGATAGAGACGTAAATTTAGAAAATCCTAAGAAGTAAGAAGAATAGTTTTTATGTCATACGGTTTTGTAAGTACTCATATGTTTAACGGAATACATGCTCAAAAAAGATATTTAAATGTTTGTGTTATGTTTGAATAGATTAACCAGCGGAATTAGTCATCGAAGGATGTGTCTTAAATATACAATACATACCTAGTTATGTGCTATTTTAACTTATTTAATCAGTAAAGTTTGTAATTAATTTGTTTAAATAGTGTTGTCCTACGCAAAGAATATCTCACATCGCAATAATGATTAAAAATATCATTAATCCGAGATCCGAGAACGTCACTACACGGTTTTATTGACAATTCATGGATGGAAGAGTCATAAATCAATCAATTATTATTTCTAACGGCAATAAGGTAAACACACTACAAACCTGTTAACAAATTTCACACTACACAAACATTCATTTCAATTAAATGAAACGTAGGTTTTAGTTATGTTAGTGTTTCCGTGTCCAACAGAAATACCCAGAGGCGGTATTTAGATACGGTCTACAAACATTGGTCCCGGGAATACTGGATGTTGAAATAAATCGATATGCATCGTTTCCAGGGCATTCCAGGCTTCGTTTTTAATTTTGTCGTTCGTCATGCTCGAGACCGATGCGCCGTTTTACAAACGTTAGATTAGATTTTTTGCAAATAGACACGGGTTTTCATTGATGCTTCGGTCCAAGTTGCAGCTGTGGTCGGTGTTGGTACTATTTAAAGAGTTTTTTCAGTTTTATGTAACTTCAAGCTGTTTTTGTGGTTTTAAAGCATATCGAGGTTTTAAAGAGTCTTTAGTTACAATTTATTTTTATTTTTAAATACATTTTTCGAATTGATATCACAATATTATACATAATAACTTAACGTACAATTTCCTACACCTAGTCAGTTGCCCCTAAATAAAACTATTCTTATGTAAATGAAACCTTCCTAAACATGCGTGTCAAGAGTCCCATGTAAGGCTTAATATAACCTTCCTAAACAACCAACCATCTCCAAAAGGATTTAACCCCAAGAAAGAGTGAGATTTGAGTAGGAATAAATCTCAAAACGCTTATTCGCAACGTAAAATTAAGCAACATGTGCTCTCGTTGCCATGGTAACTGGATAATATCGCATAATCGGCTTATGTTCATTGTTCATCTTACTCTCGTACAACTTGGAGGTGAATTATGATAAATCCTACTCAACCCAATTATGCTAAGGTTAATTTCCCCAGCGAGGTAGCTTGATTGAGACAAAGGAATCTGTGGAAGTGATCCCGCCGCGGAAATAGTGGAATAAATGTATTGCGTGCAATTTATTTTAAGTCCGTTAAAGTAATGCTACGGGTAGAGCTCTGAGGTCAAACTTAAAGAGATTTATGAGTGTATTTAAGTGAGTAAGTATTCTTGAAGTAGGATGATTCTTGTATTAAACTTGATTACCTACAGGGGATTCAATTCAGAGCACTCAGTAGACTCAATAAATTTTTTTATTGAATAATAAAAAAACTAAATTGCGAAAATACTATCTAAAAAGTAAGAAAACGTTTCAATCTTTAGTTAACTTTAGGGTTATTTATTTTTTTATTTTTCTACATTTTCAAAATGAGTTTTAAATTATAGTTATGTATATTCCAAAAAATATTTATTTATTACATGTAAAAGTAGGCGTATTTTATAAAATTGCAAGTACTTAAATATGATGATTTAATAAAATGCGGTTGGATAATTTTCCACATAAAAACTGGACGTATATAACTAACTCTATACACAAAAATAATTCGTTAATGGAATGATATAAAATGTTCAGTACATTTCGCATCAATCCGATAAGCGGCTTTCAAGCGAATATGAAATTACTTGCAAGCGGCTTATTGAAACAAAAAGTTCAATACATATTAAAATCCTCTTCCTCTTTGTGTTTGAGTGCAGATCAACGCCGGATAAAAAAGCAAGTTTTAGCATGTAAATACCTAAGAATTTACTTCCTTAGTTCGCCAACTAAGCATTCAGTACTATGAAAGGTCGCGGTTCTGAAGCATAACTTCATTAAAACAATTCCCTAGTCCACATGGTTAGCACCATATCTAGGTCAGCCCACCAACCTACGAATAATTCCACACAACGTAACAAGTTACAACTGGGTCGGCAAACGAGTAGTTAACAAATAAATTAACAACACCCAATTACTCTGGCCCTACGTACAAAAGAGTAACAGTAAAATTCGGGACACTTAATTATGCAGACGCAAGACCTTCAAAATAATTCAAATGTCTGACAGAGGATTCCCTTTAAATCTACACTAATATTATAAAGAGGAAAGATTTGATTGTTTGTTTGTTTGTTTGTTTGTTTGTTTGAAATGAATAGGCTCCGAAACTACTTGACCGATTTGAAAAATTCTTTCACTGTTGGAAAGCTACACTATCTCCGGTGAACATAGGCTATATAAAATTTTCAAAAAAGTTAGGGATCCATACTAAAACCTCAATAATGTAAACCAAGGTGTAAAAAAATTACCAAAAAACTTTCTTGCATCGCGTGCGCTGCGAAAACTATTGATTATAGAACAAAATAATGTACTACGTCTTTGTAGAACATATAATTATCTACAAAAAGTGTCGCGACAGCATATGTCTAACTATTACAGTTAGGTCACAATAAGAGATATTTTATAAAAAAAAATATTATTGAAAGGACGTCGCTGGAAAAAGCTCTTTATTTGTTACTTGGTATTAAACCTTATCAAAATAAATTACTTCATAGTCAAGACTGCTTCAATACCTTTATGTAACTTTTTGAATTATTCACTTTGGACATTCCCTTCGAAAGATATCACGAGTTTAAAATATAAGAATTAGAAAAAAGTCGCGTGATTGTCGCTCACTCTGCTCGGCTAACTATGCGATTTAAGCATCACTGCTGAGGTACGGGAGTGTCTATACTAATATTATAAAGAGCGTAATAGTTGTAATAACACACAAACCTTCAATCCTAACTTTTTAATAATGTGTTAAATACCCGTGCAAAGCCGGGACGGGCCGCTAGTAATTCATAAGGCTTTTGGGTTACGTCACAGCTGCCACTACAGCCTCTGATAGAAACTTAAAGTGGAAGAAACGGAGATAGTCTTTGATTCCATTTAGTTTGCCTCGACGAACATGCTTCTCGATCTGATAATTTATATCAAAGGATTTGTGGCGTCAAAGAGTATCTACTACCTATGTTAAACCGGATAGATTTGTTTTAGCTTTTTTTTCCCCAATACCTTGTGAAACGAGGAGACAATGCAGTGTTAATGTTGAAACGATTTCTTTTCTTCGCGCCGGGACTTAGTTAAGTTTAAGTAGTGGAGTTATTGCGGGGAACATAAAGTGTATACGTCGGTAGTTTCCTACTGAGTAACATTTGTTAGAAAAGCCATAACTGGCATAACTTCACGCCTTTGAAGTAATGTTACGTTTTATGGTTGTTGTTTATTTAAATTTGATTTTATTTTCTTTGAAAGTTGCGCGTGTTTAGTACCAATGAAACATGTACTTATTGACTGTACAAGTTTTATTAGTTTTGAGTCTTATTTTTAGTATTTATCTGACATTTGAGAGATATTACCGGTAGGTAAATACAAAACTGGACCCTTTTGACACTTCATTACCAAACCGCGTACATGAACGTTTATTTCGAACTACGCATATGGAACTGTCTACAAAGCAGTAATTTTCAAGCACCCAACTCAATGGAAATCTTTTCGCGGAACTTTTCGGACAAGGAAGTAAAGTTCATTGGAGTAGCTGTTACAAAGATTAAGATAGGTACAAGTGAGGTAGACGATTTACGAGTCGACGAGTGCGTAGATATTTCCTTGGGACTACATTCACACATGGGCGGGTGATAAAATCAGCATAAATTGTGCCGTGAATGCGCCATTCCCGCGCAGATACCGCGAACCTATTACGTATATGGAGTCTAATGCTTGACGGAGTAATGCCTTCTAGTTATGGTAATACGCATTTGAATCAGCCGAGCTATTCATTCCTCTCATGATATTTATTCATTCCTATCATTGCTTAATTATATTTGCATTTTATTTTCCCAGTTTATATTTTTTTAATAAATATGCTGGTAAGTAATGATGGTTTTATACCCAACTGTTTTATAAAAATTAAAGGTAAATGTTTCAATCATACCTTTGTTAGTGAGTATTAAAACATCGGAAAAATAGCATTAAAAACTATTTTTTAAAGGAGATCGGAGAATTGTACATTACTATAATCCTGTATGCAGGATTATTATAAATTTCCTCGTAATGGCTTGTGTATTGCGTTATGCGTGCATGGATTTCATACCATAGATTGCCGTTAATTTCTGAAATGTATTAAATTCATGTTTATTATATTAAATATATGTAAGTTATTTTTAACTCTTGTATGCTATTTCATTTTAATGGTTTTATTCCCAGTCTACATACTCGTACCTTCGTAATATACGTATGTTTAACGAAGTTCAACTAGATAGACTTGGAATTAAACCATTGTAAGCTTTAACACATGTATAAATAACGCCAACCATAATTATCACACAAATCCACCAATTCAGCTACAGAGGGTCTGATTATTCCTTACAACACTACCCCACCATATACATGAACATTACACATACAATTTAAATATACACAACTCTCTTCCATATACTAAAATAACACAGCACTATACAACTCTATAGTATAACCGTATTCGACGAGGAGATTGGAATCCCAAATCCGGGCGTGTCCCCACTTGATTGTGCGTTTGTCGTTCATAGAATGTCACGGGGTTAGCCCACGGACCCACGGTGCACTGACGTACCAATTTACAGCTGGCCTATACGATTTACGTTTCACGATATTTGTGTTGGACATCAAAGAGGCAGAGTTTACGTGGAATATTATTCGAGCTTGCATTTCGATTTTATGAAAGGCAGGACTATAACAATAAACAAATTATGATTTTATTTCCCTGGAATGTGGGTTAGCAATAAGGCGTTTATAAGGCTGTAGATATTAGTCTCATTTTTTTTATTTTATTTTCCAATAACAATCCAGAGACCGACTGCCTTTTTTCTACATTCTTAAACGGTTTTTAGGGGGTCCAGCACAATTCAAATATTTAACCAAAAAAATATGATTGATATAAAAATGAATTATTTGAATCATATTTGATTCAAACTTATAAATTAAATAAAAAGTTTCCTAAATTTTTGCTGGAAAGTGACGAATAATTAGTTGAAGTTGTTATTTAAAAGAGAGCAAAAAATCTAAACCTAGTTTTCAGACTCACTTTGATCAACGAAATGGAATAACAAGAACTTCTCTTTATGTCAAGAGTTCCGAAAACATTAAAAAAATATGAAACAGGGGTTCCTCGAAATTGTTAACCAGTTTATAAAAATCTAAAGAGTTTTGAAAAGAAAAGCTGTCCGGGCGAGATGGCTTGAAATAAGATCTGCTTTTCAAAAGAACTTGTATACTTAATGTTCAGATAGATTATATAACATTGACGATATTTAATATCCCTTAATACAAAATCGACAGATATACATGAATAAGGGTTAAGAAATACACACATTCCTGATACTAATTTGTTTACCTAATTGCCTAAAATGTATTATCTACTTTTGTCTAAAAATTTATCTTGTGTATTCTTCGTTGGACAAAACTAAATAAATAAATACCTACCTACCTAATAATATATTTTTCTAGTAGACAAAGTCACAGGCAGCAGCTAGTATGTAAATGGCTTTAAGTCTCAAAATACAGATATATGCATATCGTTTGACGTTGCTTCCTATGCATGATATCCAATACAATTTTCCGGGTCTCTGCAAATTTTCAAACAGCCGATGTCCGCTTTCTGTGCTGGCGGTACTTTTGGGAGTAGTGGGCAGGCTGCAGTAAACGAGTGCAGCAAATCGGATTATTTTGTCTAAGACTGGTTTCATTTCTAATCTGCTTATATTTTTCTTTGCCTATACTGTTCCACTGCTGGGCAATCTTCTTACATAAGACGGTGAAAAACAACAGTATAAAATCTGAAAGTTTAGCGCACACATTTTTCAAAGTAGCTTAATTTGAGGTACTTGTATTACTTCCATGATAAATCCAGGTAGGAAATTAGAAATTATAATTAAGAAAGTAACCAAAAAAATGCTTTGCACGAATTATATTATCTAACAGTAATAAAACATTATCCGGATTTA